>BSYQ01000013.1:0-1200000 GCA_030272585.1 Bryopsis sp. KO-2023 | reverse complement strand
TGATATGCCCAGAGCAAACAATCTGAAATAAAATATAGTTAGTAATATGCTCCCCCCCCCCTTCCTCCCTTTTTTTCCTTTTTTTTCCCCCTACCAAACAAAACCAGCTGGGAAATGAAAATAGAGAAGCTATGCAATCAGCATTCGATACAAAATGCAGCTCAACAGAAAAAAGACAAAAAAAAGGGGGACTCCGTCAGAGGGGGAAAGGATTGATTCGTGTTTTCCTCACTCTTTTTGTTAGTTTCCTCCATACATAATCTTGTGCTCCCTCTTTTTTTTCCATGGAACGCATTAATGCATGCCGCAGATATCCACATGCTTTAAATTAAAAAAAAAACACGTGGAAAAGGGAAAGAAATGTAAATGAAAAAAGATATGCTGGTATCTCAGTTCTTGGGCTTGCGGAGAACGATGCAATGCATTGGGGTGAAAATATTTAATTCACCACTGCTTACGAGACCTTCGGCAGCGGCATCCAGCAACATATCATGGACTTGCCTCACACCCTGTTGTGAAAAAAAATAAATGAAGAAAAAAAAAATTAGGGTGAAAAAAAAGCAAAATAAAAACACTGAATGTTGGTGAAAGAGACATGTTTGCACAAAAGACGGCAATGATAATTTCCAGTATCTCTAAATTCAATGGCACAGTCACCAGACCATTCGGTTGAATTAAAAAATAATATAAGATAAAAAATAAAATTAAAAAATAAGGAATTCAACGAAAAAATAACAATATTAAAACAGAATGCCTAAAACAATGAACAATGAACATACACGTTCACCATGACATATGACCAAAAACCAGAAAAAGACCAGACAAAAAAAGGGAAAAAGGAGAAAAAAATGGAACATCATATCCCTTCTGTGTTGTCAGCCTCTATTTTCAAATTTTCCAAATTCCCATTTCTTCCCAACTTTCCTAATTTTGTTTTTTCTTGTTCTCCAAAGATAAGGACAAAAAAAACAAAACAAAAAACCATGACATACAAACATACAATAATCCTTCAGTTTGTGACGGCTATTATCATACCATACACAACAAAAAACAACACAAAAACATTTTTGTTGTTCCTTACACCTCAACATTGACTTACCGCAGGCAGAAGGCGCAAGAAAGAAAATAAATTCACCAAGAATCTGTTCACGACGTTTGCGTGGGCTTTGATGTTGGCAAGTCTGTCATACCTGCAAGCCGATCACTTCCCAAATTAAAATACAACCAAACAGGATTTTCAGATGCAATCATGCACTGCATTGGGGTGGCAGCCATTTCCTGTCATATCGCTGGAATTATCCCAGAAATGGACGGAAACGAATATATTTTCTGGAAAAAAAAGGTCGAATGAAATCTTACCAGTTTCCAGAACCACTGTTGATGGCAAGATCCCATTCATTGACCAATTCGAATCCACATTTCTTTGCGGCTTCCAAGGCTTGTGGTAAAGTTCTCATATCCTAGAAAATCAGAAGCACAGCAACTTTTCACAAAAAGCGACAAAAAAAACCATACAAAAAGCGGAAAAAAAAAAAGAATGTTCCCCCTTATTCTCACTTTACAACTTTTTTTTCAATTTCCTCCACAATAGCTACATCGACAATCAAGAAGGGGGGGGGGAAAGATGCAATACGTCTAAAACAGTGCTAACTGTTCGGTTATCAATCGATTTCGGAAATTTCCCCCGATTTACAGTAGTTGAATTTCAGTGGCTCGCTCAATGACCTTGACCAAATCATGATGATTCAAAAAGTGCCACTATCCCGATCGTTAACTTTCTGACTTTCATATAACCTTTTCTTTTTTTTGGCATTTTTTTTCACCTCCTTCAGAGAAAATTTTTCAAAAAACGAATCAAGGCACTTATTTAAACGCTTGTATCTTTTCTAGTCAAAACAGATAATAGCCCACAACAGGTGAGACTTTTTTTATTATTTTGTTTTGGTTTGTTAAGCCAAAAGAAGGTTAAAACTCACTGGGAGGCCGTTTCCATAGTTGATGGCGTCGATGAGTTTGACGTGAGCTGTGTTTGTGGGGTCGAAGGAGGGAGTGGTGAGCCACTCATAGCTGACAAAAGTGGAACCCGGTTTCATGACACGATAAATCTCTCCGTAAACTTCCTCCAACTGTTCAAAAAATTTGAAACAATTAAAAACAAAAAAAGGGTAAAAAATCAAAAAAACGTTATTTCACCACCACCACAACAGTTGAGATACGAGATGCATATCAAATGAAAATAATCATTATTTTCCATGAAAAAATCATTCTGCATATTTTGTTTTCGAGGTGGGTGAAGAGAGGTTGAACAAAATGTTCTTTGCAAAACTCGCCATTTGTTTCCCCCCCCCCAAAAAAAAAAAAAATGAATAAAACAACTAATAAAAAAATAAATAAAATCACAGAAAATAAAAATAAAAATAAAAATAACATAAACAGAAATTCTTTACCGTGGGTGCATGACAAGTTGCTTCGATGGCATAGGCAGCATCAAACGTGTTATCCTCAAATGGCATTTTCAAGAAATTGCTCTTCACGAGCTTGCAAAGCTCGATGCCCATCTGCAACACGCAAATATCTTTTCAAACAGTCTTCTTTCAATATATTGGATATTACCTAACCATTACTGAGCAAGCAACAAGAAGCTTTTTCAGCAAGGAAATCCTTCAAGAAGAAACCCTCATTTTCAGTCAGGGAAGACTGTCTCTCCACACACACACCCAGCGCTCATTTGCTTTTCAAACCATTAGGGGTATTCTTTGGGGATAAAAAGAAGTAAAAAAAATACTGGCTTGGACCAAGGTTTGAAAAACCCTTCACTCTTTTCATTCTTATTCTTCCAAATTGCTTCCTCCTTACCCTGTTGTTGTGATAATTGGCTCTGTCCACTTGATATTGGTTGATCGTCACCCCAGTGACCTCAGCACCACTAGCGCAAGAAATCGTTCGCATCGGGCCACCGACTCCGCATCCCGCATCCAAGCACTTCATTCCCGGTTTCAACCCCAACAGCCCCGCGATTCTCGTCTCGTGGGCGACCTCCGCAGCGTACCAGCCCTTGCCAGGAAGAGGGGGCGAGAAGTGGAAAGATTGCCCCCATCCCCACTCGTAAAAATCCGTGACGAGATTGTAGAAGGTGTCCGCCAGTTCGGGCGCTCGATCTTTCTCCACAACGCTTTCACCCGCTTCCGCGCTGTAGGCGTCGGAATAACCGTCGAATGCTCCCTTCACTTGACCGTTGGCGCCGTAAGGCTCTTTGATGAGGTCCAGCGTCCCTGGCTTGGATTTGGATTTCGAGCGGCGAGTGAGAACGTACGCTCCCGCGAGCAGCACCACCCCGCTGCTGACTATCGCCACCGTCGAGCCGTGTTTCGAATCTTGCGCTCTGTCCAGCGCGCTTTGGAACGCGTCGACCAACCGTCCGACTTCCATCCTGAACAAAAGAATATCCCTTTCGTTTCTTTTCTGTTTCGTGAAGAAAAAACCAAGTGCGCGCCCGAAAACCCAGCGGGTGGACTCTACACCACTCCACGCACTTGTTGTTCGATTCCTCTCCGCTGCTTTTGGTTCGAGAAACGCGAGCGTTTGGGGGAGCACGGTAGCAAACCGAAAACGATGGAAGCGACTGCCCAGGCTACGGGGTGCACCTCTCAACGGTACGAGTCGTAATGAAAAGCGTCAGAATTCGAGCGAAAACCGGAATCAGATCACGTGACACAGCCGCTTCGACCGACACAGCACGTATCTTCGAGAAAAACTCCCTGCCCCAGCTGTGATTTGTCAAGTGCCGTTCAGCGCACATCTCGTAAAAAGTCGCAAAAACCGGTCTACCATGTCTGACGAACGTGCGCGGGGGCCCAAGCGCGCTTGCAATTCTTTCCGCTCCAAAACGATTGAGTTCAGTTTTCGTACGCTGACCCCCCCCATGTCGAACATGGGAGCACGGCCCCTGGCGACTGACTCAGTTTTAAACCAGAAAATTTCCAAGTTGAAAACATCGATTTGGCACGATCTGGACGGTTGAAATGCGCAGTAACTGTCGAGCAACTTTGCAGGGCGGGTTTTCTGAGCGTCCAGCTCTTCCATGTTTCGAAACGCCTTGAGCAGGACGGCGACTGTGGCTGGCGGCACGAAACTGCTGGCAGTTGGTAAGTTGGAGATTTACTTCAGCTCCTTGTTTCGCCCTGGGTCGTCTTCGTTGGGTTTTTTTTTCCAGTCGTGCAGTCCTCCCCCCCCTCCCTCATAAAATTAGATCTATCAAGTCAATCAGAATGCTGCTTTTTTGGAAAAGGTTCATGGTTGGATTGGGTAAAAATACGGATTTCAGCGCGCATGCAATGCTCATGATCTCAGAATGCTTAACGATTGCTTGTTTTTGCTTTTCTGTTTGAAAGAGGGCATTGCTGATGTCACTCCATCTTGTTTGAATTCCATGCTGGATCAGCGCCGATGGTGAGGGCCCTTGCTTTTTTTTTTTCTCCCTCCCCTTTGTCTGAAACAATAAGAAACATTAAGAATGGCACTGACATGATTTTGGGCAATAACGAACCAACCCTCTGTTGGCATCAGTTTTCGTCAAAAACTACCACAGCTGCTGTGCTGAAATGTCGTCACAATTGATTTTTGTTCAGTGTGGTGGTGCTGTGATTCTCTGTTGGCTTATGCCCGCAATCCCCTGGCTGTTTTGTTTCATCTTTTGTTTTAATTGCAATATATCAGGGCTACAAAACGACAAGGAGGTTCTACTAAGAATTCAAAGGATTCCCACCCGAAGTATCTCGGATTGAAAAAGTTTGGCAGCGAATGGGTGATTCCAGGAAATATAATCATTCGTCAGAGGGGAACTGAATTCCACCCCGGCGATTGGGTTGGCATGGTAAGCCTCATTTTTTTTTTCAATTTCTCAGTTTTAGTTTGTTAATTTTGATTTCTTAAAATAATGTTAAAAGAATAAAGCATCAGCAAGAATGCACGAAAAGTAAAGAGATATCTGGTATCAGCAGGAAAAAATGGTAGAGTTGAGTCGGTGGCTTTGTTTTGGTTTGATTTTTTATTCTCTCAAGTGTCGTCGTTTTTTTGGAAAGGTTGGCTGCTTGATTTGTTTTTTTGTTTGCCTTTACTATTTGAAAGGGAAAGGATCATACGATTTTCGCCCTGGTCGAAGGTCAAGTCCGGTTTAGGTACGGAAACCCCACAGTCGCAAATACACTTTTTTTTACATTGTTTTCTCAAAAGATACAACACCCTTTATCTTTTAAAATAATAAAAGGGGAAAATAATCCACCAGGGACTCTTTGTTCATTTATTGATGGCGTGATCAAACGCCACAATACACCCACCAGATTTCCTTTATTTTTTTTTCTTATTTCGAGGCCTTTTACGCTTTCTCTGAAAGCCTCTCGTTGCTAGTCCGCTGTGTGCTGTATGTATGACATGGGTACTCCGCTCCAAGATCAACAAGATGAGTTCTCGAGGAATTCCACACGATATTATTCCACTTTTTTTTGGTTATTTTTTTTGGAAAATCCTCCCCTTCACACATCTAATGTGCTCCACAGTTACAACAAAATCAAAGATCGACGAAGCGTCCATGTGGACCCTGGCAAGATGCCACCCAAAAAAATCCGCCCATGGTTCCGGAAACAAGGAAAGCATTTCGTCCTTCCAAAACCGCCCCCCAGTCCATCGATCGCTCAGACGAAAGAAACTTGATGGGCATAGCCTCCATCGAGGACTGATTTTTGTTTTCAAAATTTTAGGGAGATCGATAGTCATGGGGTCGTTTCGATGGGCAGGCAGGGGGATATGGAGGGGTCGATATTTTACTGGGAAGAGAAGTGAATCTTTAGAGGATCTTGTGGAAAGACAGTGTAACTTTGGATTAGAGATGCTGTGTCTGTCACTGATGCATCATGTGGAATCCTACCAGGTTGAAAGAAAAAATACCTGTCTTGTTTTTCATTATCACCACGAGCAGGGATGGGGTGGCTTCCATCAAAACTCCCAGTAGTATCCTTGACCAAGAATAAGCTTTTTGAAGATCACTCACCCTCATGTTTGTGCTGGAGAGCCTTTTTTTTTAATGTTTTTTTCTTGTTTTCCAGCATCATATGGCCATGCTTTTGCTATACCCATTCCGTGAACAAGCGTGCAGCTTGTCAATACATTAATTCAACGAATACAGACACTGCAAAAACAGAAAAAAATCAGTCTTCCATACCATACTCAACCAGCGTGTCCCCGTTTCAGTGCGGATCACCCCAGCTTTCTTTTTGTGGTGCACAGGAGGGGGGTCGAGGTTTTCGCTGCTTCCTTGTGCAATGACGCTTTTCTGCTAGATATTCCACGCCTCACGGGCTGAATGCACTACTGGGTGCAGAGATGACGGCTGCACACACTGCTCTTTCATTCCACCGCAAGTGGAATAACTAAACCCGAGGAAAAAACACGCCGTCGACTTTTTGTACATCCAACAGCCAAAAGCTCTCCCCCTCCGCAAAAAGTCTTTTCACCCGGCCGCCAATAAAAACGAAACCATCCCCTCGCCCAGAAAGTGTGATTTTGATTTTGTGGTGTTCTTTGACATGGCTTCGATGGATTACAGCAACGGAGCCGAGATCGCCTCGGCGGCGAAATTTGACGCGCAATCCTCCAGGGAATCACCTTTCCAGGGAGATAATAAAGCAGTGTTCGGCGTTTTCACACGACGCTGTTGGAATCTGTTCGGCGTCGGCCTCGCCGTAGGATTCACCGTGGTTGCGGTGCTCACGGTCGTGATCTGTGCGTTTGCTGGCAATGAATCGACGCCTCTGGAGTTTTCGGAATTCGCCCGGATCAAGGATGGACGGGTGAGGTCGCTGGTCGTCGACTAGCTGGATTCCATTTCATGTGTGTTTTGCGACGAGTTGGCATGAATCGTGCATGGGGATTAACCTGCGAGGAAAGCATCAGTGTCTGGCTCGATCAGTAATGACCCACATTTTCCTGGTTGGAACGAGATAGCGTTACGCGTGTGTGTGAATGAATGGTTGGATGCATGGACAGACTCAGCCAACCACTCCTCTAGGGGAAAATCTGCAAGGGAATCGTCATGTGAAATTGGCATTTGATACCTGGGAATTTTCCCTTGCTGATCCTGTATTTTGTGTGTCTGTATGTGTTTTTCTGGTGCTGCACTGGGTTTTTTTGTTGAACAGTTTGATGTCTACTGCCGGCCGTTTCATGTGGTGGGCTTCAATGCGCACGATTTGATGGATATAGCAACTCTGACACCACGAGAATATTCCCTCGAAAGTACGGTGGTTTTTAAGCCTTGACACAGTGTATTGCATGTTCCAAGTTTCGGGGTTAAAAGCCCCCCTCATATGAACATGCCCACCATGCAAATGACTGATCTGGGTTCGCCACTCCAGCAATAATAACCAAAATTCCCTGTATCTGTACTGGTGGTGGTGTTCATTGTAATTCAAAATGAAGCAATTGAAGGGTTGTGTTGGTTTTGAATGTGGAGGACACATTTGCTTTGGCTGATTGGAAGAGGGGTTTGTGTTTTTTGTCGTTGTTTCAGATGGTGTTTCTGGACGGCATCGGATTATTGAGATGTTCAATCAGGCTTCCGTTGCGGGGTTGAATGTCGTTCGATTATGGGCACACACAAGCGACGTTATTTTCCCATTTCAGGTAGCAATTTCCTTGGGAATTTTTCCTTGAACAGTTTCTTAATTGAATTACTCTAAAAGATTATAAACAAAGGTTCTTTTCCCCCTCATTTAAAAACAAACATGTTTTTTCAGTTTTTTTGTTGTTTAATGGTGCTGTTTTCATGGAGCTGGATTCGTTCATCCTTGTGTATAATTTTATTCTTTTCCTCTGAAACCAGACGGAGCCGGGCAAATACGATGAAGGAACTTTCAGAGGTTTGGATTTTATCCTGAACGAAGCCAGGCTCCATGGCATCAAAGTCATCATGAGTTTGATCGATAATTGGAAATACTACAACGGAGTCGATCAATTCGTCGACTGGAGCCCTACCAGTCCGAAAAGACAGAAAAAAAGACCCAGGGATCAGGAAGGGGATCCTCAGCCCCCACAGGTGCAATGGAAAAAAAAAAAACAGTCGGAAAAAAAAAACAGAAGTTCATTGAGTAGGTGATCTTTCGGGGTTGTCTTTTCGTCAATGATTGTTTTTTTCCGATTTGCTTGTTCCGGCATGCTTCATTTCATTTGGTTACACACATGTTTTAAATATATGTAAAAAATGTGTATACATTTTTTTTCAAATGTGTATCTAATATTTGTTTTAAATAATAATAATTTGTGTGTAGTTTTTGGTGCAAAAAAGTATGTGAAATTTTAAGCCGATTGGTTGTGTAGGATGCTGTACAAGAGGCTTATGAAGCAAAGCGTCATGCTCTATTTTTTAGCGACCCAGGGGCGAAACAAATTTACCGAAAACACGCAAAAAAGATGCTGTTCAGAAGGAACACTATACACAGGTAACACCTGTGTCTTTGATTTTTTTTTCCCAAAAAAAAATTGGATGCCGGACTTTCTTATATCTTAAATTTCCAAAAATAATCCTGACACAAAAACATAAAAGTATATGATAATAGATTGGTTGATTGATTTTGCTATTTTCTTTCTTGTTACAATGAGCAGGCGACTGTACAAAGACGACCCTACGATTCTTGCATGGAATCTCATCAACGAACCTCGCTGTGAAGTTTCTGCAGACAAAAACTGCACGGAAACCTTGCAAGTATGAAACATGAAAATTTGAAACAACCCCATCCAAATCGTTCCAGAATTGCTGTTTGTTCAATTCCTTGTTGTGGTAAAAAGCAGCAAATGGAAAAAAAAAAAATTAGCCTCGGAACTTAGATCTGATAATTCTCAGCATCAAATGAACAAATATTAGCCTCCGAACATAGATGAGAATCCTCCAGAGATTTTTTTTTTTTTTTTTTAAGTAAATTTATAAATTCCTCAACATTCTTCCCTTAAAAGACCGGCTTCTTTCCATTTTGAAAAACCGTTCACTGTCCGTCTTCATGCAGAGCTGGATAGAGGAAATGTCGAGTTATGTAAAATTGCTGGACCCCAATCATTTAGTCACAATTGGATCCGAGGGCTTTTATGGAAGTGACGAAAAATGGTCAAATCATAATCCCGGAAAATGGGCTGAAGGAATGGGGCAAGCTTTCGTTCGAAATCACCTCCCCGATGCGATCGATTTCGCTTCGATCCATCACTGGCCAGATAATTGGGCCAGGCAAGTAACATCACTCCTTTCAGATTTTTTCTTTTTTTATAACTTTCCAAGAGCTGCATTCTTTTAATTTTACTATTTTTAATGACGAAATCTGTGTTGAATTTTGCTGTTTAATTGGACTACTAAAATAAGGAATTTTTTTTTTTGGTGGCTTCTGCTTGTTTTGTTTTCCCTGGGGTTGGATTCTGTTTTTTTTGACAACAATAGAATAAACAATAAATATAAAGAAAAAATAATAAATATAATGAACGATTTGTTTTTCTGTTTTGAACATTATTCATATGTAGGCCTGACAAGGATTTCCAGACTGGCTGGATAAAATCCCACGTCGAAGCCAGCAAGCACGCAGTTGGAAAGCCGCTCCTGCTTGAAGAATTCGGGAAAAAACTGGATGGGTCCGAGCAAGATGAGCTGACCAGCATCATGTTTTTGAGGGACCCCGATTTCAACAGAACTTACGAAATGCTGGAAAGCAACATCAAAGCCAGGCCCGGAGCCTTCGTTGGAACTCTGTTCTGGAGATGGTTTTTGCCAACCTATGAAAGTCAAGGAAGAGGTAACAGATGCATGCAAAAAAACAAGCCCCCAAAATTATGAAAAGGTGTGTATTTGGCCACAGAGTCGAATTTGAATTCGATGCATGTACATTGGAATATGGTGCAAGCTGGTGCTGCTTTTTTTGGTTCATTGAATTCGTGTCGTGTGGATGAAAGGTTGGAAATTGTTTTTTTTGTGAGTTTTGTTTTTTTTCCCCGACAGGTTTATATGGCGTTGACCCTCGGGACACAACTTTTGAGTTTGTGAAGGAACATGCCAATTTCATAAGAAAGGTAGAGTTGCCCCCCCCTCCCCAAAAAAATAAAAAATAGTCATAATAATTCCAAAAAATCCAGAAATAACTTTTTTGTAAATTCTGAGTGCTTTCACGAACAAGGTAATATCTTTGCGTATGTGGATGCATGATTTTCGTCTTCCTTCGCCAAAAAAACCCAAAAAATTTACTTGAACTTAAAATAGAAAATACATCCATCGATTGATGTACACAGGTAAACAACGCTCAAGCCCCTGGGGAAGACTGCACAACGGGCTGTTGGGTTCCACACACTCGAGGCCAACACAGGATTTGCATTCCAGCACCGCACGCCTGCAAAACTTACTGGGAAATGCCTGACAAGGATTTGATGAAAGACGTCATCATGCAGGTTTGGGACAAAGACGTGAAAGTTTCGGATTTGCTTTTTTTCCCGACTTTGGCTGACTGTTGCAGGAGAGGATTAGGGGGGTTCCCTGACGGCTGTACATATGCCTTTGGATGGGTTCCCAACTGAAAAAAAAAAAAAAAGAGCAAAAAAAAAGATGAAGGGGGGGGGGGAAATAAAAGAAGTAATGAAAAAAAAAGTGAGAGAAAAAACGAAAACAAAAAAGAAGAACAAGATGGTACAATCTTCAAGTGATTTTTTTTTCATTTGGGGGGTTTCAAAGGGAGAAAAGAAAATTCAAAAATTCAAAAATGAAAAAATAGGAAGGGGTCGAAAGAAGGATCATTCTTTCCTTTTCGTACGTTCAATGGGGAGCGGCTTACGCAATATTGTATCAAACCAAAAAAAAAAGAGCAGATTTTTGTGTGTTAATGGATATGCTATTGTTGTGCTGCGTACGGTGCAGACCACCCATGTTTAGTAACGGTGGGGGGAGGGGGGGGGGATTTGCCCACAGACAACCACACATGTTTTTTTTTAATCTTTTGACCTGTGTGCTAAAACAGATGTGCACAGGGAATGAACATGTAGATATTTTGTGTGCACAGAATTTGGCTGGGGTTTTTTTTATCATCGTCTTTTTCGTGGCTTTTTTTGGGGGGGGGCCTTTGTGCCCCTTTTTTTTTAATTTTCTGATGGTTGAGAGCCTTTTCTTGCTGAATTTTTTTTGGGCACCGTTCTTTTCGTTTTCAGTTCTGTTCTGTTTTTTTTTTTTGGGTTTTTTTTGGTTTTTTCTTGGGGTTAAGGGTGGGGATTTGGGATTGGTGTGAAGGCGTCTTGTTGCTCAGAAATTCCCCTCCCCCCACACCTCGCCGGGGTTACTTTTGTTATTTGGAAAAATGTTTTTTTAAGGTATGAAGCCCCTTGAAGTGGATGAATGGGGCCGGTTGACTTTCAGCGGACAAAATTTCACTGACAAGTCCTTCTGTATTTATGGTTCTGAGAAATCTGTGACTCTTGAGGACATGCAATGACATGGAGGAATGCATGCATGCATTTGAATGTTGATGATCCATGGGGATGCAGAAGTTAGGGACAGGCAAAGAGAGCACAAAAAAAACTGAAATCAATAAAAAAAAATCAAGATAAAAAGAGGAAAACGGGGGATGAACAGAAGAGGGTTTTCCTTGCCGACAAGTTAGTTGCTCTGACACATGGGGTGGGAAGTCCTATTCTCAAGTTTAGGGTCCCCCATTTACGGGCGACACTTTAGTTGTTTTTCGTTTTTTTATTTTCTAAAGCCACAAAATCTAGTAGTGTTTTTCTTGGTTTTCATTTCGGGAAGCTGTGGGTGTACTTTATTTTTGAGGAGAACAAAGCGGGGTGTGGAATTCTGGATGATAGATTTTTCGTCTTTTATCCAGGAAGAAAAGCAAGTGCAGTAAGGGACTGAACAATAAAAGATATTTGAAAACTACTGAAGCATAAGGGATTTTGTTTTGTTAAGAAATGATAGATGTTGGGTGGTGAAAAGGAAAACTGCATTTTGTTTCAGGAGGGTTCTAAGGTAAACAGCATGTGTTTTTGTTTTGTTTTTTTTTTGGAGAGGGATTGGGGGGGGGGGTGGAGGTGGAGGTGCCTACTTTTTTTGTAATGGAGGTGTGGTGGTGCTCTTTGAGAAAAATATGATACATTCTAGACTTTCTCTAAACGTGCTGGGGTTATGTTTGATGTTGCTGGAGCTTCTGTAGCAAGAATCGTTGTGTGTAATGCATCGACTGGCCACTTTGAAACTATCGACATCGAGTTGATCGCGCAGCTTTTCCATTTTGTGCATCCACATGAGGAACGCAGCATTCCACGTTTGTCGACTGATCTCAGTTCTCTGTATCCCTCCGTCGTTGGCCACATGGCGATTCCATCGAGCTTGCAGTTGTTTTGATAAGAGCTTCGACTTCTAGCGAAAACGAAAGGAAATCAATCCTTTTACGTTCATCGTTGAAAACGTTGTAAGATAGGAACGCGATTTTGAAAACAAACGAAACCGACATCCAGGTACATTGTGCATGAGATTTTTGAAAACAGAGCCGACACCTGATTGTAAATTATAAGTTGTGTTTCTTCGGAAGGTCCAAAAGCCAAATCCTGATTTTGTGGGAGCCCCAAATGTCGACGACTGTGTGAAGTTTCTTATTGTTGTAAGACTTTCAGCATTGAACAGCAACACAGAAACTGTCAACAAGAAATTTCTTGATGTATCAGAGTGTGAGTCTTCCCACTGCTACCCGTCTGACCGTACGCAAAAATGGTTCCATTGCAGCAGCCGTCGAGAGCCGATCGAACGACATGCTGTACATCTTCGAAAACGCAACCCTGACTTGTCCCCTGATCATACAGCTTATCGAACGTAAATATGTTCTTTCCATCGTAGTAGTTTGGATTCAGTCCTTTTTAAACAGCGTTTGATTTCTGGGACACCAAGAAAGGACCACCTGCTCCTCATCCTTTTCCTTTTGGTCGTGCGTTATATGGGTGCTATGGCGGCGGGAAAAAGATCGGCTCCTGAGATCTCTGTCTAGACAGGACTCTCTGTGAGGCTATTGAAACGACGGGGCTGCCCACATCGATCGATACTGCCGAGGTTTTTGTCGTCGTGGTGACAGGCTTCGTTGATTTCAGTCAAAAAGTTAGGCGAATCCAATTTGTGGAGGCCGCTGGGTTTCCGAAGACCTGAATTTGCAGACAGGTATTTGGAGAAACGCCTGTAGAAAATCTGTTGAAAGGTTGTGGAAACAGGAAAGTGGAACTTGTGGAAAGTTTTTGTGTTTTTTTTGGTGGAAAGTTGAGCATCAAAGATTCACCAAAGTTGCGTCGCCAACATTTATTTACAAGGCCTGCTTGATACTTCTTTTTTGTGGTGGAAATTGAAACTTCTGAAAATTTTCTCCCCGTCATGGTCGTCAACTTTGCACCCAATTGACTTTCTAGGAGGAATAAGTCACCCATCAAGACAGTCCTCTGAAATGACTGATGGGCCATATTCAAAGAAATACTAGGGAAAGCTTTTCTTTTTCGGAAGGATTGCCACGATCAAGCCTGCCATGTTTTGTCTGTTTTCTCAGTGGGTCGATAAAAAAGTCGATAAAAGAATGGCAACTTTGGATGTGGTGGTGTTTGATGTTGGGGGCCAGAGGTTTTCAACCACATTAAAGACTCTGAACAGATATCCCGATTCGCTGCTGCCGGTGATGTGCAAATAATGCCACAATGCCGTCGGAACGGGAAAAGAAATCCACATCAATCGTACCACTGAAGGATTCGGATGGATTCTGGAAATATACAGGCATGTTCCTCGATGATGCTTTTATTCTCGCACTCTCAAGAGTCTTGAACTGAAATCGTTGCCTTGATCAGGTGGGGTGCATTCTCTAACTCCAGATTTGTTTTCCCTCGCACAAAGGGAAAACAAAGGGGCGACGGAAGGCAAAGCTTGCCGACAAATTAGAGTCTGGATGGCATCCAGAAGGAACTGGATTTCTACCAGCTGCCTCCTTTCATGCTGATGGTGATAATGGAAAAGGATGCTCTGAAGAAACTGCCGGAGGAAATGTGTGAGAAAATGAAGAGGGTTCAACAGGAAATCTTCCTCACACATTTGGCAAAGTTTTTGGTGAGGGCAGACACTAAGAATAGATCCACTCTCCATTGTGAATACATAAACCTAGACATCAATTCCATTGAAGACAAATTGAACAACTTTATCCGAAGCTTTTGGAGGCCTGGATATCGGGCACTTAAAAAGGAGCATTTAGCCATCTTGTCAAAGCAAATGATTGCTTTAGGGTTCAAAGTTTAACTGGAATTATATGAATGCAAAGTAGATCCACGCCACAGCACTTATATTTTTAATTTCGATCCTCATGGAGTGAATGTTTCCACGTCCATACTGGAAGTAACCTGGGACTTTTAGGGAAGGGGGTTTCTTCCATCTCAAATAATCTCTGTGGAAGTATTAACAGTGTGGAAGGAACAAGCCAGAAGGTTTTTGACTGGTTGAGGGGTGGTAGTATGACATGAAAACACCTGTGATGGCTGGCTGATATCTGGGATCCCTTGACACGTCGTCACATTAAAATATATATAGATAAAAAGGTGGGATTCAAGATCCATTAGATAGTCGGGTACAAGGCAGGCACAAAACTTCTATCCTATTCTTTATTTGTGCAGAAATGAGAACACATGATTCCCTCGAGAGGAATTTCACATGGTAACCATTTGCGTATTGCAAAGTTTTTGTGGGCTTTGGGAGGCAGTTGTTGGTTTACGGACTTGACATGGATTTTTTCTTTTGTCACTTTTGCAATTAGGTGGATTAGGTGTCGATTTTGAGACCTGTGTTTTTTTGAGGGTTTTGGGACTTAACGTGTAAAGTGTGTGCATGTACACGCGTTTGTTGGGGCAGCATGTTTCTTTTTGCAGTGAGCACAGTGTTTTTTGTTTTGTTTTTTCTGTCTAGGAGCTGGTTATTGGGGTAGAGGTTTGCACACAGGGAACAAAATTCTGACTAAATGGTACTGGTGTAAGAAAAAAAAGCGATATTGTGGTATTCAAACATAATGTTCACTTGCCCTATTCTACTATCTGGAATTGGTGTTGGATCACTATCCATGAAATGTTGGGTAGTCTCAGCGAGCCTAAATGTTCGGAGTGCAAAAAATTATAGAATGTATGAGACGCATATAGTCCTAAAATGCATCTACGTCGTTTTCCACCCCCAGGAACACTATTTCACTTAGTGGAAAGCACCAGTCTTTTCCAGAGGTTCACAGATCAGCAAGAAACCGACCATCAAAAAGAAATAAAAAGAAAAGCAAAATTCACATATCAAAAATCTTTTGTATCTTTAATCTTGAATGAAAGCTGATTGAAAAACAAAAGCATGTGTTTCTTTAACACATGGCTCTGCCAGTGTTGTTGTTCATAAAACATTTTTTTGTGTCAATGCAGTGCATTGAATGCACGGCGCAATACTCGGGCATAATATATATGTATGACAAATATTTCGAGATCCATTGCATCACGTTGAAAAAGAATTCCATGTTCCCAACGGTCGAGACAATTTTTTGAATGAAGGTGTGGGGTGCTCTTTGAGTTTTACTCTCAGTCAGCCCCTCGACGAATCCACCGTGGGGTCCTCTTCGATGTTGGCGGAGCTTTCGTAGAAAATATCTTTGTTTGTAATGCATGGACTGGCCACTGAATGACTCTCGGGCAAGCTTTTTTTTTTTTTTTTGTGGAAGTACAAGAGGAGCGCATGTGACGCTCCGAAAACGCATTCGGCACAACTACTAATTCTTCATTCGCGCCGCGACTGAAGATAGAGTCGTACTGAACTACCGCAGAGTCTGTCTACAGCAACGGAGTCGGACTACGCCGACATTGAATGTCCTATCCAAAAACTTGGTATCTAAACTGCGACGCACTGAAACTATCACCACCTAAGAAGTCGGCTAAGACCAGTCGCGCTAACAATCATCACCATCCGAGAGTCACAGTCTCGACTCCCCATAACAACGAAAAGCTTAAGACCAGGCATCTGAACGCAACACGAGTGATACCGCCAGACGACGACTGTGACGTCTTCGTCGACGACTTTCCTTATCGAGTTCGGCTGGGTCTTGTGGGGTCACACGCTCACACGCACTTGGAACGCACACAGTTCGCACACAGAGTAGCCAAGCAAGAACAGTTACAAACGTCCCCTCACTTCACTCCTTTTAAAGTTCGATAACCCGAGGTGTTTCCTCGTTCTGATCCCACTGACTCACTCCCCATTCACTGTCCACTGATACAACGCCTCCAGCAAACCCAGCTGTCTCTAGAGCTTGAACCTTTCCTCCTTGACTCTCTTTCTCTTGCTCTGAACGTTAACCTTTCAGTTCTGACCAGTGGCGGCGGCAGTAGTGGTGGTTACCTCGAGTGTGTACATCCTAATGTCTGTTAGACGTCCTTGACGTCTCAGGGACCCATGCTGGTATCAATGCCTCCCCCCCGGGGTGACTTGGTGCCCTCACCAGAATAAAATTCAATTGCATAGTAGGCTGACTCTTACAGCCTTGTGCTAGGATACCAGCAATCCCTAGCTTAGCACAAAAGTTAGTACCCATAAGTGCCCATACACCCAGATGCTCTCTTCTGCTACTAAACCCACGGATTTCCCTTAGCCAGTCCATCACCTAGCCTCTAAGACAGTGTCTCGTGGCTAGACAACCCAAATGCTAACTGAACTCTACCCTTTGATACCAACTCTTTTCTTGTACTCAGCCAAGAGTATAGGGGCATTTAGTAGATGGTTTTCAGGCTCCCATGTGGCCTCTGCCAAAGGGTAACCTACCCAAACAACTAAATATCTTCTTCTTCTACCAGCAAATCGATGTCTAATAATAGCCTCTACCTCATATTCTGGTTCACCCTCATCATCTAATATTGCTGGAGGTGCTAACACTTCTCTAGGAAACTTGACACTCTCTTGAAATTGCCTTAGTTTCGATATATGAAAGACTGGATGCAGCTTCCACGTATCAGGCAGAGCTAGCTTATAAGCTACCGAGCTAATTACCGCAGAGATTACGAGGGGACCAATAAACCTCCTTCTAATCTTAACGGGTATGTGCTTCAGTAGGGACAGGTTTAAGGTTTTGGTCGCTAAGAGAACCTTATCCCCTACTCTGAATTGCACATCTCTCCTCTTCTTATTAGCCTGTTCTCTCATCCTGTCTTGTGCACCCTGATATTTCTCTCTCGCATCTGTTAGTGTTGTTTGCATATCCTCCAACATTTCTTGCACAGCTTGTGATTCCATGTTCAAAGTTCCCGCCAGTAGATTCCCAGGCATTTGGGGATGTGTTCCATACATCAAATAGAAGGGGCTGTAGCCAGTTGCAGAATGCACTGCATTATTGGCTGCAAACTCACATACCCCCAAGCTTTGCACCCACTCTTCTGGATGTTGTTCAACATATGGCCTGAGGAAGTTTTCAAGCGTTCTTATGCTCACTTCACTCTGCCCATCTGTTTGGGGATGGAATGCCGTAGACATTCGCACCTGAGTCCCCAAACAATTCATTAATTCTCTCCAGAATTTAGACACAAACCTTGTGTCTCTATCACTGATAATCGTGCTGGGTACTCCAAAATGCCTGAAGATATTATCAAAGAACAATTGTGCATATCCTTTTGCATCAATCGTTTTTGTGCACGGTATGAACTTCACCATTTTCGTCAGTCTATCAACAAAGACTGCTACAGCATCATATCCTTCTGATACCGGCAGATCAGTCACTAGATCTGTTGTGATATGATCCCATTTCCTGGTGGGGATTGGAAGGGGTTGAATCAATCCCTTCTGAGCCTTTAACTCAGGCTTCATTTGTTGACACTGATCACAGGTTTTGACATACTCTCGGATGTCTTTCTTCATCTGAGGCCAATAGTATTTCCTTGCCACGAGATCATAAGTTCTGACCATGCCCAAATGACCTGCAATCTGATGATCATGTTCCTCTGCTAATATCTTTCGCCTTAGCTCCTGAGGAACCCATAATTTCATGAGTTCATCTGGTGCTTTGTAGATCACCAAACCAAACTCGTTCAATCCCATTCCAGCTATCTGCTCTCCCTGTAGTAGCTGCTGATATCGATCCTTAATCTCATCATCAGTGAGTAGCGTTTGCTTCCACACTGTGATTTCTTCTTCACTGGGTCTAACTGAACTAATCACATTAGATTCAGTAGAGGTAGGTAGACTCCTTGATAAGGCATCAGCCACCAGATTCAACTTCCCTTGAATATAGTGAATCTTGGGCTTGATGCTTAGGAAATGTCCTGCTCTCAGCCATCTCGTCTGAGGCCTTGTCATGTGCTTTTGATCCATGAAATTTGTGAGGGGCTGATGGTCAGTCAGGACTGTAACCGCCCCTGGACACCCTTCTAAATAGTGTCTCCATTGCATGAGACAGTAAGCGATACCCAACAGTTCCCTTTCATATACCGAATACTTCTGCTCTGATTGGGATAACCTTCTGCTGCAGTACGCAATGGGTTGTAATCCATGTCCATGGTCTTGACAAAGGACCCCACCAGTTGCATCTCCTGATGCATCACTAATCACCGTATAATCCCCCTTGGGATCAGGATGAATCAGTACTGGTTTCCTCATTAACACCGTTTTTAGTGTTTGAAAAGCTTTTTCCTGAGCTGGACCCCAATCCCACATGACATTTTTCTTAGTTAAATCATGTAGTGGGCCAGCAATCTTTGCAAACTCAGGGATGAATCTCCTATAAAAGGAGACCATGCCCAGAAAACTCCTGACATCAGTGACCGTTTTCAAAGGCTTCCAGTCCTTTATTGCTTTTACTTTCACATCCATGGCTGAGATGCCTTTGGAACTAAGCCAAAAGCCACAGGAATCTGTCTCCGTCACACAGATTTCACTCTTGCTCCCTTTAGCAAAGAGTTTGAACTTTTCCAGTCTTCCTAGAACAGCGTCTAGATGTTCCACGTGCTCTGAGATACTTTGCGAGTAAATCAGAAGATCATCTATAAAGATCAACACAAACAGATCCAACATATCCTTGAAGATATCGTTGATCATGTTCATGTACTGAGCAGGTGCATTCGTCAATCCAAAACTAAGGACCTTGAATTGATAATGCCCAAACCTGCTTCTAAAGGCTGTCTTAGGCCTGTCCTCTACTTTCATGGGCATTTGCCAATACCCTGATCTTAAATCCAGTTTCGTAAAGATACCAGCCCCCTCTATTCTGTCAATCATTTCCTCTGGTAGAGGAAGGGGGTATCTATTCTTCACGGTGGCTTTATTTAACCACCTATAGTCCAGGCACATTCTGAGGCCTCCGTCTTTGTTAGGAACAAAAAGAATAGGAGCCCCAAAAGGGGATTGAGATGGCTCAATGAAATCCATCTCCAGCAGATAATCAATCTGCCTTTTAACTTCATCCAGTTCCATAGGGGATAATTTATACAGAGGCCTGTACATAGGCTCTGTCCCCTCTTCTAGATCAATGCGAAATTCATGCCCCAGCCGCACTGGAGGCACACCCTTAGGGAGGTTCTTAGCAAACACGTTTCTGTGTTTGGTTAGAACTGCTTGAATTCTTGGATCCATGTTTGGATTGATGAGCTTGTCTAAATCATCTCCAGTTCTCTCTTCTGGAACTGTTTCCACACCCCTTTTGGTGTCATCCTCTGGTCTGATGACAACCATTACCACGTGACTAATCTTTCCCTTTTCCAGTTGTTTCTGAATCCTTGTGCTAGAACAGAAAGATAGCTCAGTCTTCCCTGATGCCTGGAGATTATACTCTGGCATGACTGAAAGGGGAAGTCTCACGGTATGCTTGCCTTTCTCTATTGTTATCTCCCCAGTCTTGAAGTTTACTCTTGGATTATAATGGATCAACCATGGTAAACCCAATAAAATGGGATACCCGCTTTTGGGCAGTACATCTGCATCAAAGTGCAGTTTGATCCTGTTGCAAGTGAATTGAATTCCATGGCATCTGCCTATGGACTTGCTCTCCGTTCCATCCAAAAACTTGACTGTGTTTTCCCTCGGTTCATATTGTAAGCCCAACTGTTGAACCGTTTCTAAGCTGATGTAGTTTGCTGTGCTACCAGAATCTATATAGGCCGTTGCTGATTTCTTCCCTATCTCTCCCAACAACTCATAGCCCTTGTAATGTGCATTAGCCTGCGCTACAGACTTGCTTTCACTATTCTGAGTTGTGTCTACCAATCCATCACTGGTTTCCACTCTGATAGGAGGTGCTAAAGTGGCCTCTTCACCACCCTCTATCCCCGAATGAGACTGCTGTATAGAATTGCCCAGAGTTACCCCATCTGGCGCAAAAGCTGCCTTCTCTACAATAGGGGCTGCAGAGATCGGTGTCTCTAACACATCTTCGTTTAGTAGGGCAGATGTGCTTGTGGGTACATTAGATTGTAATTCTGGGAACACGGCTGACCCAACGCCTGCTCCCATATTCAGTTTCCCTTTTCCAACGCTCGCTTCTGAGCGTTTGGGAGCTGGGGGCATTGCCGAATCCCGTGGTCAGCTTTGCCGCACAAATAACACTTAAAGTTTGAGGGGCGTCCACCCCCTCGGCCACGCTTATTCTGTGTGTTAAGCTGACCTTTTTGCTGTATAGCATTTGCTTGTGTTGGACTCTCTATTTGGGTGACACTGGCGGCCTGGGTCGGTTTGCCACCACGTCCACCCCCTCGACCACGTCCACGACCCCGAAACGAAAAGCCTCCCCGAGTGTTAGGAACTATTGCACTCAGGCGCTGCACAGTTATGATGGCTTTATCGAGATCGCCGTCGCATAAGGTCATCACCTGAGCCTGTAAATTTTTATCCGCCAGGCCATCAACAAACGCCGCATAACGTTCTTCTGCCGGCAAGTTGGGCAAACGAAACATAAGTTTCCGAAACAACTTGATGTAGCCAGTAGCTCCACCTGTTTGCTTCAGTGTACGAAGCTGTTTTCTGGCGTTTTCTACCAATGAAACGGGCTCAAACACTTCGCGTAACTCTTTTGTAAACGACTGCCAATTGGCGTAGTCGAGCTTTTCCGCGTTCATGATTTGTAGCTCCATCAGGTTGAGCCACGATAAAGCGTCCCCGGTTAGATTGGACTGGAAACAGCTAAGCCAATCCATCTGGTGTATATGCTGATTAATCAGCCAACGTTTCATCGCAAGCACCCACTCAGTGGCAGACACACGCTCGTCACCACTGAATTTTTCTGGTGCTTGGAGTTTGATTTGTTTTCGACCACCGCTTCCTCGTGGGCTAACTAAGTTAATCGGATTCTGGGGGTCTCCAGGTCCCCCTGGACCTCTTGGAGCACCAGGTCCTCCTGGACCTCCTGGACCTCCTGGAGCACCAGGTCCTCCTCCTGGTCCTCCAGGTCCTCCTCCAGACCCTCCAGGTCCCCCTCCAGGTCCTCCTGATCCACCCTCGCCACCAGGTCTCCCTGAACCATTTGGTCCACCTGAACCCTCAGGGCCATTAGGTCTATTGGGGTCTTCTTCAGATCTCCCGCCTGACCCTTGATTTCCACTTCCTAACCCAGACCCCATTTGGCCTGTGGTGAGAAGATCAAAGGGATTACTAGCTGGGATTCCCATTCCAGAGGGTCGTGCAGTCACCCCTACTGGAATACCCAGTTGTGTTTGTATCTGTGGCTGAACAGGGAATTGAAATGGAATTAATGAAGGTGGCATCATAGGCGCTGCAGGTGGTGTTAAAACCGCTACTTGGGGTAAATGAGGAACAGCATGAAGTGGTGCTGACGATGGACCAGGCATTTCAACTGCACTCACGGCAGGCACTGGTACTTCCCCTTCTTCCTCTTCCACCTCTGTCCTAACCATATGAACGGGGACAATCTGAGGTGGTATAGGAGTCTGCATCACATGTTCCTTGATCATCCTTTCAATCACTTCCGGATAAGGAACCTCTTGCAGTCGTTTGTTCATTGATGTGAACCGATCTACATTCTCTCTTTTCTCCTGCCCCAACTGCTCTTGCAATTGTCTTACTCGCTGCAAGATAGCTGAGAGCTTATTGGTAGCAAGCATGTGTTGCTGATTGCTATCATTCACCATCTTCTGTTTCAGTGCGGCCTGATGTTCCTGAAACTTCTTTTGCTCAAGGACAACACTATCTTGCCACAGAGCAATATTCTGAGCTTGCGTTTTCCCCAACTGGGTCATATGCGCCTTTATCTCGAACATCTGATTATTCATAAAGCCCTCAAACATCTCCTTTAGATGCTCTTCTTGACTGCTCTTTATCTGATCAGCCATGACTACCTTTGCTTCTGCCAGGAGCTCAGAAGTCTGTTCTTGTTTCTGATGAATCACTAATTGCAATTCATCATGCAACTGTTTCATTTGTTGCTGATGCACTTCCTTGTGCAACGATGACTTTGATTCAATTGTCGATACAATTGCTGTATTCATAGCATCACGAAAATCCGTCAGCGATTGCTGAATATCATGAGCAACAGTACTTCGCCACACATCAAGCTGCTGCTGCAACTGGTGTGGTGCACCAGACTGCTCTTGATGGTTGATCTGGATATTCTGTATCTGTACATGGGAATGTGGCTGTAGGGACGTCGATGCTTCCATTTCATCATCGTCGTGAATCACGATAGGGCCGTCTGTGTTTGCTGGAACGAGCGCCATAGTGTTGACTTCCTTTGACCGTCAACTCTATAACCGTTTGACTACCGCCTGCCAAAACTACCCAACGCTTCTCACTTCCAGAACTCCCTTAACACGAACGAAACTCCCACTAACTTCTGCGCTGGTTGATAGCAGTAACAGTTACAGCCGAAGCTTTCTCCTGAAACTCTATCACACTCAGTCGCCACCACCAGACACTCTTTTTTCTTTCGAACTTTTAGCGAGTGTTGTTTTTTCCTGGTGCGTTCTTAGCCTTTTTCCCTCGTCCTCTTTCGTGCCTAGCAACTGTGGGTGGCGCTCAACGCACACCTCAGCGAACCTTTCTGTGGTTGACTCCAGAACACCACAGCTCGAACTTCTCTAGCTCCGAAACCAAACTGATACCGCCAGACGACGACTGTGACGTCTTCGTCGACGACTTTCCTTATCGAGTTCGGCTGGGTCTTGTGGGGTCACACGCTCACACGCACTTGGAACGCACACAGTTCGCACACAGAGTAGCCAAGCAAGAACAGTTACAAACGTCCCCTCACTTCACTCCTTTTAAAGTTCGATAACCCGAGGTGTTTCCTCGTTCTGATCCCACTGACTCACTCCCCATTCACTGTCCACTGATACAACGCCTCCAGCAAACCCAGCTGTCTCTAGAGCTTGAACCTTTCCTCCTTGACTCTCTTTCTCTTGCTCTGAACGTTAACCTTTCAGTTCTGACCAGTGGCGGCGGCAGTAGTGGTGGTTACCTCGAGTGTGTACATCCTAATGTCTGTTAGACGTCCTTGACGTCTCAGGGACCCATGCTGGTATCAACGAGTCAAAGTCGACGGAGACACCCGCTAAGAGGGCCTTGCTCCCGAGAGTGAGACAGAAAGTGGAGTCCCCTGGAGGGTGGTCGCTAAGAGACCATGGCCTAAGGGGACTCTGGAAACTGAGCTGGAGAAGAGAGAAACACAAAACGCAAACACCAAAAACGAAAGGAGAGGTCAGCTCCTCTGAGTGGGGAAAACCTCCTAAGAGAAGGGCAGCACCTTCTCTTACTATTCTGACTCCACTCCTATTTTCCCTCTAGAATTAAAGTTTGATCAGAAACAGTCTTATTTTGAATAAGGACACTCAGAGACACAAGAATAATAGCAAGAGAATATTTTTACAGAAAGAGAAGGGATGGTGTATCCCATTTCAAAAGTGTACTTCAGAAAACCTTGGATAATGCTATCTTTAGCCAGAAGTACCTCGTCCGGTCGGGATTCCCGTTTAAGGTAAGTCGCGAAGCTTCCTTAAGTCCGTCACCAGAGATCAGAGATAGGACTTGGGCCAAATTTTTGGTCCGACTCCGGTCCGGTCCGGTTACGGTCGGGTTACGGTCACCGTACTACGGCCGTAACTCCGTACCGTAACCGGAGTAATATGTTGTTTTTACGGTACGGAACAGGTACGGTATAACTACGGTAGGCCCTAAATCACCGTGAAGTAGCGTGGTTCAGTGCTAAAGCGTTAGGCTGCAGTCAGTAGGGTCGCGGGTTCGAATCCCCCTGGGTTCCTTTGGAATCGCGGGACCCTGCGGGGGTCACTTTCTACGGTTTACGGTTGTTACGGCCGTTACGGTCGTTACGGAGCGGTACGGAGTGGTACGGTGCTACGGTTACGGCCGTAAAAGTACGATTTTCTGACGAAAATTGTACTCCGGTTACGGTCCGGTTACGGTGGTTACGGTCCGGTTACGGTACCGTAAACCGTACCGTAACCCCACTCCGGTCACTTACGGTTACGGTAGTTACGGTCCGGACCGGAGTGGTTTTCGTGCTCGGAACCGGACCACCGTACCACTCCGTACTGCTCCGGTACCGGACCGTACCGACCGTAACCACCGTACCAACCGTAAACCGTAAATAGTAACCCCCGCAGGGTCCCGAGAACCCAAAGGAACCCAAGGGGATTCGAACCCACGACCTTACAGACTACAGCCTAACGCTTTAACACTGAACCACACTACTTCACGATGATTTAGGGGCTACCGTAGCTATACCGTACCTGTTCCGTACCGGAAAAACAACATATTACTCCGGTTACGGTACGGAGTTACGGCCGTAATACGGAACCGTAAACCGACCGTAACCGGACCGGACCGTAGCCGGACCAAAAATTTGGCCCAAGTCCTATCTCTGTCCGTCACGATAAGAGAGTTCTCCTATAGATAGATGTCCGAAGTAAGAAGTAAACGAGGTAGTCACCGAGTTCTGTCTGTTCTTTATCAGAATTCTGTGGGATATTTATACTCGCGGCTGGTTCCAGCGCTAGCGCATGTGTGCTGGCCGCGAGTTCGGCGTCACGACAGGGGTCGACTAGCGACCCGACTGCCAGTCGTGCGTATCGCCTAAGAGATCGTTTTTCGTAGAGAGTTGTATCCGTTTCGCTGGAATCCATAGTGTTTTCGCTGGCTCCTTGTGTTCCCAGCCGCACGTTTCGTAGAAGTCATACCTCGGATGTCATAAAATGACAGTGCCGGCAGTAAGACTCCTAGTACTCTGCGCTAGCCATGGGTTGGCGTGCCAGCTATTCGATATCTTCCAGCGTATCAATATACAACTTTTCCTACGTCATCGACCTCGTCAGGAATTGAACCCGACGTACGAACCACCAGGTCTCACATAGAGCAGCGCAAAATGCGACTGTTTATCAGTGTGAGTTGGCAATTCCATTCCTCCGAATTATCATCGGAATAATCGTTACATCTGGTGGCAGTACATCTGCCATGTTCTTTCTAGCTCCGTCACAGCGCAGCATTGCACGTTCGCCATCTGATGGAGACTCGCAACCCCTCAATCTGTGGACCTTCGTTGCAGTTCTTTTCACGGATGTAGGCGAGAGAGAACTGCGTCTCAATCAGTCCCCATACCTATCTGGCATGGCTGCTCGCCCATGTGGTAAGGCGATCCAGCCGGCTTGGTGTTTTCTGTATTTTCCCAGTGGCGAGTCGATCAACGATGGCAACCTCCGACTCGGACGTGGTGGTGTTTGATGTTGGCGGCCAGAGGTTTTCAACCACAGTAAAGACTCTGAACAGATATCCCGATTCGCTGCTGCCGGCGATGTGCAAAGAATGCCACAATGCCGTCGGAACGGGAAAAGAAATCCACATTGATCGTACCCCCGAAGGATTCGGATGGATTCTCGAAATCTACAGGTAGGATGTCTCTCTGACCTCTCCCAGTTAAGGTTCCCTCAGAGTCTTGAAATGAACTCGTTGCCTTGGTGGGGTGCATCTAACTCCAGATTTGTTTCCCCTCGGATAAAGGGACTCCAAGAGGCAAAACTTGCCATCGAATTGGTCTATGGATGATCTCCAGAGGGAGCTGGATTTCTACCAGCTGCCTCTTACAACAGATTCTATCCCTTTTCATGCTGACATGCTAGTGATAGTGGAAAAGGATGCTCTAAAGAAGCTGGCGAAGGAAATATGCGAGCAAATGAAGAGGGTTCAAGGGGAAATCTTCTTCTTACGTTCGGCAAAGTTTTTGCTGTGGGCAGAGATAGATGATTCCACTAACAGTGATCCTGCAACCAAGTTGCGTTGTGAATTCATAAAACTTTCCATTGTTTCCGATCAGGAAAGGTTGAAGAAATTCATTGGCAGCTTTTGGAAACCTGGCCATCGGGCTTTTAACATTGGGCAGGTAGCCCTGTTGTCAAAGCCAATGCTTGATTTGGGGCTCAAAGTTTCACTGGAAGTCTTTGAATGCGCTGTACGTTATCGCTCAGAGAAGGTTTCCCCATCCATAGTGGAAGTAACCTGGGATTATTAGAGAACCTGGTTTCTTCCTTTTCAAAGAACTACCCAAAGATTAACAGTATTGAAGGAAGAAATCACAATGCTTTGACTCTGTCGGCCTGGTTGAGGGGATTCGAACGTGTGACACGAGAACTTGTGCAATGACGGGGGTTGATATCGGGTAGCACCCTCTGGCAAGTCATCACTTTTCCACCAAAAACAACCCATTGATTGAAGGTGCATTTGATATACAACCGCACAAAGGCAGAGGGTTTCTATGGTATCGGTTTTGGGACTTTACATGCGTTTTTTTTGAGGGTTTAGGGGCTTGCATTCGTTTTTCTAAGGGGTTTTGGAACTTTCACATGCGTTTTGGGGGGCAGCGTGAGTTTTTTTTGGCAGACATTACTGGAGGGTTTTTCTCTTTTGGAGCTGACCATGTGGGTAAAGGGATGTACCCAGGGATTGGAACACCAGAATTTTGGCTCTATTGTGTAATAATTTTTTCGATATCTTATGAGATACATCATGTTTTGATACTAATTAGTATCTAAACATGATGTCCAGTTGCCCTTCTTCACTACGTGTAATTGGTGTTGGGTTATTGTCATGGGTTATTGTGTATGAGGCTATTCTCAGCCAGATCTGGTCCTTACAGACTTCTTCCAAATTTCATTGGAGCGGTAGCCACCAGCACGGCTTGAAAAACCACCCAGACTTAATCTCAAACCCCCCCGTCTCACAAGATTTTTTGGAAACTGTTGGGAATTTGATTTCAGAGTAGCCTTAATTTCTGTAGATGTGAACTAAATTAGTTGATGAAAGGAGAGATCTTGAAGTATAAGTTTGGAAAGTAGGATTGTGTCCGGGAACAATTTTCTGTAAGAAAAAACACTTGTTCGAAAACCAGGCCAAGGTTGCGATATTAACATGGTTTCGGAGCTGGTGTTATCACTGCTTCTGATATCCGCCTTAGGCCAAGCCTCGGCGTATCCCCTTGTGTGGAAAACACCCGCTGTTTCTGAAAAAGTCACAGCCATTCAGAAACTGGTTGAGGAGTATGAGAGCCTGGGTCACGAGACAAAAGAAGATAAGGAAAAGGTCTCGCTTATACTAGAAGCGGCCCAGAGCTTAGTTTGGGAACGTCGGAGACGAAGAGCACGAAAGGAGGAACCTCCGTTATTCTCACTTGAATTTCTACAGACGGTGGAAAAAATACGGTTGTTGACAGCTCGGCTGAAGCATAGATCAGCAGACTTGGGTTTACTCGGTTTGGGACTTACAACGAGTATGCTGGCATCTTACTCCCTGAAAGTGGCGAAAGTGCTGTGGAGGACCTTGTCGGACTGGCGAAACAAACGCTCACCTAGCGTGTGGGCGGCGGAACATAAGCATGGAGGAAAAGACTTTCGAGCGAAAGGAGGAAACCGACGTGGGCTAAGTCAGGAAGACATGGAGCTAGTGCGCCGACTTTGCACCCTCCTCAACACGACTACACCACCGGTTTCGTCTGCTGAGATGAGTTCCCAAGAGGAATCGAACCTCAACACAGCCAACGGGAACAGCGGACCCATTACCTACAAGCAACTCCGCGTAAGAATAAGACTTGGGGAGGATCCTAAGCTTCACGACGTACTCGTCGACTCAGGGTCGACTGTGAACGTGTTACCTTTGGCCTACGCTAAGCGGAATGGTCTTGGAATCCAGCCGTCAACCCTTTCCGAGTTGTCTGGGTTCAATGGAGCGAAAGAAAAAGTCGTCGGCGTAATACCCATGGCGATAGCGGTTGGTCCTTGGGAAAGTAGAGAGTCCTTTGTCGTTGCTGCTTCAGCCCGTCAGATAATACTGGGTATGCCTTTCCTGAGCCATAGGCAATTGAGCGTGGATTGTTTAAAAGAGTGCTTACGAAGTGTGGACGGGAAAACGGTGGCTTGTCACGTGGTCACTCACCCAGCGGCAAGTGCACCACCCATCGCCGAAGCTGATCTGCCTTTCCCGGCCCTTTACCCACCGGTTGTGGAACCTCCTCAAGCTGAACACTTTGGAAGTGGAGGCGAGGTATCGACTGTTACGCTGTGTGATGATGAGTGTGATGGAGAAGGAGACGGAGACGGAGACGGAGACAGCACACAGACGTCTGGCCAGGACGCAGAGGAGGCCATGGGATCTACTGTTTCGACTAACCCTCCCGATTCTGACCCTTCTTCCTCTATTTCTGTCGATACTCCTATGACCGAAAACAAACTAGATGTTCCACTCGAAGAGCTGGCATCGGTACAGGAGCCAGCGGAACAAGAAGTCCCACCGCAGGATATGGAGGAAGAGATCACGAGGGTGGAACAGGAGGTCACGGCAGCAGAAGTCGAGTCCAAGGAGATCACGAAGTCGGAACAGGAGACCATGGCGAAAGGAGTTGCGAAGTCAGAAGGGGAACCTGCAGGAGACACAACCAATCTTTTTCGATCCCAGCCACTGGTCACTGTGTACACGGCTGCAAACAAACGAAGTCAAGCCAAACGACTTCGTATTTCTCAAGGGCGCATGTACATACCTTTGGGCGGCTCGGTTGTCCTGGGGCCTCGGATGTCAAAGACGGTCATTCCTCCTTTCCGTATCACGGGAGAGGGCATCTGCGGGGTGCTACCTATAGGACAAATCATAAATGTGTTTCACACAATCACATTGGGAGGAAATGGAGCAGTCAGAGTCAAATTACACAATATGAGCAATGAGAGTCGTATGCTCACAGGCAAACTCTGCTTAGCAGCAGTCCTTCTGAAGAGGAATACGAGATTGTCATGGATCAGTGAAGAGAGTTTGTGCATGGTTGAGCATCAGTTGGAACATCCCACTCCTCCGGATACAAGACAAAACGAGTGGGATGTCCCTATTTCAGACTTGGAAAAGGAATGTTTCGAAGGGAAAGGTGGATGTAAAAGTGCATTGACTTATGGGACAGTTTCAGCACCACCACTTACCCACAGCTCAGCAGCCCCCTCTGAGGTGAATCCTCCTTCAGATCTTGACTCCTCCTCTTACGCACGATTGCTTGGATCAGGCCTGGATACAGGATGTTGGGCAGCTACACCAACTCTTCCTGCAATCTTGGAATGCACACCTATCACATCAAAGGATACACATGGAGCAACAAGGTCAAAAGATGATATGACTACACATCAGCCACTAGTTCATGTGCTGGCATACGAAATGGAGTCACCTCGGGATACCTTAAGAACGGTTTCAGGAGAATCAGTTGGGGTGTTGCAAGGACATTTTGGATTATCGGAATTCACTACCCAGGGAGTTCCCTCTCCTCCTTCAGCCCCAACGACTCCCCACATGGATGGAAGTTTACAGCCTGCTATGGGGACTTCTTCTGAAAACAATCGATTCAATACTGGAAAGGAAGCAGCAGAAGTATCTTCTGCAGCTCCTGAAGTTTCGAAACAAAGTTCTGGATTATCGGAACTCACCTTCCAGGGAACTCCCTCTCCTTCTTCAGCTCCAACCATTCCTCACACAGATGGCAGTTTACAGCTTTCTCTGGGGATCTTCCCTGGAAGCTCTCTGATCAGTTCTGGAAGGGACACACAAGGAGATCTTACTGCAGATCCAGTTGAACAACATCCACATGCTGCAGCATTTCTGGGAGGACACGGAGGGAGGTCAAAGGCAAACCTGAATGTGCCTGCAATTCCACCTCCAACTCCAGAAGCTGCTCAGCTCCCCTTGCGAATGGATAAGGACACCTGTGGACAGACAAAGGAAAAGTCGGGAACAGGAAGGAACGAAACACAAGGGAAACTGGACAAAGCAGAGCAAACAAATGGAATGAACTCCCCTGAGGATGCCTCCCTACTCCAGCACTGGACATCAAAGTTTCCTGACGTCTTCACTGACGACCTACAGCACATTCCGAAAAACAAGTGGAGTAAACGACTTCGCATATGCCACAGGGAAATAGACTGGAGGATTCCTATGCACAGAATACCTTTGTCGTCGACAGGACGACGATATCATCCTACTGGCATAGAGAAACATGAAATCGCGGAGTTCATGGGAAACCTGGAACGCAAAGGAGTAGTGGAGCACCTCTTACCTGGACAGCGCGCTCATTTCTCCCCAGTTCTATTCTTGAGGAAGCCGTCGGGGAAACTCCGCAAAACTGTCGACTTCAGGACGCTCAATGGCTATTCTCCTCCCTGGGGTTCGTCATCTCTGAATGTGCGTTCGGTGGTGGACTCCATCCCTGCGGAATGGACGACGTTTTCGGTGCTCGACCTCTCTGACGGTTTCTTCCAATTGGAAGTGTGTCCCTCCCTTCGCCCACTCTTTGGCTTCGAAACGGATGTGGGACGCTATTGGTACCTACGCCTTCCGCAGGGGTGGAGTTCGTCACCAGGGTTGTTCCATGAACGCGTGAAGTCCGTTTTGGAGGGGAAGGCTGCCCGAAATTTCGTCGACGATATCCTAGTAGGGGGAAGAAACCGCGCAGAGCATGACCTCCACCTTCGCCAAGTTCTGGAACGCCTTCGCGAGGTCGGGTGGTGCGTAAACCCCTCGAAGGCCCAAATCGCTCGCTCGGAAGTCCAATTCCTCGGCTACACCCTGGGTCCTGAAGGCATCTCGTTAAAACACTTCCTGGAGCAACAGCGCACAAACTTACCTCCTATCCGCTCTCCCAGCGATCTTCGGAAGGTCCTAGGGCTCTTCAATGTCTCGCGCGGAGTGTGCCCAGGCTACAGCGCATACGTGGAGCCCCTACAAGCACAGCCACCAAACACTCCTGGAGAAACGTTGGATCAACTGGCAAAAGAAGCATGGACGAAGATACTGGAGAACAACATTTCACTTACGAGGGAAGAAGCCTCCACTTTCCACCTCCAAGTGGATTGGTCGGGAACTGGGCGAGGCTACGTGCTCTTCTCGGGACCGCCAGAACAAGGAAGGGTCGTCGCGCTCAACTCCCAACGGCTCACGGGCGTTCCTCCGTCCAGCTTCTTGGGCGAACTCCAATGCCTCGCCTGGTCCCTGCGCGATGTCATGCCTTTGGTGGGAGCTCGACCTATCGTGGTTTACACTGATTCCCAAAGTGCTTACCACCGCTTACGCAATCCTCCTGGGCCAGACCTCATGTCGGACCTCCGCGCTGCTCGCCTCGTCGCTTGGATTTGGTCACACTTCCCTTCTCCTGGACGCATGCGAGTGGAGTTTCTGGCAGGCGAAAGCAATCCCTGGGCCGACCAACTGTCGCGATGGTTCGCGAAGGAGGACGTCCCAGTCGTCAGCCCTATCCAGGTGTCGCCGTCTCGTTCTGCACTGGAAGCTCTTCACTCGGACGGTCACTGGAAGTCACAAAAACTCCAGTGGCAATGCCACCAAATGGGCTGGGACGTCAACCTGTCGGAGATCCACGAAGTCGTTAAAAGATGTGTCACGTGCCAACACTTCACATCACCGAAGGAAAAAGAGACCTTAGGCTCTCCGACGAACCCAAAGCGGCCTGGCGAGAGCCTTAACATTGACCTGATAGGTCCACTACCTGTCGACTCGAAAGGACACAGATACATAATGTGTTTGGTCGACGGACTTACTCGCCTTGGATTCGCTGTTCCGCTGAAGAAGTCGTCAACCCAATCCATCCTCGCTACTCTGGACATCTGGCTCAAGGCAGCTCCTACTCCAAACACGATCCTCACTGACGGTGCCAGCTACTTCCAGTCTTCCGCGGTCTCCAATTGGGCCCACCGCCGTGGAATAAGGTTAGATCGCGTTCCTGCACACCACCACAGAGCAAACGGATTGATAGAGCGTTTTAACCGAACGTTACTGGATCGTCTGAGAGTTCTGCAATTCGACATGGGAGGAGAATGGAGTAATCACATCAACAGAGCCTTGGACCAGATCAACAACATGATTCACAACACTACCAAATACTCGCCTGCTGCGTTGTGGCGCGCAGGAGAGGATGCATGGGCTGAAGCTTTGGATCGGACAGAAAAAAGGAGAGAACAGATCAACGCACGACGAACAGCTCCCAATCGGCATTATCACTATGTGGGAGAAGAAGTCCTAATCCTGGATTATGATCGTCTGTCGCGCGAATTGGGAAAACTGGAGCCGATTTGGAAGGGACCTTACAAAATCATTACTCACATTTCGGGAAGAAGGTTCAAGGTAGCTCCAGTCACAAGGGAAGTCAAAAAGGGACGCAAGCCTTACTTAATACTTCATGCCAACCAGATGAAGCATTATTACTAGGCTTTGAGGGATCTCCTATTTTTTTACTAATTTATTTCTCTTTGCGAAATTTCGTTATATCGGAGTTTTTCTGCGCGGTGAAGCGTGTTGGGAATTTGATTTCAGAGTAGCCTTAATTTCTGTAGATGTGAACTAAATTAGTTGATGAAAGGAGAGATCTTGAAGTATAAGTTTGGAAAGTAGGATTGTGTCCGGGAACAATTTTCTGTAAGAAAAAACACTTGTTCGAAAACCAGGCCAAGGTTGCGATATTAACAAAACAAATACACGGCGTTCTTGAGTGTCCCTGAAAATGCAAAGTAGCACTGATAACACATGCATTGTTTGGCAATATCAATAAATGAGGCTGAAATCTACCACCCAAAAACGTACTGCAAAAAGAAACAAAAAGAAAGAAGTGGCAAGTCCACTGCAGAATGACTCTTATGAGATCTTAAAAAAAAAAGAAGATGTAGAATATATGAGAAAGAGAATATATCTACAAGCTGCCTTTGGGGAGCAAAAGGGAAACTTTTGTCGACTGGTTAAAAGCAGCAGGTTTCGAGAGGTTCACAAACCAGCAGGAGAAATAAAAATCCATTTTAATCTTACAGAAAGAGGAGATCATGATAGGAATATATTCCTGCTGCTGAAAATATACTACCTGTAGCAATTTAGCTAGAGCACACTCAAATAAAGATTATAGCAAATTTCACACATCAAAATACGGATGGACTTTTTTAAGTTGGCTGACTTTGAGTTTGATGATTCCCTTCCGAGCAAACCCTCACAGTGTCGTGTCGGCAGTTTTGACTTTCCACCTGATCTTCAAAATCATGCCCCCTGCCTTTCCCAACGCCCCCCCCCCCAAGAAAAACAAAAAAGTTCAAAATCCAATTCTTATTTTCTTATTTTTACAAGAAGGCTGATTCAGGGTAGAGAATATATGCATTGGACGAACTAGATTTCTGTGTCGTAGATACAATGTATCAAGTATGATATCATACTTTTTGAAGGGCTGCATTTCTTGGAAAGCAGATGCTGAAGATGTTGGATGATGTCTTTCTGATTTCATGTGCTTCATCATGAAATCAGAATTCGTACCAGAGATGCTCTTTTTGCTGCCACAACATTGCCACAGTGAAGCAGATCCAAAAATTGCTGGAGCAGGTCAAAAGTGAACTAAAAGTTACTAACTTTTTCAAAGTGGAGGTGGACAACGCACTGTGGACATCAGAGGATCCAGCGACTGGATTCCAGTCCTCAAGAAAAAAAAATTCACATCAACGGCGGCAGCGTTGCATGCGAATCGCAACCAACGAAAGCGAGGTCATTTGTCGTATGTCAGACATTGTGTGGAGGTAAGAAGAGGTGGCGTCACGACGTCTTTGTTTCGCAAACTGTGCTGCTGATTCGGGGGAGGGGCGAAAGGATGGACGAAAAGGAGCGAGCACCTTTTCTTGGTAGGAAAGAGCTTTTCGAAATGCTGAGCAAGATCCCTGATGCCGAGGCGAAAATGCACAGCTACTGCGAGCAACTTATGGCGCACAGTCGCGGGGCTGAAAGGTAATATTCCAACTGTTTGAACTACAATAATTATGTGCCGTGCTATTTTTTAAATTTTTATTTTTTTTCCAGGGGGAATCTTCGATATAGATATATCTTTTGGTATAATGTTTAATATATTTTTCGTATCACGTATATATTCTATTTGATTCACCAGGTGCAAAGGATGTTGGCTTCAAAACACACATTGTGCATGTCTGTCATGGACGAGCGTTGCGAATCGAATTCGAGTGGTGGTTCACATACATCATGGGGACTGGTGAGAAAATCTTGAAAAAAAATATAGATATGTATATATATATGAAGAAAATTGTGTTCGTGCAAGAAAAAAGCTTCCTGTAAAAAAAATCTGGAAAAGAAATGATACGTTCAAATTTATAGTCATGTTTGTCTGGACTTGAAAGCTGTGTGTGTGTGCAATGGTGTTTTCTTTTTTTTCTTTTACTGGAGGGATGGGGTTCGGTGATGTGTGAAAAAAATGGGGTGCCTTTTTTTTTCCTCAGTGCATTTTAGAGGGTGATTTTGAGGCCGAGGAAATATCTGCAACGTGTTTTCTCAAACACAAAAATGAGTACAGCTTGGGAATGCATCAACACAGGGCCAAAGCTAGCAACACGGGAATTTGCATACATCGAACTCTGCGAAAGTCAAACATGTTTCTGAGAGGCCACCAGGTAACATGTTTTCAGGTCATCTTAAAAAATTAATCTTATTTAACTCTTTTTTTCTTCCAAAAAACTTGCATGAAACATTTGTCATTTTCACATTTGCTGCATACATCTCCAGCATTTTTGTTGGGGCTGAGGGCATTTTTTTCTGTTTTTTTGAAATGATCAGTTCAGGCGTTTCTCCAAAGAGAACGTTTCGTTTTGGATATCCAATAATGGCAGTCTTTGAATCTATACTGTTTTTTCACCATTTCTTCTCAGGAGGATGATACAGAATTCAGAAAAATGCTGGATGACCCGACCACCATGAAGTGTGTATTGTGGCCTGGTGAGTTTATTTATTTTATTTATGTATTTTATTTTATTATTTTATTTTTTTTGGGGGGGGGACGGAGGATCTCAGTTTTTTCCTAGTGGGATGATGAAATCAATCTTGAAATTGTCTTTTAGAGATTTTGGCGACCCATGTATTATGAATGATAACTACCTGCACTTGATAAGTTTGTTGATTTGACACTCACACGTTCAGATATTCAAGCTGGAAATTTATCGGTTATTCTCATGCACATTTCTTAAAAGATTTTTTGGTCGGTGGCTGCAGGGGATGGTGCAATTTCAGTGGAGGAATTCAAACAGTTGATGTCAAAATCGGAACCCAAGGAGGTGGTGGTGATAATTCCAGATGGTTCGTATCGAGGGGCGAGAAAAATGGCGCCGAAATATCCCAGCAGCATTCCAAGAGGTAGCCCTCTACACAAATCTCAAAAATATCTTCCTTTAAATTTCCTTTAATTTGCAAAGGAAGCATATTCAAGCTTAGCTCGAGCGAAAAATACAGCAGAAAGAAAGGACGGAGCCCCCTTTCAGAATAGATTTTATCGATGCTTGATTTCATCGATATCTTTAGCGCAGAGATATTGATCGGGGTGTTGCGATGTGTTGTTCTGGTTTTTGCCCAAGGGTTGATCCTTTTTCCCTGTTATATAAAACGAACCCCAAAAATGCATCTGTTTCGCCTTTTGCTATATTACCCTTTTTATGTTGGTCATTTTTACCTGCTGGCATTTTGACTTTGTTGCTTTGCTTGCAGTCAAGCTATCTGTGGAAAGTGTTTTGGGGAGCAAGGATCAATGCATGATTTCAGCCGTCAGGGAATATGGTGGAAAACAAAGAGAAACAGGAAGGTAGGAATGGAAAAAAAAAATTTAATAGGAAAAAAAATCAACGATATCGGCCATATTCGTGGGGTTTTTTTATACCAAGTTTGTTGCATACAGGCTGAAAGCCTCATGAAGCCTGTCCACCATGCAAGGAGGATGTTTGGTGCATTTTATTGTTAATATTATTAAAACTATGAACTCCAGGAATCATTTTTTTTCGTTGTGTTTCTTTTCGTTGGTAGGTTCCTTGTTTTTGCGTTTCTTTATGTTCGATTCCGTGAATGTCCAGGGTTTCAAGTTTGGAGGCGGTGGCTGCTTTGCTGGATGAAATGGGGGAAGATCCCCATGTCAGTCATGCCCTCAAGGAAAACATGAAGGCAAGGCCATGCTCTCTGTCTCTCTCTCTCTCTATATATATATTTTTTCAGCCAGAAAAAAGTTTAATAAAAACCCACCAGCATTTCAATAGCTTGTTTTTTCCTTTACATTAAGTGTTTAATAATGTATGAAATGGTGGTGGATCCATACTAGCAAGGGTCGGAAAAAGAATGTCAGGAGGTTTAGTCATTCTCTTTTCATCTGTTGGTTCAGAAATAAAAAGGATACAAACGAGGGGGGGGGGGAAGATGAATGGACCTAAGTATTGTTTTCATTGGCCTGGCCATTTCGATATTTTTGTTTCATTTTTGTTTTATTTTTGTTTTTTTTCCCCCACAGGTGAAACTGGACATGGTGTTGCTTCAGGCAGGACGGCAGCCCTTGTACGGCTCCTCCAACGGAAATAAAGAATCCCGGGCTTATTGAAAGAAAGCATCGCACCGTTTTTCCAAATTTTGCCAAACGATAATTTTGGCTTTAAAGATACATGTATCAATATATGGCTCTCCTTGCAATATGGCCGATGAGTCAGCAGTAAGGTGTTTTTATACACTGCATTATATTTAATCGAACATCGTTGTTTGGGATGCTGCCCACTGTGATCTCTATGACTGAGCAACCAGGGTCGTTTTTTTCCCACTTTGTTGTGGGTTATCTTTCATACACATCTATAGTTCACAATTCTTTTTCAAAGCTTTCGATTGCAATGGGAAGTACCAGTTGGACGATAGAAACACCCGTTCAACGACAGGTTCACCAAGCCTCTTTGAAAAGTGCAACGAACTGAACAAAGAAAACAACATGGACCCCTCTTAGATTTTACCTCCCCAAATGAATGACCGATGATTCGTTGAAAATGAAAACCCAGCTCCAGCATCGAACGAGATTGATTTGTGGGATACTCACAGAGAAACATTACAACACAGGAGCAAAGGTGCTTCCACCCTGATACTGTGCCCCTCTTTGTTTCTAAATTAGGTTCAGTTGAGCCTAAATCAGCAATAGTATGGGTGATGGATCAATCAATGATTACAAGTTGGCTGAGGAGCCACTCTGCTGGAGTTTGGGTGATAGATGTCAATGGCTGCCAACAGACTGCTTCTCGTTTCATGAAAAAAATTTCAGCGTTGGAATCCCTTGATAACATTACATTCTAGGTCAGAAAAGTATCGCCACAGTCTTGAATCTATGTTACAACTTGGGATTTCTCCACCTTGGTTCATTCACCAGGAAGAGCAGCACCATCCAACATCTCCAAGACACGTATTTCTGCAGCTATCTGGGGTGAACAGTTGCAGGGATTTTCATGCCCTGGTCCTTGGCCAACATATGGGCATAAAAATATTTTTTCCTTTCACACATATTCCTATGGATCCGTACACCTGAACAACTCCCAGTGATAACGAGACGTCTGCCAAACACTTGATGAGAAAACCCACATCAAAATTCTGACACAAATCATGGGAGGACCACGACCAGGGGATGCATCCTTTACATCTTGTAGTGAAACTTTTTAAGGCTGTTCACCAGTAACATCCGCATCCTCCCTGTTGTCCATTCACTTTCTGGTGCTCCTTTCTGCCTTCCTTGATGGAATTCTCAAACTCTCTGACCAGATCCTTGTTCTCCGGCTTCACCCGTAACCCCCTCCGACCGTTTCAATCGCAGAAACGTGGCCCCCCGGTTTGCCCACACCTTGGCATCCATCGTCCAGAAAGCCAACGCTTATTATGTCAGGATCCGCTCCTGAATAAAACCAACCGGCAAGAATATGTAAAAGATTGAGCGACACACAATGTAACGACCACCCATGACCCCTTTCGCAATATCTGCACTAAAAAGGCTCCACCACCGATCCCGAATCCAAAACAATAATAATGCTCGCAGGGAGCAAACAGTCGGTTTTTCAAACAATGTTCTGTACGTTTTCACGTGTTTGGTACTTTCTCAATTTACGTGTTTTGTATTAGTATCGGGTGCTTTGTATTTTGCGCTACATGAGTGTCTGATTGCATCTTTTTGCTGTGCAACCTATAGAACCCCCACCTGCTGCCAACAATTTCTCAGCCAATTTTCTGTTTTGTTTTGTTTTGTTTTTGGGGGGGGGGAGGGGGGGAGCTCCTCGAGCGAACGGGCAAGAATGAGCAAAGGCCCCTGATCGACTCTCCGTCATCATCAAGCTAAGTTTTGAAGCAACAAGCAGCCTCCCCTAGTCGATGCCCCACCTGCATTGGAGGGTGCATTCAAAGCGGCCCCCCTGTCCAAGAGCAATTTCAGCAGAGTTTCCACCGTTTCTAATCGGCCCCCCACGCAAGCCAACCCCAACGGCGTGAGATTTTCATTTCCTTTAGAAAACCTAGAATGATGCGTTGAGACCAGGAATTCCCCTAGCAAATTTTTTTCCGAATTTTCTCTGTGAATCTCTATCGAGGACCTTATGGTTCTATCCTCCTCCCCGCTCCAGCAGGGCATTTCTGGATGCCCGCGATTTTCTGCGTGGACAGTCTGCTGGACAGAAATGGAGACAGAAAACAACTTGATGAGGAATCATTAAATAAAATCGATTGAAATGATCAATTCACGAGGGGGTATTGGAGGCGAGCGTTTGGCGGCTCATATAAGTGCCTTCTGGTATCAATCCGAATTCTCTTGCATCGGTTTCGACTTCTTTCGTAGCGAGTTATCGTTTGTTTGAACCGAGCTACCGAAATGGAGAAAGACGGCGGCAAGCACGGAGGCAGAAATCGCGGGCACCATTCTGCAAGGACGGAACCATTGGAGACCAAGCGCGCAATCTTGGGCACGATTCAAGAGGAGGCCACCAGTCCGCCACCCCTCCCAGCATCCATACCTCCATGGAGTCCTTCGGACTGGTGGCGGCTCGTGGCCAGAGTGGTTAAGAGGGGAAGCACTGCAGGGTCTCGCCAGGCGATTGCTGGAGAAGCGAACTTGGACGACACGGCGGAATCCAATCAAAGTCAAGGCAAAAAGGGAAATTTCGTGAGCCAAGGTGATAATGGAAATGGTCAGAGGAAAAACTACACAGAGGCCGAGTTGGAGCGTTTCAAGAGGAAACGCAGAATCGATGACGTCGTAGCCGCTGAAAGTCAAGGTCGGGTAAAAAGGCGGAGGATTTGAAGGGGGAAAAACGGCGATTCAACGCATGGGGATTGGCACGGAAAGTTTGCTGGTTGGAGTGGGTCCGATTCAATGTCGATTTCTGAAAAAGGGTCGAAAGACGAAGGTGGATTCGTCTGAGAAGGTTTCAAGAAGCTTAAAAAAAACCCAAGAAACAAAGGGGGTTGAAACATGAAAGAAATACAAGTTTACCAAAACAAGAAAAGCAGAATCAAGAGGGGGCAGTGGTGAATGATTCTCTTTGAAACATGAAAAGTAGTGCATTAGAGAAAGATCTCAAAAAGAAGCAAAACAAATTAAACAAATTAATTTGTCTTTTGGGTTTTTTTTTAATACAATCAGTGGAGAGGAAGGGGAGTAGGGTTTTTTTTCTGTATTTGGATTTGTCAGTCAAACTGAGGAAAGTTGAAAGCCGTGTGGCGGGAAGGAATCAAAAAAGCAAAAAAAAGCAAAAAAAAAAGCAATGCCATGTCGAAGGCATTAGAGGATCTTTTTGGAGGGTTTTTTTAATTCATATCATAGCAATATGTGTGGGAAAAATGCATTGGCAGTTTCTGTCAGTATTTTTCTGAGTGTTTTGGGGGTTCGAAAACTGAGAAAGAGAAAAAAAAAGTCCAGGCGGAATGGAGTATATTTGAATTTGGAGGGAAGCCAGCAGCACAACATTCAAAGGAAGCAAGCTCAATACAGAGGGAACTGAAATATTGGGTCGACATTTTGGACACTGGAGGCGAGCAAAAGCAATTGGGTTGATCTGGTGGGGAGGTCCCTTCCAGGCGAGCTTCTTTTCCTCATACCAGCGAGTCTGTGGCTGCATCCAGTCTTCCATTTGGACCTGCCTTTGATTCATCCTCAATCATCCATCCAGCCACCACAGCACTCTGGAGAGAGGGTGTACACAGCACGATGCTCCGAGAAGTTGCAACAAGCGATAGGCCAGCAATTCATGGCTTCTGGGGCATTCCGGATACATTATTCTTTCCACATGTTTCGTTCGATATCCAAGATTTCTGAAATCACAAATTTTCCTTTGCAGACTGTGTGCATATTTTGCTGGTTGGATGAAAACAAGAATGTAGGAGTGCCTTGTTCAACTCAAAGATTGATACTGTTCAAGTGTTGAAGGACCTGGTGGTGGTGGTGGTGGATTTCGTGTACAGCATTGGGTCAGAAATTCTTGTTGGTATGTGGGAACTTTTGAATGTTGTACTGTCTTGGGGATGTAAGAAATGAATTTGGGCTATTGCTTGAACAGTCCCTGTTGTCTATGTGTTTCTGTGCTTTTGAATTCTGTGCTTTTGAATTCAAGTGGTGTAATTCATCGTTGACATTGAGCGAGTCCCAGCACATTTAATAAAATCGCCATGAGTTTTTGTGGATTCCACGTAAAGCGTTCCAACCTTCCTGACTTCCTTCAACGTTCCAAACCCTGGCTCCAGAGACGAAGCACAGCCACTGAATGCTGGCTGCAACCACACACATATCACACATTTCCAGTTTTTGGACAGCAACTCTCGTTTGGTTGGTCACCGCACAACAAAAACAGGTGGTGCTTGATTGGTTGATTCTGGGACCACCACAATTTCCACAATGCAATCCCACAGAAATCGCATCCCCGCATCTACTTTTGGCCCTATGTGAATCTACAAACTTTGAATCGATTCAGTCACTGAAAGATAGATCACTGTCTCAATAACCAAAATTCACTTCTTACTTTCAAGAAGTTTTTTTCAGAGTGAAAATCACCCTGACACCACTTCTTCCTGTGTAGGCACTTGCCTCCCTGGGCAATACACAAGTGTCCGTTGAATTTCAGACTTTTTTTTCTTTTTCATGCTTACATCATCGTGTCGCTTCAAACCCCTCAGACAACCTTAGGAAAAGTAAAAAAAAAACACTCTACGTACTCATACTGGGGATTCCCAACCAGATCTATTCTCGAAATCTGGCTGTCCTCCCCTCTTTGCTGGTCGAATGCACATTCTCAGGAACCCCACCCCCCAATTTCTCCCCACTCCTCGCTGCATGTGTTGATCGTATCCAGTCTGGGTTCAGTCCAGCAACCCACACACAGCAAACGAAAAGCCACATCAATTATCGGACCATCCTCGGTGAGTTTTCTTTTCGTAAAATGTCTCGGAATCTTCAGGATTTTTCTTCTTCGTTGATCGGACGGGTCTATTCTCGAAACCCCGATCGGAGCAAAAGCAAACTCTTTGATGTCTCTTCAGTCAAAATTTTCCATCTCCCTTTCACAAGCCATTTCAAATCCAATCATCGATGGTGGTGGTGGTGGTGGTGATGGTGTTTTTTTTCTTACTCCCTTTTTTTTTTCCCTCCTACCCATCGGGTTTATTCTCGAAACCCAATAAGTATGGAGGGCATCTCTATAGAATCACTCCTCACTGACACGAGCGATTGACACAGGCTCTCCACTTCACATAGCGTTATCTTCAGGGGGTTTGCGGGGGGAAAACCAAGCAAAAAGCAAAAAGGTTGCATCTGTTTTTCCTCCCCAGGCAACGGCGTCTCCAGTGGTTTGATTCACGGCTCATTTCACTTGGCCTTCACCTTAGCATAGCTCCTCAATTGAAAAAAAATATATATATCAAAGCAAATAAAAAACTCAACACAACACACACACGCACACGCACGCACCGACGAGTGTTTCTTACGACGGAGAGAAACACCGCCAGATACGTGAGGATTTCTTTTTTTCACTTTCACTTTCCATTTTTTTTTTTATTATTTTTTTTTTCGTTTTCCACGATCTCTCTCTCCTCTTCTCCCTTTGTGGTATTTTCCTTTTCCCCCCTCCGTTTTTTTTTTCTACTTTTTTCGTGTAGAAAAAACTCGGTTTCAAGTGTCGAGCTGTGGGAAATGGGAACGTAACATGGATCAAAAAAATCAAGCTATGCGTCTCGTCAGGAAATTCCCTAGAGTAAGGTTGGCATCTCCATGAGCAACAGCGTTTTCTTCTTTGGGGACAAACAATTTGGATTTGCTCTCTTGTGGCATAAACACGAGGCTTCCGGACGCGTTGCCTGTACGTATGGAATATAAAAAGGAAAAAAAAAAAGAAAATAAAGACAATCGAACCAAAACGTCAGAAACAATCACACAGGAAAAAGAAGAAAACGGTTAGTAATGTCCTCGGTTCAGCCGTTTGCTGGCTCTCCTCTTATTCGAGGTGACTGGCCCTGTGTCCCTGCCGTCTTCCTGGCAGCATGGCTTTTTTTTCCATTTCAAACACCACTTGCTCTTTGGTTACTCAACCAAAGCAATTGAAAAAAGAACACACCACAAGCCTGTCCAAATGCCTTCTTGGGATTCCACCAAAACAAAATTCAAAACTCACCTTCTCGGGGCAAGGGGGGGGGGGGGTATCAAGGGTACAGTGTCAAAATGAACAGAGCCACAGTGCATTTTACACAGATGCTGAAATTGACATCTGGGCTTCCAGAAAAATAAAAATAAGCCAGCAATGTTTATCGAGGTGCGACAGTTAGAAACATAGACAACCGTATCCCTGTTAGTTTTGGCGGAGCATCTGCATCACCGCTGACAAAATGGGGCTACACATGTCCGAGGGTTTTGTTTCGACATACCTTGTACCACAGCTCCATGACCCTCCAGCCATGACTGACATGCAAGCACCGCATCGTCCTCAGACTCCTATATGAAATCCAAGCAAACAAGCACCCTCTCAGTTTCCACAAACAATCTTCACAGTTCCAGCATCCCCCACCCGATTCCTAAATTTTGGACTTCACGTATCAAAAACTGCTGCAAGCAAGTAGGGTTGTAGAAAACTGGGAAAAAAAGAGAGGGAGAGCAGGAAAGTGGTTCAATTAAACATCCTGTAGATGCGATTTTGTGTGGGATTTCATGACATGCATGCATTCAAATCTGACCTTCATGTTTGCTTTGCCTGCGTAATGCGGACGGGAGCAGCCTGGAGGGATACCGGATTCTTCCTTGTTGATTTCGACTCCATCGGGCCTCAAGAAACCCAACAGCCGTGCCATGAACGACAGTGGAATGGTCCCATGCCTGCGAAATTGACACAGCATCCACTGCTCACATGCAAGACTACTGACTACCATCGATATTGGACACCAACACAGATTCGATTCCAGAGAGCTTTTTATCAGCAACTTGTTTGCTGCATTTAAAATCGTGTTGTCACCTGTAGCTGCTGGCAAATTGCTTCGTGGCTTGGAATCTGACGGATTCGAGGGCCTCGTCCATCAGGGCTCTGCTGAGTTTCGGGGCGGACGCATAGAGCTCGAAAAATCTCAAAGGATTCAATGCGGAGGTCACGGAAACCACTTCTTTTGCATGGACGACCTCTGGCAATTCTGCCCCCTCCTTTTCCTAAACCACCACCCCATTTCAACACTAGTTAAAATCTACGGATGTGAAATTCACCTTACCTTTACCTTACCTCTGTGGAGCGGTTCTTGTTTTTTTAATAACATTTTCTTATCCAGGATGAAAAGGGTCAATCTAGCAACACAACTATGCAAGAAAATTCCACTACTCAACAGGGGGTGCACTGTCATGTGCAAACGGTTGCCCTCACCAATTGATCCACTCTCCACATTGTTTTCCTGAGCGAGTAGCCCTCTCCTTTCCTGATATGGAATCCCTGATACAACACACGATACGCCAGGAATTCGGGTTCGCAACCCCCCACCCCAGCTGCATACAAATCCACCAGCAGAGCCTGGCATTGGTTATATTCCCACAAATCTCCATACTCCAAGGCTGCCCTCCCGTGGGCTTCGTAGATTTCCACGGCCAGGTCGTTTTGCAGTCGCTGGACAAAGCAATCCTGCCTCATACCCTGATATATTATACATGCATGCACACAAACAAGCAAACCTTTCAGCCGGGATCTATAATGGCCACAAAAAAAAAGACGTGGCACAAACACACATATAACCTTCCATGGTGATTAGAGCAAATGAAATGTGATTCAAATCCTTTCAAGAAATATCAACACCAATCCAAAAATAGAGCAAACGAAAGGAGATTCACATCCTTTCAAGAATTATCAACACCAATCCGGGTATCGACACCCACACATCCACAGAACAAACACACCATTGGTGGTTGCCAGCTGGGAGTAATGAGCAATGATTCGTCGGGGTTACCTTGAATTGATCGCTGGTGTAGAAGTATTTCAGCCCAGGTCCCCGAATCAAGTCCACCAGTCTGTCCAGAGCTCTCCTCAACACCGGCTCCGGTCTGACACTGCTGGGGTCCGGAGCATCCGACAGACGGATAAAACTCTTCTCCAACTCTTGGCAAGTTCCCTGTATCCCCAACAAAAAAAAAATGCACACACAACGATCAGACATCGGGAAAAAAAAACCTGAAAAACTTCAAACCTTTCAACAAACGTGGCGAGCCAATTGACTTGAATTGTCATACATAGCATTCCAAAACCCTTTCGAAACAGAACACACTGCTTGTATCGTCTTCTCAACAAAAAAATCATTTCACGATACGGCCATGTTCCATCAGGATGGATTGCCCCACACCTGAATGACATCCACCTCGTCCCAATCCATGTCTTGACCCTTGCCGATTCCACCTGTGGCTCCGCAGGCTTGACCGTTTCCAAACCTGGCCAGCCTCTTTTGTCTTTTCATGCGCTCTGTAGGATCCAAATCAACATCGCTGTCCAAATTTGCTGCAGCTGCTTTGTTAGCACTACGTTTCCTCCTCTTGCCAGTCTTGGATCGAACCCTGCCAGCACATCAAGAATAAACAAAGCACCAAAAAAAAATCAAAATCAAAATCCTGGTAGCGAAAGAATCCCTCCCCTCCCCCCTCCTTCCCCTGTATATATATATATTCAACCCCCCCCCCCCCCTTAAAAAAAAAAAAAGAAGAAAAGAAGGAACCAAAGCTTGGCCTGCACCTCCCAGGGTTAACTGGAGGATGCAAATCGAATCCGAAATCTGAGCCTCATTTCTCATTTGCTCACCTGCTGTTATTGTTATTGTTGTTTCCAACCCCATCGGCTTCCATAGTCCACGGATCGTCGAAAGCATTTCCATCCTTTTTCACCCTCTTCCCTTTGCCACCTCCGGAGGATTTTCCAAACTCCGATCTGCCACCACCTTGCTTGTTGATTCTGCTCACCAGCCGGTCCGTGTTTCTCGGCAAATCGATACCATCTGTGGAAGAAGAGACGAAAGACTGGAAGGGTTGGCTGGAGGTCATGAAAGCGCTGGCATTCGGAAAATCGGAAAACCTGGATTTGCCGATCTGTGGCTCTGTGGAGGTGCTGTTCCATGACTGACTGAAGGGGAAAAACAAGGCAAAATGAAACAAAAAGTTAGCAGGCGAGTTATATATATATATTTCCTCTTTTACGGGGGAGGAAATCAACCCCCCCCCTTGGTTTATTCGATACATGCACTCAACATTACCGGAAAAAAAGAGATCTTATAATTTGGTATGGATTTTTGCTCACCCTTTGGCAGGTTTGAAGGAAAACGACGCTCCCCCATCCACAAACATGTCTTCGCTGGGTTGAGGCTGTTTCGCCCAATCCGTTGCCCAGACCTGCCCCGCTGCATGAGCTTTCTCCAGCACCATTTGAACCAGCATTTCCCCTTTTACTTTCCCCTCTTTGGAAGTGTAAGCCGCCAAAACCCTTTTCTTGTAATTGTGAAAAGAGTTCGGAGCCATGATCAGGCTATCTGGGGAGGTTTGCACCAAAGGAGGGGTGCTGGTGGTGGTGGTGGCGCTCTTGGCAGGGAAGCTCCAGTTGGCTTGTTGGTTTTGCTGCGAAGCGGTGTTTGGGGTGTAGGCACCCCAGCCTTTAGCAGCGGTCTGCATGGTGGTGTCTTTGTTGGACGATAGGAGGTTTGTAAATCCCTGTATTGTTTGGGGGAAGGGGCAAATCAAGTCTTAGAGAACATAGACATTGCATAATAAAAGGGGGGGGGGGGGGGGGGGGGGTTGCGAAGAAACGTACCGATCATTCTTTATTTTTTGCCTTTTTCGAGTGTGGGTCATTTTTAGAAAACACCGAAAAAACTGAACGACTCGATACAACAAAAAGCCAATCGGATTAGGCAGTGGATGGGCTGAAAGCCTCGATGGAAGTACAATTTCTTTTTGGGGAAAAAAACACAAGAATCTAAAAGAAAAACTCACACTGTTGTCTTTCTTCCTTTCTTCGACCCGCAAGAAAGCGACCTTTCGCTCCTTGTTGGCTGCAAATCTGCTGGACGCCGATTTCATGGCCCCCTTGGACATTTGCTTCTTAATGACGAAAGGCACTCTCCCTCCGCCACTCTCTTTCGATTTCCCCCCTCCCATGAAACCCTCCGAAAAAGCGCTCTGTCTTTCGGGGTTTTCTGAGTGGATTTGCTGAGAAGTTTGGGGGGATGCCAGCGGGCTGGTGAGTGAGGCTTGCTGCAATTGGTTGGTGGTGGTGGTGTTGGTGGCGTTTTGGGTGTAAAAGGCAAAGGGCTGGCTGGATTTTTTCGGCTTGCGAGGATTGGTGGGGGGTTTGAACGTAGGGACGGTTTGCTGTTGTTGTTGCTGTTGCCAAGGGTTGGAAGCGACTGCAAAGGGAAAAAAATTGAAAGAATTGAGTTACAAAAAAACCTCCCTGTGGGGAAGAACGGGATTGAACTGATGCTCAACTTAAGTTTTGATTTTTTTCATAAAAAAGATGGAAGACGAAAAATTTAAAATTCGTCCAAAACTGAACGGATTTCTGAAAAGTTTGGGGGGGGGGGGGGGGGAAGAAGAAACAAAAAAACATATTTTCAAAACGAAAGAGAGTTCGCAGCGCTAAATGGCGCTCAGTGACCTATAAAACAATCAAGAAAAAAAAAACCAACACTTTTTTCCAGAACTGAAACTCACTTTTTACTGAAAAGAGAGAATCAAGGGGTGGCAGCAAAGGCTTACCAGAAAAAGTTTGGCCGGCTTGCTGTGCAGCAGCATCGCCACCCATGGGGTAACTGCTGGCGGCAGCAACACCATAGCTTCCAGTCTGGGCTGTAGAAGCGACAACAGCATACTGCTGCTGCTGCTGTTGCTGTTGTTGAGGTGCAGCAGTATATCCCGAAGGGTTGCTGTAAGCAGCTGTCCAGTCTTGATAGCCTGTACAACCGAAACTCGAGCATCAGCAATTAATCCGCTACTCCAGCAAAACTCGAGAGGAGGGAAAAAATGCCAATAATAACGAATTCGCTGTTTCAATTTGATTTTTCGTTTTATGTATTAAATAAATATATATAGATTCCTATTCCTATTACCATAGGTGTAGTAGGGAGTCTGGTAATTGTACTGCTGCTGCGGCTGCTGTTGCTGCTGTTGAACCGTCAAGTTCTGTTGCTGCTGTTGTGGCGGTTGCAGCTGCTGCTGCTGCTGCTGCTCGTTTCCTTGAAATCCATATCCAGAATATGCAACCTAGAAAACGCAACAAAAAAATTCGATCGCTCTAAAAAATTTGAATTTCGGACCAAAATGCATATCACCAAGGAAACTGCAAAAAAACAAATCTATCGTTTCAATGCCAATCCCAGCCAGCTGAAATTCTGTATCCTCCTGTATGTAAGACACACGGAAAACCCACAGAAAATCCACAGAAAAAAAAATCAATAATAACATAGATTTTTACATACCTGTTGATTCGTTGCAGCAGCCGGCACTGCAGCACTGGTTTCAGCGGCAGGTTCCGATGACAGACCTGGGATTGCTGGGGGATCTTCAGGGAGGGGTGGATCAACCTCGCTCAAACCAGGGGGTTGCTGTGATTACACGGAAAAAAACATACCCCAAGCTATATTTCAAAAAATTAATAAATAAACAAACAAATATAAATATCAAGAAATCAGTAAAAATCAACATAAATAAATTGAAAGAAAATTCATCCTTTGGGGGGCTTACCACGTCATCTTTGTCACCAAGCGTTTCTGTTTGTTCAGCCACGGGCTGCACTTGGTAAATATGCTGACCCGTTTGCTGAGCATCATAAGCCACAGGGTAGTGCTGTTGCTGATATTGGCTCCCCACCACATATCCCTGAAAGATTCAAAGCCGATGTTGTTACACGTTCAGAATGGACTCCACTTCAAAAGTAAAGATCACTGCCCCCCCCCCCCCAAAAAAAAAAAAACAAAAACAAGAAACACAAAACACAAAAGGCAGGAGTCACATCAAATTAACCCCACCTGATTTGCTTGATATGTCGGGTATTGATACACCGGCTGAGATCCCGCCGGCTGCTGATATTGTTGCTGGACCTGAGGGGTCATTTGTCCATATTGATAGTAAGAATACTGGAGCTGTTGTTGCTGCTGTTGGGACTGCTGTTGAGACTGGGCATCGTAGACAGTGGCCTGTGCCTGGGGCTGCACAGCAACCCCACCTATAACTGCTTGTTGTTGTGGCTGCTGCAGCTGGTGAGGTTGCTGTTGCTGTACCACTTGCTGTTGCTGCTGCTGCTGTTGCTGCTGTTGTTGTTGAAGGGAGTAATACGCAGCCCAACTGGCTGAGTAATCCTGTACATAACCCACATGAGGCCCTATGTCAGTCATTTGCACAGTCATCCCAAAATTCATTCTGGAAAAAAAAAACTCGACAATCTACCAAGACCATTAACAGTCCTACATAGAGATTTTATTTCTTGAGCAGAAATTGCCATGAAACGATTTGCATGGAGCGAAAAAATTTCCTTTGCAATAGAATTATCTCTTCACCTATTGTTGAAAGGGGAGGGAGGGGGGGAGGAATTCTGTTGTCTGACCAGAAACAAAGGTATTAGAAAAAAAGAAAAAGAACATTTCTGATTATTTTTCTTATCTATGTAGGAAACTTCAACATCAGAAATCAGTCCTTATATCTATATCCTGACATTAACTGGACTGGAAGTAGCTCCTAGGGGAGCTGTGTCCAAGGAAACAAACCTGACTGCCCTCCCCCCCCCCCTTTCCCATTTTTCATACTCAGAACAGTTACCACCTCAACCGGGTAGAAAAACGATACAGCCCCCTCAAATTAGCCCTTCAATAAAAAAAGTTAAGCGACTAGCTCGTCCGCTTCTTCACTTTCGACGTCGGATCGAAAACGTTTTTCGCTGGCATCGCGACGTCATAACACCGTACCGGAGCAACAGCAGCAGCTTGGTTCGTCCCAACCCCGGGAGGATTATCGGAGGTGGGTTGCCCAGACATTTTCGTGGCAAATTTGATTGCCCTCGTCCTTTTGCTCGTGGTCGTCTTCGCTCAGGTGCGATGGCCAGAAGAACCCAACAGCGCAAAAGCTGTGTGGTGAACAATCTGTACGGCATTCTGTGTTCGTTTTTAAATGCCTGGGAGGGTCATTCGCTGCATTAGTGCAGCGATAATGAGAAGCCACATGACTGACTCAGACTTTGAATCCGCATGGAGACTTGTTGTACGTTCGTATGTGCACACTGAATTTTGTTCATTTCATCGATTTCAAGATTTGCAAAGGCCGCCAGTGGTGGCCTGGCGTCTGTATGTAATTTATGTATAGATTTTTTGATACTTTGGGTGTCTGTGGATTTGTTCTCTGGCCACTCCAAACTTTTTCATTCAATGTCAGAGTGGTTGGGACCTGGTGCGAACTGACGAGAAATATTCGCAGCCACCATGGTCTCTATCCTGTACTGGTCAGAATCAACCATTATGGTTGAATTTTCTTAATTGTAGGCTTGGAAATGGGGAGAAGTTTGGTGGTGGTTTTTTTTCTTCTTAAAAATCAACCATTGGGATCGCTCCTCCACAATAGATTTTTAACATGTGTACGAAAATCGTGGAAAAATCCACGATACATCATCTCCCTTCTCTCAAAAAAAAACATGGAGTGAAAGGGTAGTGGCGTGATCAATGTGGGAGTGAAGAGGTTTTCCATTGAACAGCTGAAATTGAACCCTGTTGAATTCACATTCTTACATGTGGAAAATACGACCCCTATTCCAACCAAAATTCCTTCAAATACCACAACCTAGAGTCCTAATTGTGTAAACTCCACAGCAACTACCCAACATCCCATCAGTGATCAACAGCTTCCAGACATCAACAAATAGAACAATATTATATTTCCCAGCTCACTGTCAAGAAGGATATTGCTTCTGGACCGCTGTCATCCTTGGGGAATGCTTTGAACACTTTGAACCCAAACTCGAGCATTATCTCTGACAGCGAGGAGACCTGCTTATTATTCAGTGACAAAACCTCCAGCTCATCATTTGTCCACCGCCCCTTGAATGACAGCGGTGGTAACTCCTCCTCGCACTCTTTTCCAACATATTGAAGACTGTTGGCAACATCCATTAAAGATTGGCTGGATGTTCTGTAGTCGAATTTGTCGATGTGTTCTGCATGCAGCCTGTCCGCTTCCGAGACATACCTCCACACCAAAAACCTTACAAACGGTGAGAAGATGATGTACTTTCGGACTTTAGCTATTTCCCTGCACATTTCCTCCGCCAGTTTCCTCAGAGCATCCTTCTCCATTCTGACCAGCATGTGACCATGAAAAGGAATAAATTCTGTTGCAGAAGGCAGTTGGTAGAATTCCAGTTCATCCTCTATGTCATCCAGGCTCCAATTCAACGGCAACCTCCATTTCCCGGAGCTTCTTTTTGTGCCTCTAAGCAAACATAAAAAAAATAAAATAAAAAAAGATAAAAACATAAATATAATAAAAAAATAAAAAAATGTGGAATCGAAATAACGATATTAACAGAAAGGTCGAAGCTTAAAGGTTTCTTTTGCAGAGAATGGGGAGCACAGCAACCTGAAAATTTCTAGAATCCATCCAAATCCTTCGGGGCTCCGGTCTATGTATATCTCATCGCCTAATAAGATGCTATCATGACATTTTTCGCACAACGCCGCCAGCAACGAATCGGGATATCGATTGATCGTCTTCACTGTGGTGGAAAAAATCTCACCGCCAACGTCGAAAACCACCTTGTCTGAACCCGGCATTGTCACTGAGATTTGAAGGGTAGCTCGAGCAGGGTGCAGAAAGGGCAAAAAAACCGTTAAAAATGATTTCCTTGGACTGAAGACGAAAAGGGAAAGAGATTGATAGGGGACGTGCGTTATTTTTCAGCTGAATATGTGACCCCATCGTTTTATTCCCTGTAAGGCATACTGCAAGAGGTCCAAAACTTAACAACCTGAATGGTCGCGTGTATGATAACCCAAGCTTTCCTGGACACAATTCGAATTCATGAATTCATGGCAAAAAACAACTTTTGAAACAACTCTGCAGTCACAACACGAAACATAGCAGTGCTAATTTTTTGGAGTTTTTTTGGGGAGCTAGAGGTGGCCATTTATTGGTTTGTTCTGTTCATGAGGCTCGATTGATTAGATTAGTCGTGCCAGAAACTGGAACAGGACTTAAGGGGCTTTCGCTGTATTAACAATATCCGTTTTCAAGGCTTGTAAGACACACAGTCTCGCTGTGCGAAGTCGGGGGCAATAAAGACCGAAGAGTAGGGATGTTGCGCAAAACTACGTAGCTCCCAATTTACGCAGCCACGTCACGTACGACAGCGCAATTTCGCTGAAATACAGGTTTTCTACGTACGTATTTTGACTCTTTTCAAACAGGACTCCGTTTAACAACGGATCCTTGTCAGCATCCGTGAAAATTTCCGCGAAACTACGCTGTCGTACGTGACGTGGCTGCGTAAATTGGGAGCTACGTAGTTTTGCGCAACATCCCTAGTGTTCCCACTCTTCGGAGCACTTGTTGGTCTCATTTATTTGTTATGAATATATTCTTTTCGACTCAGGTTTTTCAGAATTCTAAAAGAGAGTTGGGGCGTGAGGTATTTGACAACTTTAAAACCAACTTCTCTTCGGGTTTTCTTTACTCGTTTTCGTTGTGGTATTCATTTCTTGGAAGTGGAAGTGGGACGATATAATGGTGTACCAAGGGAAAACAGGATTTGTCGGTTGTGTCGGTCCGCGGTGGAAGATGAACGGCATTTTCTTTTTGAATGTCCTTTTTATTCTTCCTTTCGTTCTTTGCATTCAGATGTTTTTCGATGGGCTAATCCCAAGGATCTTTTTAGTAGGGTGCCATCGGGCAAATTAGCTTTAATTATCAGCAAAATGGCTTCAATACGTTCAGCAGGTTTACAATCCTAAGGTTTTTGTTTTGTTTTTGTTTTTTTTTTTGTTTTTTCTCTTTCTTTTCTTTCCTTTTTGTCTTTGTTCCAGCATCATAGAGGGTGATGGCTCTCTTTTGCTATGGGTTGTAATTATAATTATGATTATGGGGCGTGAGGTGCTGTTGGTTGCCCGACTATGAAACGTATCAGCCTTCGGTGGTACCATACCATTCTACAGGTTAATTCTATACCATCGCACCGACCAGACCTCGGAGACGCTGGCGGCAAGAAAAATAACCTTGAGAGCTTATGTCAATCTGATATTGATTGATGTTAATATTACGTGCGTTTCGAAACGCACGCACAGGGTGCCTCAAATGGTGCCTGGAAGGCTGAGTTCGAGCGAGTTGAGTTCGTGAGGTTTCAAAACACTTCGAGAAGCTCTCAAAGTTGATGCGCGCGAACTGCTTCTCGGCAGAGCTCTTCTTTCCACACAGCACCAAAACGAAACCAGTGAAAAAAAAAGGAGGCCCAAAGGAGGTACATCGGCAGAAACTATTTCCTTCCACCATAAATGGCGGCCTGCGAATCGAATTCTTGGGTTTCCTCTGATCGCTTGGAGACATCCGTGATGTCTGACATACAAACAATGACCCGCATTATCGTCCGTCGCAACTCACAGCCCACGATTCAAAAGACTGCACCAAGCACGTTTCTGTCGCTTTGAGTTGCGTCGCAGCAAAGATGGCCGAGTTAGCCTTCCGTCTCCTGTGCGTTTGCTTTTCCGCTTTATTCATATCCGCGACCTGCGCACCCTTGCACACTGTTGTCGAACGCACCAAATCCGAGAGCTGTTTCGTTGATGAACGGATAGATTGCGGTGAGCTTGCTGTCGATGTGCTGCGGTTTATGCGGGTGTACGCGAAAGCAGATAATGCTGTCTGTAAGCGTCATACAGGATCTTTCGGATTTTCACCTGGTTCGCTGCCTGTCTGTAGAACTGTGGAACTGATCACTTTTCTATATCCTGGAGCGCCCGAGCCAATTTAATTTATTGATCACCTGGTTCGAAAAAGAGCGCCCGCCAGTGGTGGGCGCGCGCTGCGTTGATTTCATTTAGTGACTAATGGGTGTTTCTGCTCTTGCGCACACTGATGGATCTCTTCCGCTGTGTCTCTTTTTTTTTATCGTCGAACCAGGCTATTACGGGATCAATCAAGGGGAATGCGAAGGCAAGGGTTGCTGTTGGGTGCCCGGACGTGGACCTTGGTGCTTCTTTCCTGTCGACGCCTCGACCTCGGCCAACGCTGGCTACGTTTTGGAGAACTTTAACGACACAGGTGCCGATCTTTCTGGCCAAAAACCTTTGAAACAAAACGCCACGACGCCAACTGCTTCCTGGAGGCGTCTTTTGTCATTTTCTCACTCTTTCTGGGTTCGACCAAAACTGCACCTTTACCTTTACTGCCCGAATGGATGTTGTTTATATTTATAGAAACGAATCATGTGAATGAGCAGCAAGCAAAAATGTTGGTGTGCTTTATAGATTTGGGGTACTCTGGAACTCTGAAGCTGAAAGAAGATTCTGTCGTGTCATCATTCGGGGAGGATCTTTCTGAACTGGCGCTCTCTGTGGATTTTGAAACTGAGAGCCGCACTCATGTGAAAATTGGGGATGTCGATGGGGAAAGATACGAAGTGCCAGAAAAACTCCTGCCAAGGTGAGATCAGAAGAAGGACACCGTTGGTCGAAGAGTGGATGTGAATGGATCAATAAGTGGCTTTGTCTTCTCTCGTGGGAAATGTGTGTCTGTGAATTCCTTCCACGAAAAATTACGGAGCAGAATGCCGGCCAGTTCTTTCGGGCAAGGTTTCACGCTTTTTACACTTTTTAAAAAGGAAAAAAAATACCTCCTGCAGATCGAAAGAATGTGGTATATTTTCACTGAATAAAGCCGCAAAAAAAATATTTTAAGAAAAAAAACAATGAATTGTTTTTGCATTCTCTTTGGCAGTTTTCAGCAGCGTACTGACAAAGAGTCCAATTGCCAATTTTCTTTTCCTATTGGCGGGATGACAACGTCTCATTTTCTGCTGAAATTTTGAATTATCTTTTTTTTCTTTTTCTTTTTTTTTTAAAACAAATCAGACCGGACGTGGTCGAGAAGTTTCCAGAATCCGACCGGGGCTACAAGGTTGAATACACCGAGGATCCGTTTGGGTTTTCTATCGTTAGAAAATCTAACAAGGAAGTGCTGTTCAACACATCAGAGCACAGGTAAGTCACCTTTGCGTTTTTGTATTTTTTTTTTTTTCAATGTTCCATTCCCAGCCTCTTTCAATTTTTTTTGTGTGTAATTTTCTGGCAAAAGTTAAAAAGCGCAGAGACATCATTTGTGAAGAAAACGTGGCGTGTTCCAGACTGACGTTCAGAATTGGTTTTTTTCTTTTAAAAAAATATATTGAAAAAAAAAATTGAAAAGCTTTGGTATCAATTGATCCTTTTTTTGTGTTTCATTTCCCTGCTGTCAGATTCATTTTCAAGGACCAATACATCGAAATTACGTCAACGATTCCGGAGGATGCTGCTCTCTATGGTCTAGGTAAGGTGCCCATAATTTCACTCCATCACCACTGCCGTTGATCAATAGCCTCACAAGAACCCTAAAGAGAAGAAACAGAATTGAATAACAGTTCAAGTCCATTTCCATGTAACGGTGATTTAAAGGAAAGATGAAGGAAAAGATGAGATTGAAAAATGTGCGTTTTTGGAGTTTTCTTTTACCTCACCTATGCACACACGAATCTTACCTTTTGAAATGAAAAAGAGAAGAAAATTGTGCTATCGGACTTTTCTTTTTCTTTTTGTCATCAACGGGATAGATCACAGCACCTTGTGAAATTTCACACATTCATTTCCTCTTCCTCAATAATAGGACTAGTGGTGTAGATTGTTTGTTTTATTCCAAGTAATAAAAAAATATATATATTTATATATATATTTATTTTGAACAAATGTGCATCTGGGTCTTTTTTTGGGACTTAATTTGATTTTTTTGATTTTTTTTTTTTTTGCACTACAGGTGAAAGTACAAAAAGTGGTGGGTTGCGTCTGAAAAGAGATGGTCGCACAATCACTTTGTGGAACAGGGACCAGCCCTCATCTTCCCCAGACATCAACCTTTATGGCTCGCACCCTATTCTGTACGATGTCCGAAAAGGTATTGCCGAAGCTTTTTTTTTTGGGTTAAAGAGGATCTACTGTTCTATCTGAACAAGGCTGGGGGCAATGTGCGACAAAAAGTGTGTCTGTGATTTTTTGAAATTTTGTTTTTAGAACTTAGAATTTTGGGGGGCTGTGAGTCGGGAAAACGAGTGAGATGGATTGAGAAGGGGTGTTACTGTTTTGACTCTGTAGATGGGACTACGGATGGAGTTTTTCTGCTGAACAGCAACGGGATGGATATCATTTTGAACAAAGACACTATTACATACAGGTGGGGAACAATCATAAACAGAATTGAAATCCCCCCCCCCCCCCAAAAAAAAAAAAAGAAGAAATAACAAAAAGAAAGTGAATTTCATTAATTTTTTTCCCTCTAAATTGGTGGTTGTTTTACCCTTGCTGCTATAGTTGCTTTTTCGTAGGTGAGATTTTCCCTCCAATCGTTTGTTGCAAAATCTAATGATTGATCGATTGCTAATTTATTGGTTGTGGGTATTGTCAGGGTGACAGGTGGCATTCTGGATTTCTACTTTTTCTTGGGGCCGGACCCCAACAGCGTTCTGAAACAATATCAGGAAGTGATTGGGAAGCCGGTCATGCCACCATTTTGGAGTTTAGGATTTCATCAATGCAGGTTGGTTCAACTTCAATTCAAAGTTTGCTCTTTTCTCAACGTTTTTGAAAAATTGAGCTTTTTTACCATTTTAAAAGCCAATAGAAGTTCTGTTCACTACAAGTAGATTATTTTTTTTTTCTCTTCTTTTTTCCTGATAAGGAATCCTGTATAGCCAAGTCCCTTTCCGTGCTGCTTATTTTTTTATTTTTTTTCCAATTTTCACATGTACTTTCTGTCGTTTCTAATTTTCTTTTTAACCGAAAAATGCAATATCACTTCTATAATGATTTTTACTTATTGATTTTTATTTTTTTTTAAATTACAATCACAGATATGGGTACGAAAACATGGAGGAAGTGCAAGGTGTTGTGGACGGATATGCCAAAGCAAAAATTCCTTTGGAAGTTGTATGGGGTGATATCGACTACATGGACGGCTACAGGGATTTCACCCTCGAAAAGCAAAAATATTCGCTCCCCAAAGTGACAGCTTTTCTCAAAAAGTAAGGTCACAAATTTTGAGTGCACGAGTTTTATCAAAATAACGTATCGATTATAATCAGCACAAAAAATATATTTGAAAAAAAAGAGGGAGGGGGGGGATGATGGGATCCTTCTTATTTATTCCTGCTATGTGTGTTTTTTTATCACCATTGTGTTTTATTCTTTCGTTTTATCTTTTAATTTCAGCAGTGCAATCTTGTGTTACTTTTTTTTTTCCACTGCGAATAAATGCCACTTTTGAGTAGGGTCACTTTTTTATTTTATGGAAATGTTAACTTCGCACCCCCATAATTTTTTTTTCCCCTATTTCCTCAGGTTGAAATCGAAGGGTCAAAAATGGGTTCCTATCGTAGACCCCGGAATTAAGATCGACAGGGGCTACCCTGCCTACGACAATGGATTGAAAACGGATGTGTTTCTCAAAGACAGCACAGGGAAGCCATATATCGGAGTGGTAAGGTCCCCCCCATCATTGTATTGTTTTTTTTCGAGTGGGTCAATCACTTCAGCAATAGTTTTTTAATAAGAGAGAACCATAGAAAAATGAATCATCACGAGTTTTTACGTTTTAATAATCGCTTTTTGGAAATCTAGGTTTTTTTTTACATAATAAAAAAAGGTGTCTTCTCTGTTTTCTGTTCCTTTTTTTTTTCGATTAGATCCGGAAAAACTCTTTCTTCATCCAGTTCATGCATGTTTCTTTTTTGTATGTGTGTGTGTGTGTTTTTCCAATCATTTATTTATTTATATTTATTAAAATATAATTTATTTATATTTATTATTCGTGTTAATAATTTGTGTTCATTATTTTTTTGACGTTGAAACGGAGTTTTTTTTTTACCTTTTTCTTCTTTGTGTAAAGGTCTGGCCAGGAAATTTGCATTTCGTTGATTACTGGCATCCCGATGCTCAAGAATACTGGACGAATCAGTTGAGATATTTTCACGATGAATTGGCTGCCTTCGATGGGTTATGGATCGATATGAACGAGCCCGCCAATTTCTGCAGTGCACCACGTGAGTTGCAGAAAAAAAAAACAAAAAAAAAACACTCTTCCAACAGGAGAACAAGAAGAGAATCGTTAATGCATTTGGACTCAAAAATCTAAGTTTTCGCTCAAGGGGTGGGGGTGGGGGAGTAGACTATCAAGCTAGAGTTGAGCTGGTGGCAAGAAATGGAATTTCCGCCTTTTTGGTGAAATGAGCAGAATTTTTTCTGTGTTTTCATATTCAAAATCGAGTCAACATCTCATTTTCAAAATTATTCATGTAAATAATACGTAACAATGGGAAGGGGGGGGGGGGGCATCTATTTCTTTGTTCTATTTTCTGTTCTGATATTGTGCGTGTCTGTGTGGTTTCAATAAAAAAAAGACCTTTCCAGATTTTCCAATGAGGAGCTTCGCAACGGCTGCCCAGATATCAGGTAACACAAAAAAAAGTGATATTTTTTCGTTTTTTTTGAAACAGCTTGTATGTCAAAACGATCGTTTCTTTTTCTTTCCCACTCATGAAATTGTTGTTGTTGTTTTTTTTTTCGCAGTGTTGATGACAAATTGGAGCGACCACCTTATGCAATCAACAACGGAAATTCTGGGAAGCCTTTGAGCGACCGCACCGTCCCTGTCAGCATCAAGCATTTTGACGGAACACCTCACTACGATTCGCACAATCTGTTTGGGCTGGCGGAGTCCATCACCACCTACAATTCTGTGGCGGACATCACTGGAAAACGACCGTTCATTTTGTCCAGGTGGGTAGCTATTGATATTCCAATATTTTGGTTTTTTGGTTGTTTTATGGATCACAGTGTTCTGATTGCAACCTCATTGGATTTTTTTTTTGTCTGAAGAGGGGGGGGGAGGAGCGCACATTGAAAAATTAATGAGCATGATTTCTCATTTCTTACCAACCAAAATCGAGCAACTCGTTCTCATGCTCGTTAAACAACCCTGTCGTTTTTCGGGGTTTTTTTTTCTTCTGAAGGGCTTGCATACCCTGAATTTTTTTTTATATCCGACTCTCTGTACAGTTCTTTCCGCACCTGTTCCACCTGATACACTCTCATCCACTTTTTTTTTCTCTTTATTTTTGGCAGATCGACATTTCCTGGATCGGGTTCTTTCGTGGCGCATTGGTCTGGGGACAATTCTGCGGATTGGAACAATCTGAGATGGGGTACGGTTTCAGTGCTGAATTCCAATCTTTTCGGAATTCCTTTCGCTGGGGCCGATATCTGTGGATTCAATGGAGTGACAAATCCAGAGCTCTGTGCAAGGTGGGTGACCCCCCCCCTCCCCCAAAAAAAAAACATAATAAATAAATAGTAACAATATTATTATTAAAAGTAGTAGAATTAATTAAAACAAGGAATGAAAAGAAAAAAAAATAATCCAAAATAAAGCTAATGTAATAATAATATTATGTACAGAAATTTCTGAGGAGAGGTAAAAGAGATTACGAAAATAACGTTAAATTTCGAATCGCTGTGCGCACAGGTGGATTTCGGTGGGAGCCTTCTACCCGTTTTCAAGAGATCATTCAAACCATAGCCCCCAAGAGCTGTACCTTTGGCCGGAGGTCGAGAAATCGGCCAAAATCGCACTGAAGCTCAGATATCAGCTCCTGCCTTACCTTTACACCACTTTCTATAATGCCCACATTTTCGGAGGAGCGGTGGCAAAACCCCTTTGGATGGATTTCCCTGAGGAAGAAGAAACGCTGAACATCGATGATCAGTTTATGTTCGGGGATTCGCTGCTGGTCAGCCCTGCTGTCGAACAAGGGGCCTCCCAGGTGGAAGCTTATTTCCCCGGTGGGCAATGGTTTTCTTTCGAAGATGGAGCTCCTGTTGTCGGTAAGCCAAGTTTTTGGAGTTGAATCCCGTTGTAACATAATGTGGAACGATTTCAGCTTCATTTTTCCAAACATGATAACCAAATCAGTAACTTAATTTTGCATTTGATACATCCAGGTCCAACCACGGAGACGTTGGCAGCTCCTCTAGGCACCATCCCGATACACATTCGCGCTGGGAAAATCGTCCCCACCCAACGCTATCACTTAACCACAGAGGAAGTGAGGAAATCTCCATTCACCCTTACCGTAGCTTTGGATGAGCTCGATTTCCCCAGCGCAAAAGGGGACCTGTATGTCGACGATGGGGAAAACCTGAAGGTCGATGGGGAGGGGAGCGTGTATTTGACCTTCGAGGCCGAATTGACTTCCGAAGGGGGGGTGATTAGAGCATCGAACAATAGTGAGGGGGATTTGGGAGATGTGGTGGTGGAAGAGGTGGTTTTGTTCGGGCCGGCGTGTGTGGAGGGGATGAGCGATGTTATGCTGAAAGGGGAGAGCGTCGGGAAGGATCAGGTGGAAATGAGTGAGGGGAGTGTGAGGATTTCGGGGCTGGATGCGAAGTTGGCAGAAGGGGTGCTGTTGACGTGGGTGTGTATCGATGTTGAAATTTCATCCTGAAGAAATCGGGGAGGAAATTCGAGGCATGGAGCCATTATGCATTATGCATGGTGATTGAATTAAAACAAAAGAAAATTGGATATTTTGTTACAATTAATTTGGATACCTGATAGATTTCATGTGATGTTGAGCGGAAAGGGGGGGGGGGGGGGGGTCGATGGAGGTGGGTGGTGGAAAGTAAAAAATTGTTTTGAGCATTAAGCGGTGCTGGGCAAAAGGGAAGAGGGAAGAGGTTTGGTGAAGGGTGGAAAAAAAAATGAACCACGTTTTTTTTTGCATGCGGATTCCCACAAGGGAAAGAGAGATTTAAAAGATCAAATGGGTGATTTAATTAGTGGCATTCATCCCATCGGGGCCTTCTTTTTTGGTTTTGTTTTTGTTTTTCGGAAAGGCTTCGACAGAATAAGAAAATATCGTCGTCAAGGCACACAAGCTACAATGTTTTTTTCAGGGTTTTTTTAGGGTTTTTTTTTTAATATAGTTTCAGGGCAATTTCTGCGTTTGATATTATTTTTGGACTAGGGCTAGGTAATCAAGTATGCTGCTTGTTTTTTCGTTCGTTTTGGTGTGAGGTGGTTGGGAGGGGGAGGGGAGGGGTTGATGTTGGGGATCCTTCCTTTCCCCCCTTTTTTTTAAAAGAAATTTTGCCAGCTGCCTCTGTTTTATACAATCAAACTGTGTAAGTAGCAGGAAAAGTATCTGGGGCAGCACAGCGATGCTGTATGGACCTGTAAGAATAAAGCCATTCCATCCAGCAATCTGAAACTACGTCCCATTAGTCATTGAGATCATAGTGGGCAGCATCTCACAGAACAATGTTTGATGAGATATAATGCAGTGGTTTTTTTTGCACCTTCAATAAGGAGTCACAGAAGATTCTGCTAAATTTGTTCAAAAGAGGGTAATCTTGTCCAGAGAGGCCTGGGTGTGAACAGTCATTCGGGACCGGATAGCTTGCTGAACGAAATTTGCTGCCGTCAGACATGTGCATTTCAACACGTGACTCGACTTTTCAAACTTTTTGACCTTTTTCGATCCTTTCGTCGAATCCCCAGGCGTCGAACGACATTACAGGGACGTTCCCGTCAACGAGGACAGGTCCCCCAACAAGTGACCTGGTGGGTTTGGCGAACAGCAGCAGCGCTGTTGCTCTTCTTGGGTGTGTGGATGTTTGCTGTTGCTGCCCGTAGCCCTTTCTTTTCTGATCCGAATGGAAAGCGACCCTATTCGAAACAGTTAATTTCTGTGCGCAGAAGTTTTGTCCGCCGCTGCACGGGGTGCGTAAAGTCTCGAAGGAAATATTGCCCACCTGAACTGAAAAATTAAACAGCTGCCTCGTCTCCTGTTTTTTTTTTTTTCATTTTGTCGATGTTGGGATTGTTGATATTTGGACAGGAACGCGAGAGAATCGAGCGGGAACAAAAAAAGAAATTGGAGGAGGGAGAAAAAGAAAGGGAAAAAGAATTGAAACGAAAGCAGCGCGAAGAAGAGTGGTTGAGGCAGCCACATGACCGAGAACAGAAGCGTCTGGAAAAAGAAAAAGATAAGGACGGAGGGCCGAGGAACGAAAGAGGCAGCAAGAGGGACAACGAAGGTGAATTAATATATTCCCATATTCAACTTCATTTTCTTCTTCTGTTCCTTCATATGGTTGAATGTTTCTTTCCTTTATACAGTTTTTGGCTGATTGGGGGATTTTGAGTTGGAGCCAATCATAAGTATGGCAAGAACACTGCCCGGGGGAGATAAAAGGGCAGAGAAATAATCACCCCGAAATTTTCTTGAACGAGTCCTATTATTTATATTTTGTTTTTCGATAGATGTCGTTTTGCCCCATTGTCTTGTGAGAAAGCCACCACCCGAATCCCTCTTCTTGCCCTGAAAATGTCCCCCTTCATTTTACGCTCCATCAATGCCTTCATCATGCTTTTTTCCGGCAGGGAATCGGGGCTCCAGAAAGCTTTGGCCGCTAAATTGAAGGCTGCCCAAAAGGAGCTCCAGAAACAAATGGATGCCGGCCCCCCCGGATGATTTGGAGCTGGAATGGGAAAGGATTGCCGAGGCAGAAAGAGCTCAGGACTATGGCTCCGACACAGACGGGCCCGAAGAATTTGGTCGGCACGCAGTCAGGCCAGAATTTCCGCCACCTTCTCTCCAGCTTCAAGAAGCATTCCCCAAAATGGGCGATGAGGTAGGGGTCTCCTCAAAACTAAAAACTAAAAAATAGAAAATTTCAATTTTGATTTGTTTAGCAGTTGCTTATATATAAAAAAATGGAGTCCTTTTGTATTTCTTTTCAAGCACTGTTTGAACAGCATAGTTTTTGTCGTTTAATTTGAAGTATTTGATTTCATATTTTCAAATTTAAGTTCCCACTGTTATGGTCTATCTATGACTCGACCCCCCCCCTTTTTTTTTCTTTCCCCCCCAAGAAGAAATAGAAACTAATTTAAGAAATTAAGAAAAAAAAGCATGACATTAGACAAACTTGTCCAACGAAGGTCGACCACGACGAGGTGATTTATTTATTTATTGATTTATTTACTATTATTATTATTTTTGAATGTGAAACAGATGGGGGGCGATTTGTTGATGGCTTGGAGTTTCGTGCATTCGTTCCGGGATATCCTCGGGGTGGATGCGTTCACTGTGGATGAACTGATCGAAGCTTTATTCAAGGGCCAGGCATCTGAAATGCTGTCCAACATTCATATAGGGCTCATCCGCTTGATCCAGGCCAATATGGAAGAATCCCACTATCTGGTGGTCACCTAGGTCCGTTCAAAAACAGTGAAGGAAAAAAAACAAAAAACGCTCAGCTTGGAAGCATGTCCCCCACTATGGGGGTGTTTCGATCCTGGATAATATGTTGGAATTGATGGTGTTCGTTTATTGTACAGTGCTGCTGTGCCCAGCTTATAAACGTGCGGTCTTTCCGCTGCGAGGAGCTACAGTTGCTGAGTTAGGAGACACAACCCAAAGTGGATTTCAACATGTCCAGAGTCCCACCCAAAGGCTTGGACAGCACATTAAATGCTGTGGGAATGAAGGATGAGGATGTGGATGGCTGTATCGAAGCCCTTGTTTCCCCCACCAGCTCAGGTTCAGGGTGCTTTCGATGCTCTTGAAGAAGGGTCCGAATTCTTGACCGAAGCCATATTGAAAAATGGCAAGAAAATTTAAATAAATAAAGGATTGGCATCTAGTTTTGAGGACGGCTTTGCTGCTCTGGATGAGGATTAGGAGTGCAGGGGAGATCCTTTGTATTGTTCTTTTGTGGAAGGGGAAATAAGGGTCAGAATTGGTGGGGAAGGTGGGGGTAGCTTGGTTACTTGGGTTTTTTGCTGATGGTGGATAAGTGTTTTGTTTATGTGGTATGGATTTGGGTTGTACTAATGTTCGCTGTCATTGTTGTTGTACTTGCATAATTGTTGTGTGTCTCCCCCCTCCATTATCCCCTTTTCCATGTTTGTTGTAAAATATAGCATGAATACAGCCTGTAATCAACGATTACTAATTATTACATCCATCTAGCATTCCGTCTCATGTCTTACAAGCCGCCATCCCTTACGTCCACCACTTCGCAACATCGGAACTCGACGTTAACTCACACCGTCGACGGTCGCTCCTGTGGACAAGCGCTTATTATAGTAACAGTCGAGCATGGCACATCCGCGAGTTCTGGAGCTCATTGATCAAGTGTGCATGGTTATTCTTACGGTTATTATCTATGCTTTTTTCACCCACCTGCAAGAAAACACTTCTATTATCAAGACACGAAGATGTGCTAGACATCTGAATAACAGAAGTGTTGCAGAAAGAATTAAGATCTTGAAAATGTGCAGATTTTTTTTCTGATCAAATCTCTCTATATATGTTTTTTTTAAAGCACCACCCGGTAGAATTGTTGTTTCTTCACCCCCTACTGGCATCATTAATGTTAAAAATCTAACTTCCATTATATTTTATCAGGGGGAGGTATTTTGTGGCACTGCCCCGATCGACGATCACGCTAGGGTCGTACTAGAGTCCTTCTTTCCAGGAAGTAATGACCTACCCCTTGCCGCAGCGGGGGACGGAAATTGCTTCTTCCGCTCCGTGAGCTTATTACTAGGGGGATGTCAAGAATTCCACAGAGATTTGAGGAGATTGATGGTTGATGAATTGGTGAAGCATCGCACTTATTACATGCAAGTGTTGGAAAACTTTCAGGAGAGCGGCTACATGGTTGATAAAATAGAAGAATACACAAAAGTAACGAATGGAAGATACACTGATATCTTTGAGATATTAGTTACTTCAGCAGCCATACGGTGAGTCATCAGTGCTGCCACTGTAATACTCAGCACCACTTCTGAGCGTGAAAAAAAAATAGTAAATAAATAAAACAGCTTGCTCCTCTTCACCTGACCAGCTGATTTTTTTTTGTTGAGAGTCAACAAATTCTTAAAAAGAATAAGAACTTGTAAATTTCTTCTGCCGACATTGACAAGCACTGCAGCCATAATATCCAGCAGCCTGGGAAATGTGTGGGGAACACTACCGCCACCACCTGTCCTTTCGCCCTTGAAGATAACCGTTTCAGACTGTCTTTCGTTTGTTATACTACTGATGTTTTGAAGTGGAATCTTGATTGATTTATTTTCTGTAGGCGTCCCATACAACTTGTCATGCCCTCTGATTTTCAAGGCCCCTACGCTCGAACATGGTGTGGGAGGGGGGTGGTATCAAGCTTGCCACCATTCAAAATAATGTCAACAGTTTTTGGCACTTCTGATCTCTCAACATCTCTTTGCCACAACCACTACGTCCCGCTTGTATCGAAGAGGAACATGACTCATCCAGGTGTGGTAAATGTTCTCGGGGGAATTGATCGGGGGTTGAGAAATGTGGGGGAATATTCTTCAGGAGTGGGCAATACGAAGAATATTAATTTTTGTGTGGATGGGGCTGAGCTTGTTAGGGCCACAGAAAATCTGGTGGGCGGTAAAAACGTAATCGAGGGAGGGGCTGAGCTTGTTAGGGCCACAGAAAATCTGGTTGGCGGTAAAAACGTAATCGAGGGAGGGGCTGAGCTTGTTAGGGCCACAGAAAATCTGGTGGGCGGTAGAAACGTAAGCGAGGGAGGGGCTGAGTTTGTTAGGGCCACAGAAAATCTGGTGGGCGGTAGAAACGCAACTGAAATGGGAGGGGCGGGAAAGAATAGGAATGATAGGACGTTAGAGTGGCTTGACAACAATCGTTTTTTGGTAGTTAACGGGAAGAGGAACACTTACCGTATTTTGGATATTAAGAACGGAAACGCTTACTCCAAAAACCGGGTCACTAGGGGAGACAAGATTTCTTGGCGTTGTATGCAATATCACAAAAACAAGTGCACAGGTGGGATCGTGACGAAGGGTAATGGTATCCTTCTATCCGAGCGACCACATTCTTGTGTTCCGAATCCGGATAAGATCAAAGCGTTGGCGTTGGAAGAAAAATTAATTCGTGAGTGCGAAACCGCGGGAGACACCGTCCCTAGTTTATATCGACGGATGGCAAACGTCGCAAGTGGACTGAAAGGGGTAAAAGAAAATATTACTCCCTATATGACTATAAAAAATCGACTTTACGCACGACGTGCACGGAAATTTCCCGATAACCCCAAAACGTTAGGGGATTTGAAGTTACGGGGCGAGTGGGTGGAAACCACCGATGGGAAACAGTTCCTTGTCGGGGATAAGGTTGTCGGGAAGGACAGGGTTATCGTGTTCTCGAGGAAAAAAACGTTGAAACTCGCGTGTTCAACGGATACTATTTTAATGGACGGCACGTTTAAGGCTGCACCATCAAGTTTTGTGCAATTGTACACTTTGCACGGTGTAGTTCGAGGGCATGTCCTCCCTCTTATTTATGTATTACTCACTGGCAAATCAACTAAATTATATAGAATTATGTTTGAAATTATTGTCGAAGCGACGAGTTCTCTCGGACTGATTTTTTCTCCAACGGAAATCCTGACCGATTTTGAGAACGCTATTTTCGCAATAATTCGAGATATGTTTCCGAACATAAGACACCGTGGTTGCTATTTCCACTGGGCTCAGTGTACAGGAAAATACAACACTTCAGTTTGCAGCAACCATACGTCAAGAGTCAAAAAATTAGATCATGGTGTCGTATGATTCTTGCATTGCCCTTTGTGCGGTTGGCAGACTTGGATGACGCAATGGGCATTATTGAGCGAAAAATACAAGATTTGGGTGTAGAAAATAGAGGACTTCATAGAAATTTAGTTGGGCTGGTTGCTTACGTGAAGCGACAATGGATAAGAGGACCATATCCACCTCAGATGTGGAATGTGTTCGATCAACTAGGATTGAGGACTACAAATAATGTTGAAGGATTCCACTCTAAATTGAATCGACTTTTGGTGGTGCATCATCCAAATATCTTCAAGCTCATTCAAGAGCTCAAGCGAGAAGACGGGGCTACTGTTACAAAACTGAGTCAAATAATGGTGCAAGGTATCGTACCATACCAAAGGAAAAAATATCGTGGTATGAATGATCGTTTGAAAAAACACTTTGACGCAATTAGGGAGGGAACAGTGGACTTGACAAGATTTCTTAAATTGGTCAGTGAGGTAATACCCTCTATGCCCTTGAAAATTGATGGGGTAGATGATAGAGTACTTGGTACTGCTGGTGGTGGGACTGCTGCTCCACCTTTGTTTGCTGCTGCTGGTGGTGGGACTGCTGCTCCTCCTTCGTTTGCTGCTGCTGGTGGTGGGACTGCTGCTGCTCCTCCTTTGTTTGCTGCTGCTGGTGGTGGGACTGCTGCTGCTCCTCCTTTGTTTGCTGCTGCTGGTGGTGGGACTGCTGCTGCTCCTCCTTTGTTTGCTGCTGCTGCTGGTGGTGGGACTGCTGCTGCTCCTCCTTTGTTTGCTGCTGCTGGTGGTGGGACTGCTGCTGCTCCTCCTTTGTTTGCTGCTGCTGGTGGTGGGACTACTCCCCCTCCTCCACTTCATTGTTCTCAAGCTGACCATGATACTGGTGCTGGTGCTCCCTCTTCAACTGGGTTCGATCTAACGGTAAACTATTCTCAACAGAGTATTACAAATATTTTAAGATGCATTCCTTAGTTCTCCATGAAGCTTCAGACCTACATATTGAATCACTTTTTTTCATGATTTAAATTTCCTGTTTTAATTTCCTTTTCTGTTCTCTCTTTTGTATGAGTTGATTGCTGCTGCTATAGGCTGGTTATTGTCATCATTCACCTTGTGGCGGTGTGCTACTTCCTCGGTGTGCTACTTCCTAAACGAGTTATTGTTCTACTCGTTTTTTGTTCAGATCTTTCCGACGACCGACTGCCTTCCCTTACCTGATTTGTGCGATCTTGTTGGTTTGGATATGGATGATGTTCTTGCTGCACCTCCCCTGCCCATCTCATCACCGGCCAACTCACTTCCCCCAACTGATTTGTGCAATTCAGTTGGTGTGGACACGGTTGATGTTGCACCTCCCAGAGTAATCAGGAAACGAAGTCTCATGGAGGATTTCATGGCTGATTTATCTGATGATGAAGACAACAGCACAAGAGTTAGAGATATAGAAAATGAAACAACGGCAATCATTGTCAGCTCTTTTGTATGCAGTCACTATTATAGTAGAAAAGATGGCTTATTTAAAGCTTCGAATATAGATGAAGTTGTGGATGCTGCATTAGCCAAAGTAGAGAACGATATCGAAGAAGATCCTATTGAGAACGGGCGCTTTGTATTAGATGCCATAAAAGAAATAAAAAAAGAACATTTTTCAAATCTAAAAGCGATGGGGGGAGACAGTCTAGTTGATTCATTCATGACATGCCGTGATCATCTTATAAAGAAAGTCGAATTATTTATTAAAGCTTGTGAGGATCGTAGTTACGAAAGCGATGGACTATTCGATTATTAAAGAATAACCCCACGTGATGTATCGGTTGGTAGGAAATCAGAGGTAGAAGAGGATTTTTTTCTTGACCATCAGTTTTGGGCAGTATATTGAGTTTATTACCAGTTAAGGTGCTTGTGGACAATCTTGACCAATTCTGTAAGATTTCTTTGATTCAAACATTGTTACTTTCAATAAAATCATATTTCATCATGTTATAAAAAAAAGCATCATACTGCAAAACTAATATGATGCTGTGACATAAACACTTGAACAGCGGGAGGGAATCGAACCCAACTACAGACTGCCAGTCCCACTAATGTACAACCATGAGTTGGCTTTTCCCACTCTCTCTCACAGGAAATTTTGCTCAACTGTTTCAACACAATTTGTAGCAAGAGGGCATCCCTAAGCAAAAACCACAAAGGATACAGAGTGACAGCAAGCGAAGTGGGAGGAGCAGGAGGGGGTGCAGACCTCTCATCATTGTTGCGTCCACCGGATCCGCCAGCTTGCCTCCTGCGCCTGGAAAAAAATGTTGCGGCTGCTGCAGCTGCCTTTTCACCAAAAGACCTTGGATGGACGACGACCTAAGCAGATGAAACGTTCGCTTCATCGCAGCGGAAAGACCGCACGTTTATAAGCTGGGCACAGCATCCCGTGCAGCGGCGGCCAAAACTTCTGCGCACAGAAATTAACTGTTTCGAATAGGGTCGCTTTCCATTCGGATCAGAAAAGAAAGCGCTACGGCCAGCAACAGCAACATCCACATACCCAAGAAGAGCGACAGCGCTGCTGCCGAGTTATGGATTGCGCCAAAACCTGGTCCAAATGAACACCCCGAAAAATACCACTTCCTGGTCATTGTACACTTCACATGAACCCTTCGCGTGAGACCTGCACGCATCGTCCCCATGTCGCACCGTCCTCCCCACGACCGACGACGAGACCCCGAGCTCGGGACGCATGCTCGCCGAGCTCGAAACTCGTGACACCAGAAACGGGCGTATTATTTTGTCTTCCAAACCAGCGTTTTCGCTTGCACCAATGGCGGAGACTTCGAAAAGGTGAGATATGTGTGCGCTCTTTTGGATAGTCAATATTCAGGATCTTTCTTCGCTCCTGACCGCGTGCGTCTCGTCAAAATTTCGTGCGCTTCATTTCCGTTCTATCACCCGCAAGACGTCCAGAGCAGCCCAGTAACTCGTCGACAAGTGACCTTGACGATAAAGAAAGACAGTTGGTTCGAATTCCACGTATCTGGCGCTTGGCGCTGCGCCTCGCGATCTTTTCGTTTTCCCTGGCTGGCGATTCGTCGTCGTCGTCGTCGTCGTCGCCGCTCGTCTTTTCTATCGGTGCGCACGCGCCATTAGCGTGGGTCAGGACGTCTACGCCCGGAGCGGAATCTTGTTGTGTCGCCGTCTGCGCTGTGTGCTCGAACAACGCATACTGAAAAAGCTTCTCGTTGGTCTAGCAGGAGCGAAATTTCGCTTGGAACAGGAAGCGAAGCTTGGAGTGGAAAGCAAACACACGCCAATCAAGATTAGCACTGGCGAGATTGACATCTGTGAGGGAGCTTGGAGGTGGTGATATGAGGTAGGGCTGAGGTTGTTTTTTTTTTTTGCACCAAGTACCTGTGGAGTGCAACTGGAAAATGTATCACACAGGCATTTATTTTAGGCTTCCTTTATCATAGAATTTGTAGACATTTGTCTCTCTTCTTCTGTTGAATACATTGCGGGCCTCGACAAAACGAATCAGGAATAGATGCAAATGATAAAGCAACCAGTGTCTCAAGAGTAAACCTGCCAAAGCTCGATGTTGAAATTGCTTGAGAGGATTTTTTCTTATTGGAACATATATTTATTCGTATTTTTTTTAAAGAGTTTCTTCATTTTTTTGGAGGGGTGTTGGGGGCCCAACATCTGGATACATTTGAGTATCAGGGAAGTCAGAATAGTGCTGTGAATTTGTTGTGTATAGACTATGGGGAAGAAGAGATGGGAGAAGACATTCACAATATTGCAAGAGTTCGATGAGTTCAGATCTTCGTTTATCGAGTGGAGTGTCTTTTTGTTTTCAAGGATGGATTAACGCCATCACATTTGGCTGCTGTAACCATATAGCTTTCACTGAACTTTTTTTGAAAGATTCAGAACAAACGGATACATATTGACCCAATCGGGGTGAGTGCTATTGTTTTGAAAACAAGTGATTTGTTTGCTGAGTCCCTCGATTTCTGCTTTGATTCCGGCACACACCATGTCTCTGTTTTTTCCCCCTAAATTATTTTTCGTTTTGATCTTACCCCGGTCTGAAGGGTGGTAGGATACCAGATTCGTTCCATTCAGTACCATGGACCTGGAGCAAGTTCACTATACAGCTGGTGAGACGGTGTCTGACAAATCAGAGCAAATCATTGTTTCAGTGAATGGCATGGTAACAAGGATGTCCATCAACACCGTGCCAATCTACGCCCCCGGTTGCCAAAGGCGTGAAAAGATTCCTAAGATTCCAAAGGCGTGAAAGTGATGAATTTGTAAAAGACTCGTTGGCATTGGAGTGTCTCAGAAAGTTTCTGCTTGAGCCTTGAAACTTGACGATCAGGTTCAAGGGGATCCAGGAGTTCAATGAATAAACGAGCGTCAGTCGGTTTCAGGAGCTTGGTTTCAGAGTTTGTTTTCTTTCTCCCAACTGCCATGTGCTTTGGTTACTGGGCTAAGTGATTCCATTTCTGAAAGACATGGGGTTCATCGATGGTGTTGCATAAGTGATTCCATTTCTGAAAGACATGGGGTTCATCGACGGTGCTGCAAAGTCAGGAAATATAGACTGGTAGACTATGTGTAAAAACTCAAATTGGTCTGTTCAAGACAATGAAGTTGGGAATCAACACCATCGATCAAAACCCATTTTTCTCCCATCAGGCACCACTCATTCGCTGGACTGAAGCATGAGTCCCGAAATGTCATTTTCGTTTGGGGCTGAACTCTTTTCAAAAGAGTCTTTTGTGCCCCACCCTCTCCGTGAGCCACCATCCCAAGTGGGGATTCCACCCTGAAGAAACTCGACAATAATTCAAAAACAGTTCATTCTAAATGGAACCTTTCAACACAATAGAACACATGTCACATCATTCAATAGAGACGCACAACGTTCACCCAGCGAGCACTCGACTAAATTAGGAAGACTCGTAAGATATGTACCTAAATGATTTCGGATGGACATAAAAATTTGCAGACATAAACTCACACATTATTAAATAATTCTCACAAAATTTCAGCTCCATCTGAAACATTAACACTGTGAGGTAAGGTTCGTTCATCTTAGAAAATCAAGTTTTTCTCTTTAGCGAGTCTTTAGGTCCTTCGGCCCAATCGTACCTTACCTCACAGTGTTAATGTTTTCAGATGGAGCTGAAATTTTGTGAGAATTATTTAATAATGTGTGAGTTTATGTCTGCAAATTTTTATGTCCATCCGAAATCATTTAGGTACATATCTTACGAGTCTTCCTAATTTAGTCGAGTGCTCGCTGGGTGAACGTTGTGCGTCTCTATTGAATGATGTGACATGTGTTCTATTGTGCTGAAAGGCTCCATTCAGAATGAATTGTTTTTGAATTATTGTCGAGTTTCTTCAAGTGGGGTGGTGGTTAAGGAAGAAAAGAACCAGGGATGAGTTCAACCTAAATTTGTTTTAAAACCAAAACGTTATGTCTGGACTCGTGCTGCAATCCAACGAATGAGCGGTGCCTGATGGAAGAAAAATGGGAATGAACAACATCGATATATCAAGACTCTTGAACACACCAATTTGAGTTTTTACACACAGTCTACCAGTCTATGTTTTTGTAGAGCCAAACATATTTTTTCCCCTTGTCTTTATGTAAGCAAGAATCAAGATTTCAAGCAGAGAAAATACAACTGAAAGACCACTGCAGCTCTCACTCTGATGAATACCCGCGAAATGCGGGAAAATGTCTATTTTAGTTTATATTTTATTTTGTATCTACAAAACTGCAAATCACGGATGCACCCCCCTCCCTCCCTCTTCCTTATCTTTTTTGTTTAACCACCTTTTTCAAAATGTCAAAACCTCCCTGCAACTCTTGTTCACATTGAACCCCATTGAATTTCTCCATAGCCCCCCAAAAAGCTTTTCTCAGTCCCTTTTCCAGTTCCACACATCCCCATCCCATCCCGCCCCCCCCTCGTGCAAAAAACAAAAGGAGACCAATAGGAACAACAAAAAAAAGACTTTTCTTATAATCTTCTCTTCAAAAACTCCTCCACACTCCTGGCTTCAGTACTCTTCAAGCTCCTGTTTAAGATGATACGATGTCACAGACCTTAACACTTCAAGAAACGCATATCACAATCAACAACTGAAAACATTGCAACCTAAACACAAGGATGTGTTTCGATATATCCAATACAATGTCAAACATTGACATTCACTTCCCATGTATTCTAGAAAAATAAAGAAGGAAGGAACTATTCCCCTGAGCGTACAAAGGCAAAATTTCCAGCAATGCTGATATGGTCTGTAAATTCTGCTCCTTGCTTCGACCTAGAGATAAAAAACATCATACTACATTCAACCATTTAGTTTATTGCAGCACCAATTGAGCGGCTCTGGTGGTGCTCCACGAATGAAACTTCTTGGAGGTATTTTAGGCAACCCTGTTCCAGTTCAGCCACCTCCTCCTGCAATGCAGGCTGCTCCAGGTTTGTGTTGCAGCTGAGACGATACTACCAAATAAAAGTCCCACATGTGCATCAGTGGATGCCTGTTTTTAGCTTTCCACTGAAATCCGATGCAACATTGTTCCTTGTGGTTTATCAATGCATACATAAGTTAGAGAGTCACAATTTAAGAAGTCTCAAAGTCTGGGAATACCAAAGCAAACAATATCCAAAACCCCCCAGGAAAAAAAAAAGAACAGAAGCACAATCGCCAAGCGAATCGATTTGCAATCTTGTTTCTCGCTGAAATAACTGTTGCGTGCTTGCAGACATCTGACAAGTTGTATTCAATCCACAAAGACAATAAAAATGATCCATACCACTGTTGGAAGGCCTTGTGAAGGGATTGTTGGAAGGCCACCAGGGCGGGGCCACCTTGTTTTTGAATGGGAAGCAGGACTTCCCTTCCCATGTTTGCCAAAGAATACTAAACAGTTTTCTTGCTCCGATAAATGACAGATCTCCACTCAACACTCCCTACCAAATGGAAATTCTCATATTGTCATTCCAACTTACAAGCTATTGGAATAGGGTTTTTTTAATGCTTGGTTGCAAAAACATACTCACCGTTCGAAGCTTCCTCGCCTGCGTGCCCTCTGAGAAAGGCCTCTAGAACTTCTAAGCCTGTTGCTTGAAGGCCTTCTTGATGGAGGCGAGCTTCAACCTCTACGAGCCTGGAGACGAAATTTCGTCCTTCCAACGAACTTCTCAGCGCAGGGTTGCAACCTGCGTGGAAAGACGTCCCCAGGTTGTAGTGCATCCACATAAATGCTCCACAACCTGTCGAAGCTTCGACTAGAGCCTTGTTCGCCTTTTTTAATCGTCGTCGAGTTCGCCTTTTTGCACCGCTGTCGAGGGGAAACGCACGCGGTCAGGAGCGAAGAAAGATCCTGAATATTGACTATCCAAAAGAGCGCACACATATCTCACCTTTTCGAAGTCTCCGCCATTGGTGCAAGCGAAAACGCTGGTTTGGAAGACAAAATAATACGCCCGTTTCTGGTGTCACGAGTTTCGAGCTCGGCGAGCATGCGTCCCGAGCTCGGGGTCTCGTCGTCGGTCGTGGGGAGGACGGTGCGACATGGGGACGATGCGTGCAGGTCTCACGCGAAGGGTTCATGTGAAGTGTACAATGACCAGGAAGTGGTATTTTTCGGGGTGTTCATTTGGACCAGGTTTTGGCGCAATCCATAACTCCTGCTGCCACAATTTGCGCCATTTCAGACAACCTGTTGGTATTGGAAACCTTTGCTGAAACACTGCTCGTCTAAACCCACCAGGTCAGTTGTTGGGGGACCTGTCCTCGTTGACGGGAACGTCCCTGTGATGTCGTTTGACGCCTCGGGATTCGACGAAACGATTGAAAAAGGTCAAAAAGTTTGAAAAGTACAGTCACGTGTTGAAGTGCACATGTCTGACGGCGGCGTAACGGTACGCGGCGAATTGGTACGCGGCGAATTGGGACTAAATCGAGTGAACTTCATGAGTCATGCATTTTTAGGAGACTTTTGGTTGATTTTTGATTTTCGGTTTGTTTGAGCTGGATGGACTTGGAAGTGTTCAGTGTGGGAGGACATCTAATGTAATTGATGTTTGTTTGTTTGTTTTGTGGGAGGACATCTTCCGATCCAACTTGGTTAACGCTTGCGATCGGTGTGGCTGAAACTCGTAACTAAAGGCAGTTATGAGACACCTTCGTATTACACTGATAATGGACATCGTCTGATGGAGCTGTAAACACTTTTATTGTGCCTTTTTTGAGAAGGATTAAAAAAATCGCACCCCCCCCCCCAAGAAGAACCCACCGCAATGAACAACGCAGGTTTAGGCTGGTGCCTTCAGAGTTGTTGATAATTCGTCCCTTGTTTTGGTGGTGGCTGTTAGATGATGATTCCTTCAATAGCATAGTTTGCGTAGTCATCACAATCTGTTTCTTCAATGTAATATGTTGGTGAAGATGAAAAAAAAATGACTGTGCAATTAATTGGCTTTAGTGCGGCCAAGTCAATTTCATGGAATTTCAGAGTTTCCACAATGAAGGTTAAAATTTCTTTTTTTTTCGGATTCTATGAAATTGACTCAGCCGCACTCTAGCAAAAACTCTGACAAACGCCATCAGTGGCGTTATTTTGGGGCTGTGGGTGAAGGAGGTGACAGACAGGCGATGAAGGATAATTACAATAGGTCCAGTTGTTCCTTTACAGTTTTTTTTTATTTAATAGGAGAGCGGCATCTCCTACACAATGTAAATGTTGTTTGTTTGTTTGTTCTCCTACACAATGTAATTTGATGTTTGTTTGTTTGTTTGTTTGTTCCTTAAGTGTAAAGCTTTACACTCTCCCATTGACTCAAGACACAGTCACCTTCTAGAACCCTCCCAATTTCCTATTAAATAACACGCGATGTTAATTCGGACACTACGTGTTATCTAACAGCGCGATGTTACCCATACTATGGATCCGATCACGATTTGATCGGTCGCCGATCAAGCAGTGCGACCGATCAAATCGTGATCGGCCGATCACCGATCTGATCGGTCGCCGATCAGGTCTGGCAGGGCCGATCATCGATCAAGATCGGCCGATCACCGATCTGATCGGTCGCCCTACTTGATCGGCAGTTTTTGATCGGCCTGATCGTGATCGGCCGATCAAAAACTGCCGATCAGGTGCCGACAGGGTGCGGCGCTTGATCGAGATCGTGATCGTGATCGGCGCGATCGACTATAATCGGCTTGCGCCGATCATGATCGGCGCAACACCGATCATGATCGGTGGGTCGTCTGCGTCAAGAATCGATCATTGATCGCGGGTGAGATGCAGTTGAGTCACGCGGGCACATCGCATGTTCGGTTGCTGTTAATCTGGTGAGCGTTTAACTCCACGTCTTATCAGCGCCCCGTTCGAAATGGGCCGGCATGGAAAAAGAAAAGCGCTCGTCACCCCTGCGAGGTCGGGGCAACGCCCACACACGTCCCAGAGGAGACCAGTTCCGACCGGATCTGGAAGCGGGGGGTTGGAACCTCGTCGCCAGGGCAGCGTTCCATCCGTGGGGCCGCAGGGGTCGGGGCAAGCATCTGACCTGACCAACAGTGCGTTACTCCCTGATCTGTTCCGCCTTGTTGTACTCTTATGGTTTTGTGGGGGGGTGAGGTGTTCCCTTGTTGGATTGTGTGAGGTGCTTGTGCTTTCTCCAGTTGTTCTGGTTCTGCTTTTATGAGGTGTTTGTCCTGTCCTGCCCTGCCCTGCAGTGAACAGAAATGGAAAGGAAGCTGATCTGCTGGAACTGGGTGCAAGCCCTCCTGTGATTCCTGTTCGGAGAAGTAACACATGGGTTGACAAGATGTATGTCAGCAGTCCAGAAGGCAAGATCCTGGTGTATAAGGATGATCGGGGCAGAAAGGTGGTGTCGTGCAGAATCTGTCATGAACAATTGTCATGGGTGAAGGGAGGCAGGATCCCCCTTTTGAATCATGCGGCCAAACACGGTATCCGGATCAGTTCCGAAATGGAAATTGCTGTCGCGGAAGGCTTTGAGGGCTGCCATTTGAAAAGGCAAACGGATCAGGACATGAAAACAGGCACACAAGGGGGTCGGATCAGTTCTTTTGGGACCCAGAAAACACTCCCGTTTGTGTCTAAATGGGGACCTACTACCCGGGAGTTCCAGTCGTACCGGCACAAGGTTATGTGCTATCTGGTCAGCGTCGGGGCCCCCTTCAGGACAGTGGAAGATCAGCACTTCCGAGACATGTGCACTCAACTGAACGCATCTGCTCCGCCTCTATCAGCGAAATCCATGTCTCACCAGGTCGGATTGTCCTCCAACAGGCTTAAAAAAAAGATGAAGGATATGGATCTGAGCAGATTCCGACCATGCTTTGTTGCTGATGGTTGGTCTCAGCAGCCCAAGCATTGGTTCGCGATGGGGGCTGTCTACATACACCGGGACCCGGAACAGGATCTGTTCGAACTCAAGCGGATCAGTCTCGGGACCTGGGAAATGGAGGGTACCGCAACTGCTGTGGACATTTGCACAAAAATGAACGAGATCAGGGAGGACTTTGATCTGACCGGATATCAGGCCAGCATCGTTACCGATCACGAGTCCAGAATGGGGGCAGCATGTGAAATGAACTACAGTTACGATTGGCACGGGTGCGGGACACACAGAATAAATTTGGGGGTAAAGAAGGGTCTGAAAAATGCCCCCCAAAGCGTGAACGACCTTGTGGCCAAAGTACACGATCTGTGCAGAACAGTGATGGGTGCATCCACTCATTGGGAAAAGCTGAAACAGATTCAGATCGATCGAGCCAAAAGAAAAGAAGCTGATCTGGAACGGCAACAAGCGGAGGCTGCTCCCCAAGAGTTAATTTATGTGGTCCGGTCCTCGACAGCCACGGGTGCCTCTGCGATTGGCAACGGTGGGCTTGGTGAGAGCCCCGGTCCATCTCAAGTTGATGAGGATGAACTTCTGGAGGATGCACAAGAGGAATCTAATCAAAACGACCATCAGAGCCAGGAACAGGACGACCCCACATCACAGGAAATATATTCAAGTGATGAAGACGCATGTCCCGATGATGGAGACGACGTGGAGGAGGCAGAAGACTGCCCAGGACCTGTCCGCAGATCTGACAAGGTTCTCAGACTGACCTTGGCGGTGGAGACTAGGTGGAACAGCATCTGGTACATGTTGCATCGATTGTTGATTTTGAAACCCGATCTGATCCAGCTCTTTCCCCTCCTTCCCCCCCAATACAATATCAACCCCCAAGAATGGAAAGTGCTGCTGGAACTGTACCTGGTTCTGAGGCCATACAAGGAAGCAACCAAGGTACTGGAGGCAGAAAAGAAGGTGACGGGGAGTGCCGTCCTGATGCTCATGGCTCGGATCAGCGCTGCGGTAGATGCCATGAACATCGAGGAACCGGATGTGATAGACTTCAGAGATGTGCTCCGCACAGTCATGGACCATGAATTTGACGATCCCGCATGGCTCCTGGCCGTCGGGTGCATGCAGCATCTGGATCCGACCAAACTATCACTCGAAGACGCTGAGGTGAATCGGTATTTGTGGGGCACCCCAGGGCGCTTTCCTTGCTTGAGGAAGCAATTCAGCAGACCTGATCTGTGGGTTTCAGATGTGCTGCAAGAGTGCGTGACTCTGCTGAAGGAGATCCGGCTGCGATCAGATTACAGAGGTGTTGACAATCCGGGGGAAGGCAGAGAGGGAAAAAAAAAGAAAAAGGAAAATCTCGAACGGGACTGGCTCAGTGTGTGCCCTCCTCCATCTGCTACGGGCGGTTCTAATTCTGATGAGTGGGAGCGATATTGTGGGGTCAGGAGGGTTATTCAGAGCACTTCATCTGTTCTGGACTGGTGGAGGGTACACCAGGCGTGTTAGGGATGTTAAGAGCTACATCCAGTCAGGTCCAGTCATGTACAATCATGTACAGTCATGCATAGTCATGCTGACGTGGACATGTGAGTCAGGTCTAGTCATGATGACTAGACCTATGTCGGGTGTCCACCTAGGATGGTTGTCCTAGGTACCATGCGGGGACGCTAGGATCCTTGGGGGTCATGGTATTAATGGGCTTCAAGGTCATGGACTCATAAGTTTTAGTTTTTAGCTCTTCTTAGACTTGCACCCCCAAGTCTAACAACTTGGTTTCGGAGCTTTGGCAAGCATCCTATCGTGTGGAAAGTGGAGTCGCACTGCTTATTGTGGCGCGCGGATTTTCTGCAGGGAAATCGGAGCTGTTCGATTAGCGACACGTTTTGGCCCGTTCCGGACCGTATACGTCACGGAATCGAACATATAAGGTGTCTAAAAGCATCTACGGAACAAGATGCATCCGTTGCAATTTGTTGCGAGTAAATCCGATGCGTGTGCGCAAAGTTATGACGTTTTAAAGTTTCGCGTCGGAATTTGAGTGTTTTGAGGTCGTCCGTGTCGGTTCTAGGTGTTGGACGATCGAAATGATGTTTTAGAATCATTTTGAACGTCGACACGTTGCGACTTCAAGATAGTATAGTTTTTGAACTATAAAAGTTTCTCTTTTATCCAAAGGGTGGGGTTAACTTTGTATGGGCAGGGTTAACACCTGAAGATACTAAGAGTAAAGAGGTTGTTGTACCATATGCTCGCGAGAAGCCACTAAGAGTACTCTCTTAGATGGTGGAACGAGTATAAGGACTCAAGTGCTAGGGGAGCTTGAGTCGGTATAACAAAAGGAGACCTTTTATTTGGTCAATAAAAGGAGATGAGGGAAGTAAGAGGAAGGAAGTTCATTTCTCTTGAGTTTTATTAGGGTTGATCTTGGATATTTGATTAAATCGATTCGGCAATTTTCATGTCTAAAGAGCGTTACTCGGCACTCCTATCCTAGCTGTACGGAGAGCCACTATTGCCCTTTGAAATCACTAGACCCCTGGTCTTTCGGGATCGGTTTGCTAGCGCAGTGGTCTGTGTAAAATTGAGGGCTTTTGTTAGTGGTTCGTATGGTATGGTACGCTCTCTTGAGCCTTGAGGAATAGGACTTGTCGTAATTCGCTAATGGAGACAGATGATTGTTGATCGATAAAATCGAATTGAAGAGATAATCCGCTAAAATGAGAGAATGAATAGCGATTATTTTCCTGAGTTGGCATGAGGCAAAATGAGTTGCCTTCAATGAAAATTGATTGTATTTGCGAAAGTGAATGATTTTCACTGAATACAAGGTCAATTTTCATAGGGATGATTTGTATTGAGATACAAATTTGATCCACGAATGTCAATGTATAGTTGGTACTTTGATAAGAACCAATATACATGAGGAAAATTTTGCTGCTGGATTGATTTTCCTGCGATGCAGGTTAATCACTAGCCTTCTTTAAGATGTCGAGACCAGACCCTTCTGGTGAAGAGGACATCACCACTTTAACGGTAGAAGAACTCCAAAGTCGGATTGCTTTAATGCAATCTGAACATCAGGCGTTCCGTAATGAGGTCGATGACCGTGAGCGGGAACGTGAAGTGGCTACCAGAAAGGGTAGTACTTCTGTAGGGTCGGGAAGTAAAAAGTCTTCCACGGCCAAACCTGATAAATTTGATGGCCAATGTCCTTGGAAAGAACATAAGGTCATTTTGGAGATCTTTTGGATTGCCGAGGGGGTTCCTCGAGAAGAATGGGGTCGGATTGGACCAACATTCTTGGGACCCAAGGGAATCAAGCACCTCATCGCTCGAGTCGGGGAAGAGAAAATTTCTGGAGGAAACCTGACTTGGGAGGAAATGTGTGTTGCTATGGATGATGGAAGTTTTGGTGAGTTGGCCACCGAATATGCGGTGACACAAAAACTGTCCACATTCAAAGACCACATTAACCGGCGATGCAATACTGGAGAATATGTGCGCCAAATGGACACATATTTTACTCTTCGTAAGACCAAAATTGATAGTATTTCAAAAATTTGGTTCTTACACCGCAACCTCCATGGAGTGTTGAAGGAAGCGGTTGCCACTGATACTTCGGGTCATGAATGGACTTCATATGAGGAATTCCGTACCCATGTATTGGCAAAAGGAGTATCGCATGATGAGCGATACCCAGTATTGGAAAAAGGTGCCAAAGAAAAGGAGGAGAGTACCGTTGGATCAAAGCGATCTCGGAAAGAAGAAAAAGGAAAGGTGTATCCGGTTAATCGGAAGAAAAACCGAATGATGCCGAGTTTTTCACCGAGATTTGGTGGTAGTTCTCAACAGACTCGTAAGAGTAAAGTTGGTAAAACATCTTTTCCTGCGGGTCTTACCCAGAAAGAATGGGAACGGCGCAAGGCCGCGAACCTTTGTTTCAGATGTGGAGCATCTTATTCTCCAGGTCATGTGTGTGATACTGGAAAGGTACGGAAGAGTCTCGCTTGTTTCGGGAAAGAACTTCCTAGTATAGAAGTTCTTGCATCTGGGTTATCTCGAAAGGAGGTATCGAAAAACTCAGATCCGAAAGATGTAATATTTGATCCGATGGATACAGATATTACGGAGCCCGAGAACAAATCGGATATTTCTGTGGAGAATGACCCTGACCAGGTTATGTCTGTTGAAAGAAATGATGACTCTATCCGATGTGGTGAGGATGATTTGGACGTCGATCCCATTGGGGACGCCCAAGATCCTATGCCTAGTAAAGAAGAGAAGGTGCCGGAGAACGATTGCATCTCTGGAATGCAACTTTTAAAATCGGAACTTCATCGTTTGCAGAATGCAAGTAGAGAGTTCACTTTTGACTCATCTACTAATGATGAAAGATTTGCGATTTGTAAAAAGTTTTGCATTGGAGAAGAGTTTCTTGCATCGTCAGTAGCGGGACACCATGTTTGGATGGATCCTGGACGAAAGAATTTGAATGAATTCTTAAAGCATTATTTTGCTTGCAAGAAAGAGTCACCTTCTTCTACGAGTTGCTGCCTATTAATCCCTCATAATATGGCAGTTAGACAAAAAGAAATCAATCAAATGCGATTGATTGCACAATATCGAAAAGGAGCAAAATTGTTTGCTCTTAGCAGCGGTAAAGCACCAGGTCTTCTTTGGCCCGTTGATATATATTACGATCCACCTACAGCGGAGTTACCCGGTAACTCGATTCCAGGAGAGGATTGTAATCTCAGAATGTCAATGTCGTTCAAAGGTTTGATTTCTGGTTCCCCTGGTCAGATTTTGTTAGATTCTGGCGCCGCTGGCTACGCTTATATCTCTAAGCATTTCTGCGAAAGTACAGGGCTTAGTTACAGATGTAAGCAAGGTACCAAAATCGAAATGGCCGATGGAACTCCATTGGATATTGTAGGGATAACCTCGATTAACTTGCGTTTGCAAGGCTTGCGGATGAAAATCGAGTGTCAAGTTATCACTACAAAGCATTTTGATTTGTACCTCGGGGATGTGTGGTTATGCAATCACCGAGTACTGATGAATTTTTCTACGGGTAGTGCTTCGGTTCTAACTACACGGGGAAACCGACTCACGATACGACCTAATTTGGTTGTGCGTGCCCCTAGTCCGCCTAATGCACGGATCAATCCCTTGTTGAGCATAGCCCAAGCTCGAAGACAACTCCGTAATAAGGAGATTTGTCCTTTTCTGGTTATAGTTCGGGAGGTCCCGAACCCTTTAGAGGGGGAGGAATCTGGGGTACCCGAATTGCCCAAAAATCCTCGAGTGTCTTCATATCAAACAGAGCTGGAAAGTCTGTTAGATGAGTATAAAGACAGATTCTCAGATGAGTTGGCGGAATGCCCTCCATCTCGAGAAGAGGATGCAGCAATTGATCTTGTCCCTGGAGCGAAACCGGTACATAGACCAATGTTTCGTTACACACCGGGTGAAAGAAAAGAGATTGAAGATCAAGTCTCTGATATGCTGCAGAAGGGTTTGATTAAGCCTAGTTGTAGTCCGTGGGGTGCACCAATCTTGTTTGTTCCCAAACCGGATGGTACTCGACGGATGTGTATCGACTATAGAGGCTTAAATAAGTTGACGATCAGGAATCAATATCCACTACCAAGGATAGATGATCTCCTTGATCAACTGCAAGGTTCGAAGTTCTTTTCGGCCTTAGATTTGAAAGCAGGGTATTGGCAACTTCGAGTGAAGGAGTCAGACCAACCGAAGACTGCTTTCAAAACCCCATTCGGTCTGTATGAATACAAAGTGCTTCCAATGGGCTTGACGAATGCACCTGCAGTATTCCAGACTTGGATGAATCAAGTATTCTCGGGTATGATTGGGAAGTCGGTCCTAATATACCTCGATGACATACTTGTATTCAGCAGAACTCCGGAGGAACATGTGCAACATTTGCGAGCGGTGATGAAACGCTTGCGTGAGCACAAAATGCTCTTGAAGAGATCAAAATGTGATTTCTTTAAGAAAGAGCTTCACTATCTTGAATTTGTTATAAATCAAGATGGTATTTCCGCTGATAAGAGGAAAACAGAGAAAGTAGTAGAGTGGCCAGTCCCAAAGAACGTTGCGGAATTGCGTTCATTTTTAGGGCTCTCTAACTATTTCCGGAGATTTGTGCAAGGTTACAGCAAGCTTGTAGCCCCACTCACAAATTTACTTAGGAAGGGTAAAGAGTGGAGTTGGACCGAGGATTGTCAAAGAGGCTTTGATGGTGTTAAAGAGAATTTAACACATGCACCTTGTTTGGCAATGCCTAACTTCGAAAAGGATTTTGAAGTTATCGCAGATGCTTCGGATTATGCGATCGGTGCAATCTTGTTGCAAGAGGAACATCCTATAGCTTTTGAAAGTCGAAAGTTATCAGGAGCCCAACTTAACTGGAGCATAGGTGACAAGGAAATGTTCGCCGTAGTGCATGCTCTTAAGTTGTGGCGATGCTACCTGGATGTGCGTGTGTTTAAGGTGGTGTGTGATCACCAGCCTAACACATATTTCCATTCCCAGGAAACTCTCTCTCGAAGGTCGGCACGTTGGCTCGAAGTCCTCCAGGGGTTCCGGTTCGAGTGGGAATACAGGCCGGGTCGGACGAACGTGGCAGACCCCTTGTCACGATATCCGTCGTATTCTCAGCAGATCGGAATACTCTCGGAGCTGGGAGGTGGCCAGAAACGACCAACTTGGAAAGGGGATCCGTCCTCGCCCCGGACCGGTACGTCGATGCTTGGGGAAAGATTGACTGAGGGGATCACTAGGGATGAGTGGTTTGAAACCGAAGATGTCGCCGCTTCAGGTTGTCAAAAGCACTCAGGCCTGTGGTGGAATGGTGCACGAGTAGTAGTACCAAATTGGGATAATCTTAGAGAAGATATCCTACATGATAGCCATGCAAGTGTATATGCAGGACATTTTGGGATCCGCAAGACCCAAAGAACAGTCTTGAAATACTTTTGGTGGCCTGGCGTAGAGGGAGATATCGCAAACTTCGTAAAAGGATGCGATGCATGTCAAAGGAACAAACACCGACGCGGCAAGGTGCCTGGTCCTTTGCAACCTTTACGTATACCTGATGGTCGATGGGAATCAGTTTCAATGGATTTGATTACTGATTTGCCTAAATCAGGAGCAGAAGCATTTGATGCCATCTTAGTTTTTGTGGATCGACTCACAAAGATGGTGCGATGCGTACCAACGCACACTACGTGTGATGCGGTACAAACGGCGAAACTCTTCGTTACTGAGGTCTTCCGTTTGCACGGTCTTCCTAAACACCTCGTAAGCGATAGAGATCCTAGGTGGACTTCAAAGTTCTTTAGAGAGCTTTGTAAGACCTTAGGGGTCACTCAAGCATTGTCGACAGCTTTTCATCCACAGAGTGATGGACAGACTGAAGCAATGAATAGGATCCTCGAAGATACCTTACGGCATTTCGTAGGACCTCGTCAAAGAGATTGGAGTGACTTGTTGCCAGTGGTAGAGTTTGCATTGAACAACTCTAAGTCGATGGCTACTGGTGAAACACCGTTCTTCTTGAACTACGGTAGAGATCCGTGGACACCATTAACGGTACAACTTCCATCCAAGACATCGAATGTCATGGGTCCTGGAGGTCTGAGTAGACAAAGGACACAGATTGGAGTACCGGCGGTGAAGAAGATGACCGAGGACATTCGTGAGGCGATTGTCAAAGCAAAGCGGTGTTTAGAAAGTGCTCAGCAAAGGATGAAGACTTATGCCGATGTGCGTAGGTGTCCAGTTGATGTTCAAGTAGGCGATATGGTCTTGCTGGATGCACGACATATCAAATTGAAACACCCTGGATCAAGGAAGTTATTGCCACGTTGGTTGGGTCCTTTTCGTGTTTTGGAAGGTGTCCAAAAACGAAAACCGATGGCAGAACAGGTAGCATTCCGGTTGGAATTGCCTGATTCGCTTCCTATTCATCCAGTCTTTCATGCTTCTTTACTTAAGAGGTATTGGTCGCATGGAAAGACACAACCTCCTCCGCCACCTGTGGATATACAGGAAGAACTAGAGTATGAGGTAGAAGACCTCCTCGACTACCGTGAAGTAAAGGTCGGTCGACGAGTAGTTCCGCAGTACTTGGTAAAGTGGACGGGATACTCACATGAGCACAACTCTTGGGAGCCTGAAGCGAATTTGGAGAACGCTCGGGAGCTGGTAGAGCAGTACCAGAAGAGAAAGAAATCAACGTTGATTCCCCCTATTCCGGTACGTCGAAGTAGGCGACTTCGTTCGTGACTTGTGTGGGGTAATGTTTCTTCATAATCGAGTGTCGATATGAAAAGAGTTCCAGATCTTGTGAACGAGATCAAGTTCTTGTTAAGTGAGGACATGTTTATGAACATATCTCATTTTCAATGAACTAGTGAACTAAATTGAATTTCTCGCTATATTCTATTTTGAACTCTAGATGGGATCCATTCAAAATGAGAATATAAATGGAAGTAGATGAAGTTGCGAGACTTCAGTTGATGTACATTGGTTCGCCACCAGTGTAGAGAAGTGTATGGTCTTGGTAGATCCGAGAAGCACTCCGTGTATGAGAAGGACTCGGATGACCTATATCAGAGTAGGGGCTTATTCTGACGAATACACTTATGATAACATCTCCAAGTTATCGAAACACTTTATATAGTTGAATGATAAGAATTGGGGTTCGTTGTGGGACTCTGTATCATTCTATGGGCTATATAGAAGTGAGGAAAGGAGTCTCCAGGAGGAGACTGATTAGGGGGGGAGGTATGTTAGGGATGTTAAGAGCTACATCCAGTCAGGTCCAGTCATGTACAATCATGTACAGTCATGCATAGTCATGCTGACGTGGACATGTGAGTCAGGTCTAGTCATGATGACTAGACCTATGTCGGGTGCCCACCTAGGATGGTTGTCCTAGGTACCATGCGGGGACGCTAGGATCCTTGGGGGTCATGGTATTAATGGGCTTCAAGGTCATGGACTCATAAGTTTTAGTTTTTAGCTCTTCTTAGACTTGCACCCCCAAGTCTAACAAGGCGGCATACCCAACAGTTTCGATCCTGGCTGCCGAGTATCTCTGCATCCCAGCCTCCAGCGCCTCGGTTGAGCGGATGTTCAGTGTCAATGGCCACCAGCTGAACAAGCGCAGGAGGGCGATGGAGGAGAGCAAGGTCAACCAACTGACCGTGCTCCGGGACAATCTGCATCTGTTCAGGGCATGACCTGAACTGCTTCTGTTTGATTGTGTGGGACAATCTGCAGTCTGATTCAGAACCCTCCTGTTTCGGAGGAACTCTCCTTTTTTTGGTTTGGGGTGCCGGGTATGTTCTCTGTTTGGGGTGCTGGGTATGGATCAGACAATCTGCATCTTGACCTGGTGTGATTTGCCCCGAGTTTTGTTTGTTTTGGTATGGGTATGTAATCCAAACTTTTTTGAATGCTTGGTAAAAAGTTTCAGAGGTTTCCACAGATTCCAGCACTGATTCAGCCCACACAGATAACCCTCTGTTTATGGTTCATGGTTCATTGCATGACTCAAACAAAACAAAAAGTTTCAGAGGTTCCACAGATTCCAACACTGATTCAGCCCACACAAATAACCCTCTGTTTATGGTTCATGGTTCATTACATGACTCAAACAAAACAAAAAGTTTCAGAGGTTCCACAGATTCCAGCACTGATTCAGCCCACACAAATAACCCTCTGTTCATGGTTCATGGTTCATTACGTGAATCAAAAAACAGATAACAGATCCCAGACTGGTTCATGGTTCATTACGTGAATCAAAAAACAGATAACAGATAACAGATAACCCTCTGTTTATGGTGACTCAAAACAGGTTATTTAATTTGGCTCCTCCTCCTCCACCAACCTCCCATCCGGTCCAACCCTGACCCGATACACACGTGTGCGGTCTTCAGGGATCGGTGCAAAGTCGACCGAGCCAGTATCCAGGTCCCTCATTACGTTTCGGTCCTCCAAACGGGTCTGATGGTGGAAGAGGCCTTCACGGACTCTGTGGAGAGCGTAACAGTTCTGCAGATACACGTTTTGCACGAACTGATTCAGATGGGGCATGGAGGCGAAGGTTATCGGGAATTGGATGGTGAAGTCGGGGAAGAAGGCGTACTCCGTCTGCATGTTGGCTCTCTCTCGCTGGGCAGTTCTGCGCTGTTCCCTGCTCCGTTCAGACATGATCCTTCGCAAGGGGGCCTGCCTGCGCCGAGGGTACCCCTCACTGTCGTTGATGCAAGGTTGTCCATCAAAATCCATTGGCCACCTGTCCATCAATGGGGGTCTGGGGTTTGCCTGCCTCTGACCACCATGACCACCCTGGCCACCCTGACCACCCTGACCACCCTGGCCACCCTGACCACCCTGACCACCCTGACCACCCTGACCACCCTGACCTGCTCTGTTCCTGTTCCTGCCGCCTCCCCCGAATTCCCATCCACCAACATTCCCCCTTCCACCAGCTCCAGCAGCTCTGAACATGTTTGGGGGTGGCCCTCTTCCACCAGCTTCAGCAGCTCTGAACATGTTTGGGGGTGACCCTCTTCCACCAGCTTCAGCAGCTCTGAACATGTTTGGGGGTGGCCCTCTTCCACCAGCTTCAGCAGCTCTGAACATGTTTGGGGGTGGCCCTCTTCCACCAGCTTCAGCAGCTCTGAACAGATTGGGGGGTGGCCCTCTTCCACCAGCTTCAGCGGCTCTGAACAGATTGGGGGGTGGCCCTCTTCCACCAGCTTCAGAGGCTCTGAACAGCTTGGGGGGTGGCCCTCTTCCACCAGCTCCAGCAGGTCTGAACATGTTTGGGGGGGAGCCTCTTCCACCAGGGTGAAGCACAGGTTCAGGTTCATAAACAGACTCCTCGTCCGTCATACTCCACGGGTTTTCCGGCAGCTGCTCAGAGGATCCCTCAGGTTCAGGTTCAGATTCAGGTTCATCTGCGGTTGGAAGTGTAGCTTCAGGCAAAATCTCTTGTGCAGGATCAGGTGCTGGAAGACTTGCAGCTTCGATGCTCCAGTCGAACGTTCTGCTCAGATCTAGATCAACCTCGTGCATGGTTGCAACCTCCTCTCTGAGCTGGTCCAGATGAGGCAATAGCTGGCGATCACGAAGGAGTTCTGCAAAAGATACAATGTGAATGAGAGGCCAGAGAGAAAAACAACCTAATTTGAACCTGATGCTGGACTGCTCACCTGTAGGCACCATGTAGGGGTATTCCATGTCCCCCAGGTTGGTGCTCCCCTTCCTGGTCAGTCCTGGAGGTGTCACCTGAATGGAATCGAGTATGGGGTCGATGCGCCTTTCAGGGGGGTTGCCCGCTCGGTACGCTCGCAAGAAAAGTTCGTCTTCGCTTCCCGCAGCGCTGTCCAGGGCGGATGCAGCTTTCCAGAACAGAGCCTAGGAAGACAAGTAACAGTAACCCTAAGTCAAAACATTCGAAACAGAAACAGTGCAGCAGATAGCAGGCAGCATACACTTACATTTTCCAGACCAAAATACGTGTTAAGCGACGTCAAATGTTAGGGATGTTAAGAGCTACATCCAGTCAGGTCCAGTCATGTACAATCATGTACAGTCATGCATAGTCATGCTGACGTGGACATGTGAGTCAGGTCTAGTCATGATGACTAGACCTATGTCGGGTGCCCACCTAGGATGGTTGTCCTAGGTACCATGCGGGGACGCTAGGATCCTTGGGGGTCATGGTATTAATGGGCTTCAAGGTCATGGACTCATAAGTTTTAGTTTTTAGCTCTTCTTAGACTTGCACCCCCAAGTCTAACAACTTGGTTTCGGAGCTTTGGCAAGCATCCTATCGTGTGGAAAGTGGAGTCGCACTGCAGTGCTTATTGTGGCGCGCGGATTTTCTGCAGGGAAATCGGAGCTGTTCGATTAGCGACACGTTTTGGCCCGTTCCGGACCGTATACGTCACGGAATCGAACATATAAGGTGTCTAAAAGCATCTACGGAACAAGATGCATCCGTTGCAATTTGTTGCGAGTGAATCCGATGCGTGTGCGCAAAGTTATGACGTTTTAAAGTTTCGCGTCGGAATTTGAGTGTTTTGAGGTCGTCCGTGTCGGCTCTAGGTGTTGGACGATCGAAATGATGTTTTAGAATCATTTTGAACGTCGACACGTTGCGACTTCAAGATAGTATAGTTTTTGAACTATAAAAGTTTCTCTTTTATCCAAAGGGTGGGGTTAACTTTGTATGGGCAGGGTTAACACCTGAAGATACTAAGAGTAGAGAGGTTGTTATACCATATGCTCGCGAGAAGCCACTAAGAGTACTCTCTTAGATGGTGGAACGAGTATAAGGACTCAAGTGCTAGGGGAGCTTGAGTCGGTATAACAAAAGGAGACCTTTTATTTGGTCAATAAAAGGAGATGAGGGAAGTAAGAAGAAGGAAGTTCATTTCTCTTGAGTTTTATTAGGGTTGATCTTGGATATTTGATTAAATCGATTCGGCAATTTTCACGTCTAAAAAGCGTTACTCGGCACTCCTATCCTAGCTGTACGGAGAGTCACTATTGCCCTTTGAAATCACTAGACCCCTGGTCTTTCGGGATCGGTTTGCTAGCGCAGTGGTCTGTGTAAAATTGAGGGCTTTTGTTAGTGGTTCGTATGGTATGGTACGCTCTCTTGAGCCTAGAGGAATAGGACTTGTCGTAATTCGCTAATGGAGACAGACGATTGTTGATCGATAAAATCGAGTTGAAGAGATAATCCGCTAAAATGAGAGAATGAATAGCGATTATTTTCTTGATTTGGCATGAGGCAAAATGAGTTGCCTTCAATGAAAATTGATTGTATTTGCGAAAGTGAATGATTTTCACTGAATACAAGGTCAATTTTCACAAGGATAATTTGTAGTTAGCTACAAATTTGATCCACACATGTCAATGTATAGTTGGTACTTTGATAAGAACCAATATACATGAGGGAAATCTTGCTAATAGATTGATTAATCACTAGCCTTCTTTAAGATGTCGAGACCAGACCCTTCTGGTGAAGAGGACATCACCACCTTAACGGTAGAAGAACTCCAAAATCGGATTGCTTTGATGCAATCTGAACATCAGGCGTTCCGTAAAGAGGTCGATGACCGTGAGAGGGAACGAGAAGTGACTACCAGAAGAGGTAGTACTTCTGTAGGGTCGGGAAGTAAAAAGTCTTCCACGGCCAAACCTGATAAATTTGATGGCCAATGTCCTTGGAAAGAACATAAGGTCATTTTGGAGATCTTTTGGATTGCCGAGGGGGTTCCTCGAGAAGAATGGGGTCGGATTGGACCAACATTCTTGGGACCCAAGGGAATCAAGCACCTCATCGCTCGAGTCGGGGAAGAGAAAATTTCTGGAGGAAACCTGACTTGGGAGGAAATGTGTGTTGCTATGGATGATGGAAGTTTTGGTGAGTTGGCCACCGAATATGCGGTGACGCAAAAACTGTCCACATTCAAAGACCACATTAACCGGCGATGCAATACTGGAGAATATGTGCGCCAAATGGACACATATTTTACTCTTCGTAAGACCAAAATTGATAGTATTTCAAAAATTTGGTTCTTACACCGCAACCTCCATGGAGTGTTGAAGGAAGCGGTTGCCACTGATACTTCGGGTCATGAATGGACTTCATATGAGGAATTCCGTACCCATGTATTGGCAAAAGGAGTATCGCATGATGAGCGATACCCAGTATTGGAAAAAGGTGCCAAAGAAAAGGAGGAGAGTACCGTTGGATCAAAGAGATCTCGAAAAGAGGAAAAAGGAAAGGTGTATCCGGTTAATCGGAAGAAAAACCGAATGATGCCGAGCTTTACATCGAGATTTGGTGGTGGTTCTCAACAGACTCGTAAGAGTAAAGTTGGTAAAACATCTTTTCCTGCGGGTCTTACCCAGAAAGAATGGGAACGGCGCAAGGCCGCGAACCTTTGTTTCAGATGTGGAGCATCTTATTCTCCAGGTCATGTGTGTGATACTGGAAAGAAATGATGACTCTATCCGATGTGGTGAGGATGATTTGGACGTCGATCCCATTGGGGACGCCCAAGATCCTATGCCTAGTAAAGAAGAGAAGGTGCCGGAGAACGATTGCATCTCTGGAATGCAACTTTTAAAATCGGAACTTCATCGTTTGCAGAATGCAAGTAGAGAGTTCACTTTTGACTCATCTACTAATGATGAAAGATTTGCGATTTGTAAAAAGTTTTGCACTGGACAAGAGTTTCTTGCATCGTCAGTAGCGGGACACCATGTTTGGATGGATCCTGGACGAAAGAATTTGAATGAATTCTTAAAGCATTATTTTGCTTGCAAGAAAGAATCACCTTCTACTACGAGTTGCTGTCTATTAATCCCTCATAATATGGCAGTTACACAAAAAGAAATCAATCAAATGCGATTGATTGCACAATATCGAAAAGGAGCAAAATTGTTTGCTCTTAGCAGCGGTAAAGCACCAGGTCTTCTTTGGCCCGTTGATATATATTACGATCCACCTACAGCGGAGTTACCCGGTAACTCGATTCCAGGAGAGGATTGTAATCTCAGAATGTCAATGTCGTTCAAAGGTTTGATTTCTGGTTCCCCTGGTCAGATTTTGTTAGATTCTGGCGCCGCTGGCTACGCTTATATCTCTAAGCATTTCTGCGAAAGTACAGGGCTTAGTTACGGATGTAAGCAAGGTACCAAAATCGAAATGGCCGATGGAACTCCATTGGATATCGTAGGGATAACCTCGATTAACTTGCGTTTGCAAGGCTTGCGGATGAAAATCGAGTGTCAAGTTATCACTGCAAAGCATTTTGATTTGTACCTCGGGGATGTGTGGTTATGCAATCACCGAGTACTGATGAATTTTTCTACGGGTAGTGCTTCGGTTCTAACTACACGGGGAAACCGACTCACGATACGACCTCATTTGGTTGTGCGTGCCCCTAGTCCGCCTGATGCACGGATCAATCCCTTGTTGAGTATAGCCCAAGCTCGAAGACAACTCCGTAATACGGAGTTATGTCCTTTTCTGGTTATAGTTCGGGAGGTCCCGAACCCTTTTGAGGGGGAGGAATCTGGGGTACCCGAATTGCCCAAAAATCCTCTAGTGTCTTCATATCAAACAGAGCTGGAAAGTCTGTTAGATGAGTATAAAGACAGATTCTCAGATGAGTTGGCGGAATGCCCTCCATCTCGAGAAGAGGATGCAGCAATTGATCTTGTCCCTGGAGCGAAACCGGTACATAGACCAATGTTTCGTTACACACCGGGTGAAAGAAAAGAGATTGAAGATCAAATCTCTGATATGCTGCAGAAGGGTTTGATTAAGCCTAGTTGTAGTCCGTGGGGTGCACCAATCTTGTTTGTTCCCAAACCGGATGGTACTCGACGGATGTGTATCGACTATAGAGGCTTAAATAAGTTGACGATCAGGAATCAATATCCACTACCAAGGATAGATGATCTCCTTGATCAACTTCAAGGTTCGAAATACTTTTCGGCCTTAGACTTGAAAGCAGGGTATTGGCAACTTCGAGTGAAGGAGTCAGACCAACCGAAGACTGCTTTCAAAACCCCATTCGGTCTGTATGAATACAAAGTGCTTCCAATGGGCTTGACGAATGCACCTGCAGTATTCCAGACTTGGATGAATCAAGTATTCTCGGGTATGATTGGGAAGTCGGTTCTAATCTACCTTGACGACATACTTGTATTCAGCAAAACTCCGGAGGAACATGTGCAACATTTGCGAGCGGTGATGAAACGCTTGCGTGAGCACAAAGTGTTCTTGAAGAGATCAAAATGTGATTTCTTTAAGAAAGAGCTTCACTATCTTGGATTTGTTATAAATCAAGATGGTATTTCCGCTGACAAAAGGAAAACAGAGAAAGTAGTAGAGTGGCCAGTCCCAAAGAACGTTGCGGAATTGCGTTCATTTTTAGGGCTCTCTAACTATTTCCGGAGATTTGTGCAAGGTTACAGCAAGCTTGTAGCCCCACTCACAAATTTACTTAGGAAGGGTAAAGAGTGGAGTTGGATTGAGGATTGTCAAAGAGGCTTTGATGGTGTTAAAGAGAATTTAACACATGCACCTTGTTTGGCAATGCCTAACTTCGAAAAGGATTTTGAAGTTATCGCAGATGCTTCGGATTATGCGATCGGTGCAATCTTGTTGCAAGAGGAACATCCTATAGCTTTTGAAAGTCGAAAGTTATCAGGAGCCCAACTTAACTGGAGCATAGGTGACAAGGAAATGTTCGCCGTAGTGCATGCTCTTAAGTTGTGGCGATGCTACCTGGATGTGCGTGTGTTTAAGGTGGTGTGTGATCACCAGCCTAACACATATTTCCATTCCCAGGAAACTCTCTCTCGAAGGTCGGCACGTTGGCTCGAAGTCCTCCAGGGGTTCCGGTTCGAGTGGGAATACAGGCCGGGACGGACGAACGTGGCAGACCCCTTGTCACGATATCCGTCGTATTCTCAGCAGATCGGAATACTCTCGGAGCTGGGAGGTGGCCAGAAACGACCAACTTGGAATGGGGATCCGTCCTCGCCCCGGCCCGGTACGTCGATGCTAAAGGAGAGATTGACTGAGGGGATCACTAGGGATGAGTGGTTTGAAACCGAAGATGTCGCCGCTTCAGGTTGTCAAAAGCACTCAGGCCTGTGGTGGAATGGTGCACGAGTAGTAGTACCAAATTGGGATAATCTTAGAGAAGATATCCTACATGATAGCCATGCAAGTGTATATGCAGGACATTTTGGGATCCGCAAGACCCAAAGAACAGTCTTAAAATACTTTTGGTGGCCTGGCGTAGAGGGAGATATCGCAAACTTTGTAAAGGGATGCGATGCATGTCAAAGGAACAAACACCGACGCGGCAAGGTGCCTGGTCCTTTGCAACCTTTACGTATACCTGATGGTCGATGGGAATCAGTTTCAATGGATTTGATTACTGATTTGCCTAAATCAGGAGCAGAAGCATTTGATGCCATCTTAGTTTTTGTGGATCGACTCACAAAGATGGTGCGATGCGTACCAACGCACACTACGTGTGATGCGGTACAAACGGCGAAACTCTTCGTTACTGAGGTCTTCCGTTTGCACGGCCTTCCTAAGCACCTCGTAAGCGATAGAGATCCTAGGTGGACTTCAAAGTTCTTTAGAGAGCTTTGTAAGACCTTAGGGGTCACTCAAGCATTGTCGACAGCTTTTCATCCACAGAGTGATGGACAGACTGAAGCAATGAATAGGATCCTCGAAGATACCTTACGGCATTTCGTAGGACCTCGTCAAAGAGATTGGAGTGACTTATTGCCAGTGGTAGAGTTTGCCTTGAACAACTCTAAGTCGATGGCTACTGGTGAAACACCGTTCTTCTTGAACTACGGTAGAGATCCGTGGACACCATTAACGGTACAACTTCCATCCAAGACATCTAATGTCATGGGTCCTGGAGGTCTAAGTAGACAAAGGACACAAATTGGAGTACCGGCGGTGAAGAAGATGACTGAAGACATTCGTGAGGCGATTGTCAAAGCAAAGCGGTGTTTGGAAAGTGCTCAGCAAAGGATGAAGACTTATGCCGATGTGCGTAGGTGTCCAGTTGATGTTCAAGTAGGCGATATGGTCTTGCTGGATGCACGACATATCAAATTGAAACACCCTGGATCAAGGAAGTTATTGCCACGTTGGTTGGGTCCTTTTCGTGTTTTGGAAGGTGTCCAAAAACGAAAACCGATGGCAGAACAGGTCGCGTTCCGATTGGAATTGCCTGATTCGCTTCCTATTCATCCAGTCTTTCATGCTTCTTTACTTAAGAGGTATTGGTCGCATGGAAAGACACAACCTCCTCCGCCACCTGTGGATATACAGGAAGAACTAGAGTATGAGGTAGAAGACCTCCTCGACTACCGTGAAGTAAAGGTCGGTCGACGAGTAGTTCCGCAGTACTTGGTAAAGTGGACGGGATACTCACATGAGCACAACTCTTGGGAGCCTGAAGCGAATTTGGAGAACGCTCGGGAGCTGGTAGAGCAGTACCAGAAGAGAAAGAAATCAACGTTGATTCCCCCTATTCCGGTACGTCGAAGTAGGCGACTTCGTTCGTGACTTGTGTGGGGTAATGTTTCTTCATAATCGAGTGTCGATATGAAAAGAGTTCCAGATCTTGTGAACGAGATCAAGTTCTTGTTAAGTGAGGACATGTTTAAGAACATATCTCATTTTCAATGAACTAGTGAACTAAATTGAATTTCTCGCTATATTCTATTTTGAACTCTAGATGGGATCCATTCAAAATGAGAATATAAATGGAAGTAGATGAAGTTGCGAGACTTCAGTTGATGTACATTGGTTCGCCACCAGTGTAGAGAAGTGTATGGTCTTGGTAGATCCGAGAAGCACTCCGTGTATGAGAAGGACTCGGATGACCTATATCAGAGTAGGGGCTTATTCTGACGAATACACTTATGATAACATCTCCAAGTTATCGAAACACTTTATATAGTTGAATGATAAGAGTTGGGGTTCGTTGTGGGACTCTGTATCATTCTATGGGCTATATAGAAGTGCGGAAAGGAGTCTCCAGGAGGAGACTGATTAGGGGGGGAGGTATGTTAGGGATGTTAAGAGCTACATCCAGTCAGGTCCAGTCATGTACAATCATGTACAGTCATGCATAGTCATGCTGACGTGGACATGTGAGTCAGGTCTAGTCATGATGACTAGACCTATGTCGGGTGCCCACCTAGGATGGTTGTCCTAGGTACCATGCGGGGACGCTAGGATCCTTGGGGGTCATGGTATTAATGGGCTTCAAGGTCATGGACTCATAAGTTTTAGTTTTTAGCTCTTCTTAGACTTGCACCCCCAAGTCTAACAACCTGTAGGCACCATGGGAAGGTTGGTGCTCCCCTTCCTGGTCAGTCCTGGAGGTGTCACCTGAATGGAATCGAGTATGGGGTCGATGCGCCTTTCAGGGGGGTTGCCCGCTCGGTACGCTCGCAAGAAAAGTTCGTCTTCGCTTCCCGCAGCGCTGTCCAGGGCGGATGCAGCTTTCCAGAACAGAGCCTAGGAAGACAAGTAACAGTAACCCTAAGTCAAAACATTCGAAACAGAAACAGTGCAGCAGATAGCAGGCAGCATACACTTACATTTTCCAGACCAAAATACGTGTTAAGCGACGTCAAATGCCGGAACACCACCTCGGCGGCATCCCGATCTACCACCGTCCCGGGCTGGAACAGGTCTGTTCGGTTTTGGAGCCTGTTCCGGAGCCTCACGACATACTGCCGTGCTTTGAGTTCCACGTACATCGCAATCGATCAGCACTGCAGGCGAGACAACAACAAGATACCATGATACAAAGGCGCACGGTGCGGTGAAGTCGAACAGGGAGCGAAGTCGATATATTCGGGACAGTACGGCAGAACTGACTAACTTTGGATTTGATCGGAAGTGATGATCGGTGCAAAAGTCGGTTTTTGATTTCTTGGACCGATCATAATCGGAATTTGAAACCAAATCCCGATCAACCGACCATGATCGGAGCTGATCGGATCAACGGCCGATTAATCGGCGTTTTACCGATCTTGATCGGCCGATTAGGCGTTTGCATGTCGCAACGCTTGATCGTGATCGGGATCGTGATCGGAGCAACCGATCAGATCGGTGATCGGCGAACCGATCACGATCACGATCAAGCTTTGATCGGCCGACCACGATCATCGATCAGGTTTTGATCGGCCGATCACGATCACGATCATCGATCATGATCGGTAAAAAAAAAAAAAAAAAAGACCGATCATTTTCAGAATCATGTGGAACGAGATCGTATCAGGTCAGATCGATGAAACGACCTGTCCTGACATCGAAAATGGACGGCCGATCATTTCCGATCACGTCCATAGTATGATGTTACCGGCTTTTAACACCGACAACATTTTTGCGACCATGACGGGGAGAAAATTTTCAGAAGTTTGGATTTCCAGCACAAAAAGGATGTATCAAGCAGGCCTTGTAAATGAATGGTGGCGGTGCAACTTTTGTGAATCTTCCATACTCAACTTTCCACAAGTTCCTCTCACTTTCCTGTTTCGACAACCTTTCAACCAGTCATGGGCTGCACAGGACAGACCCCTGTCCTGTGCACCGCACAGCAGGGTTCTGTGCAGGTTCTGTGCACCCTGTGCTGTCCTGTCCTGTGCAGCGGAATTGCACAGGCCAGAACAGCACAGACTGTCTGTGCTGTGCACAGGGTCAGACCTGTGCTGCACAGGTGAGCAGACCTGCACAGCACAGCACAGATCTGCACAGAATCTGCACAGAACTGCACAGAATCTGCACAGATTTGGCACAGAATCCGCACAGAATCTGCACAGAACTGCACAGAATCTGCACAGATTTGGCACAGAATCCGCACAGAATCTGCACAGAACTGCACAGAAACTGCACAGATGTTGCACAGACCCTGTCTGTGCTGTGCTGTACAGGTCTGTGCACCTGTGCAGCACAGGTCTGACCCTGTGCACAGCACAGACAGTCTGTTCTGTCCTGTCCTGTGCACAGGGGTCTCAGCCCATGTCTGCTTTCAACAGGTTTTCTGCAAGCGTTTCTCCAAACACCTGTCTTCAGTTGAAAAGAACAGTGCAAAAACATACTTCCTGATGCTCCATGATGGAGAGGATATTTGATTGATCAAGAGGAGGAAGAGCACATTCCAATTTATAAATTAATAAATTGATTCCTTCGAAGGGATTTCCTCTGAGAACCATCCTCCCCATATTTTCTAGCCAACCCCCGACCCCTAGCCCCTGTTACGGGGAGGACTTCATTTTCTGCCTGACCCCTGTTTTTTTCCGTTTCAGCGAACTTTACATTTGTCCAATCCCAGCCACACTGAACCCCATCGCGTCTGTTCTCTGACTGTGGTGGCTGACTTGATTTTTCTCGCGAGGAGAAGGAAAAAGGGCGGCACATCCACCCAACTACAGCTGTGCTGTGTTTTTTCCAACCTAACATCAAACTACTGTGGTGTTCAGTTAATTGGTAGGAAAAGATCAGTTTATCCCTCATGGAAATTGTATTCATCAATTGAACCCAGTTACTGTCGCATGGGACGGTCCGGTGCATGGATGTGACTGCTATTCCAGAGCTGAGCTGATGACAGCGCTGTCTCTGTCTGATCCACTCATCCAGCTGCAGCAAGGGCCTGACAGGGTTTAGGGTGTGGCAAACCTCCCACCCGTTTGCGTTTTCCCGCTTTGTGGTGTTTGTCACCTGTTTTTTCCCAAACGTGTCCGAAGCTTCAGACTCGCAATGCATCCAGCACGCGATGAAAGCGCGGCGGCGGCGGCGGCGGCGACGGTAATTCGCTGATAACGTTGCCGGTGGTCCACAAAAGCTTGTTGAGCGGTGTTGAACGAAATTCGAAACGAATCTCTGGGCGACATGGATGATGCGGCGGCGGCGCCATTCGCGATATATCCAACCTTGAGGAGGTGGAAGGCTTGCCACGATGCTGTGTTCGTTTCTCGAATGGTGATTGACTGATCTCGCACACTAATTTTGCTGTCAAACAAAAAAAGGAAAAGAGAAAGGACAAGGTTAAAAAAAAATGATATGGCCTATGCCTTGCAATTAATCTCCCCAACTGTTTCCAGTGTTCTGTGGATTCACCAATCATGCAAAAATACTAACATAATGTTTGTTATCGTATTGTGTTGTATTTGTTGTTTTTTTCACTATTTTCATGCAATAATAATGTTTCAAAAAAAGAATGTCTGCTCATTGGTTTCAGTGCTGATTTTCACCTCTGGAAGTGTTTTTCCTTGCTTGCAGGCCACCATGTTCAATCCTTATTGCATCCATTCTTCCAAAATCAATCAATGAGTTCTTATGAGACAGAGAAGCCACTGTTGCCAGGGCTGCTGCAGGGGAAAAGAAAAAAACTGCCAATGGTAAACAATCGAAACAATGGCAGAGATGTCGTTTTTGATCTCATGGAATTGAAGCGGATTTTCTCGTGGTCTTGCTGCAGTTACTCATGGTGCAGCTGAAAATGCGACATGTGGTGAAATTGATCGTTCTTCTCTGATGTTTTTTCAGATCCACATATCGAGGCAACAAGAACTCCCCAAGACGATCAAATCCCCATCCCGTTTCAGGCTCCTGTCCTTTTGTCATGTGCTTTTTTTAATTTCTGAACTTATTTTTAAGGATATTTCATATCATATTTGTGTTTAAAATCCAGATATTTTGAATTTCTTACAATTTTTTGGGGGCATTTTAAATCATCTTTGAGTTTAAGAAAATTGGGATCTGATGCAGGGGTCAACAGTTCACTGCCAACCTGCTGAGAGGGGGGCCTGTCAGCAACCAGTGGATGCGCTGTTTATGTACAACAGGGAAGTTAATAAGAAACACAGGTGCAATTACACTCACAGCATTGGGGCGGGTCTTCCCCATTGTAGCATGCATCGACACGATGGCCAAAAACTGAATCCGAGGTTTGGACCACCGGCGCTGTCGATATCACGACTTGCACCCATTGATGACCCCACAAAATCCTCCACACATCACCAGAGTATCACGGTTGTACTGCACTGATACATTCACGGATGCGAGAATACGCATGCAACTCCCTGGGGATATAGGATATGCCTACCATCAAGCGGATCTTCTCCGCTTCAGGAGGGTGCAGCCGGAGGAGAACTCGACCATTCCTTCACCCGAAAGAATGCAGCTGGAGGAGAAAGAAAATCGATCCCTTCGGCTTGTCACTGTCCCGTTTAGATTCCAAAAAGGTAAGAGTTTTGTTGTTTTTTAGATGGTCAATAGAATAATGCTCCATATTCGCATCGTATTTGCTTGATCAGTGAACAGAGTGGATTGTGTGACACACTCTTGATATTTATCTGTGTGTAAAAACGGTGCAAATGGCGCGATCGAATGGGCTGTTACAGAAAATTGCAGCGTCAAAATCGGTGTGCTGGCATTCGTTGTTAACGAAGCTCATGTGTAGATTTTCAGAGCTGAGGAAAGAACAAGTGGAGGCATCCAGGGATCGGAGCGTGTATGTGAAAGACCCACCTGCAATGCTCCTTCTCCATCTTTTTTGATTTAATCCACTGTTTTGGCGGAATTTTCCAGTCCAACCGGCTGATGTTATGGAGATTGAAATGCATGGCTGAAGGATCAAAATGTATCTTGCACAGTTTGTGTAGAAACAAAAACCAAATGACTAATATTCAAAGTGAGATTTGCATGGATCAAACGCAAGAAACATAAAATGTACAGATTGATTTAAAAAAAAAAAAGTCGCAACATGATTTCCCGTTCAACAGGTGATGGTGAACGAATTCGGGCAAAGCTGCGGTTTTGGATTTGTGTGTTTTCAAGACGTCCAGTCTGCCACCAACGGCAGGCATGGCACTCGCATCCCCCAGGGATCCAAGCCTCTCTAAGTCGCTCGATTCCAAACGAAAGAAGAACGAGAGGAAAAGCTCAACGAACGCAGCCACGCTCGGTCATGGACTGCTATGGGAAAAATCCTCCGAAAAAGGAAGCATCCACAACTCCACTGGCAGCAAACGAATGCAAGCGAGCTCCAAGGCTGCCGCCTGGGATCAACCTGCCTCCAGGATTATTGAAATGGAGTCGCAATGTCCAGTCAGCAAATTCATCCCGATCAGAATTTAGATTTGCCTCCAGGGTTGAATCCACCGGGCCTCAGAGCCCTAAAGAACATCAAGAACGATCCGGCATCCTCGATGTCTGACATGGCAGCAAAGTGAAGGATCTGCTACTGGATCTAGCCCAACTGGATCCGCTGCAGAACCAAATTTAATTTTTGTCAAGCTGGTGGTCAAGCCAGCTTACAGCCGGATTTACTGCTTGCCAGAAAGAACAACGGGGATGATAATGGAAACCAATGCCGATTATTGGCGTCGAAAAAAAAGCATTGTGAAAAAGTTTTTTTTTTTTTTTTTGTTGGGAGGCTTGCATGGATGGTGGCACTGTTTTTTTGGTAAAATTTGTACATACTTACTCCGTCCGGGAATAACTGTCCACTTTAGTTTGGGGTAACAGTTCACGCGTGAAACGTTCAATTGATGTGAAATTTTGTGGGCAGCATCTCTGATACACGTAGATGAAGCCCACAAAATTTCAGATCCATTGGTTTAGAGGCTGCGATGCAGTGGCTCCGAAACCAGAAACGAAGCAAAACCCCCATTTTTACCTTCCTGTGAACGTTTTGACACGTCAAACGTTCATCGTTTGCCACAAACTTTTGTGAACACATTCTTTAGATGTTCTGTGGCGAGCTCACAAAATTTCGTCGTAATTGAACCAGAGAGTAAAGCATGATGTCGTCGTTCGGTAATCGTGACGACTATAAAACTGAGGAAAGTCGACCTCTGAAACCGAAAATAGCGGCGCAATGGAAACTCCACCAATCGAATGTGTATGGCAGTCCTTGTTTGGGATATGGCATGAAATTCTTAAGCATCACGGATGCAATGAATTTCCACTGCCTCACCTGGGGAAGAGGAAACGTTTGGGGAGTGGTGAGCTGCCTAAACAAGGCACCACCACAGGGACTTTGATACGGAACGCCCGGCGCATTATACGAGTGGCGGGGTTGAATTTTTAGAGGAAATTTTTCGGGGTACACTTTGCGAAGTGTATATTGTTGCTTCATAACAGTATCTTACAATTTTGGGATAATTTTTGTGTGCAAGATGTAAAAGTCGTCAAAGTGAAAATGGGGGTTTTGCTTCGTTTCTGGTTTCGGAGCCACTGCATCGCAGCCTCTAAACCAATGGATCTGAAATTTTGTGGGCTTCATCTACGTGTATCAGAGATGCTGCCCACAAAATTTCACATCAATTGGACGTTTCACGCGCGTGAACTGTTACCCAAACTAAAGTGGACAGTTATTCCCGGACGGAGTAAGTATTAGATTTTGTAGATTCCTTCCAGGTGCTTGGAGATTGTGGGATGCTGGATTAAAATTCGTTGTTGCTGAACGATGAGGGGCTCATCTTTTTCTGATTCTTAAAAAAGTGTTTTAGATTTCTGTGGAGGGGGAAAAAGAAGACAAGGGAGGTTTTTCCCACATCTATACGTTTCGTGCGTCGGAAAACATTCTGCCCAAAGAGCTCCGTCGGGTCTCAGCGACTGCCTCTTTCGTGGGCCGTTCGCTTTGCGTTCGGAGCGCAAGTGGATAGGTTTGCTACCAAGCAGCAAACGTAACAAACAAACAACACCGGTCTTTCCCGAACAAACACACAAACAAACACACAAAAGAACGAACGAACGAACAAAAACTTTGGCAGCCGTCCCACCCGCTGGCTTCCCCCCTCGCCACTGTTTCTCTTTCGAGGGTCCCGCTCTCCGCCCCCCTGTTACCGTCGTCGATGATGGCCCGGCCAATCGGGGACACGGAACAAGGGTGCTTCACTGAGCTATCCTGACAATGGTTGTTGACTGTGTCCGTATTAATCTTTTTTGCGTTTCGTTGTTTGAGACGTTTTTTTTCCAGAAACAAGTGACTGTATTTTGACTCCACTTTCTGTGGATGAGCCACATCAGTCCGCAGAACCGTGATCCGCTCATCCACAGAAAACACAAGCCGTTCGAACACAACGACACGAATCCGCCGACAAAACGATATACTCTGGGGACGTCGGCATGCTTCGGGCAGCCGCGCTGCAGTTCGATGGCATTACCTTGTTCAAAAACAAGGTGGCAGCTTTTACTTTTTGAACTTGAGTATTGGGAGGGATTATTTCTGGGGGTTTTTTTTCCCTGGTTTACAGCCACTTGGATTGAAAAAGTCAAGAGAAGTCGATTTCCTGGAGAAACTGCGGTCGGCTGTTGGTCGAATTCATCCAGAATTTAAAAAGAAGGGATGTTGGATTGGGCCAGTATTGAGGTGACGATTGGTGTCTTTTTTTGTCTTCTCATTTTCTGTTGTTTTTCTTCTTGTGTGGATTTCGTGGAGATGTTGTTTGTATGTTTACAGCACCATAAAGAAAAGAGAGTCCAGATATACAATGGATGCAATATCTGATTTATATATGCAACGGGCCTGCAACATCTACGTCTTTCTTTTTAATTTTGGTGCCATGTTTTTTTCCTTCCCGGATATGTTTAATAATTATGATGTTGTTAAAAACACAGGAGCGATCTGTTGGCCATCAAAACAGACGTGAAATTGGCCGAAGCTTATCGACCGAGAAAGCAACCTTGGTGGGAGGACTACAGAGGCAGAGCTGCCCAAGACGAATGCTTGAACAGACTTCCCAGAAGGTTCGAGGCTATACAGCTTGCCAGAAGGTTGGACCGAACCTATAGATTTGATTCTGACAAAATAAAAAATAAAAAAATGGGATGTGAAAATGGTTGTGATATGAGAAAATGTGGTGTTTGTTTTATATTTTTTTTCCTGGTTTTATAGAGGGGGGCTGGTGGAAGTCGAAGGAAGCCGGTGCTGGCGATGAGGCTCCAGGTATGGATCCAGATCCATTTCTTTTTTTTTTTTTTCAACCTTCTGAACATATGTGTATATGGAAGTTTCACGGTTGCGCTTTTGAAATTATCAAGCAGTCGGGTTTTCTTTTTGCCTGCTCCAAGATGTTCACGATTCGGCGCATGTAGCTTTCGTCGAGAGTTGCATTGGAGTGGGTCTGTCAGACCCACCTCTTTTTCCTATTAGTGCTTCTCCCTTTAATTCTTTATTTTTCATATTATCCCCCCCCCCCCCCCCAAGAAATAAAAAACAACAAGAATAAGTATTATTAACAATAAACCAAGGTGTACCTGAAGATTCAGCCGATCCCTCAACATGCATGCAGATTCATGTAGTGATTTTTCGACACATAGGTGTTGAAAGAGGGGTGTCGATCTTGGTCGGTTCTGGCGGAAGCGGTACTGATGGTCGATGCTGCAGTGAACTTTGACAAATTCGAAGCCGATAAGAACAGCACCTGGCTGGGAGCCTCCATCCCCAACAAAGCAACCCTAAATAGGATGTTTCTGGATCACCTGGTTCTACAGAGGTGAGTCAAGCTGGCAGTTCACTCCCATCCCTATGAAAACACCCTTGGGACACAAAACAAATGAGATCCATTGCTCTGAATCCCTGCTGCCATGTCCTGTGCAGGTCTGGGGTTGGCTTGCGTGGGGGGGGGGGGCGATCAGAAACGGTGGAAACTCTGCTGAAATTGCTCTCGACCAGGGGAGGCTGCTTGTTGCTTGAAAACTTAGCTTGATGATGACGGAGAGTCGATCAGGGAAAAGTAAGAACAAATATCTATAAGATTTAAAACAAACACAAACATGAAGCAAAAATCATAAAGTAACGGAAAAAAAGGACAAGCGAAGACATTGATGTTTTTTTGGCTGTTCAAATTTTGTATTCCCAAGGATATGCTGGGATGGCCCAAGGGATTTGGTTTCGTAAGTTTTTCTACCAGTTTTTCAGGCAGCAGCAACCGCCGTTTTCAACGGAGATGCATGAAAAAGAAGTGGATGGCTCCGAGCTCTTTGTTGGGGAAGCCCAAACGAATAGAATCCACAGAATTATTATGGCAGAATAAGGCTCCATAATGCTCCATCGTATTTGCTTGATGTGTGCATGTGATTTTCAGAGCTGAGGAAAGACCGACTCAATCTTGGATGGGGTGGGAGGAATCGAGTGCAAAGGAGGGAGGAGAGGCAGCCACGCTGGGTGATGATGGACTGCTATGGGAAAATTCCTCCCAAAGTTGGAAGCATCCACAACTCTGCCAGCTGGCAGCAAACGAATGCAAGCGAGCTCCAGGGCTGCCACCCACCCGGGCTCGACCTGCCTCCAGGATGTTTGAAATGGAATGTCCAGTCAGCAATCGACATCCCGATCAGAATTTAGATTTGCCTCCAGGGTTGAGTCCACCAGGCCTGAGAGCCTTGAAGAAGAAGGATCAAGAACGATCCGGCATCCCCGATGTCTGACATGGCAGCCAAAGTGAAGGATCTGCTGCCAACATGCCCTACTTTGCATCCTGGTCAATTCATGGCTGGTCGACCCAATGCTGAGGATACGGTGGTGCAGAGCAGCGAGTGTGAGTGTAAGGAAATTTTTTCGATTGCTGAGCAAGGAGTGGGATTCGAGCAAGGTGGCCAACTGGATCCGGTGGGGCAGAACCAAATTTAATTTTTGTCAAGGTGGTGGTCAAGCCAGCTTACAGCTGGATTTACTGCTTGCCAGAAAGAACAACGGGGATGATAATGGAAACCAATGCCGATTATTGGCGTCGAAAAAAAAGCATTGTGAAAAAGTTTTTTTTTTTTTTTTTTTTTGTTGGGAGGCTTGTATGGATGGTGGCACTGTTTTTTTGGTAGAATTTGTACATTAGGTTTTGTAGATTCCTTCCAGGTGCTTGAAGATTGTGGGATGCTGGATTAAAAATTCGTTGTTGCTGGATTAAAAATTCGTTGCTCATCTATATTCTCCCCGATTCTGGCTGAAACGAGGGCTATTAGAAAGTGTTTTAGTTTTTTGTAGATAGGGGGAAAAAGAAGACAGGGAGGGAAGTTTGTTTTTTCCCACATCCCCAAAACTATCACACGTACGTTTCGTGGGTTGGAAAACGCCGACATTCTGGCCAAAGAGCTCCGTCGGATCTCAGCGACTGCCTCTTTCAGAAGCCGAGGCTTTTGCAAATCTTAATTCACTCCCTGGTAAGAATTCAACCCCGCCAAGGGTAATGTTTGCACTACGTTCGCTGATTTCCTGGTCCGATATGCAACAATCGTTCCTATATTGGCACATCTGCAAACCTTTCGAGGTTTCAAGGTGTTCATCTGACTCATCAACAAGTGATGGATACTCATGCCATTCCTGATATAGTTGCTCCGCTGTTTGTTCAGGGCCTCTGTTCTCTGTTGTTGAGATAATACTGCTTTGCACTTTTGAATTCCATGCCACTCGAGCGAAGCAAGAATAACAGCACCCCTGTTATGAACTGGCTCTGAGCGGCATGTCCTGTGTGGTGCAGGGCACGGACAGATTCCTGGACTTTTCTCAGGTCAGGATCACAATGAAGCCTGCAATCTTATCAAATTAAATTGGTCATACTGAGCATGATAAAGTTCCCTGAATCTTTTCTCAGTTTTCTTTAGTAATTCTCGCAGACTTCCTCGTGACCAGCATGGCTTCCAGAATCTCAAAAAACACCCAGAATTGACATCCAACCACCCAGTCAAAATTTCACCCCAAACAAATATGTGACCTCAGTCCTTGAAATGGAAAGCAACAATGACTCGATAGCCGAAGGTCATCACATTTGAATGTGTGTAAATGGACCTCACATTGTGGCAATACTTATCATCGAACATGCTTCTGTCAAACGAAAAAGCAAAACTACATCTGATGGATTGCACTTCAGATCGCAACCCATCGGAAAAAAGAGATAAAAAAAGAAAAAGGAAAAAAAGTCCCATCATTCCTGTGCGTGGTATTTTCATTGTCACAAAGCCAAAAGAGAAAGAAAGCATCGAGACAAATCCACTCCAAAATGCACACTCTCCAAATCTCACAGGCAGAAAACAATTTTTCTTTTCCCACAAACTCGCAACATGCGCCACCAAACAAAAGAAATCGAAAAGCCAACAGTTGCACTCTTCTTTCTGAAACCAGACAGTAGCGTGACCTATTGCCATCGCAGAAAAAAAGCCCCACCAAATTAAAAAAAAAGAAAAGAAGAAAAAAAAAATTCACACATCGAGATACAGATTGACTTTCCTCAATTGGGTGGTTTTCAGTTCGATAATTCGCTCCCTGTCTTTCTTGTTGAGCCCTCTTCCCTTCCGAGCGAACCTCCCCATTTTCGTATCAGCGAGTTTCCACCTGCTTTTCAAAATCACCCCCTCCATCTTTTCCAACCCGTCCAAGTTCAAAATTTGATTTTTGGTTTCGTCATCCTCATTGAGATACTCCACCTGCAATGCAGAAAATAATTAAAAAAAAAACAACAAAGGAAAAAAAAACACACACGCTACAGCTGTGTACATAGGAAGAAAAAAAGAATATCGAAAAGTAAGCAAAATTTACCAAAAAATTTTCACCACAAGACCCAGACGCGCCCAGTCATTTCCTGAACCCCACCCCCCCCTCCCTCCCCTTTCTTCCCTTAGTTGTCTTGTTTCGACCAACTTTTGAAACCCATATAGCCACCTTTCCACATCATAACATATTTTTTTTCTTGATTCTCTATGGTTTGCCCACACTTCAATATCCAAGACTACCTTGGTAACTGTAAAAGAAAATCATCCCGACGATTCTCAAAAATATATCAACCATGCCAAAAAACTCAATTCCACACAGCAACTGAAACCACACATGAACAGCACACATCGACAGAGTCCACCCACATTTCATGAGTAAGGCTTCTCCAGCCAAAAAAACCAAAGCTACACTGACCTGCATGGGCAGATGCTTGAATCGATCCAGTTCCTCGGGCAGTCTGACTTCTCTCTCAGCCCCCGGGGACGACGCTTCCACTTCTATCAACCCAGCTTGCTCCTCCCCCAATTCATCCTCCATCTCCCTGGTCAAAGCTTTGGAAAACTCCTGGATGTCTTCCAGACCAGGCGACCCGAACTCGTTGTCCCTCTTATCCAATCTGATTTCCACTTTCCTGACAGCATCTTTCACCTTGAAAGAGAATAAATCCAGGTTTTCCATGGAGTGGGACTCCGCCAGCACTTGCTGCACGCATTTCAACACCATCTTAGCCCATTCGGACTCGCCGACCTGGATCGATGGAGCAAAACTCTGCTCAGGTTCTTCTGACCCCCCTTCGCGATCCAAGTCGTCAGAATCAACTGATTGGTCGCTTTCCTCATAGTCTCCATCAACATCCAAGCCTTCTATGTCTTCCGAACTCTGTGGAGCTTTGACACAGAATATAGGAGCGGAGTTCCTGGTGTGTAAGTCTGGGCTCGAGGCCATCCATCGGCAGGAGGGGTGTTTCTGATTTAGGCCAGTGGCGATGTTTTCCCATCGATTCGGGGTTGAAATTCGATGTGCGGTGCAGGAGCTTCTCCCGTTCAGGAATGCTGCAAAGAAGGGTCTGGAAAGCAAGCGGACGGAAGGCATCTCAAACGATCTTGACCAAAAAAAAAAAAAAGAGGAAAAAAATGAGAAAGAAAAATCAAGCAAGGGAAACAATACTCCACGAATGGGGGCAATAAATACATTAAGAAAATTCCCAAATGGATTGGGTTTGTTCATTCAGTCATTTAATTGATGATTTTTTTTTGGGGGGGGGAGGGGGGGGGGGTGTTGTTTGGGGAAGGGCAATGGTCGTTCAACGATAAAATCCAGTCCAATTTCGAGTGATTTGAAAACACAGGAGTCCTTGTGAATTTCCTGAAGGGGACATGATGGAAAACACACAACATAGCTGGTTTGAAGCCAAACTTGTATTGTTTTGGTCTAACCTCTGCAGTGAAGTCCGTGACCTCGGCGAGATCGTTCCAGCAACTCCACTATTCACTAGCGCATACAAATAAAAACCGGCCCCACCACGCAATATGTAGAGCGCCGGAATTACGTGATCATCAGGTCATGAAATTTACTTCCAGCGAACGCAGTCACACGAATCAGTCAGGAAAAGGGGGAAGAGTGGTAAAAATGTGGCTTTCATCAAAAAGAAAGTGGACTGGGAGAGCGAGATGCTTCGACAATTGGTTTTTCAAGTCAATAGTGCAGGGTGGAATTCTGAGTAAATTCTTGCAACAAGAAAAGATGTTTTATAATTGTACCCCACACACAGATTGGATTGTGAAACCGAGTTCATAACCGATTGCCCGTTTACACTCCCCCCCCTCCCCCAAAAAATAAACAGCAAAAAAAAACCTGAAGAAACTACAAATCATACATCAATTCATGTACAAGCAATCCCTTTCCTTTTTATAAGATATTCACCCCACCCCACTTCAAAAATCCAATCCAACCATACCCCATACAGTCTACACCCCTCTTCTCCCCAATATAACACCATCTGTTGAGAAATACGATCGCAACACTCTTTTTTTTCAAGTCACACAAACCAACACTCCTCGAAAAGCAAGCTGCAACACAAATAAGCCAAAGGAAAACTCATCCCACAAGCGACCCTCCATTTCTTGACACCTTGCCCGCCATTTCAACCTTTGCATCAAATCAGCTCAGTTTTCAGACAATTTACTCACAAATCTAGATCGGTACAACCGACAGGCCACTCCTAGCACAGCTTACGGATGCACAGGGCACCCACTGATTGGTTTCTGGCAAAAAACACTCCACGGTGTCGTGTATCAGGTCGTCCCCTGCATTCCCTCCCACCACATACAGCCGTTCGTGCAGCGTTGCAACCCCACAGCTGGATCTTGCGACATGCATGGACCCCACCGATCGCCAAATTCCCTCCCGTGGATCGTAGGCTTCCACACTGGACAGGCGAATGCGCTGCTCATTCATACCTCCCACCGCAAAAAGGCGACCCCCCACCACTCCAACCTGAAACGTGGTATAAACACACACAAACCCATTGTCACGCAAAAAACCCAGCTTCTTTCCATCCAGAGAAAACTAAACTGTGGAACCAATCCACTCCAATCGTCTCAAACTTATTTGTATCGACATTGTAAAAATTTAAAATAATGTTTAAAACTAATAAACTTTTTAACATTGCCGAAGAAAACACACCCATGTGTGTGTATAAATGGATGAACAAATAAATTTGCGATGGAAAAGTAAAACTCACCGCAACATACTTCCTCTCCATGTTCAATCTCGACGAAACCAACTCCCACTGCCCCCGACCCACATCTAAACACTCCACAGTGTCGTAAATCGTCCTCCCCGCTTGCCCCCCCACCGCATAAACCCTGCTACCAAAGGCACCAGCACCCAAGGCACTCCGTGGCTGACACAGCTGCGCACCCTCCCTCCACTCCACCGGATCACCACAGCCTCGATACTCCAATGTTTCTACGCTGCACAGGGGCTGCCCAACCCCCGTTCTACCGCCCAAAACATACAGCACCCCTGTATGGATAACACGACATGTATCATTCAATGCTTGCATTCCAATCTGGGGTCCTAACAGCGGAGTTCTATGGTTTTTCGTCTTACGAATTCCTCCGTTTCTTGCCCCACCTGCCATTGATGTGATTGCGGAATGAACTCTAGCGGTGTTGAGAGGTGGGCATCCTACCCAGGACCGAGTCCGGCCATCGAATCGACACACATTAGCACTGTACATGGTACCCCCTATCACCACCACATCGCTCCCGACCGCAGCAGCCCCCGTGAAGGAGAAACTGCTCGGCATGGCGGGGCCTGGGGACCATTCGTCCCTGTAAGGATTGTACACTTCAACCATCTTTAAACTGCGCCAGTCAGCATCGTGGCCACCTGTGAAGAAGACAGGAGGAAACCCTGAGGAATAGCTGTAAATGCCCAGCCCCTGAAAATCATCTGAATCCTACATGGTTGGTAGATGCAGTCGAAAAAAAAAAAGGCGTTTTCTTTAGAGGGGGGAGGGACAGTCCTATGGGGTGCCCAAAAGAAGTGGAAGTCCAAGGCCTATTGAATATGGTTGGATGGGGGTTAGGTGCCGCATGACAGTCACCTGTGACCATGAGTCCAGTAGCAGTTCGTTTTCGCGGGGCGGCCGCCCGGGTCGAGAACTCATCCACAGTGCAGCGGGCCATGATTGGGCTGTCGGGGGACATCCAGCCTCCATCTATTTCCTTGCCAAAACGCACACAGTTCTAGGAACCTCAACAGAGGCAACTAACAAGCGGGTATTTGGCTTCCTTGTGTTATATGTTTCGAGAACCCCCCCCCCAAAAAAAAAATGCAAACCCATGTCGCTACCCCTACCCTAGGCTGTGTATTTATCATATAGTCTCGTCTTGGACGAGGAATTTTATGTGAAGTGATGCCAAGCTTGTACAATCTTACCGGCATTAGGTTGTGGTTCCTGAGCTCTTGCAGCACGATTTGATGGGACAGTCTGACTGCCGAAAGGATATCCGGAACATCGATGTGCCTGATTTGAGGACTCGCACCCACCCAAGCCAGACCGACATCCAACACTTGCCGCTCCTGCACGTATTTCAACTTTTACATCAGCGTCTTTGGTTGTCTGTCCATTTTTTTTTTCCCCCGTGGGTTTCAGAACAGGAAGGAAAAAAGGGCTGATGAGTAAGGGAAGTGGGTGGTTTCCAGATTGAGGCTGAGATCACTCATTTGAATTGTGGAGAGCCAACACGAGGATTTCTCAACCACTGTGCAATACATTTTGGACACACACACACACAAAAAAAAAAATAGTAAAATAATAATGGTTGGGAGTCTAGACGCACCGAATCCACATCGATATCATCACTCCGTAGAATGTCGATTATAGTGGATTTCGAAAGCCGGCCAAAGGCTTTCTGCCAATCCGGGCTCGACAAGAGCTCCGAGAATTTCCCACAGACAAACCGCAGCTGTATCAAAAAACAAGACAGGGAAAAAAAAGACCTCAATTCCTCAGTTATTTTTCAGTAGGAAAAATGAATAGAAAAATAATACAGAAAACGAAAAACACATTCACTAATCTGTTTCGAAAGATGAACACACATCAGAACAGAAAGAAAGACAGAAACGAATGCTCTATTTTTAGAAAAAGAATCTGCTCACCACTTCATTCTGCAGGTCGATACAGTTGTATCGATCGGTCAACTCCAAAATATCCAAGCAATTGTGGAGCCCCAGGCACCTTCGCAAATACTGGGGAAAAACAAACAGAATTCACAATCATCATCATTGAACAAAAAAAAGGAGCAGAAACACAAAGGCCGAACCTTCCGGCAGGTTCAATCGCTTTTTTTTTCCCTTTTCACAATGTGTGTGTTTTTTTATAGACAAACATTCATTTTAAAAGGCGATCGATTTACAACTCTTCATTGAAAGCTCGATGTTTGGATATTTTATTCAACATATATTGCATCTCAAATTTGAACCCTACAATTATATGAATAAAACACAGAATTATCATTATTATTAAAATGCTTTGTGAAAGTGTATGTTTGTTGAATTATAAAATTAGTGGATGAATTTTCTATTCCAAAAATGTGTGGTATGGAGGTATGTTTTTGAATGCCCCTGTCATTCCTATGGCACCATTATTTTCATATTTGAACTCGTTGTCATTCATTACTTCTACATTTTCTTTTGGATTCGATTGATTCTTTTTTGGATTTGATCTTTTTTTTTTTTGGATTTAATTTTTTTTAATTATTTTTTGGGGGGGGGGTTACCTGATAACAAGCCTCCTGAATTGGAGGGATCTCGAGCAGGTTGCTGCATGACAGGAGCATTTCCAAATTTCCTGGCGATACCTGCAAAAAAAAACCCACTTTATAGGGTTTTTTTTTTTTTTTTTTCAATAAATGCAAACAAACACAAGAAAAGAAAAGTTGATCTGGAAAGCTCCAGACCAATTAACAATGTCAACCCCCCCAAAAAAAATAAAAAAAATAAAAAACTTAATTAATTAAAGTAAAATAATTAAAGTTTAAGTTTAAAACTGTCCACAAAACAGTCCCTGAACATGTGCTGTTGCAAGCAATGATACTAATAAAACAAAGAATAATAATAATTATAAATAATGAGAAGAAGTTCCCCTTCCAGAGAAGCAAGGTTTGTTTTTTTTGCTTCAACTCTTTCATTCTGGGGATCCCATGGACACCTATTGGAAAAGACGGGTACCGTTATCATCTTCTGCCAATGAATTCAAGAGCTACGTTACCTCAAGTTGCCTTGAGTAGATCGCCTCGAGGATTTGCTCCAACGCGGAACCCTGGACGCCCTTCAAATCGACCAGATTCTCGCCCGTAGACAGCGTCTCGCTGAGTTCCTTCATACTTTGGCCCGCTCCGGTGAACAGAGCTCGAAAGAATGGGGACACCGAGGCCAGGACGATCTTGTGAGCGTGGACGCACGCTCCGTCGAAAGACTTCAAAACCACGTCGCAAAGCAGTTTGGATTGCCATAGTTCCCGCAAGCTTGACGTCTCTTCAAACAAATCGTTGAGCTCGAACACGTGAACCTGTTCGCAGCGCAACAGAAACCAGGGTTTCACGCTATGGATCGATCATTCTAACCTCTCCACTTCCCGGCGTGGATAGAAGATATGCAAACAACTCCATACTAGCTGAGCGCGCGAGAATATGGAAGCGCTCCTGGTGTGAGATCCCCGTAATTTACGCTGCGACGAAGTGACGTCCGCGCGTCTAGATAACCGTCAAAACTCTAGAAACCAGGACGACCTTTCGCTGCCGGAGAGACAGGATGAAACGATGGCAAGGGGGGTTTCAACAATAACATATCCAACCCCTCACCACAGAATGTGAACAAACAAGCCACTCCTGCCTACTTCGCAGAGGCATCAGTCTCCGTTTTTTCGCGAAGCGTGCCAGGGATCATCGCCAAAAAAAAAAACACAGACGAGTTCGCTGGGCTTCTGCCGTTATATCCGAGGCGTCGAGCGAATCCCCGATCAAAACAAACCCACAGATAGAATTCCGCTCGAAGTCCGAAACTGCAAAACGCACGTATCAGCCCTATCGGCGGATGCCTCGATAAGGGATTATCTACAGAGAGGGATGACGTCGCGCGAACAACGTTATTTTACCTCGCTGTCGTCGCCCGCCGTGCTGCAAACCGGGCGCACCATTTTCAGAGAGGAAGGCGAATCCCATTGGAGCTTGAGAGACGACTGTCGACGGGGTGGAGACGACATGTCGCACCGATGCAGGAAAAAAAAAATCGTCGTGCTTCCCGAAAGTTCGAAACTTGCGAGGGCCGCGCAACTATCGCGGTTAATTTGGCAATTTGAGCATAAATCGAAGGAGAATTTGGGGATCTTCAACAACCCCCCCCCCAAAAAAAAAGAAAAAAAAATCGAAGGAAAGAACCTGTTGGAAGTTTGACAGCTTTTGGTCTCTGGGTGTGTGCCGAAAGCCGACTGACATACCGTCGGAAATTTCTGTCATTCTCACTCTTTTTTGGTGTGACATTGTCAAAGCAGGTTTTTTCGCTGATAGAAGCACGCAGCGAGACGGCAGGGAGGTTGGGCGAAAGTCGTGGTCGAGGTATTTTCGATTTTCATCTCGCTCGTTTTCTCAGGGGGATTGATCGGAGCGTTTCTTTGAGGAGCACTAGTGTCGGATGTCCCACGATTCGGAGCGATTGACGAACTTCGTCGACAGTGAGTTATTGCGCCTGCACTCTACGGCCCCGTTTCTTTGGAGATTCGATATATCGCGCTGTTTGTTTTAGATCCCGATAAGCACCCTGGTATATTTTGTCGCAGAGATCGTTTCGGTCGTCACGAACGATGGTCGCATTTTCGTGGTAAGATCCGTTTCCCTGTCGAGGTTTCTCATCTTTTTCTGTTTGTTTTTTCCTCCTCTTGAAACGTTCGAAAAAGTGGTTCACCTTTTGGGAAGTACCCCATCAGTCGACGACTTTGCTTTTTTTTATTAGTCGTCACTTCGTCTCTGAATTTCTTGATGAAACAGTCGGGAAATAAAAACACAGTCAAGAAAATAATTTCTGGAATGTGTGGTGTCCCAAAAATTTGCTTCAATGGACTATCAATATTGATGCTTTGTTTTCTATTCAGCAGCTCATACTTAAATTTTTTGGATATTGCCACATTTTTTTTTCTCGAATGAAAGACAATGTCAATTCTGATTCACCCCCCAAGAAAAATTCCACCAAAATGTTAATAGTTCATATTTGATTCTATTATTTTATTTTATTTTTTTGGGGGGGGTCGGCTTTTCAGGGTACATTGAAGGGGTACGACCAAAGCACCAATGTGATACTGTTCAGCTGCCATGAACGAGTGTACTCCACAGAGGTGATTTTTTCTCTAAAAATAGACATATGATAAAGCTTGTGTTGACTTCGTGAGTTGCAAATCCTGCTCGACGAATTAAATTCACTCAACAGCTTGTATAGCTTGCATGTTGCATAACATTGTGTGTGGAATGCTTTTTTTATCCTACTTGGGGGGGGTGGGGGTGGGGAAAGCAATATTGGATGATGATGAGTAAATTATGTTTTGTTCGATACAGTTTGATTGGGGAGGATTGATTTTGTGTAGGTGGGAGTTGAGCAGCTTCTTCTTGGAACATACGTCATTCGTGGCGACAGTGTGTAAGTGCTATGAGTTTATTTTTAAAATTTTTTGAGTCCAGATGATCAAAATGGTCCAGACATCATTCTTTGCCGATCCATCTGAATCCATCAATGGGATCTGCATTTGAAGTTCATGTATTAAAGCTGCATACATAATTTGAATGTGTGTACAGTCTCTCTCTCTCTCTGCTTTTTTTTTCCTTCAAAAAGCTTCTTCAAAACATGGTTCTGACCTGAATGATCACTAATCATTTGTTTGAGCTGGTGGTGGTGTCTGATCAGGGCAATGGTCGGAGAAATCGATGGGGAGCTGGACAAGAGAATAGACCTCAGTCAAATACGGGCTCCTCCCCTCAAATCCATCATGCACACAACGAATTGATGCTTATGTGTTTAAGCAATAAGAATATTAAGCAATGTTCTTATTCTTTCCTCAGCATAAGAATAGAAGGGGAAAAAAAAAGTGTGAAAGAAAGAGGGTGCAAGGGTCTTGCATTTTCTTTTGTGGCAGGGGTCTTGCGGATTTCCGGTTTGATTGTTTCTTTTGGGTTTGTTTTTTTTAGGGGTGGGGGGGAAAGTAGGGGAAAATGGCTCAAAAAAAAGTTTTAAGGAAAAAAAAAAAGAGAGAGAAAGAGAGCAAAGAGAGAAAATAGGGATTAGTTTCTTTTTTATAGTTTTTTTGGGGAGGGGGGGAAGTGCATAGGGTTGATACAGGGTTCATAAGTTTTGTGGAGGGGTTTTCAGCTTTGAAGAAAAGGGAAGAAAAAAAAAATGGCAAAAGAGGCTTCCAATTGCAAAATGTGTAATTTTTTTGTGTTAGTGTTTTCAAACCAAACTAAACCAATTATACCAAAGCTTAAATTTCCAACTTGCTCATTTATAAATGCTCCTACACCCCCTTGAAGAAACTGAATATCGCCAAAAAAATCGACCTGTAAAAGACTTAATTAATTCAATGGAGAGGGGGGGGGGGAATATGAGAGACCACGATTATTAAAGGTCGAAGATTTTCAAGCTTCTAAGCAAAAACTTGGGATCAGTGCAGGATTTGGTCTGGTTATTTTTCTTCTTCTGAAAAAGGATCACCGATAACCAGGGGCAAGGAAGTTAAAAACTCCACAGATGCACATGTCTTTCCAAACCAACAGGAACCCTCGAAAAAAAACAAGTCAAAATAAAACAACAAAAAAAAAACTTCAAAAAAACTCCCATTCCCAGCCTCCCCCATTTCGTCGTCGTTTTCCCCGTCCTTTCCAAAGACGGCCCAAGTCAAGACAAGATTCCATCCACCAGCTTCTGCAAGGATGGATGGATGTTTGGATGCTGTGGGTCGCCCCTACCTGTTTTCTTGTTGTCCCTCAAAAAACTATATCCATAATATTACCCATTCTTTTGTCTTCTGATTCTGATTTTTACTTTTTTTGCTATGAAAAAGTAGGGAGGGGGGGGGGGGGGGTTAGGAGAAGGAAAATCAGCAACCCAACCAGAGTATACATCGTAAAACAAGAAAAAAACATCAACTTTAAAAACTATGTTCGTATGTTTTCTCTTGAGTGAGAACCTCACTTAACATCCACGACTGACACGTCGATCCGGACCTCCCCTTTGACTTCGCACTTAGCATACCGCGACTCCTTGGATTTAGTCAAAGGCATCCACCATTCATGGTTGCCGGGGCCAGCCTTATGAAACGCCGCAGCCGGAATTCTCAAAACCCCCATGAAATCGTCCCCTCCCAGGTCGTAATCCCACACAGAAATCTTCACAGCCTTGTGCTCCGATTCCAACACATTCCCCAGATCGAACGCCGGCATGTTCCATTTGGGGTTGAGGTTCTTCTTGATCACATCGGATTTCACTTTCTGCTTTTGGAATTTGATTTGAACGTAAGGGTCCGAGGAGCCTCCCTTGCCGAAAAACTTCTTGTCTTTGATGGCCAGGTTGCGACCTTCTCGAACGATTATGTGAATTCTGCGGATGACTGGGCTGAAGGAGGGGGATTGTGCCAAACAGTGCAAATTCTGTGGAACGTTGATCACCTGCAAGATAAGCCCCCAATATATGTTTCGTACATCAAAGAACCGGCACAGACAGGTACTGAAATACTGACCAACCCCTCTCCCCCCCCCCTCTCCAAAAAAAACAAACAAACAATTGCCGCCCTCCCCCCAAAAAAACAAAGAAACTGTACGATGCTTAGACGGAAATTTGATCGACAGCATCACAGCGGTTGGTCCCCAACTTCCCCATCCAAGCATGGAAATCCACTGTGAGTGCTGACCTCGACATGATTCGCGCAGTCGAGGGATTCACTGACCTGCATGATGGTTCGGCCCTGGGCGGGATACCCCAGAGCTCGGAAATTCCAGAATGCCCCTTTGCGAGTGAGCAGCCCCATCAGCATCGCATTCCCAGCTCGTTCGGAAAGATTGAACCTCGCCAAGACGTGGCCCTTGTGTTTTTTCTTGCCATGCATCATCCGAACGTAGGCACTCCGCACCTGTTGAGGGTGAACATTAGGATAAATGAATGAAATGTGATGGTCTTTTTCAAGAAAAAACAATACATGTATAATGAAATTGAGATTCTTCTTATAAAAAAAAAACAGACAGAAAAAGGTCCCCTGCCACTGAAACAAACATGAAGAGGTCTAGATGTACATGCCTATGCATCTCAGCTTTGAAAACGTTTTCTTTTCCACTTCAACCATCTTATTAATCCATGGACTCAATTCTTTTCAAGCCACCCCGTGTAAAAATAATGGTAATAAATCCTTGTCACATCTGCGGAAAATTCGAAATCACACGTCACGGTTCAAAACAACTACCCAAAAAAAATGCGGTTGAAAAATCACCCAAAAAATACGAATAGGAGGCCTGTGGGTAATCCTTTTTCAAGTTGCTTTTGGGGTTGGCCTATTTGCCCTCGATTTAAAAAAAAAACACCCTCAAAAACCTGCAGCCAAAATCAAGCAAGCATTTTGGCAACCACCGACCCCACCTGTGAAAAGCTCATGCCTGCAGTGTAAACGCACACCACGAAGAGCAGGTGATGGACCTTGCCGTTCAACTTGGCAAGATTGACCTGAATGACTTCATCGTCCCCACCCCCCTCCCCCGTCGTATCATCCCCGGAATGATTCACCGAAGAATCCCTGCTCATCAATTGCCTGTACCAAACCGTGTCCAGCAATTGATGGCGCTCATCGAACATGGCCACAGATCCATCCACATCGCATCCTGCATCCCAGCCCAACCCCATGGCGACTTCCTTGATGCTCCCATCGATCATGTAGTCGGGCTCTTGCTGTGTCAGTCCCACAGTTTGCTGCCAGTTTTGAATTTCTGGTGGTCTGTCAGGAAGGGATAGCCCTGTGACACCACAGGAAGTGGTTTTGGTGTGTGAGGGGGGGAAAGAACTTCGTCACCCTAACAACCAGGTGGCATGTGTGCAAAGGGCTCTGTTATGGATGCTCCCCCCCCCGTTTCTTTTCTGGTGTAAAGAACTCTATGCATTCGATTCTTTCAGTTTTTGTTCAGAAAGGAGTGCGAACCTGCTGTTTGGTAAGCGTCGTAGTAAGACATCCTTCGCCACCTCCGTTCCCACAAACTTCGAGCGAAACGCTTTTTCGATTCTTTCAGCTGCAGCCCTCTTTAATTCGTTCCAGGAAGCCACCCAACAGGCGACTATTCACACTTGAACCTGGTGCGACGCTAGTGATGCGACGCGGAGTCTTGGAGATCATTGCGACCCAAATCGTTGCGGTCACACTTCTCCAAGCGTTGCGCCGCCCTGTACTTTGGATCGTAATCAGTCCGTCACTCCCGACACCTCTTCTCTTGGCTTCGCGCGATCGATCTGGTAGTTGCGCAACACAGGAGCTTTTCTTTCAATTCGAAAACATTCGCGTTCCACCAAAGCGTTCCATTTGCGTTCAAGCAAAGCAGAGCGAATATGTCATACTACGACGCTTGGCAAGGAGCTGGTGAGTTGGTCGTCTTGTACTTTGCACTGTTGGGAAAGAAAAGAGAGAAAGATCTGGCCTCTTTCGTCGGGATCGAGCCCAAGTGTCTCGATCTTGTCCTATGTGTGAACCCCCCTTGCCGACTACAAGCGCGGATCTACCCCAACCCCGCCGTTTCAGACCGAGTTTGTGTGTCGGTGTTGCGCCGGAGCACCGAGTAACTACAAGGAAGCTGACGCGACAGCTGGAGCTAACAGCCCATCGCGCGCTAAGCGCCACACGCACAAGCTCGATCGATTGTGCGCATCGGGTGATCCCCCCGTTCAGCGACTATCTGATCGCGAACTGCATTTCTGCATTTCCAGGGCTGTCTCTTCCGGATCAGCCGGAAGGCATACAGGATTGGCGCCACACTGTTCAGCTGTCGCATGAATCGCCCGATTACCTACTGGATGGGAGCATCAAGGAAGTCGCCATGGGGTTGGGCTGGGATGCCGGATGCGATGTGGATGGATCCGTCGTCATGTTCGATGCCGATCACCAGGTCTTTCTCAATGATAATGATAATGATTATATTGTTGCATTATTATTATTACATTATTGCATTCTTTCTCAAAATCATCTTGCCACTTTTCCACCTATTCTTGGATGTGTGGAAACCATCGATCGGGTAGTTGAAATTATCATATTTTTTGATTTTTTTTTTTTTGGCTTGATGTGGGGCTGCATCTCTTCTTGATGCTGAAATTTTGCCCTGGGCTGGCAGGTTGTGGATGTTGTCTGGTACCAGCAGCTGATCAGCAAAGACGGCTCCATCAAGCATTCGGGGGATGATAGGACTGGGGAGGGGGGTGGAGATGATGAGGTCATCAGGGTCAATCTGGTGGAGCTTCCCAAAAGAGTCCACCACTTGATGTTCGTTGTGTGCGTCTACAGTGAGGGTGTCAGTTTTTCTCAGGTAGGAACTGACAAGCAAAAGCCATGGTTGTATGTTTGCATGGTGTCAGTTTTTCTCAGGTAGGCACTGACAAGCAAATGCCATGGTTGTATGTTTGCATGGTGTGTGGCGGTTGGCATATGTTGGGGGATCTCTGCAAGCCAAAACTATTTTCGATTGCAGCTCACCACCACCTACCCTCCGTTCCGAGTGGTTTAGGTTTAAGAAGCTGCCTGACTAAATGCCCGTCTGGGGTGGTTAGGGGTGGTTTTGAGTTTTTCTGATGATTGTTTTGGACTTGATTTTCTTCCTTTTTTTTTTTTTTGGGGGGGGGGGCATTTGCTAGGTGAGAAGTGCCTATGTGAGGATGAAGCATGGCAAGCCAAAACATGAAGGCCTCGTTTTGTGTGAATACAATTTGTCGGAGCTGGGTGGCACTGCGATGCTGTTGGCCATGATCACTCGCCGAGGAGCATTCTGGAATTTCAGAGCTCTGGGCCGCCAGGCTGGAGGCAGAACTGTCCTTGAGGTGAGAGGAAACATGCCAACCATATCACAAAAAAAAACGCTTTGATCAATGGGAATTTTCGCCAAACACAGTGATTGGGAGGCTATAAGTGTGACTGCCACCCCCACTTACGCTTCTGTGGACAGCATTCACAACCTCTTGCTTTAGGAAAATAAAAATTGGGGGGACTGAGGAGTTGAGTTAGAGGTCAATGAACCACACTCGAGGATTTTCCTTTTGGGTGGGTTACGGCTGGGGATGGGGCTGTGCTCGATCTTTTCTTCGGCCTTGTGTTGAGGTTGGTTGCTTTTCTTTTTTTTTGTATGGAAAAACACGTTTTTACCTTTTTTGCCGTAGGTTGTTCAAGATCCATACAATCTGGAGCCGCTGAGTGGCATCGAGTCTTTCGACCCCCTCGTTCGTAGAATCCACATCGCCGTCAAGGAGGGACGAAAACTGGCCATCAAAGACAAGAAGCTTTTCGGAAAGGGAGGGTCGTCGGACCCCTACGTGAAACTCAAATACAAAGGGGGAAAAGCCAAGTCGGAGGTCATCGACAAGGACATCCACCCCAAGTGGAACATGGAGCCGATCGACATGGGAAATGTCATCGAATCGGAGCACAAGGCTGTCAAAATCACGGTGTGGGATTACGATCTTACCGGGGATGATTTCATGGGGGCTTTGAGAATTCCGGCTGCCGCGCTGTACAAAGCTGGACCTGGAAGCCACGAGTGGTGGATGCCTTTGACTAAATCGAAGAAGAGCAAGTATGAGGGTGCCAATGTCGAGGGGGATGTTTTGATTCAGATCCTGGTGCAGGATGTGTCCGGGGGTCAATGAAACCTTGTCTGTGGGGAATGATGTTTCGAAAACGTGGGGGGGGGGGGGGGGGGGGCAGACATGGAACTGAAAAGTCCGGGGTGGTTTGCATGGATATCCTCAATTCATTTTTGGTTTTTTCTGGTGGGTTTTGGGAATGTCATCGATGTAAATTTTGGAATCATAGCACTGTGCTGCCCAATGTTGTCGACAACCACAACGTTTTGAAGAACCTGGTCTTTGTCGTACTCTTTCGATCTTCACAAAAGAGTCGCATGGAGTATCACAGGGGGTGCATTTCATTTGCATCATTCCAAAATAACATTAAAGAGTTGGGACATTTTAAGAGGTTGCCCCCCTTTCAAGAGGTTAGGACCCCACTGGTGCTTGAAGAAAATACTTTTTTTTATTAATATTATTATTGTATTAATTGGCAATACAATTTTTTTTATGTTATTTTCCTTTTGGGGGGGAAAACAGTGGAGAACTGGGTAGTCCATCAGAAATTCTCATTCGGAATGTAATGCTGTTCTGTGATTTTGCTAGACCTTCAGTCCTATTTCTCGTTTCTTCCAACTTTTTTCACCAGAATTTGTTCCAAAGTTGTGATGATTTCTAGGTATTGTAACTAATGTTATGTCTGTCTCAGGAAATAATTCCCGGTATGCTGAATTATGACTGTGCTGGATGAATAATATGTTGAACTTACTGTTTCCACACAAAGTGTTCAAAACTTGTTGGGTGTTCGTTCCTTTGATTCGATAAGACTGAAACTGCTTGCAGATTTTCCTGTCGGTAAACCAAAGCAAAATATCGAGACTTCATATGCCAAAAACAAAGAAAAGTGACAGAGAGGCACTGACACCAGAACTTGGTCTGTATCTCAAAAGATACAGGGAAAAGGGAAAAAAATCAATATTGTTGAAAAACGTCTCCAAAAATGCTCTGCCAGAAACTGAAAAAAAGAAACTGTACGTTCCGTCTTCTTCAAAATAGAATCACTTTCACCACGATTTTAGACATCACTTGTTGACTCTGTGAAAGGAAAGCAACAGAAAAAGAGGTCAAAATCAAAGTCATAAAAGTGCAATAAAAAACAGAAAAAATAAATTTGATTTCAAAAACACCTGATGGACTCGTCTCAAAATGCTCCAAGCTCAGCAGCGATTCCAGGAAAGTTCGATTTTTTTTATTTTTTTTTCCATCGCACCAATTAAAGCTCAAGGTACCAATTTTTGCGTAAAAATAAAAAGTTCAATATTACGTTATCCTAAGATACAGCTTGGAAAAGAATACTGTTGTGCAAAAAACTATTTACAACAAAAAGAGAATCTTTTTTCTCTTTCCTCTTTCTTTTTTTTTTTTGTTTTACCCACCACTTCAAGGCTTGGCAAGACACCAGAAAACTTTCATACCTCGTATTTATCAAATCACTCCCACAGTCACTCTTTTTCATGTCTCTTGCAATTCCTCCATGCTTTCCACGCTAAAGTTGCATTGTACGGCATAACTCGAGTTTGCGAAATCATGTTTGAAGAAAGCTGTGTCTGCATGTTATGTATGAAAGGCCCATGAGGTGAGATATTCGAAAGTGTTTTCTTTCCAGTGTGTAATATTGTTTTGCCTTTTATGTTATTGTCTGGAAAGTAGAATTGACAGGTACAAAATAATAGCTTGATGTTGAATTGGATGGATAAAGCACAAAAATAAAAAGTTTCCACCCACTATTCCAAACAAAAAACACACACAAAAAAGTTTAGGTGCATAACACCTCTTAAAAATAATGAGTTAGAGAGCGATTGCATTCGCAAATGGCCCTCGGTATCCTTTAGTAAAAGGCGAAAGGGTAGCACGACAGCAGAACCATCTGCACCGCTTGTACCCAATCACTGAAAGTATGATTGGCTGAACCAAATGGGATGCATTCCTGCTGATGTTTCAGGAAATTATGAGCCAAAAAAAAACAGAAAAGCCATCCAAGTGGCGGCTGTTCAATTTTTTTGTTTGGTGCCGAGGAGCGCAAGCGCTTTCTCAGCCTACCAAAAATAGTACCGTGGGAGCACCCCAGAAGGGGTCCCTGCCTCAACCGATCTATTGGTGCCAAAAAATCAGATGAAACAGACCGTTCTCCTGGATAAGCGAGAACAAACCCTGGTCAGGTAAGTATGATTTTTCATAAAAGGGCGTCCCATATTGAACGAACAGGAGCTTTTTTGTGCTTTTGCATCTTTTTGGTGGGTCTCAGGCCCCAGTTCGAGTCCCTTCAGTGTCCCCTCCCTCGATTGAAGACTTTTGAAAACAAACAAACAAACAATCAAATAAGGATTACGAAATGGCAAACGCCAGAAAGCCCAATAGCGAGGCCGGGCGGATGGTGGTGGGACGAAAAAGAGTCAAAGTATTCTAGTCCCGAAGCGGAGGGCACCCTACCCCCTGAACAGGAAGAGCAACCTACCCAGACACTCACGTTACGAAAATTACCCAATTCGTACCCAAAACTACCCGCGGGCTACCCGTTTTTTAATGGCATGAATTGGGTAATTTTGGGTATATTTGGGTATACCCCAACTGGGTATTCTATGGGTATGATTTGGGTATGCATTGGGTAGTTGTCGAGCTCGTTGGGTACGGATTAGGTAGTACCAAAAACATACCCAAAGCTGGTGGGTATGAATTGGGTAGTACCCACAAGATACCCGAAGTTTGTGGGTATGAATCAGGTAGTACCCGATCCATACCCACACCAAAACGGGTACGAACTGGGTATTACCCAAAAGATACCGGAACTTGGTGGGTATGAATTGGGTAGTACCCAAAAGATACCCGGACTTGGTGGGTATGCATTGGGTATTGCCCAATTCGTACCCGTTTTGGTGTGGGTATGGATCGGGTACTACCCAATTCATACCTACCAACTTCGGGTATCTTGTGGGTACTACCCAATTCATACCCACCAGCTTTGGGTATGTTTTTGGTACTACCTAATCCGTACCCAACGAGCTCGACAACTACCCAATGCATACCCAAATCATACCCATAGAATACCCAGCTGGGGTATACCCAAATATACCCAAAATTACCCAATTCATGCCATTAAAAAACGGGTAGCCCGCGGGTAGTTTTGGGTACGAATTGGGTAGTTGTCGGAGTTGCTTGGTACGAACTGGGTATTACCCAAACGATACCGGAACTTCGTGGGTATGAATTGGGTAGTACCCAAAAGATACCCGAAGTTGGTAGGTATGAATTGGGTACTACCCAATCCTTACCCACACTGAATGGGTATGTATTGGGTATTATTCAGAAAGTACCCTATATATACCCAGAAATGCATACTGGGTATGTAATGGGTACGCTTTGGGCAGCCACCCACTATCAATCATTTATTACAGATCAGGTACAAATCGGGTGGTCTAGTTCAGACCCATTAAACAACAAAAATAGCAAACAAGAAATAATTTACAAGAACAATTGTTCCTTCACTCACAGCCAGTCCTCAACCTCCAAATGCATACAAGTGCATATATTTGTGCACATCAGAAAACAAGCAATATCCCCCATTCAAATTCTTCTGGAGCCTTAATTCTCAAAAAGGGGTGTCCAATGAGACAAATTCCCTCTGAAGAGTCTTCAACCACCTCTTCCCCCTCAGTTCTTTTCGGAGGTTGCTAGCCTTGTCTTGGATATCTAATATCTTGAAAACCCAGTCCTCTGGCTCTTCTTTTCTGCATCAAAGGAAATGCACACACACACAAGGTTGGCACCTTTCAGCTGTTGCATTTTGCAACTATTCCGTTAATTCTATTCAAAACAGAGATTTCCCACTGGCATGCCTGTTAGACCCCCTCTACGAAACACGTTGTTTCATCTGAGTTTCTGCAAGAATGGATCTGTGTGGGGCCTGAAGGGTAGTCGATAAAATATATGGTTAAAGAAGGAACATGGATACATATATCTGGAAAATCAAAGAACTCTATTTTCTACCGTATGTGTGAATACACTATCACACAAGAAAAGAACTGTTTGGGAGGAACGGGTTTGCACATATTTTCTATTCAGTTGGGGAAGGGGGGGAAATCTCGTCACTTGTGACAAGTATTGCACAGTTCAATTGGACACTCTTTGTCCAAGCAAGACCCACCCCGAATCACTTATATATTCTTAGCAGCGAGTCAAGGCTTCAGCTGCATCTTATGTGTTTTTCAAGATTATGGAGCTGCACAGCGACAAATCCCAAATTTCTTCAGATACCTCAGCATTGCATCCTTGGTGTGGTAAGAGTTGAAGATTTTATGCTCCAGAAACCGAGAGGCTCTTGCAAACTTGCTGATGTTAGATCCGACAGAGGGCGCTTCCATTGAGGATTCTGAAAACATGGTTCACGTCTGCAATCGAGTGGTCTCATCGACACACATGCTGTTGCTGGGCTTACGAAGTTCACTCCCTGGCCGCACCCACGAGCTACACAGCCAAGACCAGAAAGTGGCTAATTCAGGAAAACTGTGTATGTGCAAGAACACTTTGATGACCAAAAAACTGTGGCTGTAATCACCACCCGATTCATGAGCACGATCTTAATCTTAGTCAGACCTTCTGCGCCATGATAGACAGCATGCATCATAGAAATGTTTGACAAAAGAGTCTACATGCACCACAACTTTTTGAGCAAGACTCCACATGGGTTGAAACTCCACGAGCAGCAAAGTTGTTCCACAAAGCATAGCAAAGTATTACAGATGGTAGGTACTTCTGTGGCTCACAACAATTCACCTCTTTTCCTCGTTGTCAGGGTTTTGACTCAAGAACACCACCCCCTGCTCTCTACCTGGGCAGTGCAAATGTTTGATGCCACCTTGTCCCTTCTAATATGCTGTTCTCTCTGCAAGGCCATACAGAATGCATGTCAAACACTACCAGGCTTGCTCCAGAAAAACCTTATTGTCTGTCTCAGCTATTGCTCTGTCACATACCTTTCCAGGGGAAAACACAACGACAAAGCCTTCCAGTTCTTATGTTAACTATGCCACTTTGCCGGCGAAATGTTTGTGCCACATTGGTAGCCGCACAAGAGGCGTGACAAAAAAAATATGTTTTCATTAAAAACAAGTTTTTTCTTCACTGAGAAACGTGAGAAGTGACTTATGTCAATTCCCTTAGCAGTTTCCAATCCTTTGCCTCAAAGCGCGTACAATATTCATGCTCAGCGTCCAAATCACAGCAAGAAGTCGTCCTCCGTTTTCACGTCGGAGCACGTCGGTTTCTCGAACGGCGGCGCCACCCAGGCACCAAGGTCGCCGAGGCCGCGAAAGCGCGGCAGTCCATCTGTCCGAAGCAGGGCGGAAACTTTCCCTGGGAATGGTTGGCTGCAGGCCAGGGGTGGACGAGGTTTTTCTGGTGGGTTGAGATAATCTATTGCAATTGTGAGTATGTCGGACATTTGCTGAGGGTTGCCGTGCTCGTACATGTTTTGGGTCAACATTTGGTACTACCCAAACAGTACCCAATACGTGAGTTATCTGGTGGTCTTAAAAAGGGGGGTAGCGTGCGCCCATCAGGGATGTCAAAAAACGGGGATGGCGGAGCCCCGCGGTCCGCCCTACTCCCAGGTGCGACATTTGCGAATAGCTGACTCACTCGCGACCATTTTCATTGCGCGACGCAATCTCGCCACTGCTTTCTTTGCTGAAACGAACGCGGGCGAGACTGAGGCCAGGTGGACTCCGTTAGAAAGAGCGAACGACGGCGACGGCGACGACGACTGCGAGTGCTGAAAGAAGTGAGTGCCTGTTTGTATGTCGTTCGGAAACAGAAGTGGTCGAAGGGAGGTTCGACTCCCCCTCTGTTCCAGATTTCGTCTCTTGCTTTCCGTCTTTCCCTCTCGTTCGATCGCCTGCGTACGCATGAGACGTACGCGCGCGCGTGCGTCGTGGTTCGCCCGTCGCCGACATCGTCGTCGCTCGTCTTTTCTATCGGTGCGCACTGCCCACGCGCCATCAGCGGAGACCCTCACACTCCTCCCCACGACAGGCGACGAGTTCCGAAGCTCGCCAAGCTCGAAACTCCTCCTCGCCAACCTGCTTTTCTCCCTGTGACGACCGGACGACCGGGAGAAACCAACGCTGGCGGATTGGCAACTGTGAGGGAGCTTGGAGGTGGTGATATGAGGTAGGGCTGAGGGTTTGTTTATTTTGTACCAAGTACCTGTGGAGTGCCACTGGCAAATGTATCACACAGGCATTTATTTTAGGTTTCCTTTGTTTTATTAATTTTGTCCTTTTTCTTACTTTGGAGGGGTTTGTCAATTCACTACCTAAGGGAAACCGGACAAGAACCCTTACAAAATGGTGCACCTCTCCTCCAGGGGTCATGCAAATACAATTTGTTCTTTTTTTCAATCCAGATCTAACAAGGTCTGAAGGATGATAGGATAATCTGAATCGTTCCATTCAGTAGCATGGATCTTGAGCGAGATTTCCTACTGATGCTGACAAAAAAAGGTAGAGTCAAGAAAACTCCTTGCTCCACTTCCAAGGAAGAAATTGCTTGGGTTTGTTGGTATGCTTTTTTCAGGAAGGGGATGTTAGATTCGGTGCAAAACATTGGTGTGAATTCATGAAAAGGGTTTTTTTTGAAGAGCTGCAGGCTCATATCATTAATGTGAGGAGTTGAGGGACGATCATTCTCGATGAGATCTAATTTGAAACAAACCCCTGGTCAGGGGTTTCGACATTTCAACCTGTTGCTGTTCTTTAAATGATCTTTGAGTTAAATTGAAAATTGGGATCTGATGCAGGGGTCGACGATTCACTGCCAACCTGATACAAAAAGCTGAGATGGATGTGCTGTTTATGCACTGGGAATCACACAGGTGCGATTGCACGCACGGCATTGGGGGCGGGCCTTCCTCATTTTAGTACACTATGGGAAATCCACCCCTGTGCGACCGTGCGAAAATACGGTCGCACAGGGTTCGAAAGCCAAAGCCGCTTTCCACGAAGCGAAAGAGTGGATATGTGGCACGCCGAAATCGCGGGGATCGCGGGGGGTTAACGCTTCGGGGACGTTCGGCGTATCTGGGTTCGACTCCCAGACGTCCCTTCTGAAAGCTCTGATGAAAATTGGAGCATTTTCTTGTGTTCGACGACACAGTCGTCAGGGTGGGTCGAGGATCGGAGAACAAGCAGGTCGCACGCGATGTGCGACTGAACTGATAAGGTCGCACCAGGAAACAAACAGGTCGCACACGATGTGCGACTTTCACTTTAGTCGCACAGCGTGTGCGACTTGTGTTTTTTTTTCTTCTTCTTCTTAGAATCCGTTGCCAGCAGCGATATGACTAATCACTGCAACAACAAAACCTATACGACGTTTTGGTGTCATTTTCTTCGGCACCCTGCTTCCAGCCCAGCGCCTACTACCGTTCTCCAAGGAATGAATGCGCCGTTACGGTTACGCTTGCGTTGGCGCGGCGCACTTGGTTACGCGTTACAGCTGGGGTGGCGCAATTTCAAAATGAATTTTTGAATTTTTGTGTTGAGCTGCAGCAACGGAGTTTCGTTAGGAAAACAAGAAGTCGAAGCGAGTATAAAAGAGACGTCTTCGGACTTTGTAACTTTTGGTTTTGTAAAGACTTTTCGACAAGTCTGAGTATTCTCCCAGTTTCCGATCTTAATCTAATCGTGTGACAACGGCTAAGCAAACTGTTGTTAAACCAGGTTGATAAAGGGGGAGTTGTGAGTGTAGATTGGTGGTATGGGACATTAGTCTATAGGATCGACACGATTAGAGTCATTTTCGAAAGAAGTGGCGTTTCGTCTAACGACAGAAACTAGACCTGCGTTTTTCTGGCAAGTGGCGTTTCGCCTGAACAGTTAGGATAAAAGGGAACTTCGGGAAGGAAAGAATAGAGTGTTTGTAAAGACTTTAGTACAAGGATCGGGTTGGAAAGTCCCCGATCAGGTCTCGCCCATACACAACACGTTCGCGTCCCCCCTGCGAACGAGGCAATCTACAAGCACAACTACAACTCTATCAACATGGTTTCGGAGCTCCGTAAGATTCTGATGAAGCACAAGCACGTAACGACGCTGGTCGCGTTCCTGGTACTCACTGTTTTGGAAGCAACACCGCTTACTGATAAGGAGGTAGTTGCGCAGCTGAGTGACCACCAGGAGATCACCAAAGAACACGAAAAAATACAGAAACAGGTGGAACTATTACGGGCAGAGTGGACGGATCTAGCAGCTGCTAAGAACAACAACCTCCGGCCACCCAAGCCTACGCCACCTCTGGAAGAAACACCGAAGAAGGAGATAACTATTCAAAGGTCGACGGAAAGTGGATTTTTCGCCTGGCTACGACCCCGCGAAAAAATTTATGTGATCGAAGGGTGTTCGTCAGTTTTTTGCTGCGTGCGAATGGTGGTCGGCGTAGGCTCTCACCTGCTCGAGAAAGCTTTTCAAGCTACCGTCGCTTTTTTCGTCGATCCAGTGACGACCATACATGACGTCTGGGAGCGTCTACAGGAGATCACGCAGGATGGTGCGATTTGGATTTCGCAGGCGCTGGGTATGCTTCTGTTTGTCGGTTTGCTGAACCTTGTCGCCTATTGCTATCTCTACGTTCAACACGTTTTGGGCGTTCTAAAAAAAGGCTTTACGCTGGTGGAGCGAATTCCCCTCTGTCGTTTGGCAATGGTACTGGGCAGCAAAATTTGGCGAGTGCTCAAGATCACACTTCAGGAGCCTCGATTGGATACATCGAGGGATCAAGAGTTCAAGGAAATGAAGGCAACACTGGCGGATTTACTCAAACGAAATCAAGCCGACAACGACAAACGGTGTACCAAATGCGGCAAATTCGGCCACATCGCCAGACACTGCCATTCAGCTCGTCCACAGAACGCAGACACACCCTCCAACTGGCGAACATCCCAACCGAAAGTGCAGGCAGTAGGCAACGGTGATGTGCTTTCGCCAAAACAGACACACCTTCACACCCCTATTACCCTGAACGGTGTGACTATCACGAAATGCCTCATCGACACTGGTGCAGAAGCTAACATAATTCCACTGGCCGATTGTATTCGATATGGATTCGCATATGACAAGTGCTCCCAGCAGGACTCGCTTGTTGGTTTCAATGGCTCCAAATCCCCCATCGCAGGAAGTGTCACTATGGAAACGTCTGTCGGCCCTATGACTCAACCAGCCCAGATTCCGTTCAAAATATCTGCTAATGTTGGGCAGGTGATTCTGGGGTACCCAGGCTTACAACAGGTGGGGTTGACAATCAACTGTCAATCTGGCGAACTGATGAATAACCAGACAGGCAGATGTGTGAGGTGCACAGTCGTCAGGAAATCGCCTCCAAAAAACTACTAACGCCCCCGAAAGGGGGCACACTAACCCTGAATCAGCTCTGGCCACTAGAATCAGGACCAGGAGTTCACTCGAAGACACCAGACACACTCACTGTCCTGGCAGGGAAGTCACATTTCGTACCTCCCCTCACCTGGAAGACTCTATATTTACCATTCGCTATTTCAGTCATTGGGGGAGTCACCATCACCTCTGCCATCCATCGTACGGGGATCACTGCGGGAATCAGTACCACTGCGGCAGGACACCTGCGTGTCGAAGTGTACAATAGTACCACAGAGGTACTCCATTTTACTCCCCGATCCCAAATGGTGCACCTGACTGGACTGTCAGACTGGCAAGTACGAAAACTGGAGTCGCCGCCAGAGGAATACGCGGTGGCGACGCTGATGGCCTATCCCGAAGCCACGATCGATGCCACAACCATTCAGCGAGAAGTGTGCGAGCGTTTTCCTAACGTCGGGGACCTCAGCGACCACCCGATTATTCCACGAATGGCGCAGCTTCAAGTCGAACTGACAGACCTACCCCATGTCACACCCACGGAAACTGGAAGTAGAACTCAGTACAGCATGGACTCCGTGTCCGACAGGCGAGTTGTACAAGCACTTCTGGATGATTACGAACACAAGGGATACATCCAGTCAGTCTCACCCTCGGATTCTGTCTATTTAAATCCTCTGCTGCCTGTACGTAAGCCAAATAACACGTACAGGCTGACTAACGACTTCAGAAAGCTAAACGCCTATTTCAGGCAAGGGTCACCTCCCAACACGGAAACTAATGACACCTGGCGTGCCATGTATGACATAGATCCCTCCTGGACCTATTTCTGTCGCATCGACCTCAAAGATGCTTTCTTTTCAATACCCATCTCCGAGGATCTATCCAAATTCTGTGGATTCACGTGGGGTCCTCGGAGATATATCTGGACGCGTTTACCCCAAGGATTTCTGTGGTCGTCAGTACTCTTTGCAGAGCGTACTGCCCACGTGTTAAAGGGGCTCAAGTGCATACAGTACGCTGATGACATACTGGTGGGCGCCTCAAGTCGACAGGCCCTGCTCGAAACTGTGCTGCAGGTCTATGACCGACTGGATGAGTACGGCATGAAGGTTAATAATAGCAAAGTGGAATGGCTGACCGAGGAAATCACATTCCTCGGCTACCGAATCAAAGCTGGACGCTGGGATTTGGGGCCGTATTTAGAGGAAAAGTGTGAGCAGCTCGGCAAAGTACAATCAGTGAAAGATCTACAACGCATCATTGGGATTATATCATACTGTCGGCGGGCTATTCCAGATGTTGAAGTACTGCTCGCACCACTGCGCGCGCATCTGCGCACAGCACTGGAAAGGGGACGAGTGGACTGGAATCTTATCACTGACGAGTCACACAGGATTGTGCGCTCCACCATGCAGCGCCAGCGACAGCTGCTGACTACAGGCGTCACACCTAAGTCTTTCACTCTCGAAAGCGATTGGTCGTCAGGGTTCGCAGGGTACATGCTATTCATGCATCCGACCAACACCCAGCACTTCGAAACCAACGTCGTGGACATGGGGAGCGCTGTCATGGCTTTACCAACATCAAGCTATTTGGGCGAGCTCAAAGCGCTCATTTGGGCTTGTAAAAAAACACGCGCAATGCGTGGCGACACACACACAGACATAAAAACCGACAACTGTGCTTTGGCCACCAAGTTACAAGCAGGCGCGATCACGACAACGGACGTCAGGGAGGCTCGTCTATTGGGTTGGTTTTTTCATAACGAAGCCCACTCGACCGTTACTTTTGTTCCAGGCAGTGATAACGTCGGTGCAGACTTACTCTCTCGCCCACACAAAGCCATTTCCAGTCACACTATCAACGCCCTGCAACCAGCTACCGACACTATCCCAGAAGACATATGGAAAATCATTCACCAAGGTCACACAAGCACCGATGGAACCTGGAGACGAGCGAAGCTCCTGGGGTTCAACTATTCGAGGTCAACAATCGCCAGTAAGATCTGCACCTGTGGCCCATGCCAACAATTTGCAACCCTCACTATCCGAACACCCTATGGTAGCTCGCCAACACCACTGCGACCAAACGCTATCATCTCAGTTGACCACATCGGGCCACTCCCTAACATCGATGGCTATCGATATGTGGCCCTTGTCATTGATCACCTGACTAGATACATTCAGGTCACACCTACCAAAAGCACAGGCGCAGCCGAGGTGGTCTCCGTCCTCCAGCACTGGAAAAACACACGTGGACGTTTCCAAACTCTCATGTGTGATAACGCCGCCTCTTTTCGCGGCCGGATTTTCAATTTGTGGCTCGCAGACAACAATGTCGCTCTGATTATGACACCACCACACCTCCACCGTGCACATGGAATTTGTGAACGAGCCAACCGGAATTTCCTGGAGCGCACCCGTCGCATCCTCGCTGATGAACAACATGAACGCTGGACTGATGTGCTGCCGCAAGCAACTGCCGCCTGCAATGATATGGTAAACCGCATCACAGGGGACACCCCCAGGCGTTTCTGGAACGCAAGTGAAGAAGCCTGGGCCGCCGCCAACATCAACATGGCGCATTCTCGAGCATGTGTCAACCGAACTCGCACTGGCTCGCCCAAAAAATGGCGGCTCGGTGCTAAAGTGTGGATCTACGATATGCGCCACACAGGAGCGCTTCGTGGAAAATTCCGCCCTCGCTGGCTTGGACCTGGCCGGATTGCTCACCAACTCTCCGACACAAGGTGGGAGGTCAACATGCAGGACGGCCGGCGAGTCACCATGCATGCTGATTACATCAAGGAATATGAGCTTTAAAAAAAACAAAAACAAAAAAACACTGGACACTGGACGCTACTTTTTATTTTTTTAGAGTGTCTTTCTTTTTCGAACACAAACACAAAAACACAACCGACAGGAGATCGGTTTGTGCATACACTGTGGTTTAGCTTTTATTCTTCTTTTTGGGTCTCTTTCTTTTTCGAACTGGCTTTAGCCACATTTTTTTTTAGCCGCGCTGGGTGCGCGTTTCTATTTAGTTCGAACTCGATTGGGACTGCTGCGGATTTGCATTTTACTGGGTTTTTTTTCTTTTAGAACTGCATTTTTTCCTGTGGGCGAACTGCCATCGCAATTTATCACTTTCGAACTGGCTTTGGGCTTTCTTTCTTTTCCCATTATGAAGTAACTTATTTCTTTATTTTTTTGGAACTGGATTGGGCCTGGGATTTTTCGATTTTTGATAAAGTGTTTTTCGGCCCCGCCCTGGGGTTGGGGTGTCGGTTTGGGCATCGACTGTGATTGGGTTTATTTATATATATATATTTTTTTTTTCTTTTGCCTCTTTTCGCCCTCTTCTGGGTCTCTTTCTTTTTCGAACTGGCTTTAGCCCTCTTTTTTATCCGCACTGGGTGTGCGTTTCTTTTTAGTTCGAACTCTATTGGGACTGCTGGGTTTTGGTTTTTCTTTTTTCGAACCACATTGGGGCTTTCAGATAGGTTTTTCTTTTTTCTTTTTTCTTTTCTTTTTCGGCGAACTGCCATAGCACAATTTCCATTTCGCACTGGATTTGCGTTTTCTTCCTGTGCAAATTATGAAGTAACTTATTTCTTCATTTTTTCGTGCTGGAGTAAGCCTGGGATTTTTCCTTTTTCCGTTCGATTTTGATTAAGCTTTCTTCGGCTGCGCCCTGGGTTTGGGATTCCTTTTTTTTTTCTTTCTTTTCTTTTCTCTTCTGTTTTTCCTTTTCTTTCTTCGGAGTTCTACAGCTCCAGGTGGGTGGGCCCATGTTGTTAAACCAGGTTGATAAAGGGGGAGTTGTGAGTGTAGATTGGTGGTATGGGACATTAGTCTATAGGATCGACACGATTAGAGTCATTTTCGAAAGAAGTGGCGTTTCGTCTAACGACAGAAACTAGACCTGCGTTTTTCTGGCAAGTGGCGTTTCGCCTGAACAGTTAGGATAAAAGGGAACTTCGGGAAGGAAAGAATAGAGTGTTTGTAAAGACTTTAGTACAAGGATCGGGTTGGAAAGTCCCCGATCAGGTCTCGCCCATACACAACACGTTCGCGTCCCCCCTGCGAACGAGGCAATCTACAAGCACAACTACAACTCTATCAACACAAACCACAGCCCGACAAAAACTGCGACCCAAAATCGCGGCCAGAAAACACAGCACGACTCCCACTTACACAGTTCTGGCCGCAAACGCAAGCAACACCCGCCAGGACCACAATCACACGCAACTTCATCATCTATCAATAATCCCTAAAGATTTTCGCTTGTGTTTGTGGCTGCTGATGGTCGGCGAGAGCACATGAGGGACGGAACGGCCTTGTAGAACTCGTGAACACGAGTCTTGTAAAAGCACCCTGCTCTAACCCGTTCTGTCGTTGTCGTGGCTATCGCTGTCGCAAAAAGCACCCTGTTCTATCTCGTTCTGTCGTCGTCGTGGCTGTGGCTTCTATCGCGCCTCTAAGTCACAGGCTGTGACTTCTTTCTCTATCACGCGGTGGCTTCTCGTCCTGGAAATCTATCACTTCACGGGTTAGTTTACACCATGGACAAGAAAATAACCTCCTTTTTTCGAAAAACGGATAGAGTGCACGAAGTGGTCGATTCTGGAGATGTAGAAAGGAAACGAGAGGAAAGGAAAAAAAAAGAAAAGGATGCCAAGGACCTCAAGATTAAAAAAAGTCGAGAAGGGGCTAAAGTTCGCATGGCAAAAATGAGAAGCAAGCGACGAAAAGAAAAAGAAACAGATGAAGTTGTCGTTGAAGGGGGTCTTTCTGTTCCGGTTCCCCCAAAAGTTGCTGGGGGTTCCTCGAATATTGGAATCCCATCTCGTTTGGGACTGACAGCGAATTTCAGTGATTCATCACGGGTGAATTTTTTTCACCCATACTTGTGGAACGTTATTGTGGACACTGTGAAAAACAAAAACAGCTTGAGAGCAGCGGTTAGAGAGCTGCAACGGTCTAGCCCTGATGGCCGTTTTGATTCACTAGGACATCAGTCTTTGTCAAGGTGGTTTCGGAAGGTCAATGGGACCTATGTGCCCACAGGAATCTCTTTCAACAAGGCAAAAACCATGAAAGGATGGGAACCGACTGGCCGGAAATCATGGGTATCACAATTCCCCAAGGTTGTGGAAATTGTGAAAGCCACTGTGGCAGCCATTAGGCTGAAAGGGGCACCCGTGACCTTAACAATTATTCGAAGTATTATACTGGCAGGGATGGAGAAGGAATATCAGAAAAAAATAGAACTGAGTATTGAAACGGTTCGGGTATTTGCGAGGGATACTCTCAATCTTTCTTGGCGGGCAAGCACTACTTGTGCATCAAAACTGCCAACCGATTGGGAAGAAAAGAAAGAGCAATTTATTTTGAGAGTCGCCTTCTTGGTCAAGACATTAGGAATTTCTCCTGATGGAGTGTTGAATTTTGATGAAACGGGGCTACAATTAATTCCAGGAGGTGGATCGAAGACGTGGGAAAAGAAAGGAGAGACTATTGTCCCCATCATTGGGAGCGGGGATAAGAGAATGGTTACCGGAACGTATTGCATTGCAGCAAGTGGTTTTCTTCTAAAATCGCAGATTATTTTCGCAGGTAAAACAGAGAGGGTTTTACCGGATAAGCCATTAGTTGATATAGCAAGAGATAAAGGGGTTTTGGTGACTTTCAGCAAATCAAATAAACATTGGTCAAATGAAGGGTGCCTGAAGTTGTATTTGACCACATCAATTATGGACTACGTAAAAGAAAAATGGCCTGGTCAAGAACCCACTGAAATTCCATTGATTCTTATCATGGATTGCTGGAGCGTGCACACATCAGAATCATTTGTGACATGGTTCAATTCGGAGTTCGAAAACTGGCACATTATATATATCCCTCCGGGCATGACGGGAAAGGTGCAACCCTGCGATCAAGCGCTGAATCGTTGCTTGAAACATATAGTAAAGAGGGAGTTTGGGATTGAACTCGCAGAGCATGTTTCGAATCAGATGCATGCAGGGGTTGCGCAAGACGAGATTGAGATTCCTTCGGACATTAGGTCTTTGAGAGGTTCGTTACTTCGATGGTTGGTGACAGCCCAAAATGAATTATCTATCCGCAGTGATATGTTACGAAAATGCTGGGAGAAAACTGGCTTGTTGAATGCGTTCACCAAAGAAAAAGGTGACTTAGCATGCAAAGAATTTATGAAAAAGGGGTTGTTTGGAAGTCAAAGATGGGATTCTCCCCCAAATGGTTTTGAAAATGACCCTCTAGATGAAGATATTGTGATCGATGGCGATGAGGTCAGCTTAGAGGAAATATTCCACAGAATTTTGACCTTGAATGAGTCAGGCCCCATAGAATCTCCTGAGCATGATGCTTGTGAACTCCAAAATCTCCAGGGTAGTATGGAGGATAGAGACCAAGATCTGGAGATGGGTGAAACGCCACCAGTCGACGATGACCTATTCTCCGATATTTCAATAGGATGAATTCGCAAGACTGTGCGGAAGGAAAAAAGTTTCGAATTTTAGGAGGCATGTACTTCTGTTTTTAATATCATTCATCGAATCGGTGACCCAGAGACCCGTTCCTGAAAACGAAACCCTCTGTGAATCAGTCCACCTCTGCGAACAAAACGAACGTCAAGATTCAATGTGGAACCAGTGCGATCGCAAAACACATGCTTGTCGACAAAAAAACCAGTTTTCATCCCGCGTATTGTGCAGATGAAGTCGGTCACGCTGCTGTGAAAATGGGGTTCGTGACTTGGACCACCTTTGAGAAAATTCAATTCACGTTGCGCTGTTGTTGTTGTCCTACTTGTGGTAGGGGCGAAACAGCAAAATTACAGTGCTATCAGACCACGTCCAGTGTTTTTGGCGCATGGCGCACAATGTTACGCGTTACACGAGGGGTGGCGCGTTTCGAATCTATGTTACGCCCACACTTCTGGCGCATTCATTCCTTGGAGAACGGTATCGCAGCGCCCCCACGAGAAAGCTGCTTCAAGACGCGGCTCTGTTCGTCAGGGATTTTTCCTTGGCTTCCGTGTTTGGGGGGGCTTGCCAGATTGGAAATGGAGTCGAATGATGGCGAAGTCTCCAAAAGAGAGGCGCTGCGGAAAGCCGGTCAGGACTACTTTCAAGGAGCAAGCTGAGAAGGGAAAAACTCCGAACGAATGAAAGAGAAAGTTGCAGCAAGGGGGGGGCCTTGGAGTGGAAGGGAGTGTCGAAGCGGAAGACCAGGATTTTGAAGCAGTGGGACGAGTGATTCAAGGCTTTAAGTATTACGTGTTCTTGGCTGTGTATGCTGCCTGCCAAGCCGCTGGGCTGGTGCTGCTGGAGGTAATTGTTTTGGTTGTAATTGGGAAGCTGATTATGTTAAAAAAAAACCCAAAAGTAAGAAACCCTCTTTGATCAAATTGAAAAAAAACTGGGAAAAGGTAAAAACCAGGGGGGGGGGGGGGGTCCTGTCAAACAAGATTTTCTAATGTTTTATTTTATTAATGATGTTTGGGGGGTGGGGCCTGGGAGTTGCTTATAGCCAATCAAAATCAGAAAGATAGGATGCAGATCCAGCTGTGTATTTTGTTGCAGAAAAAGCTTCTATATATGTGTCGTTTTTTAATCTTTGTTTCCCTTTTACTTCCAGCCTGTTCCTGGAAATAGGCGAACATAACAATTCTCAGTGCGAAAAAAAGTGACAATCATCATTGCAAGAAGGAAGATAGGAACATGCAATCCCAAAAAACAAGCCTTTCGCTGTAAGGTGAAGAGTGGCTTTATTTTGTTTGCGACAGAGATGCGCTCGGCTGGCGAAAACTCCGTTTCTAATTGCATTTTGGCACATGATTCCGTTGCCGCTTGTCCTATGGGGATTAAGCCTGGCTGGAATAGTTTCCCTGAAAAGCTATAGCTGGATGAAGCTCCGCTCCAATCTATTAGTCACGCTTGTCCACGCGATCCAAGTGAGTAGCAGCTCAGTCACTGTCTGCTGAAAATTTATGCCCTTCCTGGAAATATTGTGTGTGTGTATATTCCATTTTTTCTGCCATCAACACCTACTTCAAAAGTCAAATTCACAGTTGTGCAGTTGTGCCAAACTTTGTCCAATGGCAAGCAGCTGCGGAAACCCTCCATAATCAAGGATCTGAAAGGGCAACAGGAAGCTGCTTGCAATTTTTTCACATGCTCGCTCATGAAAGAATTGGGTTTTTTTTGGTGCCTATCATGTGTTTTTGACTTGGTTTCAGGTGCGTCTGTGTTTCGCAGTTTTTGTCCCTTGTTCTGGGGGTGTGCTTCAAGGCGTGGTTTTCCTTATCACCTGGATTTGCTTTTCGCTGATTTTGCTGGAGGTGGCTTTCGATGTGCAAATTTTCGGGAAATCGATGCTCCGTAAACAGCAACTTGCGTTGATGATCGGTCTCGCTGGCTTCTGTAAGTTGTTTTGGCTGAAAGCATTCTCAGGTTTTCCTCAGATATTATTTTTATTTTGATTATTTTTTTTTTCCGGCTTTGTCCAGCAGTTCGATTGGAATAATTGCATTTGTTTAATTCACCACTGTGGGTAGAATCCATAACGCTTTCAGCCTTGGAGCAACTCAAAATAAAACAACGAAATAAAGGAAAAAGCATCGCACTCACTCACAGTTGGAAATGTTTTGCCTAAAGAAACCGTATGGTTAGTTGAACTGCCAGACTAAGGTTGAAGGAGGTGTGTACAAGAATGTGAATAGATAAAAAAAATGGGGTTGGGTGGTGCAGTGGTTCAGGCCAGCTCCAGATGCATCGCTGATATGGGGGGCGATGTCCATGTTGGTGTGGACAATTGCTCAAGGAGGAAGGTTCTTACTGTCGCTGGTCGAAAGAGACACTTCGACAGCATCTGAGCTGATCAAGAGGGTGGAATCCATGTTAGGTAAAACACACCAAAACAATCACCCCTCTTTCTTCCCTTTCCTATTCATGTTTTCAAAGGGTTTTGTTTGGTTCATGAAACGTACCCCCCCCCAGCAAAAGCTGCTTCGAAATCGATGCCTTTTCTTTTTGTTATTTTTGTAAGGGAATTCTGACCTGGATGAAGAAGACAAAATGTTATGAGAATCGGCTGTGAAATGGGAGCCTGCAGATCACATGTTTTATCAACATGCCGTCCCAGCCATTCCCGTGTTAATACTCGGCTTCCTGTTCGAAGAGGCCTACACGCTGGTGGCCTGAAATTCCACCAAATTTCAGCTAGTGTCGACTGAAATTCTTGTTTTTTTTTTGTTTTTTTTTCTGTATTTTTTTTATTTTTTTTCCTTCCACAGCCTAAGTGCCTGGTCAGAGCCCGGGAATGTCGCGCCAACGGCAGTGAACATGTCTCCATCCACCCACGCACGTGGTCCACATCGGAAAAAGTGCTGGAAAAGTGCCACGCTGGCTCCGGCAATTTGGTCGCGGTTTCCCGACGGGAATGCCCCGGGTGGTGATTTGCTTGCAGTTTCCCGGGTGGACGGGAAAGCGGGGAATTTCAAGTAACCTTCAAAAATAAAACTGTGAACGGTCGAAAAACGTCGACTCTAGTTGCTAAACACCGTGGAGAAAGAAAATTGGGTATCAGTGGGGTGACGAGTTTTCTGGCGTCCAAGATCTCTGATTGGTGGAGATGGTCACCGTGGGCTCGTCACTGCACTGTTCTCCCTACTTTTTGTCTCAACAAGTTCGGAAAAGTAAAATAAATATTTCTGCACGATAAACAGGCCCTTCTGCCTCTTCATATGAGTGGGAAGATTTGCAAAAGCACGAATTCTTTCTCGATCTTAGTTTTATCGAGCGACCAGGCTCTATTGGGCGCGATACTTCTTCAAGTGTTTCGAGTTGGTGCTTTGAGGGGGTGTGGTCGTCGAACGACCATTCGTGGGCCATTCCCGTTTCCCGTTAAGGAAACCCGAGACGGCAAACTGGAAATGGAAATGGGGCAGTGGGTGTGATGATGTGTCGATCACGTGCCCATCAAACTGCCCCAAAGTTCCGGATTCCCGTCGCGGGCTCTGACCAGGGCCTAATCAGAGTATTCAGAAAATGGAGGGGTATCCATGGTCGGAATGGAAAGCTGCATGAAGGGCAGTCGATCAACGATCCGAAGAGGTGGCCGGCAATCACGGTTGTGGGGAGCAAATAACGATACGAATTCCGATGTGCTCTGTTTGCCCCGGTTCCCTATTCTTGAAGGGGGTATGTCTGTGGTACGATGAAGGCATCAAGGGTGGCAGGGGGGGTTACACTGTGGGGAAAGGAAGTGTGATGAGGGGGGTATGGATTTGCCTGTTGATTTTGATGAGGGCTCTTGCTGGAAACCACACTTCATTCTGTAATTCAAAATAGAATTTCTAGAGAAACTCAGACTGGAAGAGAGGTGGATGTTTTGATCGAGAAAGATTGGAATGGTGAAGTTGTATGGGAATTGGAATATATTTGAACGATGTTTTACCTTGCTCTGGGTGGGAATTGTTGTTTATTGGGGGTGGGGGAAGGAATGATATGTAATATGAGTTTAATGTTGTTTTTTCGGTTGTCTGGTCGCACCTGCATGCGACTCAATTCCCACGACTGTATTCGAGTCGCACAACACAACCAACGGTCGCATATGGGTGGCTACTTGGTCGCACACCCCTGCGACCTGATTTTCATGACTTTCTCCCCGGTCGCATATGGGTGGCTACCTGGTCGCACACCCCTGCGACCCAATTTCCACGACTTTCTCCCCGGTCGCATATGGGTGGCTACCTGGTCGCACACCCCTGCGACCTGATTGTGACGATTCTTGTTTCGGTCGCATATGGGTGGCTACCTGGTCGCACACCCCTGCGACCTGATTGTGACGATTCTTGTTTCGGTCGCATATGGGTGGCTACCTGGTCGCACACCCCTGCGACCTAACTGTGACGATTTTTGTTTCGGTCGCATATATGGGTGGCTACCTGGTCGCACACCCCTGCGACCTAAAGCTTCTGCGACCTCAATATTTCGGTCGCACACACTTATGTCGCACACAGGTGCGACTGTTTTTTGTCTCTGCGACTGGGGACTGCATCAAAGACGTCACCTCTGTGCGACTTTAAATTTTAGGTCGAATATGGGTGGCTACCTGGGCGCACAGGGGTGCGACCGTTGACGTCGCGTGCACGACTCTGTACACTTCACTGCGACATTACAAGTTTGGTCGCACAGGGGTGAATTTCCCATAGTGAGTATGGATCGACACGGTGGCCAAAAACTGAATCCTAAAAAGTTTCTGAGGTTGGACCACCGGTGCTGTAGACATTGAAGAATCTGGACAGGTTAGGAACTGCACCCTCGCGTCAACAGTGTGAATTTATGCAGCTGAAAATGCAGTCGTTGTCGTTTTGACCCTGGGTGTTTTCATCGAGTTTTTGAAATCAATCAAGACTTGGGTTTAAGTCAATAAAAACGAGATGCATTTGAGCAAATTTACTGTAATTTTATAGTTCCTGGTGCTAGCTCTAGTCGTCTCTCTCTCTATATATATATTCGGTGGGGGTGGGGGTTCATTGACTCATTCGTAATTTTAAAAAAAGAAGAGTCTATTGAACAAGCTTATACGACCAAGGTTATTCCTTCAATTCCAGCAATATTTCGTAAGCGCGTTTTATTTTATTTTTTAATTGAGCGAAAAGCTTTTTGTTGTTTCACCAAATTTAAATCATCTTTCAACCTACATTTTTTTTTTTTTTTTAATTTGTGAATTTACTAAAGATAGCGTTAATCCTTGGTTTTTGGGAAAGAGACCCAACTGAAAATAGGGAAACTTCTGATCCAGATTGTACAAAACGAAAAATATTATCTATAAACAATAGCAAGCAGGCGCGAAAGTTAAAATTCAATAATAAATTAGAAAATACCTTTTCCTATGGTAACTGGTTTATCGGGAAATGTGCGAATCCATAATTTTCCACCACATAATCCTAACGCGTAATAATGGGGGTCGAGTCTGTTTCGATCACCACGACAGATCGGGATTCATCATGACTGTGACTCTGGTGTAGACATCAGCCTTTGTCGAATCACAGCCTTCTGGGCCATAAGATAAAATCCCCACCAGTAGATCAAATTTTGGATCCCCAGCAACAAAGCTGAGCCCACCCCCTGCTGTCAGTAATCAGCAATGGACCTCTAGAGTCACCTGGATGAATCCAGGACAGCCAATCCTTCGGGCAGAAAACGACAATTAAGAAAAAGCTCAAACATGACAAGACTGTGTCCTTCTTCTTCAGAAGAAGGTCCCATCTCCTTGCAATGCATCAACGCACCCAACACACACAAGAGCGTACTTCAGCTCTGAGGGATCTACACGACCAACTGCGTCTGACGATGTCCAGGCCTATCGAACGAGGCAGGTACTGCCACATTCCCGCAGAAAGACAACTTTTTCGGCAAGGTTATTGTGTTTTGCTTTGGTTTTGGTTTGATTTTTTTCGCGACGGCAGTAGACGCCCACGAACACACTGTGCCGTGAGCTGAAGAGAAATTCAACCTGTCGCAGCAAGTGAGAAACACCTACGCTGTGGTGGATAAGTTGTTTTTGGGTTTAGTTTTCGGAGCTTTTATTCATGCGCACGGATATGCGTGCTTTCGTGTGGGCGTGTTCCGTATTATTGTGACAGAAACTGGGTGCTGCTCAGAGGGAGCAAATTTCATTTTTATTGTCTGCAGTCAGACTGTGAAACAAATTGATTACGGATTTCGACGCTGTGAAACCATCGCTTTCCCTTTCCCGCAAATATCCTTGCGCTTTGGTTTCCTGTCTCGACAACGTTGCGCGTCATGTTTGCGGTCATGTTTGCTCATTTTCCTTGCTTTTTTTTTCTGTTGCAGGCCCTGACCCCAAAAAAGAGAAGAAAGCGGCAGAATGGAGGTAGTATTTTCTCACTGGGTTTGATTGGGCACTGAATGCTGGCATGAATGTGTGGAATGCATATTTGTGACCATGTTCGAGTAATGTATACATTTCATAAGGAACAGAATTTAGTCAAGCAAGATGTGACTTGCATGGATATTGTTGGCTACAGAAATATGTTTTAAAATCAGTTCGTCGGAACCAAGAATATTTGAATGAACACGGTGGCTCTTTAATTACCGGAGCAACAATAAAATCGGTGCAATTCTTCGGAATCTTGGTTTGTAAACAACCACTTGTTTTTTTTCTCTTTTTTTTTCCGACCATTGGCGATGGAGTGTTGATTAAAACTGTGTGTACTACTCGGTGTGTCAGTTGAATGCCATCGTGATCGAACTCTGCATCGTGGCGACGATTGCGTCACTGGCGGTGGCGATTTGCATTCGCCGCTGTACCCGGAAGACCGCCACCGTGCCACCACCCAGCCACCCCCCTCACAAGTCAGAAGAAATCGAGGTGGTTGTGGTGGTGGATAAGGCAGCTTGGAGCATTGCAGCCGTTCCAGGTGTGTTCCCCTACTGATTTCAGTCATTCAAACCAATCAAATCCCATTGTACGTGCATGTAAAATAAACAAAGAGAGCAATTGTTTGCTGCCTGAAAATTTTTCAGAATCCAGTTTTTGGACTGTTTTTGCAAATACGCCCTCGGGGGCAGCGAACATATTCTTCGAGCGTTCCCAGCGAAAAAACATTATTTTGATAAACGCATGATGAGAAAAGCAGGGGGGGGAAATTGTGAATTGAGAATGTCTTTAAGTTAAAAGAAAAAGCAATCCTTTGGGCAGGACACCACAATTTCTGGAAAAAACCCCACAATTTCTGGAAAGAAAAAGCCTTGATATGGCAAGACTGCCTCCTTCCCCTTCAGAGGTCCCATTTCCGTGCAATGCTTTTTTCCTTCTTTTTTTTTCCCTCCAGCCCTTTGTCCAACTTTTTCACTTGTATGTTCGTGCGCAGCATCGATTGAGCCTGGCAGCCATGAACCTGGAGCATCCTCTGCTGTGCCCCCTGTTGCGCCCGACCCCTCCATGGACCATGAGCAGCCCCCACCCACAGTGCCCAGCTCTAGCAAAGCTGAGGCAGAAAAAATACCTGTGGTGTGTGGGGTTGCATCGGACATCGGGGACAGGAGGTCTATGGAAGACGCCCACCTAGTGGTGTTCGACCAGGCCTGCAGCGAGGGGTCTCCTACCATGGATGCTGTTGTTGGAATCTTCGATGGCCATGGCGGCTGTCAGAGCTCTGCATTCGTGGCAGACAATTTCTCGAGGTTTCTGGCGGAACAAGAGGACTGCAGTCATGAAGAAGCTATCCGGGGCGCATTTGCCAGGTGAAGAGCTGAGCTGTCGAGCACTCTATTTAAAGATCACATTTACATCGTCGTTGTGTGCTGTTTTCTGTTTTTGATGGCCCATCAAGATGGGACTGCTGGACTGACTGTGCATTATGTAATGCTGCTGTTATGAGGGGTGTGTGGGTGTTATTTTTTTGGACTCAGGTGTGATACGGAGCTGTGGCGGCGGTTCGATGACGACGGCAGCACCTTGGATGCAAGCGGGACTACGGCATTGGTGGCGGCGGTGGTGGATCAGAAGATGCTTGTCGCCAACTTGGGGGATTCTCGTGCAGTGTTATGCACCAATGGCCGCGCTCAACAGGTCTGGTTTGTGAAATCTTGTAATCTTGTTAAAAAAATCCCGCCACAGAAAATTTTATATGTTTGATTTTGCCGCAGAAAATTTTATATTTTGATTTTGGCACAGAAAATTTTATATGTTTGATTTTGCCACAGAAAATTTTATATGTATGATTTTGCCACAGAAAAATTTTATATATATTGATTTTGCCAATGTTGTTTGTTGTCATTATGTTCGATGATGCATCTGAGCTGAGTAATTGGTCAGCCACTCAACAGCCGATATTTTACTATATCATTTCCTTTGATTGTGAACTCTTAATGCGCAGATTACCACTGATCATAAACCGCAGAACGAGAGGGAGCGGGTGATCCGGGATGGTGGACATATCGATGCGGACGGGTATTTAAACGGAGAGTTGGGTGTGTCCAGAGCCTTGGGCGACTGCCACTTGGAATCTGTTGTGGCTAGAGATGGATCAGGCCCCTTAATCCCTGTCCCCGAGTTGACGATTCGGGTAAAAAACACTTTTGATAAGTAATTTTTTTAACTATTACTAGACCGTTTCAGAATATTTTTACGGAGTCTAAAAACATGTTGAACCCAATTTTGGGGAGTGCCGATCGGCTTGATAAAAAACAAACTACGTATTCAATCATGTTGTTCATGTGCATGCATATGTCTTTAAATTTTTTTCAGCTTTGTATTTTTTATTTTTTTCAGGAAATTGCACCGCTCGACGACTTTCTGATCCTTGCTTGTGACGGTCTTTGGGACGTCATGTCCAACCAGCGGGCTTGCGACATGGTTCGCAAGCTCCTGGTCGAAGGATCCACTCCAGAAAAGGCTGCAAGGGAGCTGGTGGACGAAGCGTTGCTCCAAGGCAGTTTGGACAACGTCACGGTGGCGGTGGTGAGTCTCCGGCCCCTCCCTCTTCCTCCGCGAAAAGTCCCCCCTCGAAAGCTGACGAACTCTCGGCTGCGGCGCGCATGATTAACATGATGGTCAACAAAGAACGGGAAGGGGAGGGGCGGAAAAAACAAAGTTGAGGAAAAGTTGGGATGAGAAATGGAAAAAGAGGGAGAAAGAGCACTCAATGAAGTTTATTTATCAAAAGAAAAAATTTTCACTGAAATTCTTTTTTTTTTGCTTACCCCTATGTGTCATATGAGGTGCTTAGAAGAATAAAGACAGATTGGGGGGGGGGGGGGTAAAAAAGAGAATCAGAGAAAAAGGGCATTAGAGAAAAAGAGTTTCAAACTCGAAAAGGAAAAAAAAAAAAAGATTTTTGTGGGAAGAGAAAGAAAAACAGAGCGTTAAAAAAAAAAGAGTTGTAAACTCGAAAAGAAAAAAAAAAGATTTCTGTGGGAAGAGAAAGAAAAACAAAAAAAGAAAGAAAGAAATATGTTGGGAAGAAAATTTGTTGGAGGGACAGAAAACAAAAATATCGAGAAGCAATCTTTGATGGAATTCTCAGTTCCTTTTATTGCAGCGCATTCGGGGACTTGTTTCAGTAGGCATCCAAAACAGACTGGAAATATTTTTACATTTTTGTTCCCTTTTTTCTTCCTGTAAGAATGCAACAATGAATCGTGTGTCGGACATCCCCGCCGTTTTCTCTAAAGGAGAAAATCAGGTAGAAAGAGAAAGGGAAATTGAAAAAAAAGTTGGGAGAAGAAAAGGTCGACACCGTTTTGCTTTGGAAGAGTTGAAAATAAAGGGAATTTTTTTTGAAATATTCTTCAAAAAGGGATGGATGTCTGGAAACAATATGAACAGCGGGATGAGGTATTATTAAAAGGGAAATTCGAAGATTTGCATGTTTGAGAATTGAAATTGTAAGAGAAGTGTTTTCTGTCTGCTGTGAGTCTTACTGGGATGAACCCAATATATGAGGTCGAAAATGAACGATATAATATGCAGATATATACAATATTTTTTTTGATTTAATTGATAAGCTGATCATGGATTCGACCGTGGGGCTGGTCTAGTGTGGGTTGAGAGATGGAGTTTGGGAGCATCCTGCCTAATACGATGAAAACTGTTGACAACGGTGCGCGGTGGAAAAATGGATAAAACCACCATAAAACCACCTTTAGTTTATCAAAGTCTTGTTTCCTTTTGCTTTGCTACTGAACGAAATCGAGCCTGCAGGTTTTATCATGCATGGGTTCCTGTTGTATTGAATCTCAAGTTTTTTTTTTCTTTTTTCCCTGATCGCTTGGTATTCACAAATGCTACCCCATATGTTTTGTGAAGGTATCGTTTCTTTAACATCTTGCTATAAGCGCCACAGCCAGTTTTCCTTTCTTCTTGTTTCATAAAGGCCAGTCTCAGTCAGACTTCAAACAAGAGTTGATTACGACCACAGCTCGCCTCAATCTTTTAGCCGATTGAAAATGTTAAAAAAAAAAAGCCATTGACAAAAGAAAACCACAATTTCTGGAAAGAAAAGGCCCAAACATGGCAAGACTGACTCCTTTCCCTTCAGAGGTCCTATTTTCTCGCAATGCTTTTTTTCCTTTTTTCGTTTTTTCCCCTCTACCTCTCTTTTTCCAGCTTTTTTTACATACAAGTTCATGTGTAGCAGCTTTTTCAAATTTTCATCGACAAAAAGTTGCTTGTTCATCAACACCAAGCCAGCAACACTCTTGGGTTGGTAAAAAAACTTTTTGCTCAGTGGTGATTATATATATTATAATCCCTCTCTTTCTTTGCTCACAAAGCAATCATAATAATACTTTTTATTATTTCATGTCCCAGTGTGGTTCCATTGACCCCAGTTCAGTGCATGTGGGGGAGTTCAACTGGCATGGCTGTAAGTTACAACCATTACCCGTCCCTGACAGGTCATAATGATAGGCTTTGCGTAACTGAGGTGCAATATAAACTTTTCTGGGCACCGAAGAAAAGGATGTTCAACAAAATGCTTCTCGAAAATTGTCTCGGGAGGTATGCAGGGTAGTCCCATCTTCGATAAAGTCAAGTTGCTCAGATCCCCCCAGCTTGGTGGCCTCCAAACAACCGATTCAATCTCTGCAAAATGTCAGAATCTTCCTCTAGATGCAAGGTCCCAGGCTTGGATGTAAACAGTCATCCGAGGTCTCCCAAATCCTGCTCGCACACCATCACTGGATTGCATGTTGAATGGAATTGGCAGATTTGCCCAAGTATACCTTCCTGACAGGTATTCTTTTTCCCAACTCTTACCACCCACCAAGAACCAATAATTACAATGAGCCAAAATTTTTGGCCCAAAAAGGGGCCATCACCCCCCAAACTTTCACCAAATTAGAATGGATTAATCTGATATGACATGGATGCATTGATATCAAGCTTTCGTTCAGCACAGGCTCCCACACCAACTTTCCCCTCCCCAGTTACACTGTTGCCAAGAATCATTTCGATCATGAACGGACGACAAGGCCAAAGGAAAGTGTGACATACGAAGTGTGAGACGGTTGCTTCTTTCGGAAAGGACTGCTGGTGCTGATCATTTGTCGGAAACTCGATCGCGACGACGATTTTGCTCAGGTTTTGCTTTGTGGGCGGTTCCATAGGTTTTCTGTGAGTCAACACTCTCGCTGCTCGTTTTTCGTCGGAAGCTATTCGTAATCGGTTTTGCCAGGGCGGTGGTTTGAATTGAGGCCACGGGGGGATCTGGGCCGCAGCGTTCGGAGGATTTTCCATTAAGCCATTACGGTTTTTCGTCGTTTTTGCTCCACGCTTACGATATCAAAAGCTAGATTTTGCCGAGAGCTCGTGCCCTGTCGAAAAAAAAAGAGCGCAAAGAAAAAAAAAAACCAACCAAACGTGATAGACGAATCAGGACTTCTCTCTCGTGAAGGCTCCAAACCCCCCATTACGATCCTGCGGAAAAATGGCGAGTGCTCACTTACTGTTTGTTTTTTTTGTGGAGGAGTTTTTTCGTCCTTGCTTTTTTTTTCTTTCCTCCCCCCACTGGTTGACTTTACGAAAGAGAGGGGGCCAACCATCCCTCTTCTTTCGCCGTGTTAAAAAATCTTTTTCGGTTTCTGACAGAAGCCTTGGGTTTTCTTTTCCCCTGCGAAACTACTCGCAGCATCCACTTCCCATTATGCATCTTTTTGTCCCTTCTTTCGTTTTCTCTCTCAGCGTTTTCCCGTCTTTTTAAACTGAAAACCCCTGTTCACCAGAATCTTGAAGACGGTCCTTGTTGAGTTGGTTTCACACCCCGACGCCCCAACCCCCCTGCAAAAAATCTTTGAGCGTCTTTCGCTTTCGAAGGGAAAAAGCTTTCGGGAATTGTTTTTTCGGAGGGTTGCCGTGCATATCCATCTGAAAAAACCTTGTGTGGGTCTGTGCGTTGCTTCTGTTTGAAACGAGAGGCTGGATTTCGTGTTGGGATGTTTGCAGGGGTGCTGCTTTTCGGCGCCCAACCCAGCCGGGCATGAAAATGGACACGCGGAGCCGCAGGGTTATCCGCTGAACAGTAACGGCGGGCAACCGGAGCTGCTGCGAAACGCCAGCGCGATGGACCCTGAACAGTTGGCATACTCAAGGCAAGCCCCCCCCCCAAAAAAAACAAAATACAAAAAAATACAAAAAAATCGCCTGTATTTCACAACCGTATCTCGACATTTCCATTCCAAAACGAGGAAAGAAAATTGGCCTTCATCTGAAGTTTTTTTTTTTTTTTCTTCGGGTAGTTATCTGTTTTGTGTGTTTTTTTTTTTTTTGCAGTCCAAAATTCATGAGAGGATCTGTGAAGGCTGTATATAAGTTTAATGGCGTCATCGCCGAAGGAGGTAACGATGAATTCTAATCCGACTGGGAATCGCAGCACAATAATATGGAAATATTATTTCTGATGAGTAATATTTTCTTCAAAATCCGAGCAAACCCTCACATTATTTTTTTTTTTTTAAATATATATTTCAAGTGAATATGCTGGTCCCTTTCTTCCTCCATACTTCGCCACTCAAATCAAGAGTACAGCGATAAATGCCTGGTTTTCTGGCAGTACAAAAATTTGCAGCAATGGGGATCAGGTTTTACGTATCAACCATGCTGGAATTGAATTAATTGTGCATAGATTGTGTTAGGTTTTGCTCAGGTCATAGAGGTTGTCCGCAAAGGAACCCAGGAAACTTTTGCATGCAAGGTCATGACTTTCCCAAGCACAAGCCACCCCAACCCAGATGCAATGTCCAGGTCGGAGAAGTTTATTTAATTTATTCAATTTAATTTTAAGCTTCATTTTTTTCCCTTTGAATCCTTTTCCAAATCTGCAACTTATTAAATCCCATAAATGTTTGTTTCGACAAACAAGAGGACACATGAGTTTCACTGTGGCTTTTAAGCGATACACATCACTCTTCTTTTTTTTTTCCTGCAAACATGCAACTCAGATTTGTTTTTATTCCTCCCCCCCCCCCTCGAAACAATCAATTTTGCGATTCAGATTCCATGGGTTTTTTTCTTTCTTTTGTTTTGATTTTCTACGTGTGTGTTGTGCTTTTTTTTTTCTTCCCATTCCGATATGATTTTTTTTTTTCTGGATTCCAAGCTTTTGAATTTTTTAAATTAAAAAAAAATAAAAATTGAGATGCCGACTTCAATGTTGTTTTGGCTTTCTTTTTTAGTTTGCCAAAATTACAGTGAATGCAAAAAATTCATGCTTGCAAAGGAAAAATTTAAATTGTGAGGAAAAAAATATATTGTGACGTTATTTCACAGGGAGGATATTTTCCGAGAAATTTCAATATCTGCAGGATTGGATCACAAAAACATCGTTCCGTTGATCGAGTTTTATGTCGACAAGAAAAAGGTTTGCTTGTATTCTTATATTCTTCTTATTATTGTTATATATATTTCTATTTTATTTTATATTATTAAACTTCGCTCCACTGAAGTGTTATTCTCATTCAAAAGAGCGTTTAGAAGAGGATCCACAGAAACCATTTCAGGGGAAAAAGAACGTATCAACAAGGTTGGTTTTTTCCAACTCGTAGTGCGAGAAATGTATAAATAATTGCTATTTTATTATTATTATTGTTATTTATTTTTTTGTAGGGAAAAGCTACATGAATCCTGATTTTACAGATTGTTTTGCATCTTGTATTCATTAATCAAAAAAGGATGAAACTTATTTGTTGCTGGAATACGATGCAGCCGTTTTTTGGGGTTTTTTTTTTTTTTCCATCACACAGATTAATATTAGTACAGGGGAAAACACATACACACATTTTTCTTACTTTTTTTTAAATATATTTTTCAACCTGAAGCTCAAAAGCTGGCATTCCACTACAACTCCATTTTTTTTTTTTTTTCTTGTCATTTACTTTTAAAAAAGAAAAAAAAAATCAATGTTGTGAGGAGCAAACAAATAAAGTTTTTCTTTTTTTTCATTTTTAATTCAGATATACATGATCTTTGAATTGATGTCGGGTGGACGGCTGCTGGAGGTAGTCTTGCAGAGGCCTCCAGAAGCCTCCACAAGAAAAATATTTCGACAATTGATCGAAGGAATTGGATATCTGCACAGCAAGTAAGGAAAATTCTCCTCTCTTTCTCATATCAATTGCATGAGAAATATATCCATATGCAGTTTGATTGATTTTTGAGGGTTGCGGAATTTTGAAATGGATTTCAAAACATCTGATATTTTTTGAGGCGGGGGGAATGAAAAGAAAATTAACGCGAAAAAAACTAGGTGCAAAAAAAACTGCTGAAGAAAATTAAATGTCGAATCCTTCTACATTTCTGCATGATTCAGACTCATTGTTCATTCAAATAAAAAATATGTAAGATATGTATGAATATATGCACATATTTTATTTATGTTAAATAAATGAGTGTTTGTTTTACATTAGAATTTACATTAATTTATTGAAAGTTGTTTTTTGTTTGTTTTTTTGGGTGGCAGGAATGTCACTCATCGAGATTTGAAACTCGAAAACATTCTGCTGGAAAGGAAGGATGACCTGGAGTCCATAAAAATTGCCGATTTCGGTTTAGCAAAGCAAACTGCCCGACCCTTGCAAACGATGTGTGGGACTCTCTATTATGTAGCCCCCGAAGTCATCGCGGAGGACAGAAACAAAACTTACGGCAAAGCTGTGGATATGTGGAGCGCTGGGGTGCTGCTGTACGTTTTGCTGTCGGGTTTGCAGCCGTTCGCAGGGAAAAGCGACAGTCAAATTTTTGACAAGATTCTGGGAGCCGATTATGGTTTTGACAAACCCCAGTGGAGGGACACATCCGATCTGTGAGTGAAATGTCACCAGTTTTTTTTTTTTAACTATATAAATAACCTTTTATATTTCAGTTTTTTGAGAAGCTTGTCATAGTTCTTTCCTTGAAACTGTGTTTTTGTTTGCTTCGTTTTTTTTAGTTTAATTTTTTTGGGGGGGGTTTCACTCATGATGATAGTTCAAACTCACTCGAAAAATAGAAAAATTTCATTTTGATTTTCTTATATACTTTATAGTTTAATTTATCAATTGTGACCAGCCTTTTCGTAGAGAATTTCACTTCCCCCCCCCCCTTTTGTTTGGAAAATAAATGATGGAAATAGGTGCAAATCCAATTTTATGTCATGAAAATTTTTGCTCAAAGCACGAAGAAATTTTTTGAAAGAAAAACTGATAATTGTTGTTTTTTTTTTTCATAAAATTTCGAAGGGCAAAAGATCTGGTCGGAAGCCTGTTAGAAATCAGTTCGACAAAAAGACTGACGGCAGCCCAAGTGCTTGAACATCCCTGGATGAAGCAAGGTTGATCGACATTTTCGAGAGGGGGGGGGGAGGGGGGGGAAATTCACACATGCTTCCATGTATTGGAGGGAAAAAAAATATACACAGGCCCATGTATGTGTATGTTATATTTTCGCTCGGATATTTTCTATGAATGTGAATGGTGCAAAAACAAGGGAAAAAAAAAAAGCGAACAGCGAAAGACCTTCACCTCTGTACATAGTCAAGTAGATTATGTTGAGTCAAATTCTTGTTTTCTTTTTTTTTTTTTTTGATATTTCGAAAAAAAAAGAGTGTGTGGGTTTGGGGAGGGGGGGGTGGAGATTTGCAAATACAGTGTCGAATTTGTGATTCTGTTCTGGTTTCGGTTTTGGTTTTTTTCCGGGGCGGGTGGAGGGGGGGGGGGAATTAGCAGGGTTTGTGACTAAATCTGGCAAATGTGATTTCTATCAGGGTACGTTATAATTTTCTGGGACTGCTGAAAAAAAAAAAAAAAAAAGACGAAAGAAAAATACGAATAGAAGGGTTGGGCGGTTCTACTTTTAAAAGAAGAGTGGGTGAGAAAATGAAAAGAAAAGAAAAAAGGAGATGCATGATGTTTAGTGGGTGGAAGGGGCTGTAAGTAGTTTTGCGAAGGAGAAAAGCAATCAAAAAGATGTTCTGTGTGTTAGAAAAAAAAAGAAAAAAAAACAGGTAGAAAAGAAAAAAAAAAACCATCATAAATGGAAAAGGTTCAATTTTTTAGAAGAAAAAACGAGTTGTGTGGAAGGAGAAAAGCCTCTTGTATTAACTGTTTGCATTTTTATATTTTTCTTTTTCTTTGTTTTTTTTCCTTTTTTTTTTTTGCAATGCATGCTTTGTTGGAGAGATCGAAAGAAAAAGAAAAAGTGAGGAGGCGATATTTTGGGGGGGGGGTCTTACTGGAACAAGGCGATATATATGAATTGAAAACCAAAAATTAGTGTTTTTGATATCGAGAAGAAGAGGAGGAGGGGGTGGGAATACTTTGTTTTTCTTCTTATCATTATATTTCCCCCCATCCTCCTTCCCCCAAAAAAAGAAGAAAAAAACTCTCTTTTCACGTGAAAAAACCGAGGACATGCTCTCTTTGTGCAAGCTGAGTTTTCAAGGGGTGAAACAATTGTGAACAAACTAGCCCGATCGGTTGATGGATTTTAAAAATCTGAAGGAAAGGTTGCTCCTTCGACTCTTTGGTTTCTGTTCATCCCCCTTGTCTGTGCCATCTTATTTCCCACATGTACGTGTTGCTGTCCTTTTTTTTTCGTTCTTTTTTTTTTTTTTCAAATACTCTGGAAGTGTTTTCTCAAAAAACTGCTGGAGATATATGGTGCGAGAAAATCGTCCAGGACGATGAGGAGCATTCATGTCCAAAACACTTTTTTTTTTTTGCGGTTTCTTTTTCGATGGTCTGTTTCTTCATTTTTTTATTTTTGTGAAGTTGATCGCCCGTTTTGTCATTGGAGGTCGTGCTGTGCTTTTGTCAGGGGTATGCCCATGTCAGTTTTGCACCCTCACAGCTTAGTAGTTTTTAATTGCTATTGTGGGTTGGGTGTGGTCTCTGCAAATAATAGTAATCCCACACTTCACATGAGGTGAGAAGGAGTAATTCGGGCAATGAAATACACCTGTATAGATAGATAGATAGATTAACAGTGAAAGAGGACAGAGGTGGAGGGAGATTACTACCCCCAAGTCAGACCAACCCCGGGCTTGCGGTTTTACTGTTTTCAAATAGCTGCACTAGAGGCTAAACAATTACCAGCCTGCTTATGGATTGATGTTCAGTGCGTGAACAAAAATCCTTGATACTAACTGTACAAACTGCACAGCAACTACCCAACTAAATCAGTCCTTTCCACAATAGAACAAAAAGAGTTTTTCACCTCTAATTGGAACATACTTTCTGCGTTTCCCTTTTTCTGGGAATTCAGGAAGCTTTCTGGGTCAGTTCTGAACATTTTTGCTTCTCCGTTACTATGGAGAGTGATGACCTCTTTTTTCCCATATTGTAACTATCAGTTACAATATATATATATATATATCAGTTGGAACGCCTCCATCTTAAAAAGTCAGACATGAATCCATCCAACCATTCCAAAGAAAAGGAGAAAATAAGTGATTTCCCCCCCCCCCCCTAAAAAAAAAAGTCCCCCCCCCCTAAAAAAAAAAGTCCCCCCCCCCTAAAAAAAAAAGTCTGGCGCTTCATTCATAGGTCTTCTTCCTTGTTGCTTGCTTATCACAAAATCGAGAAGACCTGACCGCGGGGAGCTTTTTTTGGTTTTTTGTTTCATTCATTTTTCGAAAAAGAAAGTAAATGCGTTTGGGCCAATTCTTGCCAGATATTGCTTCAAACTCCCATGTGTGGATCCTCGTGGTTTTCAACGGTTTCCTGTTTTCTTCTTTTACTTTTCAGAGTTCTGTTCCTTTTCTTGGTCTCTTTGTCTCTTTTTTTATGGAACCACTTGATGACCCTTTCTCTAGGAATCCGATGCAGCTCGAAAATATCCCTACAAAAAAAAAAACAGAAAGGCGTCAATGCAACACAGCTGCCATGCAGAATAGAATCCACCTCAAAAAAAACAAAGGAACTTTGTTCATTCAATCTTTTTTTTGCATCACAATCCTCTCCAAACGTTCGATCCCTACACTTCTCCAAAAAAAAAAAACAAGGTTCCCGAAAACGAGACCAAATGGTTGAACGGAATTTTCTCAAATTAAAATAATAACGAAAAAATAATAATCTCATTTCTTAGTAGATTCTTGAAATCAGATTGGACACCACAAACTCCACAAAAAATGCTTCTGGCCACTCTTTTCTTCTTTTTTTTTTTTTGGGGGGGGGGGGGGGGGCCCACTTGATCGTATGTATGAAATTAATATGATGCCTTCTCTACCTGATCACATCTTCGTCGGGATACTTTATGGATTCATATACTTTTTCCATGGTGGCCAGCGCCGATTTTGACAAAGGCTTGTTCATCATTTTCGAAGCTATTCGAGCTGGGGAAAAAAAAAACAGGCAAATGTGCTTCTATTTAACAGACAGTATTATTTCCATCCAAGCAAAGAAAAGAAACCAAAGGTAAGTTTCTATCCTCAATGTTTGGAAATTCAACGAGGGAAAAAAAGGGCAGCATTGAAGAAAAACAGACGAAAAAACTTTTCCTCGAATGGAATCTTCCCCAATGGAAACGAGGTCATGCAGTGCAAAAAGAGGGAAAAAAAAAATACATACATACATATAGATATATATTTGTATAAAAATATATAGGAACGAAATCACAACTTGCAGGAGTAGTTTTTTTTTTGTGGCCTGCAGCCAGTTGTCTACTACCTCTTGGGGATATGTAACTTTTCCAATCCAGCGTCACGTCGTCCTCCACGATTTTATCCTTTTCCACAGCGAGATACTCCCTTCTCTCTTGCGCTGCTGCTCGGGATGCCGCCCGAGTTTCCAATACATTCTTCCGTGTACTGAAACCCCAAGGATTTAAAATACTTACATGAACAGACATAGAAAAATGCGTACACAAGAAAAAAATAAACTCCCCCCCCGCCCGTTCAACGATACTATCAAAGATATCGGTGCATTAATTTTTCCATTCAGAAAAAAAAAAGGCATGTGGCCATGAAATTCCATAGATCAGATGAAGTTGTAGCTTCTGCAAAATCAGGGTTGATGAGGGATGTGCTTGTTCTTCATTTTTCTAGTTGAAGTATGTAACAAAGAAAATTACAAGTAAAAAAAAAAAAAAAGGAGGTGCCTGTAGCACACCTTTCGTCAAGTTCATCAAAATCTTTCATCCAGTCGAAAACCACGTCCCTTGGCAAGTCGACAGCATCACACAATTCTTTGACCTGGAAAAAAACAGAACAAACCTACTCGCTTAAAAAAAAATAATAAAAAAACTGTCACTATTATTCTGTATGTATAATACAATAATATACATAAACAGAAGGGAGAAAATTTCCACCCATGGTTGGAAGGAAAAAAAACAGTTTTTGATGAAAAAACAACTGAGGAAACAGTCACTCAGGCACCTCCAAGTAGAAATTAATTAAAAAAAAATCAAAACTGTTCCCATCTCACAACTGAAGGCTGGCAATATCCAAAAAATTAATTTAAAAAAAAAAATGATCCAGCAAAACACAGCCGTTCACTAAACCAAAACAATTTTTTCGAAGTTGTGCCCCACGTCTTCGAAAAAGCATCACCACCACTTGCAGCTGTTTGTTTTGTTTTGTTTTGGGTTTTTCACCTTGAATTTTTTCCTTCCTTTAATATAGGCATCCTGAAGCTTGGCAACTTGCCACGACTGTAGATTGGCGAGGTTTGCTGAAATACGAAAATGGGCACGTCCCTTCAATTTCACCAATGAGGCAATAAATAAATAAATAAATATAATTTTCAAAAACAATTCTGATTTTTTTTTCCAACTGTCTTGGGTATTGACACCAACTTTTATACCAATAATAAAAACATGTCAGACGAAGATTTTATGACTATGTTTCAGAGAGTAGACATGGCATGCCATTATGATCTATTCTTTTCCTTTCCTTTTTTGTTCAAGATCTCACGTTACTTTCTACGCACCCTTATCGTCGTCTGACACACTCTGCTCTGAAAACTCCTCTGGAAAGCATGCTTAGGACAAGGCGTTCCCGCAACGCGAAGGTTTGCCATCATGGTTGAGCGGAGGAAGCACCACGTGCGGTCTCCGCCAGAAACTATGACTCGATTTCGTTGAACCAGGTGTCATTTGAGGTAATGTAGACAGATGACCACAACAAATTTGATGGAGCAAATTTCAGTTGAATCGCGATCATCCGACTGTTGCTGTGTGCTGGACTGATAACGTGTGCTGCTGTCCACAAGTTGCGCGTTTGGTGCACTGGAGAATGACGCTCCAGTAAGGGAGCCCACCTCCAGATTTCGCGTCAGTCCTAGCTGCAGAGTATGTTGGGGTAGGTGGAGGAATATCTTTGGGTGCCTGTGCCCCAACTGTCGGATTTCGTGAACGAAAACTTGAACGCTGGGCATTCAAAGCTTGGAAAAAGGCGGTGACCCCAATTCTTCCACTCACATTATCCCCAACATCCATTTGCATATACAAACATTCAACAGCACCATACTGCAACAAAAGAAACAAAGGCAAAAAGAAAAAGAAGCCCCGACTAACCAACTCCACCCCTAAAATCAATCATATGTCCCCCTCCAATGAGATCACTGTTGAACCCATGTTTTCTTCTCGATTCACTGCTGTAGCAGCGCTTGTCAGCCTTTCCATTTCTTCGTGGCGCTCTTTGAGTAGCTTTTGCAACTGCACATCCTCTTGCGGAACCCCCTCAGGATCGTCAGCCATTAGGGCTGGCGGCAAAGTCACTTCTTGTTTCAGCATGGCCTGTGCCTGTTCATACGCCTTCCGCTTCGACGAATCCCCACGTGATCTATCATTTATTCCACCTATCGGAGAAGCTCGTCGCCGCAAAGTCTGGAACTTCTTCAAGCTGCGATCGGCAGGCTCGTTTATCTGTTTTTGCATAGCTTTGGACAGTTCAGGAGGCGAGGCGCAGAAATGAACAGTGTGGACCTTCATTTGGCCGCTGTTTATTCCATGAGATTTCTTCGTCCGAGGCTTGCCGTTGGGTGTGTTCACCGCCGTGAGCTTCACTCCACTTGGTCTATTGTCCGGCCGACTGCACGCTGAGCGCACCTGCAAAAGGTTTCTGTTTCAATGGTCTTCTGCCGGGCTATAAGTTTTTGGTGTACAGGCACCCACTGAAAGGTTGTGCTTCGGTGATCTACCTCAGGCTGGCCGTAACGTTCTCGAAGCCGATCGCACAAAAGCTCCTGCTCCTTTGTGAGCCCTGGAAAGTGCATTTTTGTAAATGCACGATCCTTAGCAGCCTTCTCTCGCAGTGCGTGCATCCGTTTGAATTTGTCCTCAGGTTTATCACTCCTCTTCGCTTTTACATTCTTACTCTTGTCGGGCACATATTCTGCTCCCAGCCTTATGTTGGGCATTATCAATGGACAACACTGCCTGCTGGGGACACGTCCTGGCCGGTCCATTTTCTTGACTCCTTCACGATTAACCTCGTTTGGAAACTTGGGTTTGTACGTCACCCAGAAGGATGAATTCCAAGGCGGCTTTGCCTTTTTTTGTGTACTTTTTGACCTGCAGGTGTTTCCCCTGAGGTTTTTATTGACATGGCTCAGGGCACTAGCTAAATAAGGATGCCCCTGTTCCAGAGCTCGTCCCATTCAGTCGAGGCAGGTCACCCTTGCTGTGCGATGCTTTTTTTTGATCAGAAATAACAGCCCCTGAAAAGATATTAACACCGATCAGTGGCAGCGAATCCATTATAAAGTGCCGTAGACGAGTTTGAATCATTTTTTCCTGTCTCAGCAACAACTTACATTTCCCTTTTGAGTTATCGTCAGACTTTGTAGCAATGAACAAGCTTGTTCACTTAATTAAGGCCTTATTTTCCATCAATGAAAAATACCAAACAAACAAACAAACATCAATTACATAAAAAATACCAAACCACATCCTCACCTGAGGCAACGGAGCCAGATGATCATTCGTCGTGCTGAGACGTCTTCCTCCTCAACCACACCCTTTCTCTATCTGCACGATGTTTACAAATCGACGCATTAGAGCCTAGCCTTTTGACCCGCACTCTCTATCCCTTTTGACTCCGCCAAAAAAAAAAAAATCCTTACCACTGCAAACACCTCCAAAACCTTGCCTTGGCGCGCTTATGAAATAAAAACCCTCCAGAGGCGCCCGCACCTTGAGAAATCATTCAACGGTTGTGTCACCATTGTAACGGTTGATGGAATGAAACCTAGCTCTGTTGCAGCGCAGAATGCCTGCTGGAATCTCGCTAGAAATATGGTAGACGGAAAGCTACAGACAAATACACACAGATACACAGTTTTTCTCGCTGAAATCATGGTGGGACGGAAACCTACACACAAATACACATGGCTACAGAATTAAAAAAAAGTGTGAAAGTTTGAAATTGTGTTTTCTAGCGGGTTTCAAACGCATGGGATATACCTCTGACATCTGAAATCTCCTATTCGGCTATCCGATCGATATCGATAGGGGTTTTCCGAACCGAAAAGAAAGGGGTTCATACATTTATAAATGTCTGAAACGAATTGGTTTCGAGATCTTTCTTTTGAGCTTTAAATTGATACCTATAATCACCAGCGACAAGTTTTAGAGCTGGTCAAATTCTTGGAAATCAGAACAAATGCTACCCAGGTCAATAGGACGAAACGATGTGACTTAATCAAGCTTGACAAGTTGTCAGTGTTTGTTTCCAGGTTTAGGGGATTGGGTGCAGATTGGCAAATTTCAAGCTGAGCATTTCTCTTTGCTTTCATGTGGCAGAGTATTGTTGTTCAGTGAGCTGAATATTCTCAAGCAAGAATAAAAATTAAGAGACATGAGCCGGAATAATTTCTTGTAAAGTGCAGTTTTCTGTGACTTAATTTCTACTAAGTATATGTTTTTTCGAAAAACATCAGTATATTAACGACATTGGTGCCTGCCAAAGAAACAAATCCGTAAAGAGTAAATGACACACTGTAAAACCAATTTGAATCGCGACTGGATGCAAGCTTGCCCTTAAGGGGGCATGGAAGTGGGATTCTGTGAATTGATCAATGTTTTGTAAAACACAATCGATGCAAGCTGGGGATACTACCTAGGATACTAAAAAGGAAGGGAAAATACTTCAGACAGACTATTTTGAGAGAAGGTGACCTTGTTCATCTCGTTTCTGGAAGAAAACAGTTTCAGTGGAAAGAGAAATTTTACATGGTTTCGGAGCAGGCCTGCTATAGCCTAGCTAGGGACTCGCAGTTGGTGAGAGAGGGGTATTTAGAGAGGTGTGGTATTCTCAAAGGGGAGCAAAGTTTACGACCCCCCCAAAAAACGATAACGAAAACTGGAGTGCGACCCCTACATAACCGTTCAGTGCACGAAATAACCGTGTAGGCTCCATACTGTACCCAAACCATTTCTGTGGACCAGGTTTCGAAACAGAAAACAAACCAAACCAAAAATTACATGCGCAGAAGCATATACAACAGGAGCCTTCGTCAGGAATAATTGAATCAAATCAATTGAATTGATTGATTCATGATGGGACAGTGGAAGCGAGCGTTTGGCGGCTCATAAAAGTGGCGTTTGGGTGCAATCCACCTTCTTTTTCACCGACCGATTCCGAGTTAATTTGCATCGAGTTCTCTTCAGTATTCAGCAAACAAACCGAGAAACACAAATGGAGAAGGGCGACAATGAGCACCAGGCAACCCTCGCCGGCTTTTTTGCTTCATGGGGAAAAAAATCGGTGGAGCCAGGAGTGATTAACAAGGCCCGTGTATCGACGAAGCCACGCGCGAACCAGCGGCCAATCTTGGGTATAATTCAAGCGCAGGCCACCGTGGCTGCACCCCCGTCACCTGGCCCAGCACCCGAAGTTTCCGTGCCTGCATGGAGCCCTTCGGACTGGTGGCGTCATGTGGCGGTTGTGGCTGAGCGCGGGACCACCGCAGGGTCGGAACAGGCGGTTGCTGGCAAGGAGGATTTGGAAGACACGGCCGAATCGACTCATGGCCAAGGGAGAAATCGCGTGAGCCAAGGTACCGAGGTCGTGGATGGGCAGGCGAAAAAATACAGCGAGGCCGAATTGGAGCGTTTCAAAAGGAAACGAAGAATCGACGACGTCGACGGCTCCGAACGCCAAGGTCGAGACAAAAGGCGAAGGATTTGAGTGGCGATTCGATGAAGCGTTCGATTGAGAGTGGGAGCGGAACTTTGTTGGAGTGGGCCTGGTTGAGTTCGATATCTCAGGAAGTTTCGATTTATCGGAGGAGCTTTGGGAAAGGAAGATTCGAAACATGGACCCCAAAAAGGGGGAAAACGAAAAGAAATATGTTTTTACCAAAAAAAAAAAAGAAGCAGAATCAAGAAGGGGGCAGCGGTGATTCTCTTCGAAACATGAAAAGCAGTCCATCAGAGGCAGATCTTGGAAAGAATCTGAAAAAAGAGAAAGGAAGAAGTAACATCTTTTAGGGGGGTTTAATTCTAAATTCAGGGGGGAAATTTTATCAGTGGCGAGGGAGGGCAGTAGTTTTTCTTTTTCTATATTTGGCTTTGCCAATCAAACTGGTGAAAGTTGAAAGCCATGTGGCAGGAGGGAAATGAAAAATTCAAAAACCAAAAAAAAAGGGGAGGAGGAAAATGTCCAATAATGCCAACTTTGGAAGGTAGTGAAGGATATATTTTTGGAGGGTTTTTCAAATTAGCATATCATAGCTAAATGCTATGGGGTAAATAGGCTGGCAGTTTCTGCACGCATTTTCTGAGTGTTTTGGGGTTTGAAAATTGAAAAAAGGGAAAAAAAGGGTGCGGGAGGGGAAGGAGTATATTTGAATTTGGAGGGAAGCCAGCGGCACAACATTCAAAGGTAAACAAGCTTAAAATTCAGCGGGAACTGGAAGATTGGTTCGACATTTTGGACACTGGAGGCATGCAAAAACATCGCTTCCGGGCGAGCTTCGTTTCCTCATACCAGCAAGCCTGTGGCTACATCCAGTCTTCCATCCGGACCTGTCTTTGATTCGTCCCCAATCATCCATCCGGCCACAGCACTCTGGCCAGAAGCACTCTGGCCAGAGAGGGTGAACACGGAAGGATGCTCCAAGAAGTTGCAACAAGCGGGAGGCGAGCAATTCATGGCTTCTGGGGCATTCTGGATACATTATTCTTTCCACGTTTTCCGTTTGATATCCAAGATTTTCTGAACTCATAGGTCCTCTGCTGATTGTATGCTTATTTTCCCAGGTTAGCTCAAAAAAAGGCGGACCTGGTGGTGGTGGTGGATTTTGTGTGGCCAATAATTGGGTCAGGGTTTTCGTGTTGGTATGCGGAGACCTTTGAATGTTGTGCTGTCTTTGGGACGTAAGAAATGCGAGCAAAATCATTGTGGGTTCATGTGCAATTTCCTGCTGTAATTTTCGATTTCGATATCATTCCTTCCTTTTGGTTGTGTCTCTTTCGTTCAAGAAACCCTTGTTTGTTTTGTGATGGATTTTATCTAGTCTCCTTCTCTTTTAAGGACTGTAATAACATTTTTCCCTCGCAAGAAAACCATCACGGTCCCAATAATTTCTGAGCATCAAAACACCACCTATCTCGAAAGGAGATATTCAGATGATAGTGATGCAAAAGATCAAGCGTTTGTACAAAAGAAAAGAAAAACCACTTGAAAAAGTTCGTTGTCACAATCAAGCAAGGAACCACAATTCATGTAGATGATTTAAGCAAACATAAGTATGTGCGAAGATGCCGCCCAACACGCTTTGCATCCATGTATGAAAACCACCAACCATGAAGGGAAAAAATTGAATTTTCCCAGTGATAAATAAAAAGGAAAGAAACTCTGGAACAATATCCCCTTTCCACCCACCCCCAAACCCCAATGTTGATGCCAACCTGACCGAAATGAATCTCTGCATAATCCTAAGACTGAGGTTATTTTTCTTGGGGTAGCATGGTTGTATACATAGTGCAATGAAAAGTATTCCTGTGAAGTTTGGGAGTCAATTTCTGTTTGACAGTGATAAAATCAAGCCCCGGAGATTTCAGTGGTGGAGACCTTATCAGAAACGGTGAGAGCTTCGAGTGGGTTTGGTTTCGCTTCTCGATTGACAAATTTGTACCCACAGCAATAACCTTCCACAATTCCACCCCTCCAGTCAGACCCCTGGAAAACACCAGGAATTCTGATTCCCCCCCCAGCCCTTTTCCTCAGCATAATTTTTCAAAAACTGTGTGATTACATTTGCCAGCCTTCTGGCTTCCTCGGTCATGAGATTTCTCTAGGTTTCCAACATTTCTCCGTTTTTATTTTGGAAACAAAACACTCTTTTTTCAAAAAAAGACATGAAGGGGCTTCTCCAAAATAAGCAAAAAGCAGCAGTGTCGCACATACAACACAGAAAAGGATTCCTTATTCCAGCTGGGAAAAGAAAAAGAAATCCTCTTTTCCCTAAGTGGAATCCATTTTTCAGCTTTCGCTCCCCCCCTCCCCCTCAACAGCAGAAGAAAAAAAGTTGAGAAACTGAAACTGAAGACAAAAAATCCAATTCAGTTTTTTTGCAAGTTTCTAGAATGAACAATCCAGTTTTTCTTTTTTTTTTGCAGAGGGACGGATCGGCAGTCAGTTATCCCTAACCCCCACCCAGTGACAATAACAGCAGTTAGAATTTTCCATATTTTCTTTTTCTTGCAAAAAAAGAAAAAACAGAAACAGCCCCTCATTTGCAAAAAAACAAACAAAAAAACTGTGATTCATATACGGACACGCACACTGGCAATTTTCTTTTCCCAATTTTTATCTCTTTAAATTAGTTGGGGCAAGTTTTCCCCAACTTCAGCTACAGAGTTTTTTTTTTCTTTGTTTTGCTCCGAAGGAGAAACAAAAACTCCCTTAAAGCCCTCGCACCATTTGAATCCCATGATATAATACCTAACCTTGATTTCCGATTTACCCCCAAAAATAACTTTCGAGAAAAAACACCATCTTCAATTTTCTTTCGCCATCGGCGACTTTTTCTTTGTGTGTTTTTTTATATAAAAAAAACCCATATATTATTCACCAAAACATCTGGTGGCGTCAAAACCCTGCATAGGTCCAGGAAGCAGTTTGCTTTTTTTGGTGAGTTTTTTTTTCTCTGTCTTTTTGATGAAAAAGAAGGGGAAAAAAACCCAACACCGACCATGTCTGCAAAACATGCATTTAAAAGTCTACCCACCCCACCCTTTGAAATATAGGATACAAAAAAAAAGGTTTGCCAAATCGACAGCCATAGACAACCCCCCGAAACACTCCCTTTTCCTCTGTACTTTTTTTTCAGAAAACGTGTTTTTTCCCCCTTTCTGACTAGTCACATTTTTTTTTCCTTCTTTCTTTTGAGGAAAAAAGAAAGAAAAAAAAACACATATTGCAAGCAACTCGTAATCAAATCGCAACGACGGTGTTAAAATACCATTTTCCTTTTTTCAAAAGGAAAAAAAAAAAAAAAAGATTCAACCCACGATGTCGACTTTGGCCCCCTCTCTATACGGTTTGGTTTTTCGTCGAGCAATTGTTTTCCAATTGCGACAAAAAAAAAATATTCGAATCAAAAGGAGAACAAAAAAAAACCCAAAGAAACCAGCCCACATATTTTCAAAAAGATCATTCCTTCTCGTTCGAAACAGCGGACTCCGGAAATTAAAATACAGCAGAAAAACCTAAACAAAACAAAAAAAGAGTGTGCTCTCACAATTCTTTTTTTGATGTGGTATAGATTCTCCCCTCGGACTTTTTTGAACCAAAAAAGAAAAAGTCCCCTTCATATGTGGTGCGTAAAAACACGAAATGTACATATATACCTGCATACCTATATATCTCACGTAGTAACATATATTGACATATACAAATATATATTTCCACACTTTTCTCACACTTTTTCCCTTCGAATAAATAAAGTGCACTATCCAAAGGAATTCCTTTCCTATCGAAGAAAAAGGAACTCTTCTCTTTCCCTAGAAACACTCCTTTCTCAAGAATCATCCATCCAAAACCCATGGTTTTCTTTGGAAAAAAGCTTTTTTTTTTCTTTTCAGATCATAGCTAAAAAACCTTGGAGCCGAAACCGTATCCACAGATATCAGAATGCGATTTCCACATTTAAAAACAAAAAAAGCGTCACTTTCCCCATGTGTGTTCTATTTATTTATTTTTTTAATGGATAATTCCAGAGTCGGGAGTTTAGTGTCCTTCCTTTTAACCCCCTCCCCCCCCCCCTTTTTTTCCCTATATAACCAAAAGTTGATGTTTTCCCAACACATAAAAACCTTCCCCCCCCCCGTTTTTTTTTCTGACTCTTTGCCGAAAAAGATCGCACATAGACAGACAGAGAAAAAAAAAGGCCTCGCCTCCATATAGTTCTTTTTTTTTTCATTTTCCTTTTTGTTCCACTCCTCTTTATTATATTGAGTAGTTTTCTTTTTCGAGTGAGAGAAAAAAAGGTACCGATGTTTTTTTTTGTTTTTGCAGTATTTTCCCCCTCTCTTTTTTTTTTCTTTTTCGATTTTTTCTTGATTCGATTTCAACCAAACCACTTTTGTTTAACCAAAAATATATATATATTCTCTCTCTCCAATACCATTGTTTCTTTCTTTTCTTTTTAATTCTCTTTGTCAATCTTAATATTAAAAGACACACCCCGGAAAAAAAAAAATACAAGAAATGTAATTCACGACCCTATCTCAAGGGGGTAAAAAAAAAGGACCAAACATGCCAATGCTCTAATTATTTAATGGATTTTTTTTTCTTTTTTTCTTAGAAAAAAACATTCCCATATTTTTGCCAAAACGGCCAACAATACCCTCCCCTTCATCTCCCCATACGTATCGATTTTTCACTTTTTTTTTCACACTCACTCAATAATACTTACTCGTCTTTTCTTCTCCCTGCAAAAATTTAACTATCCACCATACCTTTCGGTGAGTGTTTGTTTTGTTTTTTTCAAAAAGCAAATCTCTCCCCTCTAAAGAAAAACACACCCCCAGCAATAATAAAAGATGTCTGTATTCACTGACGAAACCCCTAGGCATTCGACAATTATCTTTTTTCTTATCCAGTCTTTCAAAAAAAAAAGAAAAAAAAAATCTTCCCACACTGCAACATCAGAACACCGAGTTCCGGACAAAATAAAAATGAAAATGGATCAAGTAAAAATTGACCTCCAAAATTACCCCAAATCCCATTTTTTTTTTCCCTTTCTCTCTCCAGGTTCCCTTCTGACAACAACAGAATTGTTGTTCTTTTTTTTCTCCCTTTTTTTTCCCCCCTCCTGCCACCATCCCCAAATATTCCAATTACGAACAGATATCTTTTTTCCCTTTTCCTTTTTCCCTTTTCCTTTTCCTCAGAACAAACCATTTCTCTAAATTCCCCTCGCATATATGTATATTTATATATATATATATAACGTAGCCCCAAAGAAGAAAAACAACATCACCCCCGTGTGTGTGCATGCGTGAATCGCCATCCACCGAAATTACTAATAAATCAGAGAAACACACAAAGCAAAATAGTGAGGGGGGGGAAAAACACTTCAGAGTTTTTTCTTTTCACTCCAAAACCCATCTCCAAAAAAAAATAGGAGAAAAAACAACAAACCTCGCTCCCACCCCATTTCAGAATTAAAAGAAAACACACACACACACAAAGGGGGTAAAAAAAATTATCTCTATGTGAAAGAAAAAGCAAAGAGAAAAACACATACCAAAAAAAAAAAAAAGAGTCGCTTGTATACATTGTTCCAGGTTGTCGTTTTCTTTCTTTTTCTTTTTTTTTCCCTCTGTTTTTTCCGTCACCAAACAATGTAAAGGAAGTAAACAAATATTCAAAAAAAAAAGCCCCGAGCCCCACTCCACTTGGTGATTGAATATACACATATGACTAACCCTGATAAAAGACACACGTCCCGGGAATGTCAATTAGTTAATTTGATTTTTTCTTCTTCTTTTTTTTCTTCTTTCACTCTCTTTGTTTTTCTTTTCCCCCTTTTAGTATCTGTTCAGTATATAATTGCTAGCCATCTGTTTGTATTTTTCTCCCCTCCGATTGAGGATCCAAAGGTACCGTTGGACTCGTCTCAATGAGACCTATCCGTCGGTATCTTTCCCGCCTTCCCCCCCCCCTTTCTACAACACATCACAAGAAGTCACTGTAATTTCCCCCCTCCCCCCCACGTCTTTTCATATTTCTTCGTCAAAAAGACGGTTTCACCCAAAAATGAGTTTTTAGGCATCCCCTTGAGGGTCGATCTCTTCGTAGAAATGTTCTTGCCAGGCCTCCATTTCCGCCCTACAAAACCACCCAAAAATATCTTCTCTTTTTTCAAAACTATCCTTCTGCTTTCCGTTTTTTTTAATTTTCATATTTTACAATATGTACGGACACATAAACTTTCCTTGTAATTTTTAGTTCTTTTTTTTTTTTTTTAATTCAAGTTTGGAAGAAAGAACATGGGCTACTTTTGTATTAGGGGTTCAAATCTATCCATCCTAATACAGTATATTCACAACTCAAGGCGGTGTGCTCCACGCACAAATTGAAAGCAAGCATAGTATAAGTAGAAGAATAATAGTAGAAGATGTGGAATTTGGGTGTACCCAAAATTTTTGATTAAATATTTCATAAATGACGCTACACATCAGAATAAGACAATCCAGGGTGCATTTCGAGACAATTCTCAGGAGGATACAAAAAACACACTCACGATTCCAAAAAAAAAAACATTGAAAGAAAACAAAATGGAGTCCTATCAGGAACGACAGTTGAAAGAGTGCTTCATCTGCTAATTCAAAGAACCCCCCCTCACGTATTAGATATTCTTTTGTTAAAAAGAAAAGGGCTATCACAAGAAAATTCCCCTTAGGAGGTGTATTCCGACAAAGTCAGACCCGAGATCAAAACTCGGGGCAGCTTCCCAAGGACATCCTCAGAATTTTAGATTTTTTTTTTTCCATCCTTATTCTAGTTCGATTTACCAAAATGTATCTAGATCCACATCAAAGGTCCCCACCACCAAAACCCATTTTTCTCTTCTAGTCAGCAAAAAAGAAAAAAAAAAAGAAAAAAAAACACCATGCGCTTGCCAAGCTATGATTAGGGTCGGACTCAACAACAAAGTCTCTTCCTATTTTCTTTTTTTTTTTTCATTTTTGGCCAACTTTCGATAGCGGGATATGTCCAATGTCAACCGGACATTAATTATGCACCTTAGATACAGACATTAATTCGCTTAAAAAGAAACCTCCCAAACATTTTTTTTTTTCTTTTTTCTTTTCAACTTTTTATCCTCTTTCTTCTTAACATTCACATTCTTAACCAACACTTATTCACGCCCAGATGCCAGCACGGGAAAAAGGACAAATTTCTCAAAGACAAAATTTCATGAAACAGGGTGGATTCTGACCCCCAAAACAAAATTCGAGATCACAAGGATGTAAAAATTACTCTGTTTCGATTCAACCTATGTCCTAAAAAAAACCAAAAAAAAAATTGAAGCCCCGATCGGTTTTTCAGGATAATGGAAAACGGGTGGCGTACATAACATAACTCTGAAAAAAGAGTTTGGGGGAAAAAAGGTACTGTTGACGCCCAATGTCCCCTTTTCCATATGACAGCCAAAATTCAATTCTTTGTGCGCAGACCCTGCTAACTATCTATCTATCAGCTTTTAACTTCCCATACATTTTAACCGGGGCTTTTCATCCCACCCAACCCCCCCCAAAAAAAAACAGACAAATAAAGAAAAACCACGGAGAAACCAACGAGTTTCGTCATTTTCCGGTTGGCGATTTTTCCCTTTGTCAATTTCCTAAACACAGCACAATAATCACATGGAGCTTGTAAAGTGCCCCCGAAACCCACACAGATGCCAACATTTTCTCTTAAGCTAAAATTTGAAACAAAAAACCAAAAACAAATTTCTGTCCAGAGAAGGTTTTTTTCTTCTGTTTTTCCTTGCTTCTATCCCTTCTTTCAGTGTCATTTTTTTTTTCTCAAGAAAAAACAAAAGAAAAAAAAACACTCTCGGACACAGCCATGATCTAATACGAGTAATCGAAGGCATACATATATATTTTTTTCTCTGCTTCTTTTATTTTATTACAAGAAACCCGAATGAATAAAAAACGCAAGCCCCACACACACATTGCCAGTAACCCCAAATTGACTTGATCTCTTCTCCACCACACCAATGAAAGAAAAGCGTTTTTTTTTTTGCACCCAAACCATCCCAAATATATCTTCTAATTTGTGTGTGGAAAAAACACACACACACACACAAAACAACATTTATATATCCCCCTTGACATTTGATTTAAGAAGAGAAAAAAAAAAGGCACACCAACAAAACTCCAAATAAAACCCAAACCATCCATCAAGCTCTGCGTGAAAATTCAACACACAGGCTTTCATTTTCTTTTTTTCATTTTTTTTCCCTCCCGGTGAATTATCCTTTTTTTTTTGTTCTGTCTTTTGCTGCAAATTTCCTTTTTGATTTTCACTCTCTTGAGCAATTTATTGACCGGCTCCCATTCAAAGCCTAAGCTCAAAAAAAAGCGAAAAAAAAAGGAAGCATTTTGAAAGAAAACACTAAAAAAAACCATTTGAAAAAGTTGAATGCTCTCTCTCTCTCACTCTTTTTTTTTCTCACTCTTTTCAAACACCCCATATACAACCTCTTGGGTGAACCAACGTGATAATTGAACGGTGGATACATACATATAAACAAAATATATGTATATTTAACCGTGAAAACTATGTACACATAGCCATCGAGTATTTCGTTCCAGAAACTCTATAATTATTGCCTGCTTGAAAAATGATTCTCTTTTCCCCCCGAATTTCAAGGCCATCGATAAGGTCCCACAGAAATTGAACCACAGCGATTCTCAGCCTTGGAGAAAAAAAAAATTGGGGAGCAGGTAGATTGATGTTTTGAAACTGGCTCTTTTTCTTATAGCCCCTGAGCTTCCCCTTTTTTTTTGAAATATATATGTATCAACTGGCGAAATAAACGAATAACACTTGTCTCCTTAATTTTTTTTTCCTTTCAGCCGTAATTTCCCTCTTTTCTTTTTTTTTTTTGGAAAGAACCCACGTATCCCCACTCTGTCGAATATAAATATCAGACTGCAGCCTCGAAAAAAAAAAATGAATCGAAAAACCACCATCATGTTTTTTCTAATTAAAAAAGAAACAAACCTAGCTACTTTTCTCAATTATTTTTGTAAAACGAAAAAAAAACAAAAGCAGCTGCCTCCCTCTTTTCAACCCTCGATTCAATTTTTTTCTTTTTTTGATTCCGCATAGGCCCGAATGGGGATAGAAAAACATACACGAAAAGAACACGAATAATTTTTCTCTTTGACAATTAAAAAAAAGAAAAAAAACCTAACATACGTTTGATATTTTTTTTTGTTTTCAAAGAAAATAGAAGGCTTATTTTTTTTTTTGGTTTTTTTTCTCCTCTCCTTTCTCTTCTTTCTTTTTCTTTTTTTGTCCTTTTTGGATCTACGAGGTGGCCTAAATGTCAAAATCCCCCAAAATTAAAACCTGACCCAACTGAAAAAACATGAACTCCTGCCTACCACACATTCTTTCTTTTTTTTTTTTTCGTCCCACGTCCCCAAAATCATATTCTCTCAAACGAACGAGAAGAGAAAATATTTGTATTCAAAGGAAAAATTAAACACCTTCGTCAAACCACCAAAAAGAAAAACTCCATTGCGCAACCTAGCTTACAATATGTAGATAAGTATATATATATAATTTTTTTTTCTTCCCTTTTTTTTCCATCCCTTCCCCTCCTTCAGTCTTCATATTCTAAAAAAAAGAACAAAAATAAGAAGAAAAAAAAGAAAAAAAAAAGTTCAGAAGCTGGACCAAAATACCATTTTTTTTTAATTAATTTTTTTGCCCCCTCTCTCCTTTTTTCCAGCCACCCACCAAAGTAAAATCATAATATCAAAAAATCGTTTGGACGATCGCCTCTTCCCCCCCCCCCCCGAGAAAATCCTCTTCGTAGGAAAAAAAACAACTTTTTTTCCGAAAACAGTTGAAAACGAAAAGAAAAACAGGGTGAGAAAAGACATACAACCTCGGCGGGAGGAGAATAAAAAAAAAGAAAGAGAATAAAAAGGATGGCAAAATTAAAAAAAAAAAAAAACGTATTCGGTCACATTTATACTCACTCGGCCAATAAACGGACACGAGCGAGAGAGAGAAATCGGACACCACAGCCATTAGTCACCCAAAATTGAAATGTTTTTTACCCCAAGCCACACCGCAACAGGTCAAATCCCTCGGAATCCCCCCAAGCCGGTCGGGTTTTGACAGACAGACAGAGTCTCCGTGGAAACCGGGCCAAAGCGACATCCCGGTCAGTGTTTTTTGGTCAACTCAGACCCTAAAAACCCAACACAAAAACCAACGTAACTTTCAGTCTACCATTTCTTTTTTCTTTTTTTGCTCTACTTTTTTCTTTCAGCTTTTTCTTCTTCCTCTCTTGCCCCACCGCTGTCCACCTCTGCCAAACCTAAAATTTCCCTCCTTGGCTGAGTGGTTGGCCCAGTCCCCTCGCTCTAAACCCCATCATTTCTGAGCTACCCATGTATTTTCTCTAGAAGTCTCAATTCCCAGTTCGTAGATACAACCGGTATGGAATTAGGAACAGCCCAACACTGCACAAATGCCCCTCCCTGTAATACAGACACACATACGCACACGTACCACAGGGAGTGTTCCTATCAAGTTCTCACCTTGCCCTGAGAATCGGACGCACATCCTGGACGCACGCCAGCAACTTCAACAAGGGCAGCGTGACCTCGAGCAGGTGCCTGTCGCTAGGGTCTCCATAAAATCCCTCGCACAGAATGCCGTTTTCGGGCTGCAACAGGAACGAGTAGGGGTTGTTGTCCACCAACACGGTGCGCCCCATGTCGCGCCCCAGCATGGACAAGTCCTTCACGTGCTCGTGATACGGGGTGGCCACCGTCGCATCGCGGTACAGACTGTACGTGAAATACTTGCCCTCGGGGTCCAGCATCTCCAGCAGAGGCCCCGCGTACTCAGGGTCGCCCGCGGTGAACAGCACCACTTCCGCGAACTGCGACACGACCTCCAAGAAGTCCTTCATTCCAGGACGCACGAACGAGACGATTTTCTCCTCCGCGCCAGTTTCCGGGTCCCCGCAACGGATCTCGTGACGCTCGAGCAAACCCACCGACGCGGCGAATTCCACGTGGACAGGGACGTCGTCCTCCTCGCAGGAGCGAACAAGGGTCTCGTCCAAATCCAACACGACCGTCATGCGCTGGTCGTTAACATCCTCACGAGGGGGCAACAGATACAGGAACTCGTACGGCTCCCCGAGTGCGGGGGGCGCGACCTCCCCGGTCTCGCTGCAGCACTCGATGGCGTCGTGGAAATGGCGTTCGCCGGACTCGTGGAACAGCTCCGAAGCCTGCGGGAAGGTAGCGGCATCTCCTCCCACGAGCAAGCTCTCTTGTTCGGGAGATGCCAAGGTGTCGAGCCCATCTTCCTCCTCGTTGGGTACTTTCTCAGAGGGGTTTCCGTTTTCGGCGGACTCCGATTTCTCGGCGTTCAAAGAAAACAAGAGCAGCGAGGCGGACGTGAACAGGGAACCCAGCATTCCGACCATGGCCCAAACGCCAACGGCGAGATAAGGTGCCAACACCACCGCCATCTTCTTTTCCTTCTTTTGTTCTCTCAAAGAAAATTATCAACCCTGTTATTCCAAACACCAAAAAGACAGAGCACCTCGCAATTGGTCCGAGACCTGACGCCAGCAATGCGACCTTACGAAAATTGGTGAGTATTTCAACGGAGGAAAGATTTCAGGCACTACCACCAACCGTCCACCAAACAGGTTCGAGTCAACGTCCCCCCCCCTCGCCCAACAGAATAAACGGTTGGTGTCAACAACGACCTCTTGACCCGCCATTCCGTCGACCGCGAGCGTTAAACCAGATAGATAACCCCCCCCCCAAAAAAAACACGCACGCCAACTCATCCTCCAGGCTAATAAACCGACAGAAAAGCGCTAAGGTGAAAGGCAAAAAGCCGAGCAACCCTGGTGGAAAAAAACGGCGCACTCTGGCAACACTGGATCACCACGAGATCAAAAACCCCACCGCCACTGCGAGAATAATCAAGGTCCAACACTCACGTGCACTCCCAAACAACACCGCTGCCAACCGAACGCAGACGAACTCCAACAAACAAGGGGAGGCTTGGTCACTTCTTTGGACCCTAAGGTCTCGAGAGGAAAACACTTCTTTCGCTGGGATATTCCTTGAAACAAACCAACTTCGCGACCGCGTTTTGGCAGGGACGGCGACCGCGCTCACGTCAGACGCGCGACGTCTCATCCTCCTTGGGCGTCATGTCATCCCATAAAAGGTCGCTGATCGCCATGATCGCTCAGAACTGCAACAGACCCCAACCCCAACACTCATTTATGTTGTTGTTCTCTAGAAAGAACACCCACCCCAAAGGAATCTTTTTTTTTTTCACAATCAAATCAAATCACTCCCACAATCACTCTTTTTCATGTCTCCTGCATTTTTTTTTTCATGCTTTATTCATGAGGACTGCTGTATCTTACCTTGCTTGTAATTATTGGTTCTTGATACAGTCGGGTCACGCAATACCGCCGGTGTGTGTCAGCTCAAAAAAACCGGCGGTATATCGAGTACGGCGGTATTCACATTATAGGTCGAAAATGACACAAAAGTCTAATCGAATGAAATCGCTGGCAAGCAAATTCGCAGCCGCAGTCACATCGAAATCATTTGGCGCTGGCAAGCAAATTCGCAGCCGTAGCCATGCCTCCAAAGCGAAAACGTTTGAACTTACAGCAAGCGATTCTGAAGAAGAGTTTCCAGAAGAAAAAGCAAATGACGTTGGAAGATGTAGGGTTCTTTGTTGTGTTCTTTTCAAGAAAGTGAGCTTACATTTCTGTGGTGTAATGACCAGTTGTAGTGTAAGGAGGTTCTCGGGATATCTCACAGTACAACTCTCGTGACCAAAAAGTTGCCAATAAGAGAGTATTTTTTTATCCCAAATTTTTAGGCAACCACTTTCTAAAACGCCTCGAAATTTTAACTGTAGTATGTTAAAAACATTGCACAGCCACCATCAAAGTTTCGTTTCGATTGCCTGCGTAAATTGTGAGTAATCGACGAATCGTGACTTAATTCAGGCGAAAAATCGTCTGAATCGTCGATTTTTCGCCTGTAATTCGTGTCTGTTGCCGCCGTGCTGGGTATTTTTGAAGTGCGCTAATTTATTTGAGAGAACCACGACCCCGTGGGCATGTTTTTGAGTGCAATGTGTTACAAAAACCTCCCAGAACCCTCCCTCGAAGCCTCCTTAACCCATCAAACCCCCACTCATTGATGGGACCCTTGACTAATGTCATTAGGGCGAGGCACCAGGGTTCTTGAGCTATAGGATCTCCTATTGGGATCCTATGGACCTTAAGCTCTGACTAGGCTATCACTAGTGCCCGTAGCTAGTCTGTAGCTCTAGCTAGTGCTTACTAGACATCTCGGTGATCACTTGTAACAGTGCCCCCTCCTTAGATGTGAAGCCGCCTCGGGTTCACTAGGAATCAAATGCATGATAGGCATCATACAAATGATAGTGTCGAGTAGTTACACTATTTTAAGAGAGGAGATCATCATCATCCAGTGGCCAACTGTGATATGATGTCTCAAACCTTCGCTTGTGATCTCCTTCGGATCGTGCGAGGTGGTACAATCGATTGTGCTTGAGATTGGTGAAACTCGTCAACCAATTCTCGCGCGTGCACGACATTCTGGTCCGGTTCCCATGAGTTGTGCTCATGACCGTATCCAACCCATTTCACTAGGAATTCTGTGTAGCATTTCTTGCCCCTACGTCGCTCTCTGCGATCAAGAATGCGCTCAACCTCCCATTCCAAGTCACCTTCAATCTCGATAGGTGGCGGGGGTTGCACAGTTCCTTTAGCCCAATATGGCTTCAAGAGTGAAGCATGGAACACCGGATGTATGGGCAAAGTATCAGGAAGCTTTATTTTGAAAGCAACCTCATTTATTTGACGCTCGATAGGGAAAGGTCCTACCCATTTCGGCGTTAATTTCCGCGATCCTGGATGCTTTAACCTTAAGTTCCTTGCATCAAGGAGAACAAGGTCTCCAACCTTGATCTCTACAGGAGCCCGGTGACGATCAGCTTGAGCTTTATAGCGTTGCTGAGCCGCCTGAAGGCGTTTCTTTGCCTCAACAATCCCTTCTCGGATTTCACTCGTCATTTTCTGAACTTCTGGTACAGCGACCTGCTTTGGTCCTTTTCTAGGGATCTGAGCAGTCAATGCTGTCCATGGATCTTTTCCATAGTTCAGGAAGAAGGGTGTTTCTCCAGTTGCTTCTGATCTTGAGTTATTTATTGCAAACTCAACAACCGGTAATAAATCAGCCCAATTTCTTTGGGAAGGCCCCACAAAGTGGCGAAGAGTATCTTGCATCACTTTGTTCATCGCTTCGGTTTGCCCATCTGTTTCTGGATGATAAGCCGAAGAAAGGGCTTGACTGATTTCCCATTTATCACACAACTCCCTAAAGAAGTGTGAGACAAATCTTGGATCTCTATCTGTGACCAATTTCTTTGGCATGCCATGAGCTTTGAAAACATGGTTCACAAAGAGATTTGCTGCTTCAGCTGCACCACAATCCGTTCGAGTTGCAGCGAGATGTACCATTTTGGTTAACATGTCCACAAAGACAAGGATTGCATCATAACCTGCTCCACTAGATGGTGGGAGGTGAGTGACAAAATCCATCGAAACATTTTCCCATTGTGCATTCGGAATAGACAAGGGTTTTAGGGGACCTTGAGGCTTTCTTCGCCTACCCTTGTGCCTTTGGCATGAATCACATCCTTGCACATATGATCTGATATGGTCCTCCATCTGAGGCCACCAAAAATGTCTCTTGATTTGCCGTAAAGTCTTAGCCACACCAAAGTGTCCACTATAGACTGTACTATGGCAATCATGGATTATATCCTGTCTCAATGTTCCAAAATTTGGTACAGCCAGCACATTACCATTCCACCAGTAACCATCTTGATATTGTAACACCTGGGCAGCTTCCAGTGTGTCATACCAAGGGTCCTTAGTGTACCCTTCAGTCAACCTATCTATCAACTGGGTATAATAACCCTGAGGCGGAGATGGGTCCACAGAGTCCCGCCGGCTAGAAACCAAGCCACGTGATCTCCCGGTCTCGCATAATACTCCAATAGATGGTGAGCAAGACGGTATCCGCGACAAGGGATCAGCCACGTTTACCCGTCCCGGTCTATACTCCCATTCAAATTGGAATTCATGGAGTAATGCTAACCAGCGAACCTGCCGTCGATTCAAGGTCGATTGGGAATGGAAAAATGTGTTTGGACTATGGTCTGTGATTACTTTGAATTTGCTATCAGCCAAGTAGCATCTCCATAGTTGAAGTGCATAAACTGTAGCATACATTTCTTGATCACTTGTAGACCAATTCAGTTGTGGGCCGGCAAGCTTTCTACTCTCATATGCAATGGGATGTCCCTCTTGAAGGAGAACTGCCCCTATTGCATTGTTAGAAGCATCCGTAATTACTTCAAAGGGTTTGGTAAAATCCGGCATAGCCAAGCAAGGTGCTTCTGTTAATGCCTTCTTCACCCCCTCAAAAGCGGCCTCACAAGCTGGAGTCCAATCCCATGTCTGTTGCTTTTTAAGCAAATCAGTGAGAGGTGATGCCAAAGAAGAATAACCCTGGACGAACTTACGAAAATAATTGGCAAGCCCGAGGAACGATCTCAAATCGTGTACCCCTTGTGGACGAGGCCATTCTCGTACTTTATTCGTTTTTCGAGGGTCTACAGAGATACCTTTGCGACCTACAATGAAGCCAAGGTAATGTAACTCTGTTTTGTTAAAGTCACATTTGGACTTCTTAAGGAACAATTTATGTTCTCTTAATCTTTGCATCACGGCTCGTACATGGGCCACATGTTCCTCTGGTGTTTTTGAGTAAATCAAAATGTCATCAAGGTAAATCAAGACATATTTGCCTATCATTCCTTGAAACACATGATTCATCAGTGTTTGAAACACTGCCGGAGCGTTCGTTAATCCCATTGGGAGAACCCGGTACTCAAATAATCCAAAAGGCGTTTTAAAGGCGGTTTTGGGGATGTCGTCCTCTTTGACTCTCATTTGCCAATAACCGGCTCTGAGGTCAAGAGATGTGAAGCATCTCGCGCCTTGTAACTGATCAAGAAGGTCATCAATCCGCGGGATCGGGAACTGATTCTTGATAGTTACTTTATTTAAACCCCTATAGTCAATGCACATCCGGAAACCTCCATCCTTTTTAGGAACAAAGAGGACCGGAGCGCCCCATGGACTAGCACTCGGCTGAATTAATTTTTTGGATAAGAGTTCGGACAACTGGTCCTCTATCTCTTTCCTTTCAGCAGGGGTGTATCTAAATAAGGGTCTATTGACCGGACGCGTTCCCTCGACCAAAGGGATATCCGCTGCCACTGCCCTTTCAGGAGGATATTCCGCCAAACCAGAAATAAACAAATCATCAAAGTCCTTCAACAGAGCTTCCATTTGCTCCTCTGGAACTTTGTCTGATTCACTCGTTTCATCCGCCAATTTCAGATGGGATGATATCTCTTCCATCTCACGAACTACCAACAAAATAGGTTTTATTGAAGTATCTTTCAACTTCCTTTTCACCTGTGGTATCGAGAGTAGAGATGCAACCTGTTTTTGGGGAATATCTTTACCCGTAGCTTTGGGTAATAATCCCTGACGAAGCAATATTCGTTGATGGGATGAAGTCGTTAAAGCGCACTTCTTTTCAAAGAAGTCTAAAACCGCTTTACGCTTCTGCAACCATGTATCACCAAGTATAATATCAAACCGATCTAGAAGATCCAACACCAAACAATCAAGCTTCTCTCGATAGCCTTGAATTTTCAGTGTGATCTTTGTCTCTCCCATTATATCAATATTATCCCCATTTGCCAACTCAGCCTGTGATCCAACGGTAGCTCGATAAGCTATCCCATTTTGTTCACAAAACTGTTTGGACAGGAAGGCTAATCCTTTAGCTCCTGAGTCCAAAAGACAATGTGCTGGGATTCCACTCAAGAGGCCCTCAAAATGCATTGCAAGCTTATCTTGCATGAGAAGCTCTGTTGCTTCCTCTGGCATTTTGGGTACGGGTGGATCATAGAACACATTCACGGGCCAAGGAATGCCAGGAAGTCTTTTCCGACTTTTCCCCTTTTTGGCTGTGAATAAAACTGTTCCCTTCTTGTATTGTGCAATCAATCTCATTGAGGTCAAGGCTGGATGCAACTCTTTAGACCTTGCTGGAACAAGAATGCAACAAGAAGTATCATGGGGAGATCTCTTCTTTGCGAGAAGATAGTGATCGAGATATTTGTTGATATCCTTGAAAGGAGGATTCAACCACACATGCTGTCCACCTAAATCTCTTTCCAGAAATTCAGAAGGTGTGCAAAATGTATTACATAAGGCACTGTTCACATCCGAACACCCATCCAACGTAAATACGCGGCCTGAAAGTGTCTCAAGACGTTGGAACTCCGCCCTTGTAATTCCTTGGTGAGAATCTTCTCTCTCATCCCTAAATTCCACAGAAGATTTCATTTCTTCACTCTTTTGACTTCTGGTCAAGATTGGTGCAAGAAAAGCATCACAATCAATGTCCATTGGGTCAATTGTGGAATGTGGATTCAGATTCTTCTGATCTCTCAATTGTGTCCACTCAAGTGGGACTTCACAAGAACTGAGGTTCACCTTTTTTGACTGACCACACTTATGGCCTCTTGCCCATGGTTCCCCACAGAACCAGCATAAGCCAGCTTTCTTGCGAGCCTCCCTCTCACTCTCGGTCAACCGTACCACCGGTCTTCGTGAGGGCTGAGTGCCACTTTGAGCTTTAAGCCTTGGTTGCTTAGGCTGATGCCTCTTCTTACTTCCTTTGGCTGGATCTGAGAAGGTAGTTTCCATACCTCTCTTTTTAGCCTTCCGGTCCGTAGTTTTCAACGGAAAACGAGCATCGTGACCCGGGGCTTTAGCCAGCACATACGTTCGCAAGGCTGAGTAGCTTCTCCATTCCCGACCAAGTGTATCAGTCTCCACTTGTTTGCACAAGTGTGGATGGAGGCCCCTCAGAAGGATCCAACACTTGGTAGTGTCGTCCATTGGCTCTTTTCGCATTGCTAAGTGAGCATCCACAAAGCGTACGAAGCCAGGAGTATCGACCTTCTGGTCAATATGATCCTTGCAGGAAGTAAGGGCATTATTTATGGAGTAATCTGTGGCAAGATCTCCAAATGTGCCATCTTCCAGGACTTGGCAGAATTTTTCCCAAGATAAAGACCCGTCCTCGAGTTCTTCCTTGGGTACCCTGGCCAATAAATGTCGGCGGGGTTTTGATCCGAGGAAAGTAGGTGCAATCACTCCCCACTCCTCTCTTGGGACTTTTGCTGCCCTGAAGTACATGGCTAACTCCAAACGGAATTCTGGCCACGGGACTTTGCCCTGGTACTTTTCAGGTTTATCAGCAGTCACTCTTCTGGTTTTGCCCAGGCTAGCATCTTTCTCTTCTTTCTCTACAGAGTTGCATCCAGCCTTGACCTCAATGAGATTGATTGCACAATACAAGAAGGGAACAGTTTTATTCACAGCCAAAAAGGGGAAAAGTCGGAAAAGACTTCCTGGCATTCCTTGGCCCGTGAATGTGTTCTATGATCCACCCGTACCCAAAATGCCAGAGGAAGCAACAGAGCTTCTCATGCAAGATAAGCTTGCAATGCATTTTGAGGGCCTCTTGAGTGGAATCCCAGCACATTGTCTTTTGGATTCAGGAACTAAAGGATTAGCCTTCCTGTCCAAACAGTTTTGTGAACAAAATGGGATAGCTTATCGAGCTACCGTTGGATCACAGGCTGAGTTGGCAAATGGGGATAATATTGATATAATGGGAGAGACAAAGATCACACTGAAAATTCAAGGCTATCGAGAGAAGCTTGATTGTTTGGTGTTGGATCTTCTAGATCGGTTTGATATTATACTTGGTGATACGTGGTTGCAGAAGCGTAAAGCGGTTTTAGACTTCTTTGAAAAGAAGTGCGCTTTAACGACTTCATCCCATCAACGAATATTGCTTCGTCAGGGATTATTACCCAAAGCTACGGGTAAAGATATTCCCCAAAAACAGGTTGCATCTCTACTCTCGATACCACAGGTGAAAAGGAAGTTGAAAGATACTTCAATAAAACCTATTTTGTTGGTAGTTCGTGAGATGGAAGAGATATCATCCCATCTGAAATTGGCGGATGAAACGAGTGAATCAGACAAAGTTCCAGAGGAGCAAATGGAAGCTCTGTTGAAGGACTTTGATGATTTGTTTATTTCTGGTTTGGCGGAATATCCTCCTGAAAGGGCAGTGGCAGCGGATATCCCTTTGGTCGAGGGAACGCGTCCGGTCAATAGACCCTTATTTAGATACACCCCTGCTGAAAGGAAAGAGATAGAGGACCAGTTGTCCGAACGCTTATCCAAAAAATTAATTCAGCCGAGTGCTAGTCCATGGGGCGCTCCGGTCCTCTTTGTTCCTAAAAAGGATGGAGGTTTCCGGATGTGCATTGACTATAGGGGTTTAAATAAAGTAACTATCAAGAATCAGTTCCCGATCCCGCGGATTGATGACCTTCTTGATCAGTTACAAGGCGCGAGATGCTTCACATCTCTTGACCTCAGAGCCGGTTATTGGCAAATGAGAGTCAAAGAGGAAGACATCCCCAAAACCGCCTTTAAAACGCCTTTTGGATTATTTGAGTACCGGGTTCTCCCAATCTTGGATCTCTATCTGTGACCAATTTCTTTGGCATGCCATGAGCTTTGAAAACATGGTTCACAAAGAGATTTGCTGCTTCAGCTGCACCACAATCCGTTCGAGTTGCAGCGAGATGTACCATTTTGGTTAACATGTCCACAAAGACAAGGATTGCATCATAACCTGCTCCACTAGATGATGGGAGGTGAGTGACAAAATCCATCGAAACATTTTCCCATTGTGCATTCGGAATAGACAAGGGTTTTAGGGGACCTTGAGGCTTTCTTCGCCTACCCTTGTGCCTTTGGCATGAATCACATCCTTGCACATATGATCTGATATGGTCCTCCATCTGAGGCCACCAGAAATATCGCTTGATTTGCCGTAAAGTCTTAGCCACACCAAAGTGTCCACTATAGACTGTACTATGGCAATCATGGATTATATCCTGTCTCAATGTTCCAAAATTTGGTACAGCCAGCACATTACCATTCCACCAGTAACCATCTTGATATTGTAACACCTGGGCAGCTTCCAGTGTGTCATACCAAGGGTCCTTAGTGTACCCTTCAGTCAACCTATCTATCAACTGGGTATAATAACCCTGAGGCGGAGATGGGTCCACAGAGTCCCGCCGGCTAGAAACCAAGCCACGTGATCTCCCGGTCTCGCATAATACTCCAATAGATGGTGAGCAAGACGGTATCCGCGACAAGGGATCAGCCACGTTTACCCGTCCCGGTCTATACTCCCATTCAAATTGGAATTCATGGAGTAATGCTAACCAGCGAACCTGCCGTCGATTCAAGGTCGATTGGGAATGGAAAAATGTGTTTGGACTATGGTCTGTGATTACTTTGAATTTGCTATCAGCCAAGTAGCATCTCCATAGTTGAAGTGCATAAACTGTAGCATACATTTCTTGATCACTTGTAGACCAATTCAGTTGTGGGCCGGTAAGCTTTCTACTCTCATATGCAATGGGATGTCCCTCTTGAAGGAGAACTGCCCCTATTGCATTGTTAGAAGCATCCGTAATTACTTCAAAGGGTTTGGTAAAATCCGGCATAGCCAAGCAAGGTGCTTCTGTTAATGCCTTCTTCACCCCCTCAAAAGCGGCCTCACAAGCTGGAGTCCAATCCCATGTCTGTTGCTTTTTAAGCAAATCAGTGAGAGGTGATGCCAAAGAAGAATAACCCTGGACGAACTTACGAAAATAATTGGCAAGCCCGAGGAACGATCTCAAATCGTGTACCCCTTGTGGACGAGGCCATTCTCGTACTTTATTCGTTTTTCGAGGGTCTACAGAGATACCTTTGCGACCTACAATGAAGCCAAGGTAATGTAACTCTGTTTTGTTAAAGTCACATTTGGACTTCTTAAGGAACAATTTATGTTCTCTTAATCTTTGCATCACGGCTCGTACATGGGCCACATGTTCCTCTGGTGTTTTTGAGTAAATCAAAATGTCATCAAGGTAAATCAAGACATATTTGCCTATCATTCCTTGAAACACATGATTCATCAGTGTTTGAAACACTGCCGGAGCGTTCGTTAATCCCATTGGGAGAACCCGGTACTCAAATAATCCAAAAGGCGTTTTAAAGGCGGTTTTGGGGATGTCTTCCTCTTTGACTCTCATTTGCCAATAACCGGCTCTGAGGTCAAGAGATGTGAAGCATCTCGCGCCTTGTAACTGATCAAGAAGGTCATCAATCCGCGGGATCGGGAACTGATTCTTGATAGTTACTTTATTTAAACCCCTATAGTCAATGCACATCCAGAACCCTCCCTCGAAGCCTCCTTAACCCATCAAACCCCCACTCATTGATGGGACCCTTGACTAATGTCATTAGGGCGAGGCACCAGGGTTCTTGAGCTATAGGATCTCCTATTGGGATCCTATGGACCTTAAGCTCTGACTAGGCTATCACTAGTGCCCATAGCTAGTCTGTAGCTCTAGCTAGTGCTTACTAGACATCTCGGTGATCACTTGTAACAGTGCCCCCTCCTTAGATGTGAAGCCGCCTCGGGTTCACTAGGAATCAAATGCATGATAGGCATCATACAAATGATAGTGTCTAGTAGTTACACTATTTTAAGAGAGGAGATCATCATCATCCAGTGGCCAACTGTGATATGATGTCTCAAACCTTCGCTTGTGATCTCCTTCGGATCGTGCGAGGTGGTACAATCGATTGTGCTTGAGATTGGTGAAACTCGTCAACCAATTCTCGCGCGTGCACGACATTCTGTTCCGGTTCCCATGAGTTGTGCTCATGACCGTATCCAACCCATTTCACTAGGAATTCTGTGTAGCATTTCTTGCCCCTACGTCGCTCTCTGCGATCAAGAATGCGCTCAACCTCCCATTCCAAGTCACCTTCAATCTCGATAGGTGGCGGGGGTTGCACAGTTCCTTTAGCCCAATATGGCTTCAAGAGTGAAGCATGGAACACCGGATGTATGGGCAAAGTATCAGGAAGCTTTATTTTGAAAGCAACCTCATTTATTTGACGCTCGATAGGGAAAGGTCCTACCCATTTCGGCGTTAATTTCCGCGATCCTGGATGCTTTAACCTTAAGTTCCTTGCATCAAGGAGAACAAGGTCTCCAACCTTGATCTCTACAGGAGCCCGGTGACGATCAGCTTGAGCTTTATAGCGTTGCTGAGCCGCCTGAAGGCGTTTCTTTGCCTCAACAATCCCTTCTCGGATTTCACTCGTCATTTTCTGAACTTCTGGTACAGCGACCTGCTTTGGTCCTTTTCTAGGGATCTGAGCAGTCAATGCTGTCCATGGATCTTTTCCATAGTTCAGGAAGAAGGGTGTTTCTCCAGTTGCTTCTGATCTTGAGTTATTTATTGCAAACTCAACAACCGGTAATAAATCAGCCCAATTTCTTTGGGAAGGCCCCACAAAGTGGCGAAGAGTATCTTGCATCACTTTGTTCATCGCTTCGGTTTGCCCATCTATTTCTGGATGATAAGCCGAAGAAAGGGCTTGACTGATTTCCCATTTATCACACAACTCCCTAAAGAAGTGTGAGACAAATCTTGGATCTCTATCTGTGACCAATTTCTTTGGCATGCCATGAGCTTTGAAAACATGGTTCACAAAGAGATTTGCTGCTTCAGCTGCACCACAATCCGTTCGAGTTGCAGCGAGATGTACCATTTTGGTTAACATGTCCACAAAGACAAGGATTGCATCATAACCTGCTCCACTAGATGATGGGAGGTGAGTGACAAAATCCATCGAAACATTTTCCCATTGTGCATTCGGAATAGACAAGGAGGGGGCACTGTTACAAGTGATCACCGAGATGTCTAGTAAGCACTAGCTAGAGCTACAGACTAGCTACGGGCACTAGTGATAGCCTAGTCAGAGCTTAAGGTCCATAGGATCCCAATAGGAGATCCTATAGCTCAAGAACCCTGGTGCCTCGCCCTAATGACATTAGTCAAGGGTCCCATCAATGAGTGGGGGTTTGATGGGTTAAGGAGGCTTCGAGGGAGGGTTCTGGGAGGTTTTTGTAACACAATGTAATTGAGGAAGTGGATGAAAGATGAGGCTAGATTTGTCCAACCAACAGCAAAAACTTGGACAAATCCAGGCCCCTAACAAACACACCCCAAATAACCCAAAACTCATAAAAATTTGAAGAAGTGTTGGAAAACACTTGAAAAAATTCCAAATTTTCAAATCGAAAGACATCGATTCAAGTCCTCTTTTGATGCAATGACTGGAACAATGATTTTGCGTGTCCGAAATCAGACGATTTTGGTCACGACAGTTGTACAACTGGTCTAATGGAAGATTTTTGGTGTTTTTAAAGTTGTTTTCCTATGGTTTCACACTTCTGTCCTAGTTCTACAGTCTCTCAGCCACATCTAGGATCACATTGAAGGTGTGCCAAGATTTTCTCAGTTTCAAACCGGCGTTATATCGAGTACGGCGCTATTCAAAGCGGCGGTATTGGGTGACCCGACTGTACCGCTATATTGGCCGGAGTGTCCCATCAGGCAACAGTGTTGTTATCGCTCGATGTGACGCTCCGAAAACGCATTCGGCACAACTACTAATTCTTCATTCGCGCAGCGACTGAAGATAGAGTCACACTGAATTACCGCAGAGTCTGTCTACGGCAACTGAGTCGGACTACGCCGACGTTGAATGTTCTATCAAAAACTCGGTATCTAAACTGCGACGCACCGAAACTATCATCACCCAAGAAGTCGGCTAAGACCAGTCGCACTAACAATCATTACTATCCGAGAGTCACAGTCTCGATTCCCTTTAACAACGAAAAGCCTAAGACCAGGCATCTGAACGCAACACGAGTCAAAGTCGACGGAGACACCCGCTAAGAGGGCCTTGCTCCCGAGATCGAGACAGAAAGTGGAGTCCCCTGGAGGGTGGTCGCTAAGAGACCATGGCCTAAGGGGACTCTGGAAACTGAGCTGGAGAAGGGAGAAACATAAAACACAAACACCAAAACACAAAACACAAAGGAGACACTCAGAGGAGAGGTCAACTCCTCTGAGTGAGAGAAATCTCCTAAAGGAAGGGCAGCACCATACTATGGATCCGACACCGATATGTCGGCGTCCGACTTTTCCGATAACCGATAAAAGTCGGCCTCAGAAAGCGCCGATGTTGTCGGCGCCCGACTAATTCGGTCCGACATCGCCGATGTACCGATATAATCGGCCCGACTGTAATAGATCGGTCCGACTTTTCCGATAAGTAACGGCCGATCATCCAATTCTACCTTTGAAACCAGATCGGATCGGGATCGAGATCGGCGTTTTCCGATCAGATCGGGAATTTACCGATTTTATCGGATTTTCCGATCATCCACCGACCCCGATCCGATCATGATCGGAATGTCGGATGACGTACAAAGTGACCCCCGCAAGGTCCCTAGAACCCAAGGGAACTGAGTGGGATTCGAACACCGTACCGCACGGTGTCGAACCATCTACACTAAGCACTAAGCCAAGCGGACCACGGTGAAATCGTGGCTGTTGCAATAATATACCCTAATTTTACAGAATTACAAAAAGATCAAGGTATATTATTGCAACAGCCACGAATCAACCGTGGTCCGCTTGGCTTAGTGCTTAGTGTAGATGGTTCGACATCGTGCGGTACGGTGTTCGAATCCCACTCGGTTCCCTTGGGTTCTGGGGACCTTGCGGGGGTCACTTTGTATGTCATCCGACATTCCGATCATGATCGGATCGGGGTCGGTGGATGATCGGAAAATCCGATAAAATCGGAAATTTCCCAAATTCACCGACTTCGCGCCTTTCATGCCGATCATGATCGGACGACTCCGACTAACGCTCCGATCATAAGATCGTACCGACTTTTTGATCGGCCGATCCTGCCGATCACGGCCGCGAAGTCAGATCGGATCGGGGTCGGGATCGGGTGAGCCGACCTTTAATCGGGTCGGACGCCGATCCCGATTAGTCGGTCCGATCATGGCGCCGATCTCCGATGATCGGGCCGATAATGATCGGAAAAAAAAAATCGGAAAAAAGCCGACTTTTTTCGTATCACTTAGTAATAGACGTTAGTGAAAATCCGATCCCGATCCGACCCCGTTTAGACCTATTTATAGCAGGCCGATAATTGCCGACTGTATCCATAGTATGGGCAGCACCTTCCCTTACTATTCTGACTCCACTCCTATTTTCTCTCTAGAATTAGAGTCTGATCAGAAACAGTCTATTTTGCATAAAGACACTCAGAGACACAAGAATAATAGCAAGAGAATATTTTTACAGAAAGAGAAGGGATGGTGTATCCCATTTCAAAAGTGTACTTCAGAAAACCTTGGATAATGCTATCTTTAGCCAGAAGTACCTCGTCCGGTCGGGATTCCCGTTTAAGGTAAGTCGCGAAGCTTTCCTTAAGTCCGTCACGATAAGAGAGTCCTCCTATAGATAGATGTCCGAAGTAAGAAGTAAACGAGGTAGTCACCGAGTTCTGTCTGTTCTCTATCAGAATTCTGTGGGATATTTATACTCGCGGCCGGTTCTAGCGCTAGCGCATGTGTGCTGGCCGCGAGTTCGGCGTCACGACAGGGGTCGACTAGCGACCCGACTGCCAGTCGTGCGTATCGCCTAAGAGATCGTTTTTCGTAGTGAGTTGTATCCGTTTCGCTGGAATCCATAGTGTTTTCGCTGGCCCCTTGTGTTCCCAGCCGCACGTTTCGTAGAAGTCATACCTCGGATGTCATAAAATGACAGTGCCGGCAGTAAGACTCCTAGTACTCTGCGCTAGCCATGGGTTGGCGTGCCAGCTATTCGATATCTTCCAGCGTATCAATATACAACTTTTCCTACGTCATCGACCTCGTCGGGAATTGAACCCGACGTACGAACCACCAGGTCTCACATAGAGCAGCGTAAAATACGACTGTTTATCAGTGTGAGTTGGCAATTCCATTCTTCCGAATTATCATCGGAATAATCATTACATCTGGTGGCAGTCATACTATGGACGTGATCGGAAATGATCGGCCGTCCATTTTCGATGTCAGGACAGGTCGTTTCATTGATCTGACCTGATACGATCTCGTTCCACATGATTCTGAAAATGATCGGTCTTTTTTTTTTTTTTTTTTACCGATCATGATCGATGATCGTGATCGTGATCGGCCGATCAAAACCTGATCGATGATCGTGGTCGGCCGATCAAAGCTTGATCGTAATCGGGATCGGGCTTCCGATTGTCGATCTAATCGGTTGCTCCGATCACGATCCCGATCACGATCAAGCGTTGCGACATGCAAACGCCTAATCGGCCGATCAAGATCGGTGAAACGCCGATTAATCGGCCGTTGATCCGATCAGCTCCGATCATGGTCGGTTGATCGGGATTTGGTTTCAAATTCCGATTATGATCGGTCCAAGAAATCAAAAACCGACTTTTGCACCGATCATCACTTCCGATCAAATCCAAAGTTAGTCAGTTCTGCCGTACTGTCCCGAATATATCGACTTCGCTCCCTGTTCGACTTCACCGCACCGTGCGCCTTTGTATCGTGGTATCTTGTTGTTGTCTCGCCTGCAGTGCTGATCGATTGCGATGTACGTGGAACTCAAAGCACGGCAGTATGTCGTGAGGCTCCGGAACAAGCTCCAAAACCGAACAGACCTGTTCCAGCCCGGGACGGTGGTAGATCGGGATGCCGCCGAGGTGGTGTTCCGGCATTTGACGTCGCTTAACACGTATTTTGGTCTGGAAAATGTAAGTGTATGCTGCCTGCTATCTGCTGCACTGTTTCTGTTTCGAATGTTTTGACTTAGGGTTACTGTTACTTGTCTTCCTAGGCTCTGTTCTGGAAAGCTGCATCCGCCCTGGACAGCGCTGCGGGAAGCGAAGACGAACTTTTCTTGCGAGCGTACCGAGCGGGCAACCCCCCTGAAAGGCGCATCGACCCCATACTCGATTCCATTCAGGTGACACCTCCAGGACTGACCAGGAAGGGGAGCACCAACCTGGGGGACATGGAATACCCCTACATGGTGCCTACAGGTGAGCAGTCCAGCATCAGGTTCAAATTAGGTTGTTTTTCTCTCTGCCCTCACATTCACATTCTGTCTTTTGCAGAACTCCTTCGTGATCGCCAGCTATTGCCTCATCTGGACCAGCTCAGAGAGGAGGTTGCAACCATGCACGAGGTTGATCTAGATCTGAGCAGAACGTTCGACTGGAGCATCGAAGCTGCAAGTCTTCCAGCACCTGATCCTGCACAAGAGATTTTGCCTGAAGCTACACTTCCAACCGCAGATGAACCTGAATCTGAACCTGAACCTGAGGGACCCTCTGAGCAGCTGCCGGAAAACCCGTGGAGTATGACGGACGAGGAGTCTGTTTATGAACCTGAACCTGTGCTTCACCCTGGTGGAAGAGGCTCCCCCCCAAACATGTTCAGACCTGCTGGAGCTGGTGGAAGAGGGCCACCCCCCAATCTGTTCAGAGCTGCTGAAGCTGGTGGAAGAGGGCCACCCCCCAATATGTTCAGAGCCGCTGAAGCTGGTGGAAGAGGGCCACCCCCCAATCTGTTCAGAGCCGCTGAAGCTGGTGGAAGAGGGCCACCCCCCAACGTGTTCAGAGCTGCTGAAGCTGGTGGAAGAGGGCCACCCCCAAACATGTTCAGAGCTGCTGAAGCTGGTGGAAGAGGGCCACCCCCAAACATGTTCAGAGTTGCTGGAGCTGGTGGAAGGGGGAATGTTGGTGGATGGGAATTCGGGGGAGGCGGCAGGAACAGGAACAGAGCAGGTCAGGGTGGTCAGGGTGGTCAGGGTGGCCAGGGTGGTCAGGGTGGTCAGGGTGGCCAGGGTGGTCATGGTGATCAGAGGCAGGCAAACCCCAGACCCCCATTGATGGACAGGTGGCCAATGGATTTTGATGGACAACCTTGCATCAACGACAGTGAGGGGTACCCTCGGCGCAGGCAGGCCCCCTTGCGAAGGATCATGTCTGAACGGAGCAGGGAACAGCGCAGAACTGCCCAGCGAGAGAGAGCCAACATGCAGACGGAGTATGCCTTCTTCCCCGACTTCACCATCCAATTCCCGATAACCTTCGCCTCCATGCCCCATCTGAATCAGTTCGTGCAAAACGTGTATCTGCAGAACTGTTACGCTCTCCACAGAGTCCGTGAAGGCCTCTTCCACCATCAGACCCGTTTGGAGGACCGAAACGTAATGAGGGACCTGGATACTGGCTCGGTCGACTTTGCACCTATCCCTGAAGACCGCACACGTGTGTATCGGGTCAGGGTTGGACCGGATGGGAGGTTGGTGGAGGAGGAGGAGCCAAATTAAAGAAACTGTTTTGAGTCACCATAAACAGAGGGTTATCTGTTATCTGTTATCTGTTTTTTGATTCACGTAATGAACCATGAACCAGTCTGTTATTTGTTATCTGTTTTTTGATTCACGTAATGAACCATGAACCAGTCTGGTATCTGTTATCTGTTTTTTGATTCACGTAATGAACCATGAACCAGTCTGTTATTTGTTATCTGTTTTTTGATTCACGTAATGAACCATGAACCAGTCTGGTATCTGTTATCTGTTTTTTGATTCACGTAATGAACCATGAACCAGTCTGGTATCTGTTATCTGTTTTTTTATTCACGTAATGAACCATGAACCATGAACAGAGGGTTATTTGTGTGGGCTGAATCAGTGCTGGAATCTGTGGAACCTCTGAAACTTTTTGTTTTGTTTGAGTCATGTAATGAACCATGAACCATAAACAGAGGGTTATTTGTGTGGGCTGAATCAGTGTTGGAATCTGTGGAACCTCTGAAACTTTTTGTTTTGTTTGAGTCATGCAATGAACCATGAACCATAAACAGAGGGTTATCTGTGTGGGCTGAATCAGTGCTGGAATCTGTGGAAACCTCTGAAACTTTTTACCAAGCATTCAAAAAAGTTTGGATTACATACCCATACCAAAACAAACAAAACTCGGGGCAAATCACACCAGGTCAAGATGCAGATTGTCTGATCCATACCCAGCACCCCAAACAGAGAACATACCCGGCACCCCAAACCAAAAAAAGGAGAGTTCCTCCGAAACAGGAGGGTTCTGAATCAGACTGAAGATTGTCCCACACAATCAAACAGAAGCAGTTCAGGTCATGCCCTGAACAGATGCAGATTGTCCCGGAGCACGGTCAGTTGGTTGACCTTGCTCTCCTCCATCGCCCTCCTGCGCTTGTTCAGCTGGTGGCCATTGACACTGAACATCCGCTCAACCGAGGCGCTGGAGGCTGGGATGCAGAGATACTCGGCAGCCAGGATCGAAACTGTTGGGTATGCCGCCTGGTGTACCCTCCATCAGTCCAGAACAGATGAAGTGCTCTGAATAACCCTCCTGACCCCACAATATCGCTCCCACTCATCAGAATAAGAACCGCCCGTAGCAGATGAAGGAGGGCACACACTGAGCCAGTCCCGTTCGAGATTTTCCTTTTTCTTTTTTTTTCCCTCTCTGCCTTCCCCCGGATTGTCAACACCTCTGCAATCTGATCGCAGCCGGATCTCCTTCAGCAGAGTCACGCACTCTTGCAGCACATCTGAAACCCACAGATCAGGTCTGCTGAATTGCTTCCTCAAGCAAGGAAAGCGCCCTGGGGTGCCCCACAAATACCGATTCACCTCAGCGTCTTCGAGTGATAGTTTGGTCGGATCCAGATGCTGCATGCACCCGACGGCCAGGAGCCATGCGGGATCGTCAAATTCATGGTCCATGACTGTGCGGAGCACATCTCTGAAGTCTATCACATCCGGTTCCTCGATGTTCATGGCATCTACCGCAGCGCTGATCCGAGCCATGAGCATCAGGACGGCACTCCCCGTCACCTTCTTTTCTGCCTCCAGTACCTTGGTTGCTTCCTTGTATGGCCTCAGAACCAGGTACAGTTCCAGCAGCACTTTCCATTCTTGGGGGTTGATATTGTATTGGGGGGGAAGGAGGGGAAAGAGCTGGATCAGATCGGGTTTCAAAATCAACAATCGATGCAACATGTACCAGATGCTGTTCCACCTAGTCTCCACCGCCAAGGTGAGTCTGAGAACCTTGTCAGATCTGCGGACAGGTCCTGGGCAGTCTTCTGCCTCCTCCACGTCGTCTCCATCATCGGGACATGCGTCTTCATCACTTGAATATATTTCCTGCGATGTAGGGTCGTCCTGTTCCTGGCTCTGATGGTCGTTTTGATTAGATTCCTCTTGTGCATCCTCCAGAAGTTCATCCTCATCAACTTGAGATGGACCGGGGCTCTCACCAAGCCCACCGTTGCCAATCCCAGAGGCACCCGTGGCTGTCGAGGACCGGACCACATAAATTAACTCTTGGGGAGCAGCCTCCGCTTGTTGCCGTTCCAGATCAGCTTCTTTTCTTTTGGCTCGATCGATCTGAATCTGTTTCAGCTTTTCCCAATGAGTGGATGCACCCATCACTGTTCTGCACAGATCGTGTACTTTGGCCACAAGGTCGTTCACGCTTTGGGGGGCATTTTTCAGACCCTTCTTTACCCCCAAATTTATTCTGTGTGTCCCGCACCCGTGCCAATCGTAACTGTAGTTCATTTCACATGCTGCCCCCATTCTGGACTCGTGATCGGTAACGATGCTGGCCTGATATCCGGTCAGATCAAAGTCCTCCCTGATCTCGTTCATTTTTGTGCAAATGTCCAAAGCAGTTGCGGTACCCTCCATTTCCCAGGTCCCGAGACTGATCCGCTTGAGTTCGAACAGATCCTGTTCCGGGTCCCGGTGTATGTAGACAGCCCCCATCGCGAACCAATGCTTGGGCTGCTGAGACCAACCATCAGCAACAAAGCATGGTCGGAATCTGCTCAGATCCATATCCTTCATCTTTTTTTTAAGCCTGTTGGAGGACAATCCGACCTGGTGAGACATGGATTTCGCTGATAGAGGCGGAGCAGATGCGTTCAGTTGAGTGCACATGTCTCGGAAGTGCTGATCTTCCACTGTCCTGAAGGGGGCCCCGACGCTGACCAGATAGCACATAACCTTGTGCCGGTACGACTGGAACTCCCGGGTAGTAGGTCCCCATTTAGACACAAACGGGAGTGTTTTCTGGGTCCCAAAAGAACTGATCCGACCCCCTTGTGTGCCTGTTTTCATGTCCTGATCCTTTTGCCTTTTCAAATGGCAGCCCTCAAAGCCTTCCGCGACAGCGATTTCCATTTCGGAACTGATCCGGATACTGTGTTTGGCCGCATGATTCAAAAGGGGGATCCTGCCTCCCTTCACCCATGACAATTGTTCATGACTGTAGTGAATCGCCTGATTCAGAGCCTGCGGGGCCCTGAATCAGGAGATTTGACTGTAGGTTGGCGAGCTGGCAGCTCAGCAGGTGTCCCTGCTGAACTGGCAGCTCAGAACATTCTGTGATCTGACCTGATACAGTGATGGGTTCACTGTGTCAGCTCAGTAGTTGTCTGATCAGGGGATCAGGTCTTGTCAGAGGTGCTGCAGCAGGGTATTTGAGCAGCGCCTCTAGGGTATTGGTACACTTGGTTTTAACCTAGCTTTAACCTTGTTCGGAGTGCTTTGCACCTTGGTCTCCTTTGTTTCACCTTCAGCTTGGCTGGCAGACTTGCAGAGTCGCAGCCGTTGCATTGGTTTCGGAGCATTCTTGTGGCAAGATCACAAGTGATCTTGGGAGAAGCAGAGAGTTCTGGTGAAACAGCAGGCGCAGAGTTTTCAGGCGCAAGGTTTTTACAGAATCGATCAGGGCGCAGGGTAGCGCTGAGTGCAGGCATAGTTGGCGCATTTTTCGCACAGTTTTGTGTAGGCGCAGTGCTGCACAGAGGTCGTTTTGTACGCAAGGTTATAGTAGAGTTTGCAGGCGTTGCCTAGCATAGAACGTTGTCAGGCGCAGGTTTTTGCGCAGCAGTAAGGGGCACAGTTCAGTGCGGGCACAGACGCAGATTTGCGCAGCCTTGAGTGGTAGAGTTTTGCAGGCGCAGGTTTTGCGCAGCAGCAAGGGGGCACAGACGCAGATTTGCGCAGCCTTGAGTGGTAGAGTTTTGCAGGCGCAGGTTTTGCGCAGCAGCAAGGGGGCACAGACGCAGATTTGCGCGGCCTGAAGTGTTAGAGTTTGCGTAGCGGAACTAGGGTCGGCAGTTGATGAGCAGTGCGGGCTCAGGTTTTACAGTTGTTAGTTCTGACGAAGAGGAAGTGCCCTCTGACGGGTTTCCTAGTGAGAATCAGCCAGATCAGACTCGGACTTTACCTGCCTTTGTTTTCAGAGCAGGACCTATCAGGGAAAACAGGGTGCAGGAACCACTGAGTCAGGTGGAGGAGAGTTCAGTTTTGGCTCCCTCGCACGATCATTATTGGGTGTTTCGTCAGGGTACTTGGATATATTCTGTTACTTGTAGGAATCCGAACTGCCTTCTTTTGTTAGAGTGGCTTGAGAAGGAAAGGATCAGAACTAGCAACCTGTAAAAGAGATCTTCTGACTCTGGTTGTTGTATGAGTTTTGGTAGACCTGTAGCAGTGAGAAGTAGCGAAAGTGAGGCAGAAACAGACGAGGAAACTGTGATTCAGGGTGAGGCAGAGTTTCAGGGAAACCTGCCACCTGATCTGTTTACTTTCGCAGGGGACTGGGTTCCAGCTCCTTACAGGTTACCCAGACCGGTGCAGGTTCTGGGTCCAGTGAGACACCCGTTGGCAGTGGTGCCACCACCTCCTCTCAGAGCGCCTCCTCACGGCCACAGAAAGGCAGAACGCAGTGGTAACGTCATCAGATACTACGACTGTTCTGATCCTCAGTGTCCTATCTACAGATTGCAGAGGGCAACGCAGGAGAGGCGTGAGCAGAACGAGCTGAGGCGCAGAAGGAATGTCAGGCGGGGAGGAGCAGATGGGGGTACCAGCCCCAGATCCTTTCGATCTGCAGGCAATGAGGCAGATGATAACAGATCTGCAGAATGAAGTCCTTCACCTGAGGAATGTTGCTGCAAATGTCAACCATCAGATGAATGATGTGGTGCAGCAGGCTGTGGCAGAAAGGTTGCCTCAGCCACAGGCTCCAGCAGCACTGGGCAAGGCCAGAGCAAAGACACCAGATGCTTGGTATGGTGACCCTGGTGATATCCCACTGAATGAGTGGCAGGTGCAGTTACAGACATATTTTGATGTGACAGGCACAAGGGATGTAGAGCAGCAGGTTTTAGTGGCTGCAGGATCACTCAGGGGAGCTGCAGGTACTTGGTGGAGAGGCAGATATGAGGCTGCTCTTGCAGGCCACCAGGAACTGCCTCAGTCACTTGTTGCTTTGGTTGAACAGCTGAGACAGGAGTTTGGCAAGGTGAACGAGAACCGTGACTTCAGAAGAGAGTGGTCTCGTTTGCGTCAGGGGCGACTTTCGGTTACTGAGTATGTACACAAGTTTCGCAGGCTCACACTGCAGATTCATGACAGCAATCCTGGGGAAAAGCTCTTCAGGTTCATGGAGGGTCTGCACGAGCGTCTGCGGACGAAGGTTGAGATGGAAGATCCCAACACCCTCGAAAGAGCGATCGCGCTGGCGGCGACCTGGGAAGGTCCTCTTGAAAACTACCACAGAGATCGCAGTCCCAGCAGCAGACGCGCAAGGTCGCGCAGGGACAGATCGAAGAGTCGTGGCAGGTCGTTCAGCAGAGGCAGATCCCAGAGCAGAGGTCGCAGTAGCAGTCGAGGAAGGTATAACACCGAACGCGACAGGTACCACCCGCAGCGTCAGGCACCACACTTAGGTGATCGTATGGAGGTTGATGGCCTCCAGCGTAACCGCGTGGGGTTTGATGTCAGGGAAGGTCGCAGCGGCAGTAGAGGTCGCAGCGGCAGTCGCGGTGGTGATCGCAGTTACAGTCGCAGTAAAAGCAGAGGACGCAGTGGCAGTCCTCGCAGACACCAGAGGCAGAAACGAGGAGGAACTGGAGAGGGTTCCTCAGACAGGAGGAGCAGAATGGATATGGGCAGATCAGCAGCCCATGTTGATTGTTACAGGTGTGGCAAGAAAGGCCACTTCGCCGCTGACTGCTCGGAAAACTAAAGAGGTCAAGGGCTGGAGAGTCCCTTGGCCGGAATGAAAAGGTGAAGGAGGACAGAAGAGGAGTGTGGGAGGGCCGGCGTAGCCACCCACACAAGGAGGCTACCATGGGGAGGGTAGCATCTGTTTCAGGGAAGCAGAACCCGGCAGGTGGTGTGCCTTGTGAAGCCACACCGAAAGGGAAGGTCGGTCGTTTGGAAAACGTTGAATTGGCGGGTACTCTGTTGAAGGCAGAGTCTCCTGCAAGTAGGTCAGTGGATGAATTGGCGGGTACTCTGCTGGAGGCAGAGTCTCCTGCAAGTAGGTCAGTGGATGAATTGGCGGGTACTCTGCTGGAGGCAGAGTCTCCTGCAAGTAGGTCAGTGGATGAATTGGCGGGTACTCTGCTGGAGGCAGAGACTCCTGCAAGTAGGTCAGTGGATGAATTGGCGGGTACTCTGCTGGAGGCAGAGTCTCCTGCGAGTAGGTCAGTGGATGAATTACTGGGTGCTGCTGCAGGGGCAGTAGCATCTGCAGGAATTTTGAAGGAGGTTTCCGGGAATGAGGAGGCTGGTCGGTCGAGTGGAACCACCACCTCTCAGGTCCCTGAGGCAGGAGGTGCAGGGCCAGGCGGGGCCACACCTGACCTGCATGAGTTTTCTGTGCATGTGAGTGCTGACAGTGATCTGAGGGCAGACGCTGCAGACTCGTTTTCAGTGAGAGAGGAATCTGAGCTGGGCAGACCTAATGAAGTTTGCTTTCAAGGACATAGCTTAGATGAACCCCCACTTTTGAAGTTGAGAGGAGTCCATGGGGGGACTCAAGGGATGTTGAAGACCACAGGAACTGTGGCAGGTTGTTTTTCTCGAATATTGATAGATAGTGGGGCAACTGACAATTTTGTTTCAAAAGATTGGTTGCTTGAAAATGGCATTCAGACAGAAGCTGCTGAGGTACTGACTGAGGTGCAGTTAGCAGATGGTAAAACCTCAGAAAAGGTAGAAAAAGAGCTGCAGGCCAGTGTCAAAATGGGCAGGTTTGTATCAGAGGAAAAGATGTATGCCATAACACTAGGGAGGTACGACCTGGTGTTAGGAATGTCTTGGTTAAGCAAACACAACCCTGTTATAGATTGGCAAAAGAAGTTGTTGGTCTTGCAGACACCTCAGGGAGCAGTCAATCTCAGAATGCAGACTGGTAGAGTAGAGGATTGCAGTACAGCAGAGTTGGATCTGATGTCTGCAGCAGAGTTCGCACAGGCTGCTCGCAAGGGCAGACCTATATATTTACTTCATTTGAGAGAAGTGGATGTTGAGCATGCAATAAATGGATTAGAAAGTACTGAAGCAGTAAAAGGAAGTTTTGCAGATACAGTCTCAGAGGAAGAAAGAGAAGCTTTGCAGTTGGAAAAAGAAATCAGAAAAGAGTTTCAGGATTTGTTCAAAGAAGAACTGCCTCAGGAGTTACCTCCTGACAGAGGTGTTAACCACAAGATAGAACTTGTGGAAGGGGCAGAACCAGTAAAGAAGGGACTTTACAGGGCTAGTTTTGCAGAAAGAGAAGAACTGAAAAAGCAGTTGGCAGAGTTGCTGAAACAGGGTTTTATCAGACCTAGCAAGTCACCCTGGGGATCACCAGTTTTATTCGTTCCAAAGAAAAATGGGAAGTTGAGAATGTGTGTCGATTTCAGGGCACTGAATAAACTGACAGTGAAAAACAGGTATCCTATTCCAAGGATTGAGGAGTTGCTAGATCAGATTCAGGGAGCTCGTTGTTTCAGTAAAATAGATCTCTGCTCAGGTTATCATCAAGTGCGGTTGGACCCTGCAGATTCAGAAAAGACGGCCTTCCGCACTAGATATGGGCTTTTTGAATATGTGGTTCTTCCTTTTGGGCTGACAAATGCCCCTGCCACCTTTATGAACACCATGAACCATGTTCTTCATGATTTCTTGGATATTTTCTGCATAGTTTATCTGGATGACATTTTGGTTTACAGCAGGAATTGGGCTGAACACAAGGTTCACTTGCAGAAAGTGCTGCAGAGACTGAGGGAACAGAAACTGTATGCTTCAGCTACTAAATGTGACATCTGCAAGATGCAGGTGGAGTTTTTGGGACATGAAGTGAGTGCTGCAGGTATACAGGTGTTGCAGAACAAAGTGCAGATCATCAGGGACTGGCCTCCCTTAACGTCAGTGAAGGACCTCAGATCCTTCCTTGGCCTGGCAAATTACTACAGAAGGTTCATCAAGGACTTCTCTGCCAGGGCTAAGCCATTGACTGCCTTGCTGAAGAAGGAAGCAAGCTGGCAATGGACAGAAAGGGAAGCTGCGTCAATGCAGGATATTAAGGAGGCATTGATGTCTGCACCAGTGTTGTTGGTGCCTGACCCAGGATTGAAGTTTGAAGTCACCACCGATGCTTCAGACTATGCTATTGGAGCAGTCCTTACACAGGACCATGGACAGGGTCAGCAACCTGTGGCCTATGAAAGCAGGAAACTGCAACCTGCAGAACTGAATTATGCTACCCATGAGAAGGAGCTCTTGGCCATTGTACATGCACTCAAGGTGTGGAGGCACTATCTGGATGCTCAGGAGTTTGTGGTGCACACTGATCATGCACCGCTGAAGTATCTACAGACTCAGCCTCAGTTGTCCAAGAGGCAGGCAAGGTGGATGGAGACCTTACAATCCTTCAAGTTTGAGATCAAGTACAGACCTGGAAGAGACAATGTGGTGGCAGATGCACTGAGCAGGGCCACACATCAGACTGCAAGGGAGCAGCCTGAAGTTAATGCACAAGCAAGATTGGACCTGACCCAGGGATTTCAGGAGGAGGTCAAGGAGGCCTATCAAAAGGATCCTTTATGCAAGCAATTGATTGAGGCAAACTACAGACCAGCTCATGTAAAGTGGGATGGTCAGAGGCTTTGGAGAAGGGTTTGCAATGCCTGGAAATGGTGGATACCTGATGCAGACGGGCTCAGGGAGAAGTTGCTCCATGACTGCCATGAATCAGCATTGGCAGGACATCTGGGCAGACGAAAAACGCTGGTCAGAGTGCAGGCGCATTACTTCTGGCCACGCATTTCAGGCACAGTACAGAAGTATGTCAAGAATTGCATCCCCTGTCAGAGAAATAAGGCTTCTAATCAGAGGCCTTTGGGTAAGCTGCAGCCTCTGCCTATTCCTGATGGCAGGTGGTCCAGTGTTTCAATGGATTTTGTAGGCCCTTTGCCTAAAACCAGGAAGGGGTCAGATTATTTGCTTGTGGTAGTGGACAGATTCAGTAAGATGTTGCGCTTGATTCCAACCAAACAAACGGTAACTGCAGCAGGGGTTGCAGATTTATTCTTTCAGAATGTAGTTCGTTTCTTTGGGTTGCCTCAAGAGATTGTTTCGGATAGAGACAGTCGGTTCACTAGTAATTTTTGGAGAGCTCTGTGGAAGAGAGCAAATACTAGATTGGCAATGTCTAGTAGTTACCACCCTGAGACAGACGGGCAGACAGAAAGGGCTAACAGAACTGTGCAGGAGATTCTGCGAAGTTATGTTGAGCCTGCAGGTGCAGATTGGGAAGAGCATTTGGCTGCTGCAGAGTTTGCTTACAACTCCAGCATCAATGCCACTACAGGATTCTCTCCCTTTTTCCTCATGTACGGGCAGAATCCCCGAACTCCTGCAAGTGCTGTAGCAACTACAGCCTGCCCTGCGGTGGATGATTGGTGGACTACTTGGCAGCAAGCTCTGCTTGCTGGCAGAGACAACATTGCTCAAGCTCAAGATCGACAACGCCAGGTGGCGGATCAAACCAGGCGGGGAGGGGGCTTTGAGCCAGGCGAAAAAGTTTTTCTGGCAACCAAGGACTTACCCCTACCTGATGTGCTGAGCAGGAAACTAACTGCAAAGTTCTGTGGGCCATTTGAGGTGGTAGAAAGGCTGTCGGAGGTGACAGTCAGGTTGAGGCTGCCAGGGCATTGGCGAATCCATGATGTGTTTCATGTGTCCAAGCTGAAGCCTGCCTTTATTGATCAGGAGGGCAGTTTTCCAGCCAGGAGGACACACACACTGCAGCCTGAACCAGAGCTGGTTGAGGGGCAAGAGGAATACCTGGTGGACAGGATTCTTGCAGAAAGGACTGTCAGAGGCAGGAAGCAGTACCTTGTCAGGTGGCAGGGCTATGACCAGTCAGAGGATACATGGGAGCCTGCCAGAAACTTGCGAAACGCACCGGACAAGTTACGTGAGTTTGAGATAAGGAGCTGAAAGGACCCGACCAAACAGAGGTGACAGGTTGATATCTCTGACAGACTGAAGCAACCCCTGACAGAAACAGCGAAAAGAGTGCAGCATACTGGAACAAGAAGCTGTCTAGCAAGTTACGTGCGCAGAGCAGGAAAAGAGAAAGAGGAGCTTATCGTTCGAAAGGAAGGAGTCAATATGGATCAGCAACCAGCAAACCAGACCGCCCTTATCGTCTCAACCCCCGCCAGCAGCAGTGAACCAGCAGAAACTACCCCTGTGGTTATCAGCGGAGAAGCGGTGGAGAAAGCCGACGTGAGCAAGGGGGCAGATGAGGTTGTGGCGTTTGAGGAGGCTGTGCAGGTTCTGCGGAAGAGGGCAGTCGACGTTGCGGAGTTGGAAAGGCTGAGGAGCAAGTGTCAAAAGGTGGAGCAGGAGAAGTGGAAGCTGCAAGGGTCTCTGAGTGCTGCCGAAAGTGAGCTGAAAGCGTGGCGAGTGATACGGGATAAAGCGGCACAACCCGCAAAGGGGGCGGGCCGGTCCACCAACGTCCCGTATCGTGTATCATTTGGTTTCGGAGCCGAACTTGCGATCCGAAGGTCACAAGTTCGAGTCCTAGCGAGGCCATGGAAGTTGAGAGTGAGTTGGCGCCTCTGACCCGAGAGTGGTAGTAACGAGAGGTGAAAGAGCATGAGGATCACTGCGAAGGAGGGGAGGGGGCTGAGATCATCACAGTGATCGCCGCCGCAGAGCAAGGCAAAAGATCATAAGCTCAAGAGACTAGACGGATCAAAGGGATAAGAACAAAGGATCAGAGGATCACAAGAAAGATCCTGGAGAACCCCCGAATAGACCCGCGAGAGAACGGTAACCCGGTAATCGCAGAGAGGGTCAAGGAGAATGGAGTAACGGGCACGAGGAGAAGGTGGTCGAGGGCGACCACTGGCCCGAGGGGGGACGAGATGATACGGGATAAAGCAGCACAACCCGCAAAGGGGGCGGGCCGGTCCACCAACGTCCCGTATCGTGTATCAGCGAGAGTGGGCGAAGAAAATGCCGGTAACGCGGTTGGATTCCGAAGAGGAGTTGTCCTTCGGCTTCCTGGACACAGGGCTCCCTGAACCAGAAAAACCTGCAGCAGACCAAAAGAGTGAGATGGAGACGGCGCTGAAAGAAACGGGACGTGGCTGTTCGCTTTGCTTCAAGACGGCGAGGTCTCTTGGGGCACCAGTGCGGGAGCTCCCATGTCGGAAGCACAGGATATGCTGCAGAGACCTCTGTGTCCAGAGACTCTGGTACGCGCCAGACGTAACGGTGGAAAAGACGAACCCAGACGGGAGCTTGGACGTGGTCGGACAACTCAGCGAAACGCGAAAGGGGGTTTCGGTGGATGCAGCGAAAGAGTGTGGGCTATGCCAGCTTCGGGTGCACACGGCCATGGCGCCGAGGGTGCTGACATCCTTGCGAATCGCGCTCGTCAGTCCACCCCTGCCGACGCAACCAGCCTCCCCGGGACGAACCAATCGTGATTGCGTGCCGCTGCGAGAGGTCCGCTGGAGTGTGCCTGCGCTTGCGCCAAAGAGGGGCTTGAAACGTCCGGCGACCTGAGGCAGGAATCGACAGGAGGTGTGACCATGGGAGTTGTGGCAGGATTGAATGTGGTTTGCTCAGTGGGTGCAGTGAAAGAGTTGGAATTTTTCAAGGGCTGTCCAGTTTCTGGTGATCAGTGTGTTGGAAGTGGAATTTTTCAAGGGCTGTCCAGTTTCTGGTGATCAGTGTGTTGGAAGTGGAATTTTTCAGGCAGGGTTAAACCCTTAGGGCTGTCCAGTTTCTGGTGATCAGTGTGTTGGAGGTGGACAAGGATCTCTTTTGCAGTTTCTGGACAGGTTGAGATGAAAACTCTGAAGTTTGCAACCTGTTTTGGTTATGAAAATGGTTCACCTGTTGATACATTGCAAGTCCAGTAAAAGGGGTTTTTATCTTTGTGAGGTTGGTATTTGTTGCCACTTGAGTATGGCTGGTTAAAAGGGCAGATACAGCAACCTGCATGGAGTTTTTATTTCAGTTTTGAATATGGAAATTGGTTTGACAAATCAGTGGCAGAATTACAACACTTGAGGGGCTGGAAAAATGAGAGATTTGGGTTCTATTTCAGACTGCAGATGGAGTGCAGTGTTTGCTTGAAAGAAGGGCTCTGATTTCTCTATATTACAGGTCCATGGATAGTTTGTTGAGCTGAAACATTTCTGTGGGAAGTTTGGTCCCTGTGAAAGTTATGGTTGTGTCAGAGTGCATAAGGGATAGCAATTTCCAGTGGCAGGACTTGGGATGATTACATTCATTTTTGGACTTGATTATCAGTGACTGAAATCTGAAAGATGTTTTATTTTAATTCAATACATTGGGTTTGGTCTGAGTTGCAGATATGAGTTTTCATTGGCAGAAGTGTGGACTGGAAGTTATTCACTGATATGGGTTTTCCTTAGCACTTACAGTCTTGGGGTTTTTCCTTTCTAAGTTGCAGTAGGGGCTACTGCAGTTCAGGTGGGGAGGAATGTAGTGAATCGCCTGATTCAGAGCCTGCTGGGCCCTGAATCAGGAGATTTGACTGTAGGTTGGCGAGCTGGCAGCTCAGCAGGTGTCCCTGCTGAACTGGCAGCTCAGAACATTCTGTGATCTGACCTGATACAGTGATGGGTTCACTGTGTCAGCTCAGTAGTTGTCTGATCAGGGGATCAGGTCTTGTCAGAGGTGCTGCAGCAGGGTATTTGAGCAGCGCCTCTAGGGTATTGGTACACTTGGTTTTAACCTAGCTTTAACCTTGTTCGGAGTGCTTTGCACCTTGGTCTCCTTTGTTTCACCTTCAGCTTGGCTGGCAGACTTGCAGAGTCGCAGCCGTTGCAATGACAGATTCTGCACGACACCACCTTTCTGCCCCGATCATCCTTATACACCAGGATCTTGCCTTCTGGACTGCTGACATACATCTTGTCAACCCATGTGTTACTTCTCCGAACAGGAATCACAGGAGGGCTTGCACCCAGTTCCAGCAGATCAGCTTCCTTTCCATTTCTGTTCACTGCAGGGCAGGGCAGGACAGGACAAACACCTCATAAAAGCAGAACCAGAACAACTGGAGAAAGCACAAGCACCTCACACAATCCAACAAGGGAACACCTCACCCCCCCACAAAACCATAAGAGTACAACAAGGCGGAACAGATCAGGGAGTAACGCACTGTTGGTCAGGTCAGATGCTTGCCCCGACCCCTGCGGCCCCACGGATGGAACGCTGCCCTGGCGACGAGGTTCCAACCCCCCGCTTCCAGATCCGGTCGGAACTCGTCTCCTCTGGGACGTGTGTGGGCGTTGCCCCGACCTCGCAGGGGTGACGAGCGCTTTTCTTTTTCCATGCCGGCCCATTTCGAACGGGGCGCTGATAAGACGTGGAGTTAAACGCTCACCAGATTAACAGCAACCGAACATGCGATGTGCCCGCGTGACTCACCTGCATCTCACCCGCGATCAATGATCGATTCTTAACGTAGACGACCCACCGATCATGATCGGTGTTGCGCCGATCATGATCGGCGCAAGCCGATTATAGTCGATCGCGCCGATCCCGATCACGATCTCGATCAAGCGTCGCACCCTGTCGGCACCTGATCGGCAGTTTTTGATCGGCCGATCACGATCAGGCCGATTAAAAACTGCCGATCAGGTTGGGCGACCGATCAGATCGGTGATCGGCCGATCGTGATCGATGATCGGCCCTGCCAGACCTGATCGGCGACCGATCAGATCGGTGATCGGCCGATCACGATCATGATCGGTCTCCCGGTTGATCGGAGACCGATCTGATCGTGATCGGATCCATAGTATGGTGGCAGTACATTTGCCATGTTCTTTCTAGCTCCGTCACACTCGATCCTACTTTTTGATTGGAAGGGACTGAACCCTTGCTCGACACTTGGTGGGGTTGTCTTTTCAGAATGGACACGATAATTCAAGGAGTGGAAGAAAATGTGCACTCTGTCAGTGACAGGTTGAAAAAAGATAAAACAAAAATCAATCGATTTGATTGCTGCAAATCGCTGCAGTTGCTTTTCGCGGTAACACATGGAAGATTGGAGAATGAGCAAAAGCGAAACCAGCGGACTCACAATGGCTTCCGGTTTCTAATCCGCCAAACCTGCACTCCACTTTTGACTGAAAACCGATCCTTTCTGTTGACATGTATAATATACTTCATGTTACAAAATGCTAAGAGAGCCCAAAAATTTGTCTGATACTGAACCAAAAAAAAGTAAGGCAGCAAGGAAGGGCCTTTCCAGTGCGGGCTCTCATGGGGGCCTCTGCAGTGGGGCCTCTTCCCTCCCCCAGCTCCTAGTTTACATTGCCTTCCGAAAAAAACACCAGAGATCCTCCTTCACCATGGCAATTCTGAGAAGGGCGGGACGTTGTCAGGATCGGGCAAAGCGTAAATTCCCAACCCCAGTCCAGAGGCCCCCAACGGAGCGATGAACCTCCCCGTGGTTTCCAAAGTCAAATCCCCCACAGCTTTCAGAATGGAAGGCAGGGCTTCCTGCGGCTCGATCGCCCCCAGCTCCTCGTACAAATGCTCATACGGCTTCGTCATTTCGGTTTTCAAAAATCCAGGGTGCAGCATGACGAGCGCGACGTCCCGGTGCTTCAGATCGAACGAAAGCATACGCCCGACGCTGTTCGACGCAGCTTTCGAAGCGTGGTGGGCGTAGTTGCCCGACTCTTTCTCCGAACGAAGCCCGATGCTTCCACCCTCGCTGGTGATGAAACCGATCTTGGAGCCTTTGCCCAACTTGCCCGTCAAAACCAAGTGCTGCATAATCAGCAGAGGCGCTATCGCACAGATCTGGTACATCTTCCGCTGTTCGGCGCCGCTCATTGGCGTTTCGAGAGTCTCTGTGGACCAATACCCAGCCACCATCATCAGAGTATCGACGTTTCCGCGAAGCTCGCCCGCGAGCTTCACACCAACCTCGTCGTCCATGAAGTCGATCCCTTGGATCACCTGTTCGCAACCCGCTCCATCCAACGCTTCGTTCGATTTCCTACAGCTCACGGCAACTTCGCACCCTCCCTTGACCAGATACTTCACCATCTCCAGCCCCAGGCCGCGATTCCCACCGACGACCAGCACCCTTTTCCCCAACCCTTCGGGCAAAACGACCTCCGCCATCGCACGCGTCAGCGTTCTGTATCGACGTTGGCGCCTGGGTTTGTGGAAAGGTCGGTGTGCAGTTCCGCGTTGCCTGGACGGACAGGGGGCGATCCGTTCTCGGAGAGGTAACGGCGAATGCGGTGCGATGGAGCGCGCGCGCGCAGTTGCCAAACAGGAGCCAGCAACAGAATGTGACATCATTGTTTTGTCGCGTACGTCGTTTTGTGTTTTTGCTGCTGGCTGCTCCAGAAATGTGCGCAGCGGATTACGTTTGGATTCGGAACAGACAGAGGAAGAGTTGGACAAATTTCTCGACACAAACTGTTTGCGGTACGATACGGTGCGGTGCCTGTGCTGTTCTGCTGGGCGCTCTTGAAAAGTTCACAAATGCTTGACTCCGTTTTTTTTCCCGATACACAGAACAACTGGATCCGATTGCAACTGACAACTTCGTAGCTTCAACACATGACATTTATCTTCGAAACCCCCCAAATGTACACAGTATGAGCCAGGAATCACCAGGAATCACCAGGAATCACCGTGAATATGAGACCATTACTATATTGTTCCACCAGGTCCACCACATTAATGAGTAATCAGGGGAGAATGAGTTCAAATCTATGAATTTGGGCATGAAGGTGTCACGGATGCACGATACAGAGAGGGAGAGGATTTGGGTGGATCTGTAGAAAGCTAGGTCTCACAAAAAGAGTTTCGTTTTTCTGAAGTTTGACCTTGTAACTTAAAAAACTTCAGAATCATCGAGATCAGCTCAACACCCACATAAATACAAACACCCCAGCCTGGATCACATTTCACCTTCCCAAAAACACGAGTGATATTTTTTTTCGATTTTTTCTACCAACTTTCGATGTATGTCCCCCCTCCTCCGTTTCCTCCAATCCGACCATGGGCTGAATGAAATGGAGTTTGGATTCGTATGAAAAAAAAAAATTGTAAAAACCAAAATAAAAGTTTCTCGACACATGAAATCCATAAAACGCTATTGCCACTCATATCCCTTTCACTTCTCTCTCTCTCTTTCACTCCTTTCCTCTCACCCAATATGACTGAGACAAAATATTACTCTTTTTTTTTCCCTGAGTAGAGGGTCCCCCCAAAGAAGAAAAAAAAAAGAAAAAAATGCTTTGACTCTCATTGCATACAACGTCATGATTCTCACACTCTCAATTTCACTCATTAACAACAAAACAATTAGACACTCTATCACTCTTTTGTTGTATGTCACAACTAAATGTACACCACAAACTAAAAAAATACAGCTCGCTCTTATAATATAAATATATATTTTTTCTCTCTCTCTCACACACACACGCTCACCCTATCTCTGTAGGTCACCGGCTGCAAGGAAAAAGTCTTTTATGCATACGAAGAGATACCGGCACATGCAACGCTCCCTGGACTTCTGCAAGAAACCCCCAAAAAATGAGAGCAATTCAACAAATCACAAAAAAAAAGGTTAACAAAAAAAAGTGCAGGCTACGAAACATGCCTTGAAAAAACAAAAAAATTCTTCTGGGCATTTCCACATCAAAATTTTATTACGACTGCTGAGAAATTTCCTTATCAGGCCGTGCCTCCCTCCTGATATTTCCTATCTTTCTTGCAACTGCTGATATTCTTCTAAGCAGGACATCTCTCCCTCCCTCTCTCTATTTCTCTCTCACACCTCTCTCATTCAGTTTCCTTACCATTTCTGTAGAAAACCGTGATACGCGTACGCTTTCAATCGATACACAGATTCTCATTCTCTCTCACTCATCCGAACAGAAAATAAAAAAAAACAGAAAACTCTTTTTACATTGTGCGAAAAGCGACATCAGAACGTTCTCTCTTTCTCTCATTCTTCACACAGTTTTCACTCTTCTCACTCTTTCTCTCACTCTCTCACTCCTCCAAAAGTTTATGGTACTGCATAGACATATTACTTCATTCAATTTCACCTTCTCTGGATTGACCAAAAAAAAACCTTTCTGAAACACTCTTGCTTAGCGGTTTACTCTCTCTCTCTCTCTCTCCTCACGCTCTCAAGAAAAAGCATGCACGGACATGATTCTTGCTGCTTTTTCTTTTCGATGTTGCTCTCCATCTCTCTCACACTTTTTCTCACTCTCAGAAGCAGAAGAAGCACTCTCTCACTCTCACAACAGGTTCACGACTTTCTCTCAATTAAAACGAAAAACAGAACCCGATTTCCATCCTAAAGAGGCCATTTTTTTTCGTTTTCTTATTCTCCACAACCCTCCCCCACTATCTGTTTTTCTGACACTCTGAAAAGTCAGATTGAAACTCTCTCTATATCTCTCTCACACACATAATGTGATTTTTTTTTCTCTTACCCAACCCCCAAAACCCCCTCCCCCACTCAAAAATATATCCTGACGCTCTTTTCGGGTTTTCCACAGAAAAAAAGCATCAAAGAGATTCTCCACAAAAAACAAAAAAACCAAAATAAAAAAAAGCAGAATTGAATGGATTGTTTAAAAAAAAAAAAAATTGACGAATTCACTGCATCTAGGATATATTTTCGTTTTAAAGCCCATTTCTACTGAAAAAAAAAGAGAGTAACAGTAAAAAGTTTTTTTGCTGAAGGGAAAAAAAATGAAAGGGTGGAGAAAGGAGTGCATATACTAAATCCTGCTGGACAAAAATTCCAAACTTATCCAAATACCTTCCTGGATTCACTCTCAATTTGAGATTTATATATATATGAATATATTCCAGGAAAACCCCACTGCACCCTATGAAGAACTCACACACGCTTATGTATATATAGAGACATATCTACCTTTCTCCACTCTTTCTTTTTTTTTTCAGTTTCTTTTTTTTTTTTTTTGGCTCTCATTCTCTCTCTCTCTCTGTCTGACAGTAGCAAACAGTTTTCGAATCTCCACAGTCTGTCAGGAATTCTCCCTTTTTTTCCAGACAAGGATTCATTACTGCCACTCACTTTTCAAAAAAAAAAATCCATCCCACCCGCATCTCTAACCCACAGAAAGTAAACACGACTTTTTTTTTAAGTTTGATGATTTTTGTTTCTTTTTCTATTCACTTGTTTCTTTTGTACCTTGTTCCGTGTTGCTCTCAGATTAGTTCAACTGTAAAAAAACCCTCAAGAAAAAAAAAGGAAAAAAAAAAGCCGAGACTGAAACAGCAGCTTCAGTAAAGCTATGATAGTAGAGTTACCTTTTTTCTTTCAGTTTTTTTTTTTCGTTGTAATTTTGGAACCCCCCCCCCTTTTGGGGATTTTCTTCGAGGGAGTTGCATGTTGCATAGTTAAAACCTTTTCTCTTTTTTTGGAAGTTTTTTTTTTTTTCCCTTTCTTTTTTCTTTAAACTCTACATTCGTTATTAAATTTTTTTCCCTTGCTCATGCAATCGCCCAATCTCAAAAAGAAACCGGTCAGTTTTTTTTTCCTTCGAATCCCTGAGATTTGGGGGTTAAAAAAAAAAACTGTCGATCCCTTATGCCTTCCTAATGAAGGTAAATGAAGCAACGCAGACAAAAAAAAAAGTAAACCAACCAAAGAAAAAGAAAAGAGAGCTCCATTCGTAAATATCTAAAAATTATACAGTTATAATTATCAAGTCAAATGCATCGTCGGTATCGTGGTTTTTTTCTTTTTTGTCCCCCCCACGACGAGAAATCAAAAAACTTGTTTTTTTTTTTCAAAAACCCCTGAATAAACCCCTGTTCTTTCCCTTTTGTTTGGGTTTTTTTTTTCTTGCTCCATTGTTTTTTTTTCCTTTTGTAGAGAGGGTTGCCCTCTCTCTCTCTTTTCTTAATACAGATTTTTTCCTCTCCCTTTTCTTTTTTTTTTCCGAAACTTTTTTTTTTCCCTGTGGTCATTACATACATAACTCCCTCCCACCCCCTTTGGATACCTTGTGGTACACCGATTCCAAAACAAAAAACAAAAAAAAAGTAGAAAAAAAAAGGAAAAAGAAAAAAACATCCATAAAACCCACCTGTGGTTTCTTTCGAAGCATTGCTGTGTGGTTTTCTCTTCCTTTGGAGATTTCCCTTTTCTTTTTCCTTCGACCGGGGATCCAAAACAATCAGGAGTATATCAAATAGGAGGGATGGAATCCCCTCAAACCCCTCATTGCGTTCTCCTTTTTCTTTTCGTATATCTGCCGCAGCTCCTGCTGATATCTCTCCACCTCAGCTGCACGCTCAGCCCAGTAGTCGGGATGCCTAAAAATTTCCAAAGAAACAAGAGCGTGAAATCCAGTTAAAAAAAAAAAAAAAGAGAAACAGAAAAAGAAACAGATCCCCGTCCCCCCCAAATATATATGGTACCATCCAACTCTGAATATGAAAAAAATTCCCCTGCCCCCCGCCTCTCTTTTTTAAAAACAAAAATGAAAAAAAAGCCCTGAACACTAAAAACTATAGACCAACCCCACTGCTTGGGAAAAATAACACAGCAACGACGGTGCTTCGGGTTTTTTTTTTAATCATCATCGAAACCCTTTTCTTTTTCCAGATTTCCTGCTTAACATATAAAACCTAAGTTTGCTCCTCCACACCCGAACAAAAAAAAAAAAAAGGAAAGCCCAATATACTTCCATCAGAATGTATAAAAGCGTGCACACCTGGCTTGCAGCATTTTCGTGGTTTCCGATAAAATGACAGATTTTGCAAAAACATCGGTCTGCCTACACTCTGGACATTGGGCTCCGTGAGATATGGTGTTGAGAATCGCACGAGTGGTGCCCAGCGTCCGCCCCTTTCCGCACGATTTGAACAGGCAATCTTCACAGAAAATGTGCGAGCATGCCAAAGATATAGGTTTGAATGGAATGTCCTGCACAGAATCCAAGCCATGATAGGTCCCCTTCGATATTTCTTCTCAAATTTGAGCGATTTTATCGATGATCTTGAAGTCAATTTTTTTTGCCTTTTAAAAACAGAGAGAATAAAAAAAAAGAGGAGGAGGATAGCATTGCTTTTTTTTTCTTCCAATCACAGGTTTTGCAGGAAACAAGAACACGCCCAATTTTCCACCATTTCTCGACCACTTCAACCATTATTTATTAGTATTATTATTATAAATTTATTGAATTTATTTTGCTTGTTTCTCAATTTATTTTATTCATTTTACTGCAAAACTCACCAGACATATTGGGCATCTCAAATCTTCTATTTTCATGTAGCTCTTGTCTGCTTGAGGTGTTGAGGCCTCAACACATGGGGTGGGGGTGGGGGTGGATGACAAATCGCTTCCTGTGCGGTTGCAAGGCTAAACACAGAGGCCACGAAAAACAAAAAAATAAATATAAATATAATAAATAAATAAAACTGTATATTTGTATCAATAAACCCTCTAATTTCCATGATTTACCCATACAAACACCAGATATACTTCCCTCAACAGACAGGAATTTTCCGGCCTTATAACTGCCATATCAAGGTTTTCAACTGCATTGAAGATTCGGAATGCTGGCAGCGTTGATGCATTGGTGTCAAATTCCTTTTTTTCCTACTTGTTTTATGGACATGAAAGTAAATAGAAATCCAAACTGCTCTACTGGAAAACGCATGTATGTTGTATACATATCAACGCATTTTCTTTTTTTGATGTCTCACCGTGGCGACCTCCACTGGGCCTTCTCTCGATTCCAACGCGGTGATTTCCACGGCAGCCAATTCGATCAACAGAGGCGAATGCAGAAAAGAAAAGCGGCCGGTTTGGTCGGTCCACAACTTTACAAGCAAATCTTTACCCTTCCTGCTGTGGCAATGCTTATCGTGTTTCTTGATTATTTTCCTCAAAGCAATTGCGTTCGCCTGAAAAATCAAAGCAAAACAGGAAAAAAATCGAAATAGGAGAAAAAACAGTCTTCCTGCAAACTCTGTTTTTTCTCTTCAAACCGCAGACATTATTTGAAACAAAAAAAAAGATTGTTGAAATGAACAATTTTTTTTATTTTATTTTTTCGACAATTTTTTTTTTTTTTTTTGGCTTACCCTCGCATAGTCGATGCACAATCTTGAATATTGAGCCACCATTTCGGGGGTGGCCTCCATCGTCATTCCGTTGGAAAGCTTGATTTTCTTTTTGCCCAAAAATGGAAAACAAGGACATCCGCCGGGAGGGCTCAACGATCGATTCGCTTGCAAAGTTGCAGACGCAATGGTTTCAAAAAGCCTGTCAGAGTTTTGGAAGAAAAAAAAAGCACAATCAGGGGGCTGAAGGGGAAAACCATCTCATAATTAACCGAAGCTTAAAATGGCTCAAGAAAAATCAAGGCAGGAAGAAGCTCAAAGGATGGAGTCTGGCTTTACTTTTAACAGTGCTCGCTTTTGTTTTGAAACGAAATGCAGATGGTCTCGCTAAGCTTCTTTTCAGCGAAATTAAAAGAGCCCTTGACCGGGACCTCTGCTGCTGCTGCTGCTGCTCACTTCTGAGTTTTACGTTCGGATTTCGAAGGATTTAACGTGGCTCGCTCGACGACCGCATCATTCGCGGAATCTTACGCACAGAGTAAAGAAAGATGGCGCGACAAACGATGCATTCGTCGGCAACGTGCGTTTGACGGAAAAAAAATACCAACTGTAAAAAGAGGGGAAGCTTCTGAGGATGGGCACCAATGGGTTCGAGACAAAGACGTACCTGTTGATTCTGTCCACCTCATCCTCCAGTTCCCGAAAGAACCCATGGTCGCAATCGTCCTTCTTGCAGGTTTCGCTTTCCGGGTGGCTGCACTTCTTGATGCGGTCCTTTAGAGGGGCGTACTTGAGCATCGTCCCTCGCCAAGGCGCCGGGAAGCTCTCTTCCAATTGCGCCAACTGTTTTCCAAACTTCATCGCGTGTGTGGACGTCGCCTTTCGACCAAAAAGGCACGCAGCGAAAACCAAAAAAAAATACTCCAACCAATGAGAACCTGCAACAGAAAACGAGACGAAAAAAAACATTGAACACGAATGGCTCCAACACATCCAACGAAGCTCCGAACAAAGAGGTGCGCAAAGGGTCACCTCGAAACGGGGCGACTCGAGCTCTGGGACGAAACGCTGTGCTGTCTTTGTGCCAAAACTTGTTCGCTGTTGTTGTTGATCTTTGAAAATCTTTCGCGCGCAGTCAGGGCCCGCCAACCACACCCCAAGTCACCGATTGACAATCACTGGTGGCGATCCAGCGTGTGCTCCACACTGTTAAATGAATGATGGTTGTTTATGGTTTTTTGGGACATTTGGTGGAATGAAGCTTTAGTTGTTAATGAGGGACAATGGTGGAAGGAGAATGTGAGTGGTGGGAAGTATAAGAGGCGTGGCAGGAACAGACAGATCGATCTTGTTGTAATCCAATCCATTCTCAGAAGTAGTCTGGTGCCGAAAGGCCAAGTGTCTAGCCGGAAGGCAAGAAAGAACCGACTGTCGGAAGACACACAGTTCAGAAGACGACTGGAAAGTCGCAAACACTACGTCACATTTTACATGGTTTCGGAGCCTTATGTCTGAAGAACACCCACACCCACACGTAGCCGAACCTTCGGCGCCGCCTCAAAACTTGTTGGAACGACACCTGGAGGAGTCGTTGGGAAGCAGAGGTGAACAAGCTCGGGAACCTGACCGGACGTCCACTGCTGATCACCTGCGTTTGGCAGCACTCGAAAAGGAGCTCTCTGACCTTAGAGGCACTCTTGATGATCGTGCTCCTACACCGTACCACTCGGACCCTGGACCATTTGGACAAGGAAGAGCAACACAGGCGAGACTGCCCCGTCCCCCTCTGTTTTCAGGTGACGACAAACAAGATGTCGTGGACTGGAGTTTTGGGTTGGATCTATATTTCGAGGGGGCCAGGGTCCGTGAGGAGGATAAGCGGGCCGTTTTTCAAGCTCTACTTACAGGAAGTGCACAACGATGGTTGCGCATGCGCTTGACCCGAGCTGAACCTGGCGAACACTTGACATATATGTCCCTGTTGTTGGAGTTGCAGAAAGAGTTTGGGACTCAGAATGCTAGCTTTAAGGGGCGACAACGGATTCGACATCTGACCCAGAACAAGAACCAGTCTGTCCGTGAGTATACGAAGGCCTTTCGCTCTCTCGCACTGGAAATCGAAGGAGCCTCTGACGAAGAACTTGTACACATGTACGTGGGCGGCCTTCGGAGTGCTTTACGAGCTCAGGTGGAAGTACGCCAGCCACAAACGGTGCGTGCAGCAGCAACACTCGCGGAGATGTGGGAAGAGGCTAGCTTGGCGAGCACGGATCGCCCTCCAGTCCAAGGTGTGCAGGAGTGGAACTCGCAGCAGCAACAGCAGGAGGAGTCGGAGCAGGAAGACCACGCGGCTCTTGGGGTTCGTTTGGTTTCGGGCGCTGGAAACATTTCGTTTCCTCTCACGTGCCCACGCATGCCGCATTTACTAAGCTGCATGGAAAGAGCGGTTCGGAAGAAGTGGTTTAGAGAAAAAGTAAAAGAATTTATCGCGAAGGCCGAGACCGAGGGAGAGGAGTCGAGGGTGAGAGAAAAGGATCGCTATGGCATAAAAAACGTGAGTGAATTTCCGTGGATTTCGTTTTTGGATTCTGACGATGACGAGCAGGAAAAGGAGTCGTCCAGTTTTCAGGTTAAGGCGGTGGGAAAACAAGTGGGTGGGCCGACGTCGACCCAAATGTCGGTAACCGCCTCTGTGGAAGGGAAGCACACGACTGTGCTTCTCGACACAGGTGCAGCGTGCAATGTACTGCCCTTAAGGGTGGCTCGGAAGTTAGGCGTGAGTTACTCAGAGGAGCATCGCCAGGAGCTTGAAAGTTTTGATGGCGTTGTCAGTAGAGTTAAAGGGTCGACTGAGCTCGAAGTCAGCTTAGGCCCCGCGTGTCAGCGTCTGGTTTTTTTCGTCGTCGAAAAAGGGTCGACCACTATCCTAGGCAAGCCTGCCTTAGGGGCTTTCGGCCTCGTGCTCGACCCTGCAGGGGATTGTGCGGTACACAAGGCGACGAATAAAGTCATTCCCACCTTTACGGTCGGAAAAACAAAGCGTTCGTCGGAAGTCGTCCTTAGGGTGCCTGACAGTGGTGTAAGGATTCGGCAGAATCAAAGGAGATTCAGGCAGACCTGCAGGCTTGCAGACTGGCAGTGATTGGGCTGACAGGTTAGAGCTGCAGGTTGACTGCTATGATTCTGCAGAAGCAGGAATGGTTCAGGTCCTTCAGACCTGCAGACTAAAGGACTGGTAGTCAGCAGATTGGCAGACTGACGAAGTGGCAGAGTAGTCGGGCTGACAGGGTTGCTGATGGCAGACAGGTGCTGGCAGCGTTGCAGAACGTGGGCTGCAGAGCTGGCAGGCACAAGGTTCTAGAAGGTCTTAGGTGGCAGACTCAGGACCGCAGTACCGTGCAAGGTGTCTGAGGCTGCATGTCATGAAAGGGGACTGAAAGGAACTTGGTAGTTTGATGGTCTGCAACACTGATGCAGACTGATGTTATGGCTTAGGATCAGTTTGGATCAGGGTTGGAAGAAACGGTATAAGTTGTTGGGGTTTGGACATTCTTGTAACCTTAGTTTGGAACCTGATCTCGCCCTTGAACCTTGCTAGGTTCAAGTGTCTCTCCCATGGTCGTTCAATAGAACGGCAGTTCAGACTGGCAGACCGGCAGGGTCGCAGTCTTCAGTGTATTGAAGCAGAAAAAGCGATCTGCAGGGCAGAGTCGTTACAGTGGTTTCGGAGCAGGCTTGTGACAAGATCACAAACGAGTCTGGCAGGCTGCAGAGGCAGCAGTATGCGCGGCAGGCGCGCAGTGAGAAGGCGCAGAGGCGCAGAACACTAGCAGGCACACAGCACAGTGCAAAGCAGAGGTTTGCAAGGCAGACAAACGCCAGTGCTTTGCAGATTTGCAGTTATCTATTGGAGTGTTCGAGTGTGCTGTGTGAAGGAAAGTCGCTGAATCAGCGTCAGGAGTAGAATGGGCGCAGTGTGTGTAAGAACACTGCGGCAGACAGATTTCGCAGAAGTGATGTGTAGAGCGCAGGGCAATACATTGGAGTATGTAGAAGCGCATCTTACACACAGGCGCGCAGCATTGTCAAGCGTAGCACGACTATGCAGCGTCGCAGGAGACGTTGGGTGGCGCAGCAGTTGGAGGATTGCGTCGCAGATGTAGAACTGCGCAGCAGATCCAGGATTGCGCCGCAGATGCAGAGCTGTACCGCAGATGTGGAATTGCGCTGTACACGCAGGCGTAAAGTGCGCAGGTTTTGCTGGAGGTGCGCAACGAATGTTGGCGCAGCAGCCAGCAGCCACAGGAATGCGCTGCACAGGCGAAATGGCGCAGCGAAGTTGGCACTGCATAAGTGGATGATGTGACGCGCAGCAGCCACAGGAAAGCGCTGCACATGCGAAATTGCACTGCAGACGACAGAGTTACGCTGCGTGCAGCGGATTGCAATGTCGATGGGACATTTCGCGCAGATGCAGGATGGGCAGCCTATGCAGGATGCAGGGACTGCGCAGTGTTTATGGAACTGTGCAGCTCTTGATGGAAGTTCGCAGACGATGTTGGGACTGCGTGTCGATTGAAGGAACAGCTGATGCAGGGATCGCACAGCTGATGCAGGGATCGCACAGCTGATGCAGGGATCGCGCAGCTGACGCAGAAACGCGCAGCTCTGTGCAAGGTCGGCACAAGGTGCAGGATCTGATGGACTTGCACAGAACGTGGCAGGTTGTATGCGAGAGTGAGAAGTGCGCAGCACACATTAAGTTGCTGCGACCAGGAAGAGTTGCAGTGTACGCAGTGAGTGCGACTGATGCAGGCATCGCTTAACTGACTCAGGTTGAGCGCAGGTTGAGCGTAAGTTGAGCGCAGACGTGAGATGCAAGAGTGTTACGTACTTGCAGGGTTACATTTGAGTGATCTGATCATTTCGTTGGTTGATTGAAGTGACTTTAGAAGTAGTGAGCTGCAGATTGATTTCAGGATCAGGTGATCTATGATCTTCTGATTGCAGTACACATTCTGGAAAAGATGTTTGATCACTTTATAAAGGATTTCAGAGTTGCAGTCAAATTTTCAGGCTGAAGTGAGGGAGATGTTCTGAAAGGCTTTGAATTGATCACAAGTTAGTGGGGAAAATTCTGGAAAGAGTCTTTGAGACCAGGCAGATTTTTCAGGGAAGATTTGATATTCTTTCAAAAGTCTGGTGGTGATATTTGACAGCTTTATTGGTCAGAAGTTAGGATTTCTCTGATCAGGAGTTCCTCCTTGTTTGCTTGGATTTGTGCATTTGTTAGTGGAGATTTATCCTTGGCTCAGTGGATTTGAGCAGTAGTGGTGACTAATCATTTCAGAGTGTGGAAGGTTGCAGTGGAAAAATTCTTGGCTTTAGTGGCAGGTCAGAACATGTGTCACATCAGCTTTGATGTGATTGTGCATACATATTTTGGATGTTTGTACATCAAGAACACTTGCTACATTTGTGTTGATTGTGGGAACATTTTCAGGTGTTTCAGTGAATGCACAATAGCTTGAGGGAATTTTTCAGAGTCGTTTCTGAACTTGAAATGAGGAGAACTGAAGGTCAGAACTTATTTTAGAGTTGCTTGCAGAAAGCTAAGGCACTTTTCAGTTCTACTCTATTGGTCAGTGGAGGTATAGTGTTTGTGTTTCTGTTGAAGGGTTGTCTTGTCTTTTTCTTGATGGACCCTATGGTATTTTGCTCTGATTTCTGAATAGACCAGTGGCAGGTTATTCTCAGAAGAATGTCAATGACATGAAGTTTTCGTTCTATAATAGACTAGTGGCAGATTATTTTCTGTTGTTTGGTGGGACAAGTGACAGAATATCAGTCTTTTTATAGATCCGTGGCAGATCATTTTCTGTTGTTGGCAGGGCAGATATTAGGTGTGTTGGCAAGGTATTTTATATATTTTGCCTTGCTCGGCAGGTCAGAAAAGATGTAGATTTTTTTTGAAGGGACCAATAGGCCCATGGAACTCTTCTTTAGTAGGCTGAGTGATAGTAGTGAATTGAAGAAATGTTTGGTACAGCAGTAGCTGGTCTTTTCTTCTATTATGGGTGTTCTGAAATAGGACATCTTCTATTTTCCGCTAGCAGAAAGTTTTCAGTCGGATACATTGATATGAGGGCAGGTTATTTTGTTAAAGGATGCCCCTTATTGAGCAGAAAACAGTTGCTAGTGATTAGAGAATTTTCTGGAAGGGAACAATACTCAATTGTGGTAGTATTGTTAGAGACTGAATTTTCAAAGGTAGTCTAGGGAAATTCTGGAAATTAAGCTGTTTGAAAATACTGATTGTGTTTCAAAGAGAAAAGAAATCAGATGGGGAGGATGAAGTGATAAAGCAGCCACATCCTACCCATTGATTAGGAGGGTATTTTCATTGGTTGATGGCAGCATTTTCTCAGTACTTAGGTTTTTATTTCAACAAGACTTTGGTGGTAGCAGAGTTGGTTGAAGAAGCTTGGTCTTAGAGAAAAGGAATTTCTGGTTACACTCTTGGTTATTTGTCTTTGAGGTGTTGGAAAATAGATTTTCAGGATATATCTCATTCTGGAAGTTTATTCAGGTTTCCAGAAAATTTCAGGACAGTTATTGAATCAGCAGTAGTACTCTTGAGGCAGAGAAAAAGTGCAGAAGTCTATAGGGCAGATGGCTGAACAAAAGAGAAGTATTCTTTGCTTGTTTGGTATAGTTCTGTTCTTCCTTTTTCATTTGGATAAAGAGTGGTTGCTGATTTTCAAAGGGAGTATATTTCTGACAGTTGTTTTGGTAGAGTTTCTATCCTGTTGGAAGCAGAAAGTATATTAGTGATATGCTGGAGTCACCTGAAGTTTTCAGGCATTCTTTACACAAAGAAACTGTGGCAGATTTTTGTGTTTGGACTGCCATAATATACTTAGTGGTTTGTTGTGACAAAAGAAAGAGGTGCACTCAGTATTTTGCTGATTTATTAAAGTAAAACAGGAGAAGAAAAGAAGGAAAGTGAAATGTGGCAGATTTTATATCCTTGGGCAGCACCTGACTACAATGCTTTTTACGAGAAGAGTACAAGTTAAAAAAAAAAAAAGAGAGTTTAAGGTGATAGCACCAGGTGGTGCTTATGGGTTGTGAAGTGAGAAAAGGAGAGCAAGACTTGCAGATATCTCTTGCAGATGAAAAGCCATGTGTAGCTACATCTGAGGAGATGGTGCATGAGTGGAGTGCCATGGGAAGCATACACTCATGTAGGACAACTGAGCGGGGAAGCTAAGATCAGCATCCCTCAAGAAAGTTGCTCAGCCCCAAGTTTTCGCGGGGATGGAAGTCCAGGGAGGACTTGCAGGAGTGAGAAAAGAGGCGAAGGAGGACAGAAGTGGAGTGTGAGAAGGCCGGCGTAGCCACTCACACAGGGTGTTACCTCAGGGGAGGGTAGCCTATGGGCGCAGAGTCCATTCCGAAGTTGGAGTGCCGGTGCAGCCGCAACTACGGAGAAGTGTGTAAGTCTGGTGGATGGAATTTCTGCAGGTGGTGGTCCGGGCAAGGACACTGGTGCAGGGAATTCTGGAGGCCTTGAGGAGAAGGTGAGCAGTGCTGCAGGTGGCCCGCTAGGCGACGAGGGGGACGGTCCCCCAGGGGACTTGTAGACTGTTCAGTTAATGTGTTAGTAGATGCTGGGCGGGGAGTCGCAGCATCTGCAGATTTTCAAGGAAAAGTTCTGAGGTGCAGTGCGGGGAGTACTGACCTGCAGAATTTTTGGAGGAGGATTTCTGAGGCTGAGGGGGTTCGTAGGCCGAGAGTAGCCGCAACTGCTCAGCTCTCTGAGGCAGGGGGTGTAGGGTCATGTGGGGCCACACCTGACCTGCATGATGTGTTCTGCAGGCACATCAGATTTGTTTTTGTGAGCGAGGAGTTATGGGCTGGGTAGACCTAATGAAGTCTACTTTAAAGGACATAGTCTAAACTTCGAAGTGAAGTGTACATGCCAGGCAGGCCGTGTGCGGCGTGCGGCTGAAATGAGAATACATGCCAGGCAGATTGTGTACGGCGTGCGATTGATCTTTATGGAAGTGCAGTGGACATGCCAGGCAGGCCGTGTGCGGCGTGCGGCTGAAATGAGAATACATGCCAGGCAGATTGTGTACGGCGTGCAGTTGTTGTTTTGAGAAGGAACTGAATTTTTATTGTCGGTGATTTCGTGACGTGGAGAAAATTGTATATCGATAGGTAGGGATGTAGAATTGGAATATCTACATCTTGCCTATAACTAGAAGCTAGCTAGGATTCTGAAATTGGCTAGAGAAATTTTCAGTGGATGCAGTAACATGTGAACTGCATCTGATATCACCTTTTCAGATTGTTGAAGGAATGTAGTTGAGTCGAAGGAAAATACAATGATCTTTTCTAGGAGTTGCAGAGTGTGAAGAGACCTCAGCTCTAGAGGAAAGAGGATCAGAGTATTGGTTTAGAAAAATATCTGATGCATTGTGAGATTTGTCTTTGTGGTGTTAGTATTTGCTGCCACTTGAGTATGGCTGATTAAAAAGGGGCAAGTACAGAAACCTACAAAAGAGCTTTCATTTCAGTTTTGTTTATGGAAATTAGTTTGGCAAATCAGTGGCAGAATTACAACATTTGAAAGGCTTGAAAATGAGAGATTTGGGCTCTATTTCAGACTGCAGATGGAGTTGCAGTTTTTGCTTGAAAGGAGGACTCTGATTTCTATTTTACAGGTCCATAGACTGGTTGTTGAGCTGAAAATTTTCTGAGGGAAATTCAGGGTTCCCTGTGAAAGATATGGTTGTGTCAAACTGCATCAGAGATAGCAATTTTCAGTGACAGAAGTTGGTATTGTTGCAGTCACTTTTGGACTTAATTGGCAGTGACTGAAATCTGGAAAATGCTTTATTTTGATTCGATACATTAGATCTGGTTTGAGTTGCAGATTTTCAGGAGATCAAGAAAGAAAATCAGGGGTGAAGTCTATATTTCTGATTTCTTTGAGAAGTCTATATATACGTGGACCAGCGGTAGTTCAAATATTATTGTGAGAAATATAAAGCTCAGAAGGAAAAGCAAAGGATTTTCAGTTTCTGAAGATCTATCTCTGATTTGGTGTTTGAATCAGTGGAAATCAGCAGAGTTAAAGAAAAGAAGAGAATAGTTCTTTCAGATTTTCAGGCAGGATTCAGATTTTCAGGTGGATTTCTTCTTGAGTTTGTTTGCAGTGGTTAGACATGAAGTAGCATGAGTTGGCAACTCTTTTATTTCATGACGATGTACTAGTAAACACAATGGGCTAGTGTTTGAACTTGATGCATGGATAGCATGGTGTCAAAGATCAGGAGCTGAAGGTTATGACATTCGATGGTCAGGTTCAGCTTTACATACAAAGAAACAAAAGGGACAGTGAAAATTTTTGCAGGAGATCTGGACATTTGTTATGGGCAGTTGGTACATTGCAGGTGCAGAACCTGTTAGCTGCAGGAACACTTTGCAGGGCTGCAAAATTTTCTGTGTTTTCTTTCTTTTCTATTTCTTTTCTAGTCAATGAATCAGAAATAGCTTTGATCTTTGGTGACGTAGTTGGTGTATATTTGTGTGAGAACAAAACAAATCAGAAAGGTTGAGAACTGAACGTTTGGTTACAATCTGGGGCAGCAGATTATTCTGACTTTGGCAGAGCAAATTCAGGCCTTCAGTTTTTCAGGCTTGTTTTCTGAAGTAGTTTGTTCAGTTGTTTGGGGTTATTTTGGCTGCTCCGAACAGCTCAACTTTCTGTAGCTGGTACAGTGATATGGTTTTGCATGGTTGCATGGTTGCTTGAGGACAAGCTCCATTTCAGATGGGGAGGGGGCCTCGGTTCAACCGATGCGTTTCATTTTTGTTTTTCCAAAATTGCATTTGTTTCAGTAGGTGTTGCAAAGAGACACACACCTTCATTAAGGTTTCTGAGAAAAGGAAGAGGTTGTTAGTAATACTCTTTCAGAGCTGATGGGAATTCATGGATAGTGTTTGCAATATCTTGGTGGTCAGTAAATATGTGTTTTCAGTTCTACAGTTCTTGCAGAGTGGATTAAGGAACTAGGCATAGTTCACTACTTTAGGACGATGCAGAAGTGAACATTTGCAGTCTTAGCAAGGGTGTTTCTGGTGGACTGAAATATTCTGGTTCACGACACATATTTTGCTGTGGATTTAGTTGGTTTGGAATTTACAGAAGTTTGCATGACCATTGATTGAATCAGTTAGATCGGTGCTTACTTGAGGTTTACTGAATTTCAGAGGGTACATTGGTATGGATTCTTTCAGCACTCAGTTGTTGGATATTTATCAAAGAAAAAGGAAATATCACTGAGTGAAGTCTTGCTGGTTGAAAGAAAGGGTTGATTTCATTAAGTCAGGATAGGCCAAGTGGAATTTCTGGGTTTTCATATACTCTGGTTTGTATAGATTCATATATGGGAAAACCGGAGAAGGCATAGAAGAACTCGGGAACAATTAATGCAATCAATCTTTAGGTACTCTGAACATTCTTGACTCAGGAGAGAGGAAGCAGGAACAGAAGGGAGCATGCTTCAGGGAAAAATTGAGGAGCAAGCTCACTTCTTCATTGAAGAACATCTGGAGACTTGTTGTTGCAAGATCCTATCGCTCGCTTTTCATTGCTATGCGGAAGGCTAACTTGGTGGAGACATGTGGCAGCTCACTATGCAGCAAGGAGCTTCAACTCTGAGGAGCTGCTGGAGTGACTGGTGATCTCTTGGTTTTCAAAAGGTTGGAAACTTCTTTTGGGAGACAGAACTTCAGTCATTCAACCTTCTTCTTTACTCCAAGACAGTTTGCATATTGTGAAAGTGGCATTTTGCTGAGTTGCAAATTTTGGCAGCAACAGTTTGTAGAGTTCTGGATTGTGGTAGTACCAGTTTGCAGGGTTGCAGACTGTGGCAATAGTTGCAGAGATAATTTGCAGACAGTGGTGGCAGTTTGCAGGTTTTCAATATGCAATTGTTGAGTTGGAAATTATGGGACACTATGAAGTTTCAGAAGTTTTGGTAGTTGCAAAATATTTGGTGTCTTTCTTTTATCATTGAAAAACGATATTTGAGCAGAAAGGTGAATTGCTGAGACTCTAAAAGCTGCAGCAGATTTTTGCTATTTTTCTGTTGGCTTCTCAAATAGTCAATATTAAAATCTATGGAGTTTATAGGCTGCAGAAAGGAATTGAATTTTGTTCAGTAGCACATTACAATTCCGAAAGGGAAGTTCTTCGGTTTTCTTATTTGTGTTATTGGGATTTTTCTGAGTAGTTTTCTAGGCAATTCAGAGGTATGCTCCAGAATGTTGAGAAAGAAGCATATATTTTTCGAAAGGATATTTTTAGTTGGTCAGTCCTTCCAAAAGGTGTTTGGTAGTTGGCAAGATGGGATAGCAACTTTTCAAACTGAACTTTGAGGCAGAAGTTCCTTTGGGTATTTGAAATCCAAGGGACAAGGTTGTTATAAGTCTCTTAGGGCAGTAAGGGACTACTGCCAACTAGATGGGGAGGAATGTAAGGATTCGGCAGAATCAAAGGAGATTCAGGCAGACCTGCAGGCTTGCAGACTGGCAGTGATTGGGCTGACAGGTTAGAGCTGCAGGTTGACTGCTATGATTCTGCAGAAGCAGGAATGGTTCAGGTCCTTCAGACCTGCAGACTAAAGGACTGGTAGTCAGCAGATTGGCAGACTGACGAAGTGGCAGAGTAGTCGGGCTGACAGGGTTGCTGATGGCAGACAGGTGCTGGCAGCGTTGCAGAACGTGGGCTGCAGAGCTGGCAGGCACAAGGTTCTAGAAGGTCTTAGGTGGCAGACTCAGGACCGCAGTACCGTGCAAGGTGTCTGAGGCTGCATGTCATGAAAGGGGACTGAAAGGAACTTGGTAGTTTGATGGTCTGCAACACTGATGCAGACTGATGTTATGGCTTAGGATCAGTTTGGATCAGGGTTGGAAGAAACGGTATAAGTTGTTGGGGTTTGGACATTCTTGTAACCTTAGTTTGGAACCTGATCTCGCCCTTGAACCTTGCTAGGTTCAAGTGTCTCTCCCATGGTCGTTCAATAGAACGGCAGTTCAGACTGGCAGACCGGCAGGGTCGCAGTCTTCAGTGTATTGAAGCAGAAAAAGCGATCTGCAGGGCAGAGTCGTTACAAGTGGCTTTACTGTCCTCCCAGGGAGCAGGCATTCCTTTCGAGTTACGTTGTCTGATGCCGAGCACCCTGGCACTATTTTTCTGGCTGTACAAACACCCTCATGTTCTTCCCAGCACATGGTTTTGTCCGGAACCATCACTCAGCGCAGCGGTATTCTCGTCCTGGAGAACTTCGGTAAGATGGCTGTATACTTCGCCGGTGGGAAAAAGATTGGGACAGGGGTTGCAGTGGGGTCGACGGAAGTTCAAACGTCGACGTTTGGGCTAGGACGCGAAAGAAACGAGGGGGGCAAGGGAAATGCACCAGTGAGGAGCACAACACTCAGTAAGGAAAAAAACGAATAAAGGGGGGAAAGTGTAGGTCTGTGTTGGAAGTGTTGACCGAAAAGAATGCTTACTTTCCTCTGAGGTCAAAAGGGTGGGTTGTTTTTCCTTTAGGGATAAGTGTGGTTATAGGCCCTAGGCAAGTGGTGAGTGCACATTTACCCTACAGAATTTTGGGAAAGATGCCTCAGATGTTTGATATTCTGTCGAATAATTTGGTGGAGGTGAAGTTTAAGATCAGATTAGATGGGCAAATTAAAATTGTGCTTTTGAATCTAAGTGGAGAGCCTCAGCATCTGACCCCGGGAATGAAGGTGCTAGCCACCCAAGATGTGTTTGATCGGGTTGAAGATGTGGAGGGGCATCCTTTAGAGCTTTTAGAAAGGGCAAAAAAACAGAGGCAGGTTTTTTACAGTAGAGATAAGGAACATGAACAGCAAAAAAAACAGGTGGCTAAAAGGGTAGGTCGATGGATGGATAAGGTTCAGGACCAGCCAGAAAAAAGGGGGGCAGCAGTTAAGGAAAAATCAAAAAAACAGGTGGCAGTAGTTAAGGAACAGGAAAAGGGGGTGGCAGAAGTTCATGACCCGCCAGCAAAACAGGTGGCAGCAGTTAGGGAACAGCCAGAACAAAAGGTGGCAGAAGTTCAGGAACAGCAAGATAAAAGGGTGGTGGAAGTTACGGAGCAGCCAGAGAAAAAGGTGGCAGAAGTTTCAGGGCGAGGGATTCCACAGTTCACTCGGGACATGGATCAGGCTGTGGAGCATAAGGAACAGTGCCTTACAGTGGCAGACTTGGAGAGTAAGTATCCAACAGTTTTTGATCTTAGGCCTGAAGCTATGGAATTGACACCAGCCATGCAGTTGTTTTCGATGGGCATGGTTGATGTCCAGTTTACTGCTGAAGTGAAATACACCAGCCACTTTAAATTCCAACCCTTGGCAGTTGCAGAAAAAAAGGTGGCTGATGCAGAAATTCAAACTTTATTAGATAAAGGGATTATACAAGAAGTTCCAGTGGGGGTTAAAGGTTTATTTTCACAGGCCTTAATTCTCCCAAAGGGGGAACATTCTTGTCGAATAACAATGGACTGTAGGATTCTTAATGAGTTAGTGGAGGATTGGAGATACCCGCTACCGGGGACTAGGGAAATAATAAAAAGTATTCCACTGGAGTGGGATACCTTTACGATTTTAGATATTAAAGATGGTTTTTTTAATCTTGGTTTAGAGGAAGAATTCTCCTCTTTGTTTTGTTTTTATTATAATAATCGGCAGTTTCGGTGGACGAGACTAGTGCAAGGCTTTAAGCCCAGCCCGGGATATTTCGATCGTACCCTTCGTTCTATAATGAGGGGGACTTCTTCCAAGGGTTTTGTGGATGATTTATTAGTGGGCAGTGTTGGAATTGCAGCTCACAATCAGGCTGTAGACGAAGTTTTCCAAAGGTTAGAAAAATACGGGCTGAAATTAAAGAGGGAAAAAATCCAGGTGGGGCAGAAGTCTGTGAAATTTCTTGGTTTTTTGGTGAGGAAAGGGGAGTATTCCCTTCAACCTTTTATTGATACTCTAGTTCAAGATTTTCCCAGGGTCACGAATAGAAAAGAACTGCAACGAGGTATTGGACTTTGCAATGTGTTACAGGGGTTTGTGCCCAAACTCGCAGCCAAACTGCAAGAGTTTTACGCAGTTATTTCTGCCCCTAAACTGCCTCATGACTGGGGCAGAATTGGTCAAGAGTTTGAGAACAAATTAAGGGAGATTTTAGTTCAAAATCTGTGGTTAGCCTTGCCGGGGAAGAATACCCAGTTTTGCCTTTTTACAGATTGGTCCGGGACTGGGGGCGGTTACGCGCTATTTTCTGCGGATTCGTTGGGTAAGCCCAGGAGATTATTATTATTGGGTTCAAGGAGCAATCCTCCAGGTTTACAGACTGTCTCCTCTTATTTAGGAGAAGTGGGAACTATGGTGTGGGGCTTGCAGGCAGTAGGAAATTTGGTTCGAGGAGGGCAGGTCACATTGTATTCGGACTCCCTCTCGGGAGTGCAGCGACTACAGAATGTCGCTTCTTGGGTGGCGGAAAGTGATAGCCGTTTGAAACGGCTCTACTCGTGGTTACTCGGGAACTGGGCTGTAGGACATAATTTAGTGTTCCGATTTATTCCAGGCGAAAAGAACTTAGTGGCAGATAGTTTGTCGCGCTGGCCAGCGCCAAAGGTCGAGTTACAACAACAGTTGCCACGGGTACAGGCACTCGAGTGCAGAGAAAGGACTGTTTATTCGCAAGAGGAATGGAAGTGGTTGGAGAAAGCGCATTATGGACATTTTGGGTCCACCACGATGTCGCTTAAACTGCAACGCTGGGGAGTGGAGATTGAACCACAAAAGATTCGACAGTTCGCACAAGGGTGCGAGGTCTGTCAACGACACCGCATATTACCTCCGCCAATGTCACTGGGGGAGTTGCAGGTGGTCGATGAGGTTGGGGAACGGGTGCATATAGACTTTATTGGTCCCTTGCCGAAGGGTGACCAAGGGGAACGTTACATTTTTAGTGTGGTAGATGGGTTGAGTCGTTTGGGACGACTTTTCGTGTGCTCGCGTGCGACTTCCAAAGAAGCAATAGTTCATTTGGATTCGTGGGTAGAGTCTTTAGGTTCTCCGCGAGTGGTGGTTGCAGATAACGCCAGGGCATTCGCCAGCAAATCGTTTCGGGAATGGGCCGAGCGTAATTCGGTGGACGTTACGTATACGCCCCCCTACAGTCATAAATCAGCGGGATTAGTCGAGCGGTTTAATAAGTCGGTGATGCAGAGAATGCGACGCATGGGTAGTGAGGTACGAGGGGGCGTGGAAAAGAAGTGGCCCACAATGGTGAAGGAGATCGAGCACATCTTGTGGCATACGCCCCATCAGGGTGTTGGGTACAGTCCTTTTGAGATAGCTTTTGGAATTGGACAGGATGGTCATGTGTTATCGACTTGGGTTCAGATTCGCGAATTGGCGCGACAGTGCTTCCGACAACAGGTGATGGATGCAAATCGACGATCTGCAGCAGTGGTTGAACGACGTTTCGTCTATGGCCAAAAGGTGTGGTTATATAATCATGAGATTGCTGCAAGTTTGGGAAAAAAACTTCAGGAGTTGTGGGTGGGTCCTTTCGAATTTCAAGGGTATGTATCACGCAGTGTGGGTGTTCTGTGGAATGCGCAGCAACAATTGGTTACTTCGCATTTGGATTTCGTACGGGCTTGGGAAGCGCAGGGAAGCGTGTTAAATGAATGATGGTTGTTTATGGTTTTTTGGGACATTTGGTGGAATGAAGCTTTAGTTGTTAATGAGGGACAATGGTGGAAGGAGAATGTGAGTGGTGGGAAGTATAAGAGGCGTGGCAGGAACAGACAGATCGATCTTGTTGTAATCCAATCCATTCTCAGAAGTAGTCTGGTGCCGAAAGGCCAAGTGTCTAGCCGGAAGGCAAGAAAGAACCGACTGTCGGAAGACACACAGTTCAGAAGACGACTGGAAAGTCGCAAACACTACGTCACATTTTACAACACAACCGAATCGCTGCTGATTCGACCTTGCAATATTTTGTTCAAATTCATTCTACGGCACGTGGTGTAACGCTCGAGCAAACTGAATCAGCCGCAATGGAATGCACTGGCATTGCAAGGTCAATGCAAGGTTGACAAGGCATTGGCAACCTTGGCAATGCCTTGGTTGCAAGGCATTGGCCGCGCACCTTTCCCCAGTGACTGACTGCAGCAACAAGCAACTGGTTAACCAGTGTCCAAAGGAGTAATTCAGTTGGGTAGTTGCTGGCAGTTTGTGCAGTTAGGACTCTAGGTTGTGGTATTTGAAGGGACTTTGGTTGGAACAGGGGTTTCATTTTTTTTTTTTCAGTGTAAGAATGTGAATTCAATACCAGTAAATTCTAGGTTAGGTTTGATTAGGTATTGCAGTGCTGTGATTCAAAACTTGTTCTCAGTCAATCAAATCAGCAAGAATGCCAGTTTCCTCAAACTACCAAAAAAATCTGCACTCTATGGTGCATGTATGACCCACTATCTGGTGCCCTTGGGAAGGCTGCCGTTTGTTGAATTCACATTTTTACAGCAAAAAGCACAACCCCTGTTCCAACCAAAGCCCTTTCAAATGTCACAATCCAGAGTCTTAACCGTACAAACTGCAAAGCAACTACCCAACTGAAGTACCCCTTTCCACATCGCGATATCTGAATCCAAGACTCGTTGCAACACAGTACTTTTCATTCTCGAAAAGTAGACCATCAATCCTCTGATCCACTTTCAAGATTCATTGTGGTCAACCAATAGAAGGTGGTTCAGAGTTATCGACACAAGTTTGAAGGCATTTGGGGCAAGCCTGATTCTTCACTTGTTTATTTCTTAGGTGTTTGACCCACACTAGAGTCAATGACAGGACATGCTTGTCCATCTAATTTTATTTTATGCAACCATTGATGGAGGGGATGGATTGAAGGGAGGGTTGACTTTGAATCCTCCCTTCAAAATCCAGTGTTGCTCAGATCCAGAAGGTCTGGGCTGATGGACGAGCCTGTTCAGGAATTGAGATCCTGGGCTGCACAGCCAATGCATAACTGCAGAACTGGAACGCTGCTAGGGGTATCGAATGGTGTCCAGCCGACAAATTTTGTTTTTTTCAGTGAAGAAGTTCACTGTTTTACTGAACCTCAAAAAAAAGCACACCTGGTTGTATCTGCTTGCTGAAAAAAAAAAAAAAACAGGAAAGAAACGAGAACCACCACGACCAGTTCCGAAGAGATCCAATTGCAGGAGAAAGAAAAAAAAAATCAGTTGATCCCATGCATCTTTACAAACTTCGATACTAGAGGGATGAATGGTTTCTGCCCAAGCCATGAACATAGATAAAGAAAGACCACACAATGCGGATTCGTTGATTGAGCATTTTCCAGGATTTGCGAGCTGTTGCGGGGCTGAGTCAGTCCACGTGTTTTTTGGGGGGTTTTCGGTTTCCCGATTTGTCCAGCGTTCGGCTGTTGATTCATTCTGCGTTGCAGGAGCCTGACACATTTTTCGCTTTCCCCCGACCCCTGTTGGATAAGCGTATCTCAGCTCATCGACTTTTCGGGGGAAAGTCCGAACTTTCCTTTGAAAAACCGCTAAAAGAAAAGAGACGCTTTATCTCGCAGACCGCGGGGGTGTGTTTTTTTTTAACCGCGAATCGCTGTGGAGCGTGGTTTCATCTTTTTCCGGGTTGGAATAACCAAGACTTCCCCAGGAGCTTTTTCATCTTTTCCTGCTCAGGGTGTTCGTGGCTTTCTTTTTTTTTTCCTCGCGCGTAAGGGAAAAAAAGAAAAAGAAAACACTCCAAAAAAATGAAGGATGCAAGTCCGGGGGTCTCGGACGGGCCTTATGGAAAGCTCGACGCCCAGATCGAGCAATTGATGAAGTGCATCCCGCTGACGGAGGGAGAAGTGAAGGCGCTGTGCGACAAAGCTCGAGAAATCTTGGTGGAGGAATCGAACGTCCAACCAGTGAGGTCCCCCGTCACTGTTTGCGGTGATATCCATGGCCAGTTCCAGGATTTGCTGGAGCTGTTCAGGATCGGAGGGAACTGCCCCGAGACGAATTATTTGTTCATGGGGGACTATGTGGACCGAGGCTACCACTCCGTGGAGACAGTGACGTTGCTGGTGGCGCTGAAAGTGCGGTACAAGGATAGAATCACGATCCTGCGGGGAAACCACGAAAGCAGGCAGATTACTCAAGTGTGAGTTTTTCTTTCAACTTCCCAGCTTCACCCCACCACCACCACCTCCCTTTTCTTTTGAAACATTTTTTTTTTTTGCTATGGAAAAAAAATGCTGATTTTGATATTATGTAAGCTCCTTTTTTTGTGGGCCATCAACTCCCACAGCGATATGTTCTGGCACTGGAGTCTTGGTTTTAGAAAAACATTGTGTGGAGCCCCTCCTCCACACTCTGTTTTTGACCTTTGCCCAGCTCTTATGTTCCTCAAATTCTTCTCAGGCTTTTGTAAAAAATCGTTTGCGATTGTCGCCCTTTTCACCATTTGTAAAAAAAACGACGGGGAAAATAGAAGAAACGCACACACACACATACACACAGAAGAGAAATGGGAAAAAGAAAATATCACTTATAACCAGTATCTCTCAACTGTGGTTTCCATCACTATATTTTAAGCATCTGGTCCTATACTTATGATGGCTATACGCGGAACACCTTGTTTTGTTTGGAAAGCCCCAGTAAAGAAAAGCATTTGAAATCGAAAATGAGAGCTCGATTTGGATCTAATTTTGTGTTGGTGGGGGATGCACAGTTATGGGTTCTATGACGAGTGCTTGCGAAAGTATGGCAATGCAAACATCTGGAAGTTTTTTACGGACCTCTTCGACTATTTGCCCCTGACAGGCCTCGTCGAAAATCAGGTTGGTGGAACCTCAATTCCGAGAAGGAGGGGGGGGGGGTGTTGGAAACTGTTGGAAAACCACATCACCACTGGGGAAAAACCATAGGATTTATTTTTAGATATACAGATAAAATTCTGGAGAAAAGAGTGAGAAGAATGAGAAGTGTGACAGTTAGGTGTGTGTTGGATTGAAGTAGCCTCTTTTCGAAACCGCTTCCCTGGCTGATTGTACTCGAGATTTTTTTTTTCTTTTTTTTTTTTCCTGCATGGCCTTTTTTTTCTGTCCTTGAGCTTTTTTTATACCTGTGATATTTTACTGAACAAACATATGCTGTCTTCTTTTCGCTTTTGGCTGGAAGGTGTTTTGCCTTCATGGAGGGCTGTCGCCTACTTTGGACACACTGGATCACATTAAAGCACTGGACAGAGTTCAGGAGGTAGGTTTAAAAAAAAGAAATGCCGAAATAGATGCATTTTCTGTATGAGTAAAGTTTAGATGTAGGATCCTGTGGAATGAAAAGGCAAACCTCCAAGAGAATCATCGTTGGCAAAAATTCTGGGGCCTTTTTTTTCTGATTTGGAGTGGATGTGGATATCGATTAAATTGAACTGATCGCTGTGAGGTATATTTTTTACAAAACGACCGCTGGCATCTGACAGAAGTGGTGCGCAGTTCCCCGGGAGTTCTTCTGCATGTTCATGATTTTTTTTATCAAACCAGCAGCGAGACATCGAGAAAAAATCCTGAAATGTCTGTCATGCGAATCGCTCGCAGGTTCCCCACGAAGGCCCCATGTGCGATTTGTTATGGTCGGATCCTGACGACAGATGCGGTTGGGGGATTTCACCTAGAGGGGCGGGGTATACATTCGGGCAAGACATTTCCGAGCAATTCAATCACGCCAATGGGTTGACTCTCATTTCTCGTGCGCATCAATTGGTGATGGAAGGCTTCAACTGGTCGCATGAAAGAAACGTGGTCACCATCTTCAGCGCACCCAACTACTGCTATCGTTGCGGTGAGAATCTCAGAAAAATCGAATGCGCGGGCATTCATGGCATCTAATTTCTTAAACGCTGAGCAAGGATTGTTTTTTTTGTTTTTTTTTAAGTTTTAATTATGACTTCGTTTTTTTTGAAAGGGGGGGGGAGAGGGGGTGCATCCTGGACGTGTTTTTTTTTTTTTTCTTTTCAAGTTTTTTTTGTAATTGTTTGTTTGTTTTTTTCCTCATTTTCAAGGTAATCTGGCTGCCATCATGGAAACTGGTGAACAGCTCGAAAAGGTGTTCCAGCAATTTGAACCTGCCCCTAGGCGAGGAGAGCCAGAGGTCACCAGGCGAACGCCAGACTACTTCTTGGTAGGTTTCCCTTTTAAAAAACTCACAAAAACACACACACACACACTCACAGATCTTCCTGGCAGGATGGAAAAAATCTGTGTTCTGTTCACAAGAAATTATGCTCTGGTGCCATTTATCAAACTCGAGTCAGGTTTTGTTTTTTGAAGTACATCAGCTAATGCAATCCCCTCCATTATAAAAGTATTTTTTTAAGAAAAATAATATGAACATTACCTTGTATTCGAATTGAATTAAAAGTATTTTACACAAGGCCAAAATGCCGAGTGCAGCCCATGCACGGAAATGTGTTGTATAGGCTTACCTTAAATTCATACACACATGTGTAACATTATTCTCAAGGAATTTGGCTTGGGGTCCCAAATGAATGTTATTTTTTTATATTTTCATTTCTATTTCATTTTTTAATCCTGGATTACCTTTTTGGTTAATTGATGCGCTTTTTCTTTTTTCCAGTGAATGGAGTTTCTTGGTGATGCGGCTGGATGTGTGAATGATTTCGAGTTGAACATTCTATTTTTGGATTTGCTTGCGGCGAAAAGAAAAAAGAGGAAACAAAATTCTGAAATCTATGATCTTTTCTGGAGAGAAAAAGAAAATCCCATCAGAAAATACCCCTGCTTTTTGTATCAAAAATTTCTCGATATCTTTTTTTTTTCTTTCTCTCTTCCAAAGAACAAGGTGTTCTTTTTTTGCCCTTTGTTTATGCCTTTTTCCTTTTTCGTTTTTTTTTTTTTTTTTTTAAATCCTCCACGATCCCAAAAATAGGAGAACGAAAGGAAAAGGGGGCAAAAAAGTTTGTAAAAATGCAGTTTTATCAGTTTTAGCTCGTTTTTGCCTATCTCCTGTGTGTTGAGTGTGTGCGTGTGTGTTTGGTTTTTTTCTAATTTAAAAAAGTAAAATGTAATTGCATGTTAAGAGAAAGGGAAAGGAAAAAAAAAAACGAAAAACAAAACAAGATACTGGGTTGGGGCTCGAAGGAAGGGAAAAATGAAAAGGAGAGGTTGAAAAGAAAAAAATTGGGAAGAGGGGGGGGGGGGAATGAAAAAGAGGATTTGTTTATACAAAGGTGGGGTATTTTTCTGAAGAGGAGAAGCAAAAGAAAAAAAAAGTTTGCAAGGGTTTGGGAAAAACAAAAAAATTTACGCAGTTTAGCATCACGAAACAAAAAAGATATCGTGTTGGTGAAAGAGAGGGTTTGATTTTGATTGGAAAAAAAAAGAAAGAAAACAATGATGGGGTGGGAGGAGGTGGTGTTCTTGGCTGAACGAAGGTTTTTCCTTTTTCATTTAATCCTCACTTTCCCCCCTAATATCATGTCAGTTTTTGCTGGGAAAACAGGTAAACAAAGACAAAAGCGGCTGCTATTCTGATAAAGGAATTTTAAGCTGGCTGTGGAGCTGAGAGGGGTATGAAAAGAGATGCGTAGCAAGAAAAAGAAAGACAGCGAAATAGAGTGGGGGTATTGAGTGCAGCTGTTTTGTTTTCGAGTGCCTTGAGCATTATAGAGGGGCAGACAAGATCTTGGAAGAGGGAAAGGGGGCTAGGGAGTGTTCGTTTTGGGAAATGGATGTTAGTAGGGTTCAGAAGAAAAGGAAAAAAAGGAAGAGAAGGAAAAAAATACAGTAGATAGGAAGAAAAAGAAAAGGAACAGGTCTGGACATGCACTCATGTTGTTGTTTCGTCAATTCTTTCCCTTCATCCGTTGTGTGTGTGCGTTGTTTTATACATCTGTTTTTCGGAGCACTGTTTGGATGAGACTGACATCGGAACAGACATGTGGGGTTCAGCTTGCCTGGCCACCCCCATATCGAAATCCCTTTTTTTGGAAAACCTTTGGCAGCAGTCGTTTATCACTCTTCCACCCCCTGGCACCAACCCCACCCCCTCTATGCCACCATTATCATTTCAAATGACTCATTAAATGCTGGTGAATGGCTCTTTGTGTAAGATGGTTTCTGAAAAGAAGATGGGAATTCTGTATTGTCGATCGCTGAAAATTGTTTTCCCCTATTGCAGCTACTGTTGTTTTTTCGTTTTCGTCGTCTTATTTTTCAGGGATTTGCTGACTTTGAATCCTCTGCTGTGCTGGGGATGTACCTCTCAATTTCGATGGCAGCAAATTCCTGAAAACAAAGCAAATTGGCCATTTGACATTTTTTTCATCCACAGATTAAAGAGTCTACAGGAAATCAGCGTGATGAGCCCTCGGTTGATTCACATGGGTTGAGTCGTTGGCAAAGATGGTAGAACCACTTTGCTAATCAATCCACGATCAACGTGCCATTATGTCAACAGTCAATTGGTTCAAGAATATGAACAGTACCTCAAATGAGATCCGGCCATCGCCATCTGTATCCAAAGCTTCGATCAGCAATCTGATATCGTCGCTGTCGATCTGCACATCAGGTTTCCATGTCAGACAAGCTGATCAAACCTTGCTTGACCAGAGTTCAAATCCCCTCCACTCAAGTAACCCTTTCCTGATTTCATTTCACTTGTATCAAGCTTCCTTTCTTTTTGTTATGTTTTGAAAAAGTGATGGACCGCTGGTCTCTGTGTGCTTCCAATTTTTCCTTCAGGACTTTTCCCCACCTGAGTGCAGGATGGCCCTGTTGCTACTTGCGACAAAACTCTCTTTAGAGTGTCTGCATCAATGAAGCCCGACTTCTCCGGATCCAAGAACTGAAACGCCTCCGCGACAGGGTCGAATCCCTGCACAATACCAGAGGATATAAAATTCCCGACCATGCACAAGCCCCCCCTTTCCTTCCAAGAAAAAAGAGTTGAAAGAAATCTTTCGATCAGAAAATATGACCACGACACACCACTTTTCCCTGGGGAGAGCAATTGCACCAACCACTGATACAAAACTGCACAGTTTTCTGACCACTTTGAAGTCCTATTCCTCAGTACGGTGGTATAGGGGGGGGGGGGGGTGGGAGGGGGGGGGGCTTGATGTAATGCTCTTTCATTATCCGTGATGCTTTCCATTCAGGCATTTGGACCCTTCAAACCTGTGGAGATTTGTCCTTCAGGATATTTATCAAATCGTCCAGTTCGATGCCTTTGGGGCCGACCATCACTCGAACATCATCCAAAGTAACGGAGGGGTCGAAAACTCTCCACGTGCGCAGCACATCAGATCTTGTCAAAACATCTTTCCCTTCGAAATCCAAGAAAATGTGCATGGCTTTATGTGCATTGCATCTCAATTATTGGATCATCCCGGCATGCATGCATCACATCAAGCATGGAGCTCAGTGGTTCCTACACTTCCTCCACACGTCGATATGGCTTTTCATCCAGCCAAATCGTTACTGGTGGGGGGTTACCCAGCAGGCTTCCAACCAAACGTTTCCTGTTCAGAGGAAGGAGTCTCCAGACATGCATCTGGATTGTTGACCATCGTTTTGGGTTACCTGCTGGACACAGCACCCTCCACGCCTCTTGGACCACGTGTTCGTCGAAAGGCAAAGATCCGCGCTGCTCCTGGACAACACCAGAAACAACAGAAATCCTATCAGCGCGCGGACGTGATTTTGTGGTCACTCGAATGCGGAAGCGACCACGCAGCCACTCCGACGACCTCACCCTTTCGCTCGTCATGCTTCCCTCCAGTACTTATGCAAACCAAGTCGTCATTCACCAGTTTAATCTACCAAAAATAGCACCAGTCGTTTGTTTCGTTGTTGTTCAGCACATTCAAGAAAGGGAAAGAATACGGTTTCCCCTGCGCGATCCTTGACCGGGAGGATAGCGTTATCGTTTTTCGTTTGAGCGCTCGACTTTTGTACCTGTTTTTCTTTGCTTCTGTCGACGATACGTGGATCTCTCTCCAGTGTTCCGGGTTGACTCGAGGAACGCAAACGAAGGGATGCTCCACTCGCCCGTCTTGCCTCCACGGTCGTCAAGGAGGTGAACTCGGGATGTTTCGCTGCGCTTCACCATTCCTTCCGACCTAGTTGTTAGCCCTTCGCTCCAAGCCCTCGTTTCGACAGCCTTGAGAGTTGATGTGCAATTGTTTTTCTTCGTTTAGTTTTTGTTCATTACGAGAAAAGGATGGGTTGAACTGGAGCAAGTCCTTGCGTTCCAGCGTCGTCGCGCGACTACTTCTGCTGTATGGCAGCGAAAAAACAGGGTTTTCTGTCTCGATTAACGCTGTTTTTTTTTTGTTCCAGGGGCGATTTTCCACAGTTCGGGAGTCTGACGTCGGCGCTGTTGATTTCTAAACTCGCAAGCTATTCGAGCGACGACGAGTATTATCGAAGGTATTCTGGTGGGACGCGCGCCTCAACGAGCAGGACCTCAGAATTCAATCTCCCCCAACTAAAAACCCTCGTTCTTTCGAACTGTGGGAGTGACGGCGACGCGCTCGTGACTTGGTTTTTGTTTCGTGGGTTGAGGGCGTGGGTGTGTTGAAATCTGCAAGCTTTTTCTTGCCATTTTTTTAATGTGGGAGGGGAGGGGGGGGAATCTTGAAAAGAATTCTGGGATCAGATCTCATCAGATGCTGGCATGTGCTTAGTCATGCATTGCATGTCGCAAGCCTTTTGCTTTTTTTCTCAATTTCGCCAGAGATAGGTTTCAAACTCCCCACCCCCCCTTGAAAAAAAAGAAAAAAAGAGAGATAAAAGCACCAAAAGGATGCAGAAAACTGGCAATGGAATTGCTATATTTGCAAAAGGAGATCAATTGCATTCATAATAATGAATACAAAAAAAAAAAAAACAAAAAAAACATATCATATCATTTCATTTCTTTTTTTTTTTTGGGGGGGGGGGGGTCAATCTCTGAAGCGGATTCTCCTGACGTGTAAGTGATTTTCGTCTGCTGATGGGCCATGGTGAACCTTTGATACAGCGATGTCTTGGAAGAAGGGGAAAGGGGGGCCAGCAATGCAAACACATCAGTGTCCGGGCGTGGAGTGACGAGTCGTCAGCAAGCCTCGGGAGGTCAAGTGCATTTCAGCAACAAGCAGTTTCAGCAATTGAAAAAGATCGGAGTTTGCTTCTGGGATGGACCAACCTCAGGGATCCTAACAAGGGTATGCGTTTTTTTAGAGTTTTTTTAGAGTTTTTTTCTTTGAGGAAGGGGGGGGGGGAACACAAAAAGTAACCAAATTGAATCCCATTTTTTTTTAATTATTATTCTTAGTATTGTATTTTTTTATTTTTTTTGGGGGGGGGAGTTAATCACGCTCATGCTTCGGTACTAAGGCGTTGTCCAATCTAATGTTAACAAAACCATTGATTGGGTTTTTCTCCTCCAAATTGGTCCAGGTTCTGTGGCTGTACGTCCTTCACAGCTTTGCTCCCAGACAGACTCGTCGATTCGAGTGGGCATCCATCGCAGTGGCATCCACGGTGTCGGTTTGTTCGAAAATCGTGGGAAATGAAGTGACAAAGGTTTTGCCTGGCCCTTTGCCTGCAGCACTGGGTTTCGTCAAGAGCTTCGCAATTCCGGCGGGCATAATGTTGGGATGGCGTATAATGTCGTTCATTGCAGGAAGGGGAAAATCGCACAGACGAACAACTGTCGACAGAAATGCGGTGGAGGCCCCAGGGAATAACACACGAAGGAGATCAAGTGGGTGTTTTTTTTAGGCTTTTTTGTGTGTGTGTTGGAAATACAAAATAAAACAGTTGTGATTTAGGATTGGGGAAAATATTCCTGTCACAGAAAAATCAAAGACACTATTTTTTGTTTTTTTTTCGGGGGGGAGGGGAAAGGTTGCCACTTGGGGTGAACATTAACATAATAAGTTTTTTTTTTTTTGCATTTCTATTTTTGGAGGTTTCGCTGCTGGAACCTCCCCTGCGGTAATGGTGAAAGCTTGCCGTGATCGACAACCGGAGCTGGCCAGGGATTTCGTCGACATTTTCGAACCCTCTCTGTCGAAGCTGGAAGGCATGGTAAACTGGGAGCACTTGAAGAGAACCCCCAGGATGATCTGTCGATTCGACGACACGCATTGCGAGCTGATGCGATTTGCTGCGCAGAACGGACTGCATGAGGTTTGAACAGCAGTCCTCATGAGTCCTAGCGTGAGGCTCAAATTCACTTTCCCCCATCGAGATCTTTTCTGACTGTGTTTCAATAATATGGTGGGGAAAAAAAACAAAAAAAACACAATGCACTCGGGACTCCTTCTTGGGTTCAGTTTTTGTACAAACTTGTTTTCTTTTTCTTTTTTTTTCCTTTTTTTTTTGGGGGGGGGGGGGGAGGGGGATGGCATCCATAGCACCATCCATATGGTAAGCATTGCATTGGCTTAATAAAAAAAAATTATAAAATTTCTCCACCAACTTTTTTTTCTTTTCTATTTTTTTTGAAAAAACAGGCGGCTTCCGAGGCTGCTGTGGAAGAGGCTCTGGAGAAAACCGCCGATCGAATTCGAGACAGCACTGAGTGGTGCAAAACCTATAGCTATATTGAGGATGAGGAGCTGAAATCCGAGTGGGGTAACTTGCTGGTGTGGACGACGAGAATGCCATCGGGGCACCCAGCCATTCTCATAAGGCTGGGGCAATCCTTGAGGGAGTGCTCCAAGAAGAAGCTGGAAAAACTGGGACCTGCTGCGGTGACACAGGTGTGTGGTGCATGTGCGGAATTCTTGTCGGAATTCGACGATCGTGGAAAAACCGATTTGTCTTTCTGTTCTTGGCTCATTTCATTGTTTTGGATTTTTCCAAACGGTTTTTTATTTTTTTTTCTTTTGAGGGTGTTTGTTTTTGTTTTTGTTTTTTTTGGGGGGGGGTGTCTGAAATGAGGTAATGGTTGAGTCACGATTTCTTGGCCATCAGTTGTCTGATTTTGTCTGTGAATAAACCATGAGACTAAACCATAATGTATTTTATGTGTTATATTCCTAGGTGGATCGAGGGGTTCGCAAGCTGTTGAAAAACGACGCTGTGGATCAAATGGTGGTCGTGCTGGACTGCCAAGATGCCCCAGCCTTGCAAGTGACGCAGATGTGCAAGGTGCTCAAGTCAATATCATCCAAACTGAACAAGGTGAGGTGACTTTTTCTGGCTGTTTGCAACATATCAGGCCCCCCCCCCCAAAAAAAAAACAAAAAACCTAAACCCTATAAAAACAGAGAAAAAACCGCAGCATTGAAAGAAGAGCATTCCATTTCTTTAAATTTTGGAAATGAAGAAAAAGTATAGGAAAGCCCAGAAAAATTGATTAATTTGGACCCAATATCCGGTGAGATGCTCGAGCCATTTTTTTCCGCACCACTGTCTTGAAATCAATGCCTCAATGCTTTTCCTTGTTTTTGTTGTTTTTCTTTTTCTTTTTTTGGTGGCCTCTTTTCAATGTCAGCACTATCCAGGGCGCCTGAAATCCATGTATCTGGTCCATGTCCCCCGGCTACTGCGATGGGTGATTCAAGCCGTCATGCCGTTCATCCATCCAGCGACCAGAAAGAAGTTGATCGTGGTTGGAGGGAAAAACGAGGCCCTGCCTGCGGAGATTTCGAAAGTGATCAACTGGGGACTGGGCTCCACCGGCCGAACAAAGGGTGCCATCCGAAACGGAGCCGTCACGAGAACCAATGGGGAAATCGATGGCTCTTCGTCTGTAAGTGAAAGAATCGAAAGAAGTTTTCGCTTTTTCTTTTTTTTTTGGATTTCGAAGGCTTTTTTTTGGGCCGGTTTCTATGTCTGACTCCACATTATAAAGTCGGCAATCTGGGCTGGAAGGATGTTTCGCTAGGAGTATTTGATGGGTTGTGATGGATGCTTTTATGGGCGGCTTGGAAATTGGACATGCAAGAATATGTGTTTTTGAGTGTTGTGGGGAAATCTGTTTTTGTAGGAGGGTTCGACGAGTGCAATGGCAAGCCCTGTACGGGGTGCCAGTGATATGATGGCCTCCACATCGGAGAGCGACAGTCTGGAGGCAATCTCACCGTGAGTTTCATCAGTCGATTTTCGAAGTCGGGTCTTTGAATGAACACCCGATTTGCTTCAAAAAAAAACCAAAACAAAACAGACAGTGATATTTCGAATCAATAGCTGGGAGGGAATATTTGAAGTTGGCTGTCATAGAGCCGGAGAGCAGTCCAGACCCCGTCAGACATGCCCTGCAGCTTCGCTTTCTTTTTTTGTCATTTTTTTTGGAGCCAACCATTCGACCGGGGATTTTGGGGAAGATCATAAGTCTGAATTTCTTTGACGATTTCTTGTATTATCAATTCCTTTTTGCAGAAGAGGAAATATAACCCAACATTTTTCGTACACGTGATTTTTAGATCCGCAAGATTAGTTTTTGGTTTTTTTTTTGGATTTTTCTTTTCGATGGGAGAGACATGGAATTTCTTTTGTTGTGTGTGTGTGTGTGTGTTTTCTTTCTTTCTTTTTTCGACGGATTTTTTTCTAGGCCGTCGGTGATTCCATCGAACCCAAGCCTTTCCTCCAGACGGGAAAGGTCCTGTGGAGAGATGCCCATCACCACCCTGCTTCTCATGATCCTCTCCTGTATATTGACCCTGGCCATCCTCAACGGAATGAAAGACGGAATGGAGGATCTCAAAACAGACAATGAGCATCTACAGCGATATCTCAAAGATGACATGTAGGAGCTGCTCCTTTCCTTTTTTTTCGACTTTTTTTTGGGGGGAACTATTTTCTTTTCTGGACGAACGCTTGGATCGATTCTTTTTGGAAGCCGTTGGAAAGCATGAACCAAAAGTTTTAAGAAAGCCAAAATTTGATTGGTGTCATATATGAAGTGGGGAAAGGGAAAGAAGGAGGAGGGGAAGGGGGGGGGTCGTGAAAAGAAAAGATTAGAGTGGTGAGGTTGAGGGGAGGGGAGGTCGGTGACAGGGAGGATACTGATGAAATCAAGCCAAAACTGAACCGGGTTGACAATCTGCCAAGTCAGGCATATCATGGGAAATTGGTACAAATAGAGAAGGATTATGATGGCACTTGAGGAGGGGGGGGGGGGGGGGGATCAGTCAAGATCAATCCGTTCTTTGTATTTTAGGGGTTTCTTCCACATCATGCAAGACATCATTTGATTTTGGACGTGAGATGAGTAGGGGTGGTGATGGTGGGGGTTCTAGTTTTTTTGTTTTTCTTTTAACGGGAAAGCAATGAGTACCGATGAAAGCAACAACACATTGGGGCTTATCAACCAGCACTCCATTTTGTGAGATTTGTCTTCGATTGACTGTGATATTTGGAAGGCTAATCGAAAATTTCACACTACCTGATCCACATTCCACCTAGACCTTATTCAATTTCCATTCCACCCCACTCATCCTCGAATTCAACTTGACCCTACACCCACCCACTGCCCGACCCCACGAATACCCCCCCCCCCCCCGATCCTGGTTTCAATTCAGTTCAGCATCCGTTTTCCACCACTCAAACCACCGTCGCAAACGGTTTTTTTGAGAAGACATGCTTAACGCCCATTCCCTGATACCGTGGTTTTGCCTGTTGCGAGTTAAGATTGTTCGACTTCAATTGCTCTATTCTACCGACGATTTCCCCCTCGCCGCCGCCGCCATTGACGAGTCTCTCTAACCCTGATTCATCTCTGTTCATAGTCTGGTTGACCCTTCCGCCCCCACCCTCCATCTGGACTCTGCGCGAGTGTATCCGGTAGGCGGGGTCGGTTGGGTTCGTGGGAGTTCGGGTGCTTCTGAACCTGCAGACAGAAACAAGGAATCAGCTGCAATGGGTCGACTAACCAAGCTGGCACTTTTCAGCTACAATGATGAACTGAAGTGAGTCACGGACACTGAATACAAACCGTCAAGGGGAGCGCATTCTCACCTTCCCGACGTCCCCGTCACTCCGAACAAATCCTCAAATGGAATCCGCCCGTCCCTCTCTCTCTCCCAAGTGTGGTGGAAGTGATTTGCGGTGCTTCCATGCACGTCACTGTAGTCCAGTGGGTCCACAGGATTCTGCACGTCACGAAACCAGGTGAATTCAAACTTACGGTTCGCAGCTTTGGCATATGTTTCAGTGATCGAGATGGCCGTACCTTTCTCGAATATCGTTTGGATGAAGAGGTCCCTTGTATGTCCGAGACCTGCGTCGTTCTGTTGTGTTTCGCTTCCAGGGGTTGGCGGGTGGGTTTGGACGATGGAACGATGGTGGGCTCACCCTCGAATTTCCATGGATACACGGGCTCGAGGGGGTTGCATTGTCGCCTCACCTTGTACACCTGATATCACAATTCTGATGTTCAATTCGACCTCGTGCTCCAAGCGCACAACGTATATGCTCCGAATCAGTGCAACGTTAGCGCTGCCCACCTTCGCAGAGCCCTTGGGCATTGGCTTTGTGCCTTCGATATCGCTGACATCGAAATGATCTGGCTTGTTAGCCCGTGGTTTCGGAGGCTGTGAGGGCAGTTTTTCGAATATCGGACGGTTCCCCGTTGGCGGCGCAAACCACTGTGGGTCATACAATGCTTTAGACAACCGCACAGATACAAGTGGCCGCCATACAAAGGATGGCTTTGTGAACTCACATTGAATGTCTTGCGCGGAAACCTAGGCTCGCTCTGCAGTGCCTCAGTCCTGAACGCACCACTATCAATGTTGAGGGTGTTATTATCACATTGGTATTAGTTTTGGGATTGATTGAAGCCTATTGGAATCTCACATGATGCCAATAGCTCTTTTTTTGTTGGGAAATTTCACAAAATAACTAATCGGAGTTCAAGCTCTGCGAAGCGTGAAGCGAAGCTAGATAAATGCTGAAAGTCAAAGAAGGGTCAACAAGCGAGGAGGCATTTCGCTGTCGCCAACTGAAAAAATTGCAAACCAAAAATTCTAGAATTTTCTGGTCATCACCCCGGCTGAGGGAGCGTGTCTGCTTCGATAAATTGACAAAAAAATGTGAATAGGAATTGTTGCAGTTGCTCGTTTTGCTGTGTGAGGTGAACAACAACCGTGACCGGCTTCCCAATTCTCAGGAATGGCGGTGAGAGCCAGCTTCGAATTCGAAGCCGGCTGTCTAAAACCGAACTACAATTCTGCACACCCCAAAGTGAAGTGGCCACCACAGAATTGTAACACAGACAATTCGAGGAACCACACGCAGAACACGAAGGCTTTGGGTTTAAACCCAAAAAAAATTTCTTGCCGAAGACTTGGCTTATGAGCCAAACAATTGTCAATTTTTTTTCATACATGCAAGAAAAAAGAACGACAACGCATAAAACGTTTGAAAAGAGCTTTATCTGAACAGCACACTCAAACACTCAACCAATTTTGAAAGGAGGAAGGGATGCGTGAAAAAACAATGCGGAAATGTTCCCGTCGATCCCAAGTCACAAACAGGTCCCACTAAGAATCTTTTGGTTTGGCAAAAAACATCACAAGACGAATGGAGTGGCCAACGACGCCGTCGTTGGAAGTCTCCAAGGATCGGTCTTGTCAAATCGTCGGCGATAACTGCTCGGCCTGTGCGTTTTCTCACATGCCGAGCACAATAGCGTCGGTGGAGCGTCGTTGTGTTTATCATCACACACTGCGCAGTTTATGTCACGAAAAACACAACGACGCTACTAACAATCGCCTGCAGCAGTTGCAATTATCAATGGCAAAACACGCTGCACCTCCCTAGAGAGATCTGTGATCCAACGTGGGACTTTTTTGTTGGGAGAGGAGGAGCAAACGAGATGGAAGGTTTGACTCAAAACCTTCGTCGTGGGCAAACAACGTCGACGTTGTTTGCACCTCTTTCAATAATGAAAGCTTTTCATTTGCGGCGAGGATATCCCCGCTATCGAGTGAACCGTTTGCCTCTCATCTACGACCAGTGGGTTCGACAGTGCACTTTGTTTCTCTAGTGCTCTTGCGCAGTTTGGCTGTAGCTGTTTTCAAAGTTGGTTTTCACATTTCCAGTACGGAAAAACAAGGACACATCTTCCGAAGTCAGGAGAGCTCGCAACGTGCTGCAAGAAGCATGACATATTTGAGGAAGTCGTCAGCAGAGTCGGATCCAGGAACACGAATGCCCAAGTGGCTACGGAGACATCAAGACCAAGACAGGTATTGGCTCGTTTTTTTTCTTTTTTAATTGTTTGTGTAGCTTTTTCCTGATGGGTGCCCTCTTTCAACTTTCATATAAGAAGTATGGTGCTCATCTCTTAGGAGATTCTTCACGCTTGTACTGATTTTTCGCAAACGAACAAATTAAGAAGATTTATGGCCAACTGGAAGATGCTGTGGAGGGCAATTTTGAATTCGAAAGCAGGGGCAAAGATTTTGTGGGGGGAGTGACTGTGGAGCAGATTCAGGTGAAAAAAAGTTTAATAAAATCTGCCATTTCTTTTTTTTTGGGGGGGGGAGTGTAGTGTTCACAAAATTCACACTGGCTTCTTCACCGATACGAGCCGATCCCTTTTTCGAGACATTTCAATCTGAATTACATGTATTTTTTTATTCATGGATTTTTTAGGTGAGGACTCCTTCCGAACATTCATTGCCCGAGGATGCACGCTTGAATCCCTCAGCTCCAGCGAAAGAGGTGGAAAAAGCGCTTGCAGGCTTCCTTCACTGGTTTTCCAACAAGTCGGGATGAGCTGACGAGGAACAAATCAAAGAAGGGAACAAATAAACAACATCTGGGTTCAACCAGGAGGCTGTGCATTTGTGAAGGCTTGGACCAATCAAACGCACTCCGAAGACACAAGGATTTGAAAAAAAACAAGCTCGAAGAATGAGAGGGTAAGTTGGCAATTCCTGGGACGGATGGAAAGGGATGTGTGTTCTGGCAGGAAATGAACAAGGTGCTGTGGGAGTGCCGATTCCAGGAGGTCGGTCATTTCGTAACCAAAAAAGCTATATTCTGATGGGGAATTCTTTCTTCCCCACAGTGTGAAATTTTCTGCAACTCAAAACTCTTGCCAGTTCTTGCATAGATTTTCGTATTCATGAAGCCTTGCTCGTTTTCATATCAAATATGTATATATTTTTCTTTCGGGTTCTTGCAAAAATAAGTAAATTTCTATCGAGCAGTTTCCTCCAGAAAAATCCCATTGATACGAAAATTACCAGCTGAGGACTTGATATTGGTTTTCCAAATTTGTATATTCTCATTCGCTGAAAACCTTTGCATCAGCCCCAGTGCTTGAAATAGATTTGCAATGCATTATCCTTTTCGGATCAAAACATACTTGCGACAGCGCTCAGGAACTGAAGCGCTGCTGGACCATCATTTTTTACAATGGAGGAATTTAATCCTCCATCACATTGTTGTTTTGCCCCATCAACCAAAAGAAAACTGCAAAAAGAAAGCTGAAAAGTATTTCCAGGGCTGCTGGTCGCCAGTGGCGACTCGCCACAGCCTGGTTCGAGTCCAGGCAGCCCTGACAAAAAGGGAATCAATCAATTCAATTATATTGTAGCAAAAAGAGGCCATCACCCCCAATCAATCAATCAATCATCAAACACACCGTCGGCGCCACCAACGACGAAACGTCGGTGTGCAACGACGAAACGTCGGCGCCATCAACGACGAAATGTCGGTATCACCAACGACGCAACGTCGGCGCCATCAACGACATAACGTCGGTATCACCAACGACGAACCGTCGGTGTGTGCCGTCGATTCGTCGGTACACACCGACGATTCGTCGTTGGTACGCCGACGCTCGATACCGCGATATCGACCGTCGTTGGAGCGTCGTCGACGGCGTCGGTGGCCACCCCGTTTGTCTTGTGATGCAAATGAAAAAGGACAGTGAACAGTGCCACAATCAACTGAAATCAAAAAGTCTTTGTATTTAGGTTTTTACGGATTTCAGTGTTTGAAGATGTGTTTTGGTAGATGGTGCCAGAGAGGTTCCTTGAAGATACATGCCCACAGTTCATCATTTAGCGACATATTCAGAATCATTTCAAAAAAACCTCCCTTTCACAAATCAAGATCCTAATGCTGTTTTTTTCTCCAAGGCGTTTGCATAATCACACTTGCCAATCAGTCCAAATTGGCGGCGCTCCCCAACTCTGTTGTTTCTGTCGGCTTCAGTTTCTATTCTGTTTCAGTTTCAGTTTCTGTTTTTGTTTCTGTTTCTGTTTTTTTTTTGAATAGATCTTCGACGTGGGGTCGCGACTGTCTTTGACTACGCCAACACGTCGTTGAGATTACCGGGAGTGTGCCGAAATATCTCGCTCGCTGCTGATCACTGGAGTTACAATGCTGGCACTATAGGGTGTCAAAAGGCTGGCACAGTTTCTTGGAGACCAACTTACACCCCAAAAACAAATCAGACGACGGCCAAGACGGTACGTCGTGTGCCACCACGTGAGTCGCTCACCTCCACTCAAAGAATCTCATCCCAACACCTGTTCTCAATGTTGCTAACTGGTGCCTTCACTTTCCCACAGGTGAGAGGCCAGCCACAAGCCAAAACATACCTGCAAATTGGAACCTTCGAACCCCCGTGACACTCCCCTTCCAGGGAGCAACATTGCCAACAATACAAGAACAATGACAGGACCTGAACGACGGGGGGGTGAGTGTCTTATTGATGAAAGCCCCCCCCCCCTCCCCAAAAAAACCATGTGATGTCCCGAACCCCTAAAAAAAAAAACGCGAGTGAGTCCCCAAAAATCTGCTAACCTGTTTTGGCAACCGTTTGGCAACTGTTTTGGATGGCGGAGTAATCATTCCGAACAATCGCTCATCCATTCAACATCTTTGTGAAAAGCCTTAAAGGTTTTTACATGAACAAAAACAGCAAGCACATTGACACTCTTTTCCAAGTGGGAAGACACCGGGAAATCGTATCCCCGGGTGGGACCAACGGAGAGGCAGTTCTCGCGTGTATGAAACGTGCCCATTACATGTTTTCGTTTTACGACGGGTGCAAGGTGCCGACAAGAAAGACCCAGCGGACTGGCGCGGTGGTCCAAATCGAGGGAGGGGGGTCGACCAAACAGGAACACATCGTTGAGTCGATGGTTGAGATTGGGTGTTTGGGCTCGTTCTTTTCGCTGGGGTTGTGAGGGGGCTATGTGGATATGTGGCGTTTCCATGCTGGCAATATTATACTCGCATCACCCGTGGAACTGCAATTCTGGACAATTATCCTTCCAGGATTATTGGGTGGACTCATTCCCCAGGTGCTCCATTCTGGACCGCAACAGTTTTTTGCGCCCCCCCCCCCCCCCCCCCTCACTCCCCTTCGTATGCAGAATGATTTCCAAGTGAAGCGCCAACGATATGCATCCATTCTGGCTGACGTTCGGAAACGGCGAACTGGAGCGCAAGTTCCAGTCGGGCCAGAGGGAGGCTCGGCTTCCAACTGATAAAATATGCACCCTCTCTCTGCTGGCGTACGAACTCGCCATACAATATCGCTACTACTCCTTCGACAGCGTCTGGCCGTCCATGTTGCTGCTTCGCTGCGTTCTTGTGATTGCGCCGTTGAGCTTACTGTCGTGGTGCCACTTGACGTTCAAAGGGAGGGACCTGTTGGCTCTTCAACCTGCGCTGGCCATAAGCGTCAAGTACGAACGAAACTGTGCTCTAGGCGACGCTTTGTCGACTCCACGTGCCAATGAACACCCCTCTTTGACGTTTTACCACAAGTTCTTGTGCACGCAGGGTGCTGTATGCTCCTTTCATTCCTTTTTTCCTCGAGTACATGAGTCTTCCGGACAAGGCTGCTGTGGATTACTACGAGGCTTATGACTCTCGGCCGCTTTTGCTAGCGTTTGGCATCGCGCTGGCGGTGGGAATAACGGGTGCAGTGAACGAGCAATCACGTCTTCAGGCGTAAAAACTGATCAATTTAGAGAGGAACAGAATTGGTCCGCTATCTTCTGTCCGAATGTCATCAGTCTGAATGCGTGTCTTGCATCTTGCATCTTGCATGTTGGATCATGCATCTTGCATCATGCATCTTGCATCATGCATCTTGCATCATGCATCTTGCATCATGCATCTTGCATCATGCATCATGCATCATGCATCTTGCATCATGGATCATGGGTCACATCCATTCTAAGGATGGATCAATAGTCTTCATTAGTAAGCGTTCCTCGATCAGAAAATGTTTTCACAGCACTTCAAAAAAAAAGAAAGTCACAACTGGATCATGTTCATCCCTGCAGGTTCTTGCATTCCTGCCATGTTTTCAACAATGGGGGTGAGGGTGGATTTCAAGAGGCAGTTCTACATTCTGCTGGTGGGGACTCCCTGCAGATTCTGGTGGACCCAGAAAGAGGTTGCCAGGCTCTCCCGGCTGCGCCCATCCGGCATTCAGCACATGGATGCATTCAGCGAGATCATCGACACTTGCTCCAATGTGGTGCTGCATTTCACCCACTCCTCCACTCAGCACCGACCTCCTTCGCCCCACAGAAGCGAGCAGATCATCGCTTTCGTGAATTTCTATGGCATCGGGGTTTTATGCCTGGTGTGGCTGTGGTGGTGTGAGTTGTTGGATCGGGAGAGGTTTTTGAAAAGGCTGGTTTCGAATCGACTGCATGACGGACAGGTGAAAGCTTTGGTCTACAAAGAGAGCAGGCTGTTTCGCAGCGGGTTGGATGTGAATGGCTGGGGGGCAGACCCTTGCTTCTTGCTGATGTATTTCGTGGCTATGTCGTGCGTGGGTGCCATAGTTTGGACATCGATTTCCTTCTTCTTTGGACTGTTTGCACACGGCCAAGGAGGGGAAATGATTAATAATTAGTCAGAGTTCGAAAAAACTCGTCTCGTAGAAAAAAGAAATGATGGACATGAAATGGTGGAAAATAAACGAAAAAAATTGAAGTCGAATGGGCTCAAGTGTTTTCTATTTTTTGTTTAATGAAAAAAAGGGTGACAGATGGGTTACAAGTTCTTGAAAAATCTCTTTTGAAAAACATGGACAGCCACAGAAATTTATTAGCATGCATGATTGGGAACGATGGTGCGGTGGGGTTGGTCATATGAGCAGTTCTTCATAGAAAAAAACACCAGATTTTTTGGCCTTGCGCAGATTGCAAAATCATGGGCTATACCAAGCCATCGATGATATCAAAAAAAACTTCCCCGAAGAGACTTCATCAATGATAGTTTCGTTGGATATGGTTATTGGTGTTGGTTTATTTCAACGTGATATAATGGTATTCTGTGTTTTTTGGGTTTTTTTGGTTTGGTTTTATGTTGGGAAAAAATTTCAAGTCTTGCGACACAGGGTGGGTTTCAAAATGAGGAGATAAACAGACCTGGCAGTTTCGTGCCGGTGTTCGATTGTCGAAAATACCAATTCTGTAACGTTGCAAGCTCTTGCAACAGTGATCTTTGAAAGTATGGGTCAATTGGATGAATGCTTGAGAAATGAAATGGTCGGATTTAGAACGCCAGGAAGCAAGGGGATCTATTCATGGAAGATGTGAGTTTTTAGTGTAGGAGAAAGAATGTGTGTGGGTTATCTTCCTGGAAGGAAAGTGTTCTTGTGGGTGTTGCATTCTATTTTATGTTTGTTTTTTTTAATTTGCTTTGAAAGGTACTTGGATTTTATTTCTGCAATAGATTCCGAGCGGCTGACTTCTATGTGTGTAATAGTTGTTTTTATCCTTGCCACTATAATACGATCCTGCTTCGGCTGTACTGTATTTTAAAAAAGTTGTTTTTATGATTTGCCAGGTTTTTCTTTCCTCTAAAAATACTAGAGGTGGTGTCTTTGTGAAAAATCATAAAAAAAATTATCATGTGAAAAATCCTGTCCAAGGAAAAATCCGCGTAATTTTGAGAAATGAAACAGATCTGAGAAAACAATAACGCCAGATCCTTAACGGTTGCAGCGTTGATGTCACTCTTGTACGTATGTATTACGTAATGTACCCATCCTTCTACAAATCTTTCAACTCCAAAGTACAGTGCTTCTGTTCGAGGACACCGAGGTAACCTGTGCCTAGTAATACCAAGCTGGTATCATGATACCTGTTGACCCGGGTGTGTAGTGGGAGTGAGATTAGGCCCAGGGCGAAGCCCCTTTCAGACGAGAACTGGGATGGATTACATGTAATTACCGTCATTGTACAATGACGGTCGTTCTAACTTATAGTCCACGAGAATGTATTACCGTATATAGGGTAATGTTTGCGCGCATGAACTTTCGCGTGTTTTATTTTTGCGACACTAATTTTTGCGATTCAATCAGGTCGCAAAAATTAGTGCAACGCGAAAATTAGACTCCGCAAAAAGGCTGCGCAAAAAAAAAGGTTGCGGAAAGAAAAGGCAGCGCAAAAAAAAAGGCTGCGCAAAAAAAAAAGCTGCGCAAACAGAACACCGCACGAACCAAGGGTCTTTCGAAAGAAGATCAGAACTGTTGGTTTAAAAAACGTTCACAAGCGAGCATTCCCGAATACAACCAATTCAGTGTTCCCTGAAAATCAGTCGCGACCTCTGCGACTCCATTTCTCGAGTATGTGACGACAGCACTCCCAAGAAATCGATCCCATTCAAACAAAAAACACAATAGCGAAAGGGAACCTTCACCCTTCATCTTCTGTCGCGAAGGAGAACCCTCGAAACTCGTCAAAAAATTCCATGTCGAGATCAAACAAACCGTCGACGTCGTCGTTCGAAACGTCCCAAATTTCGCTCTCATAGCCTCCCAAATCTGTCGGCCCACGAGCAGTTCCAGGCTCCACCGCATCATCGTTTCCACCACCTTCGTTTCTCTCAGCTCCAACTTCCACGTCTCGAACAAGCTTACCAGCTTTGAACCCATTTCTTATTATGTCCCTCTGGCCTTTCAAATAGTCATACATCGCCATCAGTCACGTCGCGTGCACTTCGCGCAACCTCACCCAAGTCATGTCAACTTTCACGTTCCTCGGTTCAGCACCCTCTTCCAACTTCTTTGCCACCTCTGCTGAGTACCACTTGTTGAAGCGATTACGAAGGAAGCAGACATGGGCTGAGACCTCTGTGCACAGGACAGGACAGAACAGACTGTCTGTTCTGTGCACAGGGTCAGACCTGTGCTGCACAGGTGCACAGACCTGTACAGCACAGCACAGACAGGGTCTGTGCAAAATCTGTGCAGTTTCTGTGCAGTTTCTGTGCAGTTCTGTGCAGATTCTGTGCAAAATCTGTGCAGATTCTGTGCAGTTCTGTGCAGATTCTGTGCAGTTCTGTGCAGATTCTGTGCAGTTCTGTGCTGTGCTGTGCAGGTCTGTGCACCTGTGCAGCACAGGTCTGACCCTGTGCACAGAACAGACAGTCTGTTCTGTCCTGGCCTGTGCAATTCCGCTGCACAGGACAGGACAGCACAGGGTGCACAGAACCTGCACAGAACCCTGTCCTGTGCGATGCACAGGACAGGGGTCTGTCCTGTGCAGCCCATGACTGGAAGGAAGGTTTTGGCAACCCTGTTCACTGAGATGTCGAGCGGTTGTAATCTGTCGGTACACCCTTCTGGGATATAAACGCATTGAATATGATTCGATTCCAGAGTTTCCAAAAACTCTTCATTGCTGTGAGCGGAAAACTTGTCGAGCAAAAGCAAAGCTACTTGGTTTTCACGACTTAATTCACTTCTCTTCGTCTCCACATAGGGTACTTTAACATCAGTTGCAAGTTTTTTTAGGGACTCCCCATTAGCCAATCCCTTGGAGTATGCCAAACCTTGAAACCATCAACACCCACAAGTCCCGATGGATGCACACGATTGGTCTTTCCGGCATATAAAACTTGGATGTCCCCCAAACCTCCACTCATATCCACCAAGAATGTTGCGGTAATTTGCCGCCTTTCTTTTTGCATCCCAATCGCCACTCGCTTCGATCCTTTAAGAGCATAAGTGTAATCACTTGATGACGCTACAGTAGCGCCGCTACTTCGACCCCTGTCTCGTCTATGTTCAACACCAATTCATCGGGAATTTTGTGTTCATCAATCTTTGCAAAAACGGTGTCAAGAAACTCAGTCTTCACACCCAAGAATTCTGCGTCGGACAGTTGCAAACCACTTGTGGTGGTGCCTCTTCTTCTCGTAAAATCCATCCGTCTCAAAATAGAGCGCCCCCAGTGATAGCCGAGATCGATATGGCCACCATACTCTTTCAAAGAGCTTCAGTCCGAGGCTTTCAACACTCCTACTCCTGCAGCAACTGCGATGAGGGGGTTGATAGCCGTGCCACACTTTCGCAACGCTCGCAAATAATCTTGAACGGATTTATCAAAACGACCGAGCTCGAGAGGAGGGCCACGGCTTAATGTATTCAGCTTGGAGACATCTCCACCTTCACTTAACAGATGCAAATACTTTTTTTTGAAAGAACGCACAACGCTCTCATTCAGTGTCCCCTTGGTTCGTTTATACTTCCTCAAAGCCGATGCGTTTCCCTGCTCAGCCGCACGCTTTCCGATCTCAGCCCGTTCTGAAGGGGTATAATGGGCATACGAACCTTTTCTCTTGTTTTTTTTCTTCTCCCCCTCCAAGAGTTTCAATACTTCTGCGTTCGCACTTTCAAACTGTGCTGAAGTACCAGGAGGCACCTCCCTTTTGAAATACTTCAGGATCCCTCGGCCTTGATTCAACGACGACATCGCACCACTTTGCCTGTGATTATTTCGAAATAACGTCGCCAGACTCCTGCAGGACCTCCCAGTGGACGAAGCAACAAACACACTTTCGGCACTGGAATTCGCACGATCAATAACCGCCGTTGAATTCTCTATGGACCCTGGGAGTCGAACCCAAGAAACCTCCAATAATCCATCAGAGACGAATATTCCTTGAGCAACAAACGTCTAGAAAGAAGTGAGAACTTGAGCTCAGCACCAGATTCTGTCTTGTAGCAAAAATACCACCCTGTCCAGTTGCTATTGAGCAGCCTGTGAGACCTTCTGTTGATTATCCTCCAGCCAATCAGGTCTGGAAGAGCAAACACATCTCATCCAAACCCCAAATCACAAAGAATAAAGCATGATATAAAATCCCCTGTTGCTTACTTAGTAATTACTTATAAGTTGTGGAATCTGCTCACAAGTCTCATTAACACCTGTAAGCAAATGGAGGCGATTTCATCACCGGTCAGGGACCTGCATGTGGATGGAACTCAAAATTCATCAGCTTCTGCCACCCACAAGATCCAACACATGACCGTCACTTGGTCTTCCTCTGTCCATTCTATTCTTTCACAGAAAACTTGTTTTGGTATCATTCTAGACACATCCCCTTGAAAATGCTCCACCAAATAAAAAACATGAACAGTGGCTATTGCACGTCAATTGTTTGCAGTTTTTTCTTCAAGTCACCCACAAAGAGTGTCTTTCTTTGATTCATTGTGATGCTTGCTCCAAACCTGGACAGAGCATCTGCGATCCCAGCAATCCACAGCCTCCAAGGCGTCAAGGGCGGACTTCAGAAAGTCTGGCACAGACTTTTGAATGGCCAACTTTGTTCAAGCCAGAGCCCAAAAGGCCTCATCATAAAGCCTCCCAAACAAGATCCTTCAAGCTCCCCCCCCAAAAAAAACCCACAGAGAGTGGAGCTCTCTAGTGTTGGGGGTTAAGACGAACAATAAATTCCGCCAAAGAAACTGAGAATGAAGCGTAGGAAAAGTTGGGGCCGACGGGCTGGGAATGGTTTGCCCCGCGTGTCCGCGAGAGCAGCGAACGTTCTCGTTCGTGCAGAGAACGATACCACTGTTGTTTTTGCGAGAAGACATTTTGAAGAGAAGTGTTTGTTACAGGAAAACGTTCACCTTATATACAACCCTAACAGTACGTGCACTCCAAACCGCACTACTTCACTACAGCACTACTTCAGTACATCAGTACATCTCGCTCTCGCTATTCTCGCTCACTCGCAAAACCATTCTCAATCTCACACGCTTCCACTGTGATATCTGTATAGGTGTAGAAATAAACGCCCATTCCAAACCATATGACTCTTCTCGACCCCGTTATTCTTTGAAAACTTTCAACATGTCTGAGTGAATATTTACCAACCGTCGTTTATCTCTAAGCCGAACTTGCCAGAGATGAGGTGACGTCTTCCTCTCCAATATATGAGGACCAGTCCAAAAAGGATCAAATTTTCGATCTAAAGCGGTTGCCCTGGCTCCGTCAAATAGCCAAACTTTCTCCCCTTCTTTTAATTGAGCACCCTTTATTTTTGAGCTATAACGATAACTCTGTTGACGAAACAAAAATTTCTGCAAATCACGAACTCTTCTCACTTCTCTGCTCCATTGACCTTCTTTCAATTCCTTTCCAACTTCAGAGATCCGCAGCATAAGTCGCTTTGGCGAACACAGTAAACTCGAATGAAAGGAGTCATTCATACTCCTAGTTGCGTCCTGCACCCAGTCTACCCATGATCCTCCTCTGTTCCACCCAATCCGTCGCATCCTGTTAATAAACGTCTGTATTGTCCTCTCCACTAGCCCATTACTTTTGTGGACGTATGGCGACGACAGATGGACTTCCGCCCCTATCTCGTTCGTAAACTCCTTGAATGTTGCCGATAAGAAAGCTGTATCGCTGTCGCCAATGATAAGACGAGGAGTCCATCCAGTTTCGTCAATCCAACTGCGTAATGCAACAACCATATTCAAAGCCGTCTTCTGGGTCACAGGAACTGTCTTGAACCATTTCGAAAACGAATCCGTGATGGCCACAATATAACAAAAACCACTCTTGGCTGTGCGTAGCGGCCCAACAAAGTCAATTCCAATGACTTGGCCAGGCTCCCATGCTAGACGATCACCCAGATTTTGACTGATGGATTTAGTTCGCCGACATGCTTGACACGCCTGACAACGCTCTACCCAGAGCTGTACATCCTCCTTCATCCCTGTCCAGTAGCGATTTTGTAGCTGTAGATTTTCCAAGGTCGTCTTGACGCAATAGTGGCCTTCATGTGCTTTCGAAAACCATGCCCGTTTCATTTCCTCCGTGACGACTTGCGTTCTTGACGTACCACATGTAGCACAGGCCTGTTTGGTTTTTGCGCGCCATCTCGATAAACTGTCAGCTACAGTATTATTTTTTCCATCCACAAATTCAAATTTCAACGAGCCACCTAAGTCCCAGTTAGTCAACAAATACCCCAAAAGGCGCACAACTCTAAGACAGAGCTGGGCTGTACCGTAACGACCCCCTACGGTACGGTACGACACGTTACATACCGTACCGTACCGTAAGGGGTCGTTACGGTACGGTACGGTGCCGGATATTTTCACGTTACGGTACAACATCGGTACCGGGTCGGTACAATACGTTGTCGCCAACGGGCGCCACCCGTGTAACGGTCGTTGTTGCAACGTCCCACACACGTTGCTGCACCGACACACACGGTTCCAATAACGATGTTCGTTACAACAACGTATTGACGTTGCAGTAACGACATGGCGGTACTGCAACGTGTGGGGACGTTACAGCAACGATGCCGCCACTCCTTGTCGTTTTCATGTGTACCGCGTTTGTGTGACCGGTTTAAGCTAGGTTTCTGCCGTCGGTTTTTTTCCTGTTGCACGTTACGGTAGACTTCAACGGTATCGAAAAAGAGGGCAAAAACAACGGAAAGAAAATCAAAAAAACACTATGGACTCCGGAGCGCCTGTGAGTGGAAGTGGGGCGGGGGGCGATCGCCCAGAGGAGAGACCAGTGCAGGAGCCCGCGCATGGCAAGGGGCCGAGGGTGGAAGAGCGTTCAGGGTTGGAGGTGGTGATGGAGCAGGCGGAGAGAACTGGGGGTGGTGGCGGCAGCAGTGGGGGGCCTAGCACGGCGGCGACGTCGAAGAAGAGGGCGGCGGAGGCTGGAAAGGGTGGCGATGTCAAAAAAAGGAAGGCATCAAAGCACGCTTGGGTGAAAGCGTTGTTTTCGATCGGGGGGGTCCTTCAGGTGAGAAAAAACGTCATCCGGTGCAGCACCGGTTTTGTTGCGTTACGAACACCGATCAAAGACGGTACCGCAACGCCATAGGCGGTGCAGTAACGCACACATCGGTGCAGTAACGCATTGATGTCGGTATTGATAACGAATGCAACATTTGATTTGTTTTTGTGTTTTCTTTTTTTTTCTATTCACAGGTGGAAGCACCCACACCTGGGGCCAAGTTTCTACGGTGCCAGCTTTGCGACAAGTTGGTGTCGTACTCCAACTCTTCCCTGACCACGCCCTTAGGCCATGCAAAGTCCCACGGGATCACCAGCGAGGATGCTCTAAAAGCACGCCTCCAGCAAACAGAGTAAGTTCTTCATCAACTGGGTTTGATCTCAAATCTGCTGATATCATATAATTTCCTGTTGTCTGTTTTTTTTTCTTTTGTGCCTGATTAATTGTGGTTACCTGCAGCCCCTCGCAGCGCGATACCCAGCTGGAGCAGTTTGTGCAGGCCAAGGCCTGGCCCCCACAATCCCCAATGTGGAAAAATGCTGCACAGGGAGTGGCCCTTTGGATTGCGTGTGAGGGGCTGCCGTTAAGTGTGGCTGACTCGCCTGGCTGGGCTGAGATGATCAAGCTGTTCAACCCGCGGGCCCCCAAGTTTTCACGTCGCACCATCACCCGGAAGGTAAGGGATTTTTCTGGTTTGGGTTTTTCTTTTTTGTGTTTTGTGTTTTGTTTTGTTTTGTTTGTTTTGTTTTGTTTTGTTTTCTACTGTTTTTAATATTATTTTTCTGATGTGGTGCAGGTCCAAGAACTCTTTCAAGAGGGATTGGGCAAGCTGAAGGAGAAGATGGGGGCCTACCAAGAGGCAGCCATCAAGCCCGCCCTCACATGTGACGCGTGGACGAGCAGGGCAGGGGACAAGTACCTGTCCCTCACCATCCACACTGTGGTGACGCCCTGGGTGGCTGGGGGAGCTGTGAAGGAGGGTGAGGCCTGGCGTTTGGCGACATACAGCATGGGATCAATTCCGGTGGAGGAGGAGTCCGTGACGGCGCAAGGTAATTGGGGTTGGGCTTGTGATTGTGTGAATGAGGGAAAGAAACAAAAATATGAAAAGTTATTATATTGTTTTTTTAAACTTGATGATCAGCAGTCAATTTGGAAGTCAGTTGTTTGTGGGGGTTTGGGTTTTTTTTTACTATGGGTGGGAAAAAAAAGAAGTCGTTATGCGTAACGACCCGACGGTGTTGTAACGAAACACAATCGTTGTAAGCACCGTCCCTATGTCGGTGCAAATACCGTGTAAGCGTTGTTGTAACGTCTACACGGTGCTGTAACGACTTGATGCGTTGTTGTAACGGTTTCAGACGGTACCAGTACCGACCGAAGACGTTACAACAACGCATCAAGTCGTTCCTCATAACGGTCTCCTGTAATCAATGTTTCTTACCTCTGTGTTGTTTCCTGTGTTGCAGTTATCAAGGACCATGTCCTGCAGGCTGCCGGACAAGTCGGGCTGACCTACTACAGGCCCACAATAGTCACAGACTGTGGGTCCAATGTAGTCAGCTGCTTCGACCGACTTCTCTTCTGGGACTGGCAACCATGTGTGTTGCACCTGCTGCAGACCGCTGTGCGGAAATGGCTGGCTGGGCTGGGGGGCACCAGCCCTAATCTGAAGAAGGCCCTCGACAAGGCCACCGCCTTTGTATCGCATGTGTCGAGGTAAATTCCATTTGCTGATTTCTGTTCACTTATGTATCATTCTTGTTTGTGGTGTTTGTTTTGTTTTTTGTTTTTTCTGTGTGCTTGTGAAATATTAATTTTATATTTGACGATAACATTTCTGTGTCATGTGATGTTGTGTTACAGATCCACCAGGTCGAAGGCAATCCTGGATAGGCTGCAGAGGGAGGAGTTTCAACGCGCGGCGAAGGAGGGGGAGGCGGTGGACCTGTTGTCAGAGAGCGACACCGATGACGAGGGCCTCCCATGGATCACCCCCAACAGGGTCCTCACGCTGAAGGTCCCATGCGACACCCGCTGGAACTCCACCTTCCACATGATCGTCCGTCTTTTGGATGTGGAGGGGGCTGCGAAGAGGTGGTTCGAGGTGGAGTTCCAGCGGTACAAGTCGCCACTGGAGATTGCCGATTGGTAAGTTAATTTCCTGCTGTGCTTATTAAGTTTCTTTATTGATTTTCTGGTTTGTTTCCTGTTTTGTTTTTAATGATTTTCTGGTTTGTTTATTAAGTTTTTTTTATTGATATTTTGGTTTTCAGGGAGGCCCTCCGCCTATTGAGGACCATCCTGTTCCCGGTGGCGATGACCTCCAAGAAGCTCGAAGGGAACGATTACCCCACCGGTGGAGACATGCTGAGGATCATTCTGAGGTGTGTAATCCAAATTAAATCCAGAAAACAAAATAGAACCAATAGCAAAGTGAGGTTTTTTGTTGTTTATATATATATATATATATATATCTAATATATAAACACAGCAGAATCACAAGTACATCAGTAATCTAGGCTGAAAAGTAAAGTGGGTTTTTTACGAATCTGCCAGATTTTCTCTGTGCTATGTGTTGATTTGTTTTTGTATGAACTTCAGGTGCTGCAAACACCTCATGAGGGGGTGCCCAGAGACGACCATCGATCACACCCCGCATCCCTCTGACATCCGGGAGGCGATGTCCGTGTTGGCATGCCACCTGTATGCCCAGATCGACGACCCAAACTGGGTGTTCGGTGCTGCATGCCTCGCGGTGATGGACCCAACGGTGAACAACAAGTTCATCAGGGAGATGTTCGATGCACCGGCGTGGGCGGAGCTTCCGAAGGTGATGGCGCAATATCTCGACGCGGACGCTTTCATGACGGAGGTAAGTGTTGCTTTTGCTTGTGTTTTTCTTTCATTGCTTGGGTGCATGTGGATCACTTAAAAAAGAAGAGAAAGAGAAAATAAACAGGATCGTTACTGTACCGACCCAGATCGTTACTGTACCGACCTGGGTCGTTACTGCACCGATATTGGGTCGGTGCTGTACCGACCAGGTCGGTACAGTAACGATCCGGACGTTGTTGTAACGTGTTAAAGACGTTATGTGTACCGATGTTTGGCGTTACTGAAACCGATGTTCTACGTTGTTGTAACGATGTTGTGTTTCATTACAGGTGAGGGATGAAATAGTTTCCCTGGCTGCGCAGAAGGCCACGGACAAGAACATGTTCGGGGGGAACAATGAGGGGGACACCGAAGGCGGGAGTGGAGACGTGGGGATGCAGCCCCAGGAGTCTTTTTTGGACGACTCTGACGATGATTCGCCTCCTGAGGCAATGCCGGCGGGGCCCACCGCCAATCTGCTGGACATTGAGGGGATGGCAAGGAGCGAGCTGACCGCATACGAGACCCTCCCTATGCAGCCCCGGGGTTCCCAGCTCAAGTTCTGGGGCACGGAAGGCAGGAATTACCCAATCCTGCAGGCTGTGGCTGTCGACTTCCTGGTTGTCCCCGCTTCCTCTGCCGAATCAGAGAGATCATTCAGCCAATCGGGAGCCCTGGTTCGTGCCCGCCGTGCTTCCCTCAGCCCAGACAACGTCCAAGCCCTGAGTTTCATAAAACACAACAAGGGCCTTTTTAGGAACTAGTGTTTTTTTTGGGGGCAGAGAGGGGGTGGATTGTGTTTCTTTTGCTTGACTGGGTTTTATTTGCGAGCTGGGTTTTATTTGTGAACTGGGTTTTATTTGTGAACTGGGTTTTATTTGCTTGCCTGGGTTTTATTAGTGAACTGGGTTTTATTTGCTTGACTGGGTTTTATTAGTGAACTGGGTTTTATTTGCTTGACTGGGTTTTATTTGCTTGACTGGGTTTTATTTGCTTGACTGGGTTTTATTTGTGAACTGGGTTTTATTTGCTTGACTGGGTTTTATTTGCGAGCTGGGTTTTATTTGTGAACTGGGTTTTTTTTATCAACTGCTTTGTTATCATGATATGATTGTGTACGTTTGCCATGTTGCACTCTTAACTTCAATATAAGCCCCCAGGGGGATCCCCTGCTGAATGGGTTTTGGACTGGGAAAGTTCAAGAAAGAACACCCAATCAGTTAGCCACACTCATGGCAAGGTAGAGTGAAAAGGAAATCAGGATCGGTACAACACCGACCAACGATCGGTGCGCGTAACGCGATCGATCGTTGTTGTAACGTCTTCTCTCGGTACAGACGTTATAGGAGCCGGCGTAGACGTTACTGATAACGTACTGCGTTACAACAACGCTTTGGCGTTACAGTAACGTCGGATCGTTGTTGTACCGGACTTGGACGTTGTTGTACCGACTGGGTCGTTGTTGTAACGTGTGCAACGTGTTGTAACGTCCGGTCGGTGCGTGCACCGACCGAACACGTTGCTGTACCGACCCTGTCCGTTACGGTACGGTGCGTTACAAACGGGTTACTGCCCAGCTCTGCTCTAAGATCACCTTCTTTATGCCAAAACTCACTGTGAACCAATTTGTTATAACTGGCAAACGAATCGGTTTTCACAACCACGGTACTACCCCATACTAACCACTGCACTTCCCGTAAAGCCCAGCAAATCGTCGAAAGTTCCCCTAAAAAACTAGAAACCTTGGACGTCCATACAGGGCAAGTCCGTGAGCCCATCCAGATAGGGCGATCGTTGTGAAAAAGAATGAAACCCTGCCCCTGACCACTCCAATCGCAGTAAAGTACGAAAGAAGAAGATATGGGCCCATCAGGACACATTGAAAGAGAAAAAACAGCCCCCAAAGCAGCCGACCAAATCTGATGAGCACGAACTTGAACAGCACCCCAATCGACCCGCGAACCCGTCAAAAAACAATGCAAAGGAGCCACCCGCCGAGCCAAATCAGGCAAAAAAGGGCGCAGCACATTTAACATACCAAGAACCTTTTGCAAATCACGACGCCCCGTAATGGTAGGTAAAGTAGCCTGGACTTTCTTGATAAAAGGAGAAGCATCGTAAGACCCAGCTGAAATGCGAAAACCTAAAAACTCAACCGACGAACGACGAAACTGAATCTTTTGGCTATTCAGATGGAACCCATAAATCGAAAGACGACGAAGGACTTCCAAACAAATGCGATCGTGTTCAGCAAACGACGATGCCCCAATCAAGATATCATCAAGATAAACTAACACTGGGAGGTCAGCTAAAATGCGAGAAAGAATCGACTGGAAAAGGCATGCCGAACTATTCCAGCCCTGTGGCAAACGATTAAAACAAAAACGGCGGCCATTGAACTCAAAACAAAACACCCGACTAAGTTCCTTAGAAATAGGAACATTGAAATAGCCGTTCGACAAATCCAGAACAGAAAAAACGTTCCATTCTGGTCGCAAACAACGAAGGAGGTGATGAACGCTAGGCATGGCGGATAACCAAGTCCGTGCCAACGTATTAATGCGGCGAAAATCAACCACCAAGCGCACAGCCCCCGATTTCTTGACCAAAAAAATTGCCTGGGAAAAAAACCCTTTGGCTGCGACGTGCATAGAACGAATTATGTCCTGGTCCAACAGTGTTTGAATGAACTCAGTCACCTTGGTAACCGCCAGCGAATTGATAGCTTGAAAACGCGCCCTGCTAGAAAAATCCGGTCGAGTCGTCCAGGTAACATCTTGCATCCCCACAGTCATTTTTTCCATTGCAGGCGTGATCGTCATCGACGCCGGAGATAAATCAAAAACTCGAGGAAACAAAGTCACCAGAGAAGCCAGCGTTAGTCCAGTCTGCAGTCCCCGAGCACATATAGGATGTACTGCCATGAGTGGAAGCAGTCGATCATTTCCCTCCAACGTACGTAGCGTGGTCGCCAGGGAGGGAGTCCATAAACATCGTGCTCGCCGTGTCAACTGAATAGGTTGGCCCGATAAATTTTGAACCACACAAAATAACTGGCCAGAACGACGCAATTTGGCAAAAACTCGCACATCCTTGTGATGAAGACAATCGTAGAAACCAGCCGACCATGTACCCATCAACTTGTAAGGCCACTGAATTTGTACCACTTGGTGTGGCCCCAGTACAATACTGCGTCCCAGTCGAAAACAAACTTTATTAGCATCCCGGTCAGGAATACAATCGTTCTCCAAAGCATCAGTAGCTTGGATGAACGGAAAATGCTCTCCCGCGGCGACCGAATCCGCGGGAGTAACCTTCAGTTTTTTGAGGGGCTCTTAGGGCTGCAATTTGCCATTGGCCACGTGCCGCAACCAATCCGATGGACTCCATGCAGGGATGGAAACTTCGGGTGCTGGGCAGACATGGGCCGAGACCCCTGTGCACAGGACAGGACAGAACAGACTGTCTGTTCTGTGCACAGGGTTCGACCTGTGCAGCACAGGGCGATTATTGTCTGTGCAGCGCACAGGACAGAACAGGTGCGCACAGGCGCTCGGGACCATACGTCTGTGCAGAGTCTGTCTGGACTGTGCAGCACAGATGAAGTACTGTACTGCACAGTCCGCAGTCTGTGCTGCACAGACTACGGTCTTACACCTAGTACGCCTAGGTGCACATAAGCGTGCTAATCGAGTATCAACCAATTGGGAAGATACTTACTTAATTAAAGAACTAAGTGATATTATTATATCCATTATCAATGCATGAATGACGTGAGCCAAGCTCACCAGCCTCGAAATAGGGCTGTCGGCAGAGATAGGACTTTCCGGTTACGGTACCGTAAACCGTACCGTAACCCCACTCCGGTCACTTACGGTTACGGTAGTTACGGTCCGGACCGGAGTGGTTTTCGTGCTCGGAACCGGACCACCGTACCACTCCGTACTGCTCCGGTACCGGACCGTACCGACCGTAACCACCGTACCAACCGTAAACCGTAAATAGTAACCCCCGCAGGGTCCCGAGAACCCAAAGGAACCCAGGGGGATTCGAACCCACGACCTTACAAACTACAGCCTAACGCTTTAGCACTGAACCACACTACTTCACGATGATTTAGGGGCTACCGTAGCTATACCGTACCTGTTCCGTACCGTAAAAACAACATATTACTCCGGTTACGGTACGGAGTTACGGCCGTAATACGGAACCGTAACTCGACCGTAACCGGACCGGACCGTAGCCGGACCAGAATTTTGGCCCAAGTCCTATCTCTGGCTGTCGGTCGACAGTAGGATTCGAACTCGGGTTGGCTAAGTCCGAGTCCTACACACCAAACCAATGGCGGACCCCACCACAGGGACGCTCAAGTGGGGGCCGTTACCTTTAAGTACCCATTTTTTTTAATTACGAAAACTAGGTACTTAAGGGTAACAGCCCCCACTAGAGCGTCCCTGTGGTGGGGTCCGCCATTGGTTTGGTGCGTAGGACTCGGACTTAGCCAACCTGAGTTCGAATCCTACTGTCGACCGACAGCCCTATTTCGAGGCTGGTGAGCTTGGCTCACGTCATTCATGCATTGATAATGGATATAATAATATCACTTAGTTCTTTAATTAAGTAAGTATCTTCCCAATTGGTTGATACTCGATTAGCACGCTTATGTGCGCTTAATTAAGTCACACCGACCTGTCTAAAACAGGCGTAAGATTGGTCAGATCAAGGTCTGTGTTGCACAGATCAAGTACTGTGCTGCACAGTGCGCAGTCTGTGCAGTACAGTACTTGGTCTGTGCAGCACACAGTACACGTGGTCTGTGCAGCACAGTACGCAGTTTGTGCTGCACAAACTGCGCACTGTGCTGTACACAGTCTCACGTGTGCGCACAGGTTGTACAGGGGGTCGAAGTCCGGGGTTACACAGTCATTGTACAGCACAGGACAGACGTGGGTCTGTCCTGTGGATTTTCGCCGCACAGGACAGCACAGGGTGCACAGAACCCGCACAGAACCCTGTCCTGTGCGGCGCACAGGACAGGGGTCTGTCCTGTGCAGCCCATGACTGGCATACTATGGATCTGATCGATCTTCCAAAACTAAGGTAATATTAGGTCACAGCAGTAATCCGACATCATAACTGCGTCCTAGAACCGATTTTAGCAATGATCGGTTTTTTTTTTTTTTTTTTTCATTTTTGGCTGATCGGTGATCGTGATCGTGATCGGCCGATCAAATGTTGATCGTGCTCTTGATCGTCCGATCACATGTTGATCGTGATCGTGATCGGTTCGCCGATCACCGATCTGATCGGTTGTTCCGATCACGATCCCGATCACGATCAAGCGCCGCGACCTGTCGGCACTTCATCGGCTGACCTTGATCGGTGTGATCGTGATCGGCCGATCGTGATCGGACCTGCATCCGATCATGATCGGTATTGATCATTTGATCGATGAATTGATCGGTCTCGCGAAAATGCCGACAAGTCACCACCCGCAGGTGTTTCTGAGGTAGAAGGATTCGAACTGGGTACCTAACGGATTAGAAGCATACTCACTAACGCTTGGACCACTCGGAGCCACGGTTTGTAGGTCATCCGTGTCATTATATACGTGATCTGTCAGTCCGACAAACTGAGGTATATAATGACACGGATGACCTAATGACCGTGGCTCCGAGTGGTCCAAGCGTTAATGCGTCTGTCTCTAGTCTGTTAGGTCCCAGGTTCGAATCCCTGCACCCCAGAAACACCTGCGGGTGGTGATTTCTCGGCATTTGTGATGGACCGATCAATTGACCGATCATGATCCGATCTAATCGGCATCTCCGATCCCGATCCCGATCCCGATCAAGCGCCGCGACCTGTCGGCACTTGATCGGCTGACGTTGATCGGTTTGATCGTGATCGGCCGATCAAAGTTGGCCGATTAAATCGGTCAGCCGATCAGATTGGTGATCGGCCGATCTCCATCGATGATCGGCCAAACCGATTTGATCGGCGATCGATCTGATCGGAAAAACCCGATCACGATTTAATCGGTCGGACCGATCAATCCACGACCGATTAGATCGTGATCGGATCCATAGTATGATGACTGGTGCTGGGCCAGGTGACGGGGGTGCCGGCGCGGTGGGCTGCGCTTGAATTCTGCCGAGGATTGGCCGCTGCTTCCCGCTTGGTTTCTTCGTCGATACACGGGCCTTGTTGCTCACTCCAGGATCCACCGATTCTTGTCCCCAACACGCGAATAGGCCGGAGAGGGATCCCTGGTGATTATCGTCGCCTCTCTCCATTGTTTTCGCTCGGTTTGTTCGCTGAAAGAATGAACTCGATACAAAATAACTCCAAACGAGTGCAAGAGAAGTTCATTACACATGTCCGTTTTTATTCACAAATATAAATCCCAGGTACATACAACTGTCTAGCCCCTATCAAAAGAAAATGAAGAGAAGTCGGATTCCGCGCAATCGACACTTAATATGAGCCGCCGAACGCTCGCTTTCATTGTCCCATCATGAATCAATTAATTCAATTCAATTCAATTGGTGTTTTTTCAATTGGTAGACTCTGTTGTGGTCTTTGGGAGGCTGCCCACGCGGCAAAGTCGCAAAAATTCTTCTGGAGTTGTTTTTCTGGAGCGGGAGCAGTAAAGAAGAGAAGCGTGAGATTCTAAGAAAAATCATTTGGGAAATTTCTGATCTGGACGTGCGTAATCAATGCAGAGCCGAGGCAGATGGTTGAAAGTGTGCTGGTGCCAAAGACCAGGCCATGAGAATGTCTGCAACCGGTGTGCATCAAAAAAGGAATTGAACTGCATGTATTGAATGAACTGATGGAAGATGAATGAAGGGAGGCGGAAGTCCCAGAGTTGAATCAAGAGTGTTGACATGCTTTCTTTGTTCTCACATTGATGTATCAGATTTCAGGCTCAAATAACCGTAACCCAGTTATATTTTGGATAAAAGGGCTCCATAGTCTTGGTGGGCATAATGATGGGAGCACCTTTTCCAAAATGATGCTTGTAGACTTGCCTCTTTGAGCCGATTCTCCTGATTCGGCAAAAGTTGGGTGAGACATACCTATCATCAAACTTGGGCGAAATGGTACGCGGCGAATTGGTACGCGGCGAATTGGGAATACACCAAGTGAACACGAACAAATCCGCTGACGTTCATCCCAAAAGCAAACTCCAGCACCAGGGGGAACGGACCATTTCGAGGCGGTGGTGTGTGGCTTCTCAAAAGGAAAGGTGCATCCTAGCGGAGCGGAGACTAAGCGAACGACCATGGTGCGTCGAATTTTTCTCCCAACCCAGGAACCTTGCTCGAAGCTTTTCTCTTGACGTCGGTTGTACTCATAAAAGCCGTAGGTACAAACTTGCACCGTTGCACGAATACTACGGCATGGAAATCATGAACGACAATTTTCAAAGAAACACACTCCTTTGGAAAACTTCCAAAGGCTTTTCACACACATATACATATATATATATATATATATATATATTCTCCTAAAAATAGAAATAAAAAGCTAAAAGTTCCTGAGCACTGCTTGCCTTGAATCTTGATTACAGCCCTTGGCAAAACCACCCACTCATCGTGCACCTCGCTTACTCCATTTTTGTTCATTTCACACGGATTCAAGTTTTACTTTCACAAAATCCAGTGTAGGGAGTGTATGTTGCATCAATAGTCACCTCCCTCCAAAAACTCAGCACCAAAAATTAACACAGATCTATAGATATTTTCGCAATTTACCCTACCTTTCTGAGAAACTCACGATTTCTGTACAGCAAGCTCTCCAGCATCGGGAGCAATATGCCCAAATGGAAGCGACCTTTGCTCAGAAAGGATTCAACACTGCTGGCATAGAAGCCATCAGGAAATTCTACGGTGGACTGGGGCCGGACGAAACTCCAGAGCCCCTTCGATACGTGAACCTGCCAGAAAAACTGCCGGTCAATTCTGTGAGGCTCTTAGTCATCCCCCTGGAGGAATTCGAGACCTTGACTTTGGCAATCGGGCAGCTCACTCGGGCCGTGATTGAATTGCTGCCTGCAGGGACTAAGGTAACCCAATGCCTCGTTCAGCTGGAGGGTTCATTGGTAGTTAAGGACACCTGGTGTTGAAAACTCAGCCGGTGTTGAATTGTTTTTTTTTTTGTGACACTCTGTGCTATGTGTGCATATCTAGCAATATTTTTAACAAATTTTTGTTCAAAACGGGAGGTGGTGCGAGTGCTGATGAAATAAATCGGCACAGGTTCAAATCCCTGTCGTTTCGAAATTCTAGTTCCATCCAGCTGTGGACATACATATGAAATATATAATTTTTGACTGGAAGGGGAGGGGATTAGAGGATTTTCAAAGGTTTCAGGATTTACCTTGGCTGTGGTTAGGTCAGGTGTTCATAAATCCCCGAGCTCTGCTCCACATCACCCTCTTCCATGCATCCCACCCCTCAGACCCCCGTCCAGATCCAGCCCATCCAACCGGTGGGTGCGACATAGCCGACCCCCCCTCCGCACGCCCCGCCCCTCAGTCTGACGCCTTGCTCAAAGAACAGCAAACCCTGAAGCAAATCGTGAACTCTGCAAATCCTCCCCAACTCGCCATTCATGGGGCGTTGATGGCCGATTCTGGGACTCTGCTGTTGACTTGGACGGATGGTACGGACAATATCAAGCAGGTGAGGGAAGCTGCTTGCGAGGCTTTCCCTGGCAGACCCACACGGCAAACTGGCATCGTCCATAGCAGTCTTTTTCGTTTGTTGGATCCAGTGGATTTAGATAAGGCGACCTTAGGCAAGATTTGTCAGCTGTGCAAGGATTGGAGCAGCAGCTGGGCTGGGAAGGTTTTTGTTCCGAGTCTGACCTGGTTTGTTTATGAAGACACTTTTTCCATCGTGAATGGGGAAAGGTTTGTGTTCAAGTTTGAAGGGGGTGGCGAAAAAAAGTAGGGTTCCTTCCGGGAGAAAGCGACCTTTCCTTTGTATTTGAAACAAATAAGTTGTGGGCTGTTGCGATTGTGTTGGTGGTGGGCGCCCCCAGTCTGACACAAAAAAGAAGAAGTTGTTGTTGTATGGGATTGCTGATTTATTTTTTATCGATGGAAAAAGGGGAAACTCTTGTTTTTCTCTGTTGCTGACAGTTTCCATGGGGTATTTTTTAAAGAAATTTGTTTATTTGATTTCAATCCAAGTGTCTGCGGTCATTCTGTTGTGGTTTCCTTCTTTTCTTTTTCTTTTTTTTTGTAGTTTTCAGTCAAAAGACCGCATGAGTGGTTTGAATTCGGGTTTGAATAAATCCTAATTCCTATTCGAAATTGAAAATTGAAAATTGGAAATTGGAAATCCGAAAGTGGAAATTGGAAATCCGAAACTCAGGGATTTTGGTGCTCCTAGGCTCTATATTTTAGGAGCATCTGGGCCATTTTTTTTGCGTCTCGAGGCTATGTGTAGAGAAAGTACAGTACGCATTTGTATGGATATACATCCCCCCCCCCTCCAGACCCCCAAAAGCTAGAAATCCTGTGAAACAATCTGGTGTTCAACAGTGACTGGCATGATTGAATTCGTTCCAGGATGGATCGCTGCCCCGTGAATGACCATGGTGGATATAGCTTTCTTTTTTTCAGGTTTTGTTTAAGGTCGATGAATATCTTGGGCAATTTTCCCTACAGCATTTGTGCTGCTGATGGTAGTCTGTTTCGCGGAGAGAAGGAGTTCGGGTCTTGAATAGCAACAGTTGGTCGTCTGGACTGACTGCCCCAGCACACCTGCAATTGATATTGATATGTGAGTATTTGCATTACAGTCAAATTCTAGAAAACCATTTTCAAATAATATTGGAAATGAATGTTAAATCTGACCTGAAACATGAATGCGACAAGGAAAAATCGAGACCTCCACCATATAAAATTTTATCTTGATACGAAAGTTGGCCACCAGGGAAATACCGGAATTCTGTCTTTAAAAAATGGAGCCCGAAATTGAAAAGGCAGATATTTAACTTGCAAGAATTTGCCTGTGTCTGGTGTAGACTTCCAACCTGGCGGGGTTTTTTAAATAATAATATATAGATATATGTGTATGCAAGGAAACGTTGTGGGGGTCTTACCATGATCCATGCCAAAAGAGACGAAATCATTCGAGTGATGCTCATGGCGTTCCATACACCCAGTTCCGAAAATGGCCCTCCATGAAATGCATGACTCTCGAAAGAGGTGACCTCACCGGCCAAGTGTTGAATTTCATCTTCCAAGGGAGTGCACAAAACCTGCCAGCAGAAATTACATATGTAAAATAGAGAAAAAGGAGTTTTTCGACCCCCAAAATGTTGAAGTCATGGTGTCGGTGAATTTGTTCAGCTGACAGCAGGCAGTGCTCCGAGAAAATGTGTGAGTTAAAGTGAGTTTTTTTTTCTTGTGTTTGTTGAATTGAGGGAAAAAAACTCACTGAAGAAGTGTAAGCAACAAGGTACAGCAAAATGACGAGACCGTCCCATCGCTTTTGCTTTGCGGTGGAGGAATGGCCAGCCTGGATGTGGCTGTGAGAATAGCTGCTCAAACATTAAAAAAAGGAAAAAAAAAAACAAGAAATCATTGAACTGACACTGAAAAAAATGACACCACCCCAGCAAGTCAGACCAACATATCAACGCAACCCAAATTTAGCCAGCTTCCTCCATGAAATAGAATGCTGAAAAAAAGCAAGAATCTTTTGAAGTGCCCTGAAACCACTTATTTTTTATTTATTGATAAAACCTCTACACCCCAACCCGCCCATGCTTCCTGTCGTTTAGTCATAGTCAGTCCATGATATATAATTTGGCCAGTGGTACCACAAAGACAGAAAAAAAAAGGAGATATGAGAAATAAGAAAAATAATATAAAACAATCAATTAGGAAATGTATTACTGATCACTGTGATACCTGGAAAAGGAAAGAACCAGTGCTACCGAAATGAGGCCAGAATATACTCGATTGACGGTCAATGCCACTGGAGCATAGTATTTCAGAAACGAGTCCATGTCAGACCCCACTCGGGTGGTGCCCCACACGTGGATTAAAAAAATATTGAGGACTGACCACCCTCCCAATAAACCCTGGAGGAAAATTAAAAAAAAAAAAAAAAACACAGAAAAAAAGGATTAAAAATCATCAAGATTTTTCTTTTCTTTTCCAAAAAATACATTATGGAGATACACACCATCATCAGTAACATACACGACTGACGAAAAAACCAAAAGGTGCATTATGGGAAGAATTTGTTTGTATATCTTTTTTTGTATATATATATATATATATATTTTTTTTGCCCCACCCACTTGAATGAAAACGGCCATTTTTTGGGCTCCTTGAGCTGATGAGTCTGCCATAGAGCTCAAAGGCACTCGCCCTGAATTTCAGAACCTTGAAAATGACTCTCAAAAAAACACTCTGCTTCCAAAAAAAGAATCCTTTTATGTAGATATTGAAAAAGAGTATTTCCATTTTTATCTTTTGCTCCAGACAATGTGAAAACTGAGGCTTCCCAATCTGTGGAAACATTTTCAGATCACTGTAACTATAAATAAGTCAATATATAAATAAAACAAATAATCTTCGTTAAAATTTCTTGCACTTTCTGGTCGAAAACGCTACGAAATGTCTTTGTGGTGTTCTAGGATTGGGCGAAAGCCATTGAACAGAAATAAATGCTGGTGGTATTTCGTAACATACTATATTATCCTCAAATCTCGCTTCTTTTTTAAAAAAATCAGACTCAGTACCTGGTTTCACAGCAGTTTGAGTTTTTTTCGACGTGGCGTTATGGTCATTCCATTTTGATTCCTCGACTCGCCGAAACAAACCTGGTTAATTGATCGCCGGTCAAAATACAGAATGGAAAATGGAGAGTGTCTTGGAAAACACTGCTGAAAAACCCTTCCTGGCAAACTTGTGAGTTAATTTGTGGAAATCACTTTACATGAACAAGACGCGCCCCCCCCCCCCAAAAAAAAAAAAAAGCTATAATAAAATACGAATAGGTGCAAAGTCGGCTGCAAGAAAAACTAAATGATAACAAACAGACATGGCTTTTTTTGAAATAACTTTTTCCTAATATCCAACCTCAGCAAGAGGGTGATTTCATTGAACAAAAAAGAGAAAAAAAAAAAACAGAAGGGAATTCTCACCTGTCTTGGCATTTTCCACAAACATTTTTGAAGATTTCATTAAAATTCCATCCCCTTCCCCTGTCAATAAAAAAAATTGACCAAACTTAGCATGTCTCGACCAAAAAGTAAACAAACCCAAATTTTGGGTGAATTTCAAATGATTTGCACAATGGAATACAAAATAAACGAACGCCAACCAAACAAAAAAAGGAAAAAAGAAATAAATGCTTTGAACTATTGTCTGCAATATTTTCCCACCTGGAGGTGACAGCAATCCGGTGTATTCATCATATCGATATGTTGGCCCTATCCGTATTGAAACATCAGCAGAGGCCTCCGTTGGTTTTTTCCTGTTCCAAAGACAAACAAGAAAATAAAATTGGTCAATACACAAGAGGAAAATCAGACTTCAATAAAATACAAGAATCTGGAATCTTTTATATTTGAGTATTTTGTTACAAGAGTCCGTATTTTTCTCCACAATCAATCAAACCAATGTGCAACCTATGTCTATCCTCGATCAAAAGAAACAGAATCAAACGACAAAGAAGATCGTCCAAGAATTGCGTTCTCCATTTCAGAATCAAAGTGCGATCAAAGGAAAATGTCTTAGTCAGTATTCCTCAGGGAACATCCTCCCAAAATTCATCGTACCTTAATATAGCAAAGAGAATAAGAATTTTCTTGTTGAAAACGAGCACCGTTCAATTCCAATCCTCTGGCATCACACCACCTCTTGTTTTTTTTGGAAAAAAAGGGGGGGGGAGTATGGTTCTTATTATTATGGCTTTGCATTGATTTTCGAAAACACGTGGGCAATCTGATCACAGTCGATGGTTGCTTTTTTCTTAGGTATTTCAGCACCTTCCTACCTTTCGGCCGATTGGTCCGGAATCTCGGATTCCTCAGTGATGCTCACCCCCCTTACCACACCGTTGTCCAAAGGCTGCTGGTTTTCGCTCCGGATTTCTTCCTCGTTCGATGCATTTTTCCTTTCGTGCTGGCGGCGCTTGTGTTTTTTGGTTCTGTCCTTCGAACGATGGCTGTGTTTCCTTTTCTCAAAAGACTAAGGAAAAAAAGCCCCCCCCAAAAAATTAAAAAAAAAAAAAAAAAAAAAGTAACTAAATAAGTAAACAAAAATTTGCCATCTTTCAATATCGTTGAGTTGATACATGTATTGTTCCAACTTCTAAAAAACAAGGAAAAATAAGAAACACTGAGGTTCTTTTTTCTGTTGAAGAAAAACACAAAACGAAAAACCAGAGCAAGTAAGCTCATTCAATACGATGGACAGAACAACTATGTGAGGTGACCTCACCTCTTTTGTGGCGGCTGCCCGAACCCTCCCATCATTCTGATCTTCATTACTTTTTCGTTCATTATTTGCTCCTCCAGCATCGCTTTCCACCCCCCCATGGGCGGATTCGCCGAATTGGAGAATCGCATGGCTGTCAGCGCTGGCCCTAGAAAAATGAAAGGCGAATTCCAAAGCAAATCACCACCAGTCTGACTACAAAAGAATGACTGATCATCATGCATGTTGGCACAGCAATCACTCACACAGGATGGGTCTCCGCCTTGATGTGGGATATCCAAGGAATAATATTTCAATACATATAAATGCATTTGAATGAATAAATCAATTAATTAAGAAGAAGAAGGAGAATAAATGCCCTGTGTCTGGCAGCATTAGATGTTATGAATTGAAAAAGGCTCCACCTTGACGAGCGCCGTTCATCCACGCTTTTCCTCTCGGGCTGCGACAAGCGCTCGATTTCCTGAAGTGGCAATGTGCGTTTTTTAATCTACGAGAAGTCGTCAATACTGACGTCTCTGAATGGAGCCCTCACGTTAGAGCCGAGCGAAGGTAATTTTCGCCTCTGGCCAGACATCTTCTTGCCGTCGTCCATCATGAGTTTGGGGGATTCGCCCAGGACAGGACTCAGGCACCAGGGTGCGAACTCTTACTAGCAAATGCGATGCAACAATGTCGTTCATTGAAGTTGGGTACCCCAAATACACAAGACGTTATCGGGATTGATACGATCGTTTTGAGCATTTTCCCAGCCCTGTGATTGCTAATATGCACCACTTCAGCCTCGACAGACCTCCACTACTGAAATTTGAAAGCTTGAACACAGTGCTGACTAAATTATTTGCTCTTCTCTTATTCGACAAAATTGGAGGACAATCTACATCCCCGGCCCCCTCCCCACACACACAAAAAAGAAAGGACACCATCAGATACCCGCCCATTCCCCCCCCCCCCCAAATTCTGATCCACCACACACACACAAACATTCATGATGCTTTTTTTTCCATCTTGAACAGGTGTTACACTCGGAACAACCCTAACCACATCTAAAATTTGCAAAACCGATCCTCTGTATGCAGAAGTCTGTGGGGCTGACATTCCTGTTGCTCCATTTCTCTTGATTCTCCCTCCCTTTGCAAAAGAAAAGAGGCTCCAATGCAATCAACACTCAATCTCCGATCCAGCAATATCAAACCAGCAGTCATAAGTGAAAACCACTGAATTCAACTACCCCCCCTTCTTTCTTCTCCGTTTCACTCGAAAATGGGAAAAAAAATGATTTTTTCACAAGGACAACCCCATACCATATCCACCCCCCCACCCTCCCCTTTTTCACAAAAAAAAATATCAACAGAGAGCGACAAACCTAAAAACAATTCCCCGGCCGTCAAAAAAAAATTAAGGATCGTCCTCCTCAACGAGAAAGCTGCTGAATGAAAAATTTCCATGCTCCCGTGGATTTACGCATCGCATCAAAAAAGGAAAAGAAAAGAAAAACTTCAGAAATTTCACAGGTCATTTTTCCACCAATTCACTCTCTTTGGATTCATTTTCCTTGGGTTTGGCCGCAGGAGGCTGCGATTTTTCTCCCCCTTCTTCGTCTTCCTCCTCCACCCAGAGGCCAGCTGGAGTCAAAATAGCTTTTGTGACTTTTTTCTGGTTTATGCCAACGACGGTGTCTTGGAGTTCTCCGTTGAGGTAAATCCTGAACGTCGGTGTGGCCTTTACCCCAAAGGTCATCATTAATTTCTGAAATCCACAAACACACACCGTTGTCGGTCAACCTCGATGATGGATTTCAGAGCAAACAGAAAATGAATCAATTGAATCGAAAAATATTATTATATTATTTTTTTAACTTAAAAAACAACAAAAATAACCCGTTTCTTTCAGGGATGCCAAATAAGCTCGACGTGGGCACGAATTCTTGCATATTCTGAGTTCTTCGTGGAAATCCAGTTCCAGTGAAAAAAAACGTGCCAGGTGTCATCATTGGCATATCTTTGGCTGGATTTTGGACTTACCCTGCTTTCTTTATTTTGATCACCATAGAGCTCAAAGAAAGCGATGTCTTGGTAGGAGTCTGCCAACCGGAGGTATCTTTTCGCGAAAGCCTGTCAGAAAACGAACAAACGTTGGCAATTTTCGTCTTAAATATCCAACACTTTTGCTTATTCGTTTTTCTTTGTTTCGGGGATTCCTGAAACACTACCGTAAGTGGTAATGTGACGACGTTAAGTTCCAGCTTTAACAAAAAAAAAACATTATGCTCATTTTTTTGATCTTCAACATATGTTTCGGGTCAATGCACTTAATCAGTCGATGACTAAAACCCCTACAAAAATGCTAAATCCCCCCCCCCCCCCCAAAAAAAAACAACCAATAATAACAAGAATAATTTGATTCGATTTGAAACTCTCACCGAAATGAAACATCATGAAAACGAAGCAAAAACTGATTCGATAGACGTCATTCATATCGCCCCCCCCCAAAAAAAGAAAAAAGAGAGGAAAGAAAGAAAAAGACCTTTTTATTCGACGGATCGACGCTTCAGGGTGAATTGAGTAGCGCTTCCATCGAAACAAAGCACGGGTTGGTTTTGAAGGGTATGGCATGATTCGATTGCTAACTGACCATGCAGGGTCGGCAGGTCTTGGCTTTACATTGCACCACCACCACTTTGTCCGTGAACATCTCGATCGCTTCATCCAGTTCGTCAGGAGAATACAACTGTAAAATAAGAAAATCAACCACCATTGAAAAAAAAAGGAAACCATGTCGCAAAGAAAGCTGGGTTTATTTCTATCCAACGGACATCATGCCGATATTTTTTCTGTATTTATATACCAGTTGAATGGTGGTGTTTTTTAGGTTTTTTTTCTTTGAGAGATCGATCGACTAGGAACTGTTTTTAGGTTTTTTTTTTGTTTTATTTCAACAGCATACATTGGATAGTACATTGGATGGCAAGAATGACTAATATAGATAACTGCTAAGAAAAACAAAAGAAAAAAGAAAAAGGGAGCCATTGCCTCCATAGGATTTTCTTTTGGTATGTTTCTCATACCATCCCTTTTACTTGTATTTAAACGAAGAAATTCCCCGTAAAAAGAAACATATATATATATTTGTATTCTTTTGTTTTGAGGGGAGAAAAAAACTTCTTGTCCTTCATGAGTCAACACTTCAAAACAGGTTTTCCCTCAGAATCCTTGTTTTCACCCCCAAAAAAAGAACAAGCGGGCGGTTACGTTTTTTCACCAAATAGAAACTACCACAGTGTTTCTCTCGAGGCTGAGATTCTTAAAAAGCGACATGAAAATGGAAACCTGTCAAAACGCACGCTTCCCTTCATACCCTCACGACGTTTCCTGGACTGATTCTGTCTTTCAGCGGAACGTCAGCATCGGTCTCGTCCGACGCCAATCCACGAGCCACAAGTTTCCCACCACGATTCACGCCAGCGCTATCAATGGACGAATTCGAGGTCCACCGCGACGACGATATCGCTGCGCAAGCTCCGGTCAACCGGTTGGCTGGTGACTGGATCGAGACTCTCGAGCTACAAGCTGGTTTCCCGACACGAGGCTTTATTGGTGGGGCGCCAGTCCTGATAGTGCCGGTATGCATCATCGTGCTGTTCATTTTCCTTTTTTTTTTCCCCAGGAGTTCGTTTTGTCTCGTCGAGAGAAACGCGCGCGCAGTCAGCGTTGGAAAGAAGTCCGAAATGAAACGCAGCCAAAATGAAAAAGCGGACCCCGCAGGACTGACATACGACGATCGGACCGTATGTACGACATATGGACACGTGATACGTCTACCTTCATTTTGACGAGTTGGGGCTGCGCAGAGAGGAACGAAAGTTGGGGCGAGTCGTTTGGCTGAAAAGCGTCAGGAGCATGGACGTCAGAAAAATCTCGAGGGTGTCTGCTCGGGAAGAGAGTCGATCCGTGCTGAACGCCGCTATCAACCGTTTCGTGGAGAGCGCGAATACGGGCAAACCTGCGCAGACCCAATCGCAACAAAAACCCGATTTCATCCTTGCTACCAAGTTCGATGGAGCGAAACCTGGCTATTATTTCTCCACAGCCTCCAAAGGCGTTGGGTAAGTTAGCTTACTTTTGGTTTGCTGGACTTCATGGAATACAGTTTTCTTTTTTCATAAATATGTGTATTCTTGTGTATTTACTCATTTTTTCATTTTTTTTGAAGTTGTGTTTATTTTGTTGATTCACTTGTGTATTGTTTTTTTTTTCAGCATTCTGTTTGTTTGATTCATATTTTCAAGCTCCTTTTATTTTTGGGAAGATACTGGAGAAAAGTGATTAAACTTTTTTTGTAGGTATTATCTAGACCCCAAGGCCCCTCTGACGGATGCATCACAATCGAAAGAAGATTCTAAAGGGGATGTAGTGGAATTCAAAGAAAAGAAGCAAGGTGTCGACCCAGAAATCTTATTGAAGCAAGCCGAGGAGCAAGCAAAATCATTCGAGGTGGTGTTCCTCCTTACCTTAGCTCTTATGTCGGACCCCCTCCAAAAAAACAAATTCACAAAAACAGATTCACTTCACATTTTGAACAGGGAAAAAAAATGATGCATTGAATTTCCTTAACAAAAAAATAATGTGCATTTACTCCTAGCTCTTTTGATGTTGCGTTTGTAATGAAATCTTTCAGCGGTTTTCTTATGGATTTTCCCAAGTACCTCTATTATCGATCCAGTTAGAATGTCTCGTTTCGTTCCGTGATGAGCGTTTGTCTAATTCTGATTTTTTTTTTAATTTCAAACAGACGCTGGACTCTAAAGCCGTTCGTCGATTAGTGCTGGCTTTCGAACGAAAGGTATCGATGCATTCAAATCTTGTGCGGATTTTTTTTTTTCCTTCTGATAAATCGATGTGGTGACTGATGCCGAAAAGGTTTTCTTACACTCAAGATCAAGCAATTCAACATCGAACCAAAATTTGAAACAACTTTTTACCATCCTCACGAATTCCCCCTTTTTTTTCATCTGTCGAATGGTGCAACCAGCATTTCGATTTTCATATGTTTGTTTATTTTGTTTTGTTTTTTAATATTTACTTTTTATTTTTTTTTCCCTTTCTTTTTCATAGTACAAAGATAATCTGGAGCAACGGATGAAGTACTCGGACCAGCCGGAGCGTTTCATGGATTCGGAGGTGGATCTGGATCAGTGCGTCCAGGACTTCCTTCAATTAGTCAACAATCCTGACCTATACCCCGCACTGGTGGAAGCCAACGCCATCCCTCACTTGCTCAACCTCCTAACCCACGAAAACGTGGACATCGCAATGGACGTGGTCGATCTTTTCCAGGCGCTCACGGACACAGAAGACAACGAGGAGTGGGTGAGTGATTTGACCAAACAGAAGAAGAACAAACCAAGACCCCCCCAAAAAAACATAAAAATAAATAAATAAATGATGAGTAATCGTGAACCACGCAGAAATACAGAAAAAAAATTGACACGGTGGGGAGAAGCGTTAATAACTGAAATCGAACTGTGAAGTGAAGTCCTCCCTTCTGAAAAAAAAAAAAAAAAAAGAGAAATTCAAAGTTATTTTTTGACGACAGAAAGTGGCTCATTTTTTCCCCCATGAAAAGTCCCCCCCCGGTTTTCTTAACCTTGAGACTTGATTGTCGATTCAGCCCCCTCGAGAACAAATGGCGGAATTCGTTATTTTTCGGGGGCTGTGATGGACATTAATGGCTGGTTTTTGTCTTTTGTTGGGAGGCAGCGGAATTCAAAGTCTTGGTGTCCACGATGCTGGAAAACAACGCCTTGGAGCTGTTGATTCAGAGGTTGGGCCAGCTGAACGAAACCGGGGAGGAGGAAGCCGGCGCCATTTTCAATATTTTGACGATCATCGAAAACATGATAGATGTTTCGCCGGAAGTTTCCAGACTCGTTGTCGAACGGAAGGTGGGGGTTCTGAGAGTTTTTTGGTTGGGAAAATGAAAGATAGTTTTGAACAAGGTCTGAAAAAAAAATACATGCAAGGAGCCGAAATTCTCGAAATATCAAACTTCTGGAGGTAATTCCTTCGAGGGAAAAAAAACCCCCACTGTTTTTGCTTCCCGAGGGGTTTTTGAAATCATGTATGGATATGTAGGTGTCATTTTGTTGAATTCATGAAAAAAAAGAAATTACGCAACCCATCGTTGATAAAGAGTAGCTAATTGCTGTTGGAAATTAAGTATTTTCTGTGGAAATGAGTGATATAGGCCTGATTTCTTTCCGTTTCGATTATTGCTGTTTTCTTACACAGCTGCTCAGATGGATGCTGCTGAGGCTGAGGCCTAGGGAGTTCGACTCCATAAAACAGTATGTGGCCGAGTTGCTGGCGGTGTTGATGCAAGGGGGAGAATACAATCTGCGAATGATGGGCGAAATGGGTGGCATCGATTCCATATTGGAGGGCATCGCTCAGTTCAAGAGCAGGTCGGTCGAAGCGAAAGGCAACTCATCAAATTCCGCTGTGAAAAAGACCAAGCCTTGAATAGTTTATTTAGAATACGTTGTTAATTTTATTGTACTCAAATAAGTAAGATATATACAGATCTAAATATAGATTTATATTATTTTTTTTTAATTTATTTTGGAGGGGAAAGAAGGAGGATGACTAATTTTGACAAGGGGAAAGGGGGGAGGGTTCTGAATATCACTGATCTTGACTAAATGACGTGGGTGGATATGAAGCAGCACATTTGATTGTTTATGTTTTAACAGAGATCCGCAGACTGACGACGAAAGCGAATTCTTGAGCAATCAGTTTGATGCCTTATGCTCTTGTTTATTGCTTCCCGAGAATCGAGCTAAATTTGTCGAGGTAAAAGAGGGCTGACTCTATTGAGGAACGGAAGTCAAAATGATTTCACTTCAAAACATTTCCCAGAATAGGACCGCCAGATGCTGGCATTATTTTGCAAGTGATTGCCACCGTGTCTTTCTTGCTTTTCTGGCGATTGAACTGAGAAAAAAAAGGGGGGGGGGAGCTCGGGGAATGTGTTCTGCTATTCGCTTTTTTTTTTTTTCGATCATGTTCTATTTTGGAACGATTGAAGCGTTCAGTGCAACGAAAAATTGAAGCTTTCGAATTTTTCGTTTTCTCGCAGTCGGAGGGCATGGAGTTGATGCTTTTGATATTGAAGCAGAAAACCGTGGCTCGTTATGGATCCATCAAGGTTGGCATTCAAGAATAGTAATTGTAATTTCATTTTTACCATTAATTAATTAATTAATTAATTCAAACAATAGATTATAATAAATTAGATAATTTTGCAGAGAAATCTGCCTGTTTTGTGATCGCTCATGAGGAAAGTTGCATCATTTTATCTTTCACCCATAGGATTTGCTTCCTGTTCGAACACTGTGTACCCCCCCCCCCCGAATACAGTCCCCCGGGGGACTATAGATTTGCAGTTGTGTGGGAGTTTTAAGGGGGGACTCTATTTGGGGGGGGATTGTATTCGGGGGATTAAACAAAAATTCTGATTAATATGTCCCCTGACTTGTTTACATCCAGAACTGTAGCCAATGCCCCTGAAAAAAAATCACTTGAACACATATCTAGTAGTCGCATCCTTTTTTCCCTCGTCCAGTTCGAGGTCGATGTCACTGTCGCCCATGTTTGGATAGAAGCGTCGCTCAGAAATGTCGAGTCGGACGTCGATGTAGCTGATGTGTGAAAAGAATCGTCACAACCGTTTTTCTGTTTGTTTGTTTTCGTGTCTTGGATTTCCACTACAATCAGAAGTCTTGCAGACGCGACTCGCATCGTCTGTCGAACGTGGTTCTCCCCCACCCAGTCGAACTTGGATTCTTTTTTTGAAGGGGGGGACTGTATTTAGGAGGAAAACCACGTTCGACAGGGGGGGATTGTATTTTGGGGGGGACTCTATTCGGGGGGGGGGGGGGGTTATTTCACTGTTCGTTTCGTTCCTTTTGGTCAAGAGCCCAGTCCATCTCAGGGAGAAGTGGTTAGGCATAATCCATGACTGAAAGAACTACCCATGCCCAATTGCAGGTTTTAGAATTCGCCACAACTCAATGCCCGTTGGCTTGCGATCGATTTGTGGATGTGCTGGGTTTGAAAACTCTCTTCTCATTGTTCATGGCCCGCTCAAGACTGTCTGAGAAAAAGGTGAAGCCATTTCTTCACCTGTTGCTTTTGGTTGAGATGATCCAATGCGATTTTTTTCCAAAAAAAACTGCTTATTTTATTAAATTATTGATTTGTTTTTTTGTTATTGTTATTTTGTTGTCTCTTTGGTGATGACAGACCATGAGTAAAAGGCTGTTGGATTTATAGGATCGTGAAAAGGACCAGCAAGCCGAGGAAATGCTGGTGACCATCATAGCAAATCTTTTTCAAGAAATCATGAAAGGCTCCCGGCGTGATAGGGTGGCTGCGAAATTCGTGGAAAACGAATTCGAAAAGTGCGATCGATTGATGGAAATATACTTCAGGCAAGAATGCAAAATCTGCAATCCCAAAAAATGTACGCTGAAACAATCTGCAGAAGTTTCCCCACGAAGGGGGGGGAAAAAGCCAGTCCATCCAGTTTTTTCGTTCGTATTTAGTGAATCTTTCTTTGCCTGACCTCATTCCTTGATTTTATCGCGCCCCTTTGGTAATCAAAATAAAACAATACAAAAATAGACAAAAAAGATTAGTTTCCGCAAACAGATTTTCACTCAAACTTCCCCACAAGAATTCCCATATCATTGACTACACAAATCCAACGGAACACACAAAAAACAGTCATCAACCAGTCAATTTTATATATATATATATATATATATATATATTTCTGTGGGGGACCCCCCTTTTTTTCTTATCAATATTCATGGCAGTTCTTTTGCAATCATTGTACGTTTTTGATAAGTTTGAGTGGTCAGAAAGCAAGGCTGAGAATTTTGATTAAGTTTTTTGCTGTTTCTTCTTCCTCAGTTACAATGCCAGGCTTGGTGCCGAAGAGGCACGATTGGCTGAAATGGAGGATGACTTGCTGCAAGAGGATGAAATTATGGTTGCCAGGCTCAATTCGGGTCTATCTGTTCTACAGCAGGTACAGTTCTGCTGTTTGACTCAGGGTGCCCTTTCTTTTTTGTCGCTTTTTTTATGATAAGAGTTTGCCAAGGCATGAACCCTTCTATTTGTCAATCTTTTTCATAAAGAATGCATTGTGTGTTTGGTAAGTTAAGCAAACTAAAAAGCGATCCAACATGCACCTCCCTCCCTCCCCCCCCCCCCCCCCCTTGAATGTAATCAATTTTTCTGATTGAACGTGTCGCTGTTTTCTTTCCCAAGCAAAGAAATACTCTGTTTTGGAGAGAGGTGCTTGATTGACCCTGAGAATGAAAACAGTTAAAAGCAAGGAAAATTTTCCTGATGCTCAGGTTTGCTTGATCGTTGCACATCTTTGGTCCATTGGAGATCTGGCTCTGAATCAAAGGTTACTTATGCTGTTGCATCAAAAGGGACACACGCTCTCCCAGCCCAGGTGACTATTCCCCCCCCCAAAAAAAAAATAATAATGAAATGAAATGTACATGAAACGATTTACTCTTCACCCGCCCAAAAAAAACAGAAACTGAACAATCTGTTTTGCACATTTGCTGTGGATGAGACGTTCCCTTTTTTGACACTTTCATCCAAGGAATTTTAAAGGATTTCAAAAGGGGGAAAGCAAACAAGCAACAAAACGCAGCTGCAAAGAAGATGACTCGTTTGTACTGCAGAGAGGGTATTCTTGCAAACTCATGTCGCATTGTGTGGTGGGTCATCTTTTAGGGCAATCTTAGCTGAAATGATCGACATGATTGGGGGCGAAGGATTGGAGAGGGAACAGCAGCAAAAAAGGTTACACCAGTTGCTGCTGGGCTTGGGTGGACGCGAAATCGATGCCAAGAATGAAGACCTTGAACCTGAGGTATTAACTCAACCATACACCCCTAATTTTTTTCAGACGCCGGGCTGTTGACCTTGGCTTTCCATACCTGGTGGCTTTTGTGGAGAGTTACGCACTATCCTATGACCTGGATGGAGCAGTTTCCAGCCCAAGATGCAACCGACCCCCCCCCACTTGTTAAATTCAAAACCTCCAGCTTCTTACCAAACGTCTTACCAAACCCCCAGAATTCAAAAACAAGTTTAATTCAAATTTAAAAAAGCCTCTGTGTTATTCGTTCGATTGAGCAGCCTCTGGATCCCCCCTCAGCAACCGGCAACACAGAAACCTCGGCAGCAGGGGTCAAACGAAAAGACTCCGGTCGAAAAGAGAACGAAGCCAATCAATCGAGTGCATCCGCAAACCAGCAGCCAGCGTCGAGAGATGCCAAAGGAGAGGTGGAGAGGTCGAGGGAGCGCCGAGGGAAGCGAGGTGGAGCAGGGGGCTCGACCGAGAAAGACAAGGAGCAAAAAGAACGGGAAAGGGAGAAGAGGAGGGATAGGGAGCACAGGCGGGAGCGTTACTCCGAGAAAGATGCGCATCATCACAGGGACAAGAGGCGAAGAGAAAGGGAGGATGGGAAAAAGAGATAGGGATGCAGGAAGAATTCGATGCGTGGGTGAAAAAAATTCTTCCCGTCGCGTAGCAGTTCTTTGGGGGGGTTTTGTTGGTAGTTTCGCTTTCTTTTTCGCTTGTTTCTTCTCTAGTGCTCTTTTCCAAAATATGTTTTTTTGTGGGGGTGGGGATCTATCAGGTTCTATCGGAAGTTGAGAATGTTTTCAAAGCAGATCGGATGTGGCTTCTCATTTTTGTTCATCCCCAAAGGAGGAAAAAAAAATCCATGTGAAAAGAGAAAGGGAAGAAAAGTAGGGGGGGAGGCTGGGTGCGGTTGGATGTGGTTTTGTTCAAGGGGTGGGGTTGGCTTGGAAACACAGATAATTAACTAGCATCTGCATTTGCATGTTGTGGAATAAAACAGAAGTTCCACTGTCGGCTTCACAAACCCTTGCTTGCTAGTACATTATATATGTTTTATTTATATAGTGATTAGTATTACATTTCGTTTTCTCTTCCCCTGATGCAGAAAAATAGCATACAGCAAGCTGCATGAAGTCGGTTTTGTAACTTATCCAGCCCTGGGAATTTCCTCACAGCGTTCACAAGTGCAAAACAAAACCAGTGGAGGCTTGGTGATTTAACGTATGTATTTCAAGACAATTTTTTTCTCCCGCTTCTGAGGCCACAACGCTCTCCTCCCTTGCGTCATGCAAACTTCAAAAACATGTAAATATATATATTCTGTTAATAAATACAATACGCACTCTTTTTTTTTAGTTTTAACTGACCGTCGAGAAAAGTCGGTCCTTAGAAAGTCATATGTGGTTATGTCAAAAAAACGGCTGGCCATGACAGTGCCCTCAATAAGTTATATCTTCGCTAGGACTCCAAAATTGCTGAGCAAACAAGTTTGGGGAGCTTCAACTCGATGAACCTGTATCAAAAAACTCTGACCACCGCAATCGTGTTCGCACAATAAAGCATGAAAGTGCAAGAAGAAGACTGATTTCCATCATCTGTGCCGTGAACAGGGTATGAAGGGGTTGACGGTTCGGATGAAATACGATCGAAACAAATCTGTTTTGTGCTCCCCATAATAGTTCAAACCTTCTTGGTGAGCTGTGTGAAGCTACTGCGCGATTGATATATTATGGGTAATATTTCACCACTGATAAAATACTCTTCGAATTACAAACAAACTGTTTCTTACATTACACAAATATTAAATTATACAATGCTGCAGCTTCAAAGGAGCAAACGACCATCGGAAAAAAATCCAGCTCCCTTGGGAAAATTATTATTATTGGGTGCCTCAAAACAGGCCTATCTGACAAACACCCTCCCTGATCCTCACCCCATAAAAAAAGGACATGACTGATAGATGCCTTGAGGATGCCTTAAGCCAATCAATCGATCGTAAAACCAACTGAACATCATAATTATGCTTGTAAGCATGTGAGTACGACAAAACAAGCAAACACCACGGTGCAAGAAAACTGATTTCCATCATTTGCGCAGTGAACAGGGTGTGAAGGGGTTTGGATGAAATACGATCGAAACAAACCTGTTGCATGCTCCGCCTCATGGCATTTCAAATCTTCTTGGTGGGCTGTGGGGGTGCCGCCCTCCTCATCCGTGCCACCGACGAAAGATAATAAGCCCCCAAAATAAGAAAAATAGCGACTAGAAAGACGATATCTCGGAAATTCTTTCCACGGCCATATGAGCAGGGCCCCCCACCACCAAAAATGTCGAAAAGAGACGGCGGCGGGTCAACACCCACAATGGATCGCGTCTTGTGCACAGTGTTGAGGGGGATACACCCTGGTTTGGAATGGTGCATCCATTAGTGATAATGCGAGGCCATTTCTGCTGTCGATGGAGTCAAAGCAGAGAGCTAACGTTCTTCACCACCATGGCCCTGGCTGTGAATCTCACCCCCTGTCCTCGAGGCGGGGACCATCACCGCACAGGAGGCAAACACAAGGAGTGCCAAAATCACGGTCTTTTCCGGAATCCTCATCACCATTTTGCAGATTTCTTCAAAACGAAGCAAAAGGTCTGGGGTAATCCTATTTCTGGGAAACAACTACGCCACAAAAATGGTTTGAGAACAGAGTAGAGAAATTTGCTTTTAAGGGAAATCGTGGGGTGCTGCGCTCAGGATTGAACCCCAAGAAGATGGGTGTGTCACCTCATGAGGTGGGGACCCTGATCAGGGTCCCCACAGACGAACCGGGTTTCCAGCCTCCACACATTGTGGAAGATGTGTGGAAGCTGCAAACCCGCATCGGAAAAGGAAAGAAGCCTGTTTCTTTCTTTGATTAATTGAAGAGGGCAATCAATCAGTCCTCAGGTCCTCTCAGACGACACAGACAAAACCAGGATTTGGGAAGGCTTTGGATGCATGGCCAGGGCATGGACAAGGGGGGGGGGGGGAGGAAGAAACTCTCCAAAAAAATAGGGAAAGAAAAGCGTGCACGGTGGGTGGCACCTTGATCATGCGCTGATTCCGCAAATCCAATAGGGTCCAGTGCACATGCTTTTTGCTGAGCTTGGTTTGGTGGAATCCGAGTTCATGGTGGGAGGGTCAGTTGTGGGATGCAAAGGCCGATTCTGTGAAACTGGCTGGTTGGATTTCTGGGAATTCTGGCTTGGTTGACTGTCTCCTTGCTTGTTTCAAGCATGCCTGGATCAGCCGAAGCGATCCCCTGAGAATCGAGTTTCACCCTCAGGTTTGGTTGCTCCTTGTCCAAAGGAACGCGAGCTCCACAGAAGCACCAACAAAGCAGCTGGCGATCCAAGTCGCAAAAAACAATTACAGTGCAGGGCAGTGCAGTGCTCACCACTACCACCCTAAAACAAATGCATTCATCCAAGGGGCTTTGCTTGGGCCAAAAAACCCCGACATCTCCTCTTTTGCACAAGAAAAAACGAGGTAAGAGAAGTGATCATGAACATGCATGTTTCCAACAACATGATGTTGGAAAAATCTGTGTCGAAAGGCATGTCCGACGGAAGGCAATAATAGAACGCCCATTGCTGCCCATGTTTTGCTGGTGTGTTTATTGTGAACTCAGTTCGTCCACTCCCACTATGGGAAATCGCGGTCTGTGCGGGGTGTTTTGCAGACCCCGCACAGAACCTTGACCACCCATGCACAGGGCAAACAACACCCCGCACGGCTCTGTGCCCCGGTTTGGCCCCGTTTTTTGCGGGGTCCCGAATTAACCCCGCACAGACTGGTACCCCGCACACAGAACCTGACGTCTTTCCCGTTGTGGGACCCCGTACAGATGAAACATAGCCCCGTACAGTGTGCGGGGCAGCCTATTCTCTGTACGGGGGTGCCGTGCGGGGTGGATATGAAAGACGTCAGGTTCTGTGTGCGGGGTACCAGTCTGTGCGGGGTTAATTCGGGACCCCGCAAAAAACGGGGCCAAACCGGGGCACAGAGCCGTGCGGGGTGTTGTTTGCCCTGTGCATGGGTGGTCAAGGTTCTGTGCGAATCATGGACCACCCCGCACAAGGGGGCCAGGACCTCGCACAGTTGTGCGGGGTCTCTGTGCGGGGTGAGTGTAAATAGCGTGTGCGGGCCCCTTCGATGTGTGTGCGGGGTGATTGTAAAAGGTTTGTGCCGGTGTTTTTGGGTCCTGTGCGGGGTGAGGGAAAATAGCGTGTGCGGGCCCCTTCGATGTGTGTGCGGGGTGATTGTAAAAGGTTTGTGCCGGTGTTTTTGGGTCCTGTGCGGGGTGAGGGAAAATAGCGTGTGCGGGCTCCTTTGATGTGTGTGCGGGGTGATTGTAGAAACACATGTGTGCAGGTTGAAGTCGACAATGTGGTGTTACAATGAAACAATAATGACAAACCCCCTTTGAATTGTAGACCTCATTTTATGATCGAAGACTTCCCATTCCCACTTATTCCAAAAAAGAAATAGAAACCAAAAAAATAGCCCAAAACCATGAACTCTGATCCTGCCATTCCGACCTTGTCTTTCAGTAATATAGAGCTCGTTGAACATAGAAATACTCAGCATCTGACCCACTTCCAACCGTCTTTCAATGTTTTTTTGAGCAAAGCAGAATAAGGCACATGAGGTGCAATTGTTCAAATGTTCATAATAACTGCAACATATGTTGTCACATGCATATGAATCCGGGTTCACTGAGGTTGCGAAAGTCTTAATAAAGTCTGTTTCCTGAATCAAAACCAAATACAAAAAACGTTTTTTAAGAAAACAATGTGCACGTCCGATACCAGAAACAAAACAAGCATGTTGCACCATAGTCGAAAAAAGGGGGGGCGGAAATCACCCTATCCAGCTGCCCTTTGCAATTGTTGTTACCTTTTTTTCATGGGGTGGGCAGGCTGCCCATTCTAACACACCTCCATCTTCCTTTCTCTGCTGGGATTAGTCTTTTTGATCCTCCGACCGAGCGGGCTGGCATTCTCGAATAATCTTCACTGTACCTCATCTTTACGGACAAAAGAATACATCCCCCCTCCCATAGACCCATGAGCTGATTAGCCCAGCCATCGAATCCCTCACTGCCTGGCAGACAAAACCAGTTGTCAACCCCCCCCCCCAACCCAAAGGAAAGGCCTGCCCAATCAACAAGAACTAGGATCTGGTGTGTACTGTATCATGCGAATTTTGTACATTTCCTGCGTCCAAGGGTTGGAATAAATCAATTATTTCAAGATAACTAAAAGCGACCTCAACATTTTTTCTTTTCTGCCTATTTCCATTACTGCAAAAAAGGTTCCTGCTACATGAAATGCATCTTGCTGATGCACCCACAGCATAAATCCCTGTAACACATCAGGGCATTTTTTTTTGTTTTTCAACACACTTGATATTGTTTCCGGGACTGTCCATGTCGGCCCCATGGCAGAGATGTTGCTCATTCAATTTCCCACCTCCGACTTCCTCCTGAATATCGTTTCTCCACAGATTATACCTGGTCCACAATTTGGTGTTTTGCACTGGAAAAATCTCTGTCGTCCTCCTTCCTAAGCCTGCGAGAAAAATTACCAAAAATTCATGATGCACAAAGAATAGATATTCCTAGCCATCTCCCCAAGGTCGAAACTCCATTCGAACCGATTGATTAAACCTCAGTGCACAACTCACCGCCACGAACGGCATGATAAACTGAACAGAACCCGTTTCGCTCCAAACAGATATTCAATCTTCGCATGTCCTAGTTCAATCCATCGCCACCATCTGCATCGATTTCTTCATAAATTTCGGTGCCACAGTCACTTCCATCGTCGCTGGAGCTGGATGGCTGGGTGTATCTAGGGACATGCTGCTTGTGTCTGACTGCGTTCACCCCGAACGGGCGACTAAATTGTGACTGAATCGAGGCCTTCGATAAATCTTTCCAAAAAAGTAAACAAAACAGTTCACGATACAGGATTTCAGATCCGACCATTATGTACCATTGGGTCCTCAAACCACCATTGTTTCGAAGGTTACTCTTTTGGGGGAAGGGGGAAATTGCCGGGTATCACGAGTGTGTGCATGGATACACTGGGGGTTCGTTTTGTTTTCTTTCAAACACCGATGCCTAGATTTGTTTGGTCGAAAGATTTGGGATGGAATACCTTCTAGAACCTTCACTTCACTAAAAAGACTAAGAAAAAAATCTGAGCCCCTGGCATCACTCCCACCTCTTTTCCTCGTTCTTCTTGTTTTATGAAGGAACTTCATAAGACAAATATGTTTTCCAGCCTCCGTTGAGACAGCTCCAGCAAGTACCTGGGCATCGGCCACAACCCCAGGCGTCAAAACGCTCCGAGATTCCAGGGGGTGTGCAGCCATGTTTTGAGAAGGTGCAACCTGTGAAGACTAATCAAACCAGAGTTGCTGAGAACTTATCAGTGACTTCATAAACAGCGAACAAAGTACAGCACACTAAATCAGCAGGATCAAACAACCCAAGTTACTCTGCTTTCCCCGTTTCCCCCGACCAACGCTCCAGTCACTGCTTGGCCCCGATGTTTCTGTGCAAGTGCAACATGAAATCGACCTGCATGTAAAATTGAAACAAGAAAAGTTTTCCTGAAGTGCTGGTTCTTGATTTACCACCTCATTTACCTGCGACCCTTGCTGGTAAATGGCTGCACAGATTCCCAAGGGTTTAAAATAATAAAAAAAAGTTACGTGAAAAAGGTTATGACTGCATGCCCCAGGAATTCACGTTTGAAATTGGTGTGTCAGAAACCACCTTTTATTTTTTGTTCTGTAGCTGATTTTTTTCATTTCTGAGAGATATCTGTTAATACATTTCAAAAGGTTCACACAATGCAAAAAAAATCCAGTGCAGTCCTACCCACTCCGGCCGGCCTTGCGTTGGTGAGGGCAGCGTTCCTGGTGGTGTTGCGATAATGGCAGCAGCTTCTTCAGGAGGTTCGATTTCATCTGTGATTGCAACGAGCACCACCCAGTCCGGCTCCGAGCCCTCTTCCTCTTAAAGTTTGGGATTGTCTTCTTCTTCTGAAGGGGATTCTGTCAATGGTGGCGATTGCCTGGATGTTGCCTTCTTTGTTGAGGGTTTATTTTTTCCCTTCCTTGGCTTCCTGGTTCCGGGAGTAACTTGCAGCAAAGCGCGTTCAGATAAGCTGCACAGGTCAGAATTTGAAGCGCAAAGAGCCCTCTGGAATTCTCCAGCCCCTGGAAACATAACCAAGAAAAGCTGGGGGGGTTCTCTGTGGAGTCATGGGAAGCCATCCATTTCTGAAGTCAATCCTTTGATTCGTTGTCCATCCATCAATCCAGCGAATTGATTTTACCTTTGCAAGAATCTATTTGGACAGCAAATCAACATGATTGGAGAAAGCAAGAATTCGATGGATCAGCATCCTGTTCTGGTTTTTTTTTTTCACTTTTTCAAGAAAGTATACAATGCACAGGTTCGAACGTCAAACACAGACTTGTTTTATTTTCCTTTCCCTTTTTCTTTTTCTTTTTTTTTTGGGGGGGGGGGGGATCGAAACAAAGCATCCCCACTGTTCCACTGTGATTCCAACCCCTTTCTTGGATGCTTGTTGAACAAGCTCCAAAATCTGGTAGGAGCCATAAAGAAAGGGTTTTTCAGAAAGGTCCATTGAGAGAAGCAACCAAAACAATGGTGGGCTGTGCTCACCTGTATTTTCTCATCTGATGAGAACATATGTCGGACTTGGCTTGCATTCGATATGCTGTTGATGTCCTCCATGAAAGCGTCATCCCTGACTTGTGTTTTTGAGAACAAGAACACTGTGGATTGCATATCTCTGTCAGCTTTCTTCAAGATACTTTTCGAGTCTTCCTCCCATTCTGATTTTCTGTAGCTCTTTGCTACATCCGCCTGCAAGATAGGAGCTAGGATTTCCAACCTTCAACAAGCAGGGGCAGAATCAACAAGATTGCAACAAGATTGCAAGCAGGTGACACGGAAATGCGTTATAGGCTGGCTCAGAAATTCAACTAACATTCATAAGGTGGCAATATCTTGAAGCCTCCTTTTTGTCCAATTTTTGCTAAAGTTAAAAAAAAAAAAAAAAAAAAATGGGGCGTGGTCCTTCAGCAAGGTAAAGTGCCGATGTAAAATACACGCAGGACACAGCAGTTGAAAAAAAAAACCCTTTGGCTCCCCTTGAACTGGTGGGAAAACCCAGGGGAGCTGCGTTGCGCGACGCGTCGCTCGTGTAAGAATCTCGCGGCGCTGCTCGAAGCAGGGCCCGAGGCCGTGCTTGGAGATGCGTCGAAAGCGTGGCTCACTGGAGGATTGCCGAGTACGCAGACGTCGTCCCTGACCCCTTTTCACCAACCGACCTCCAAAGATCTCGTTCCGACGCTTGGACCACGCATGGCAGCGATCCTCCGTCGACCGCATGGCTCTCAGCCTATGGGAGGTCCGCCAGGTACTCGCGAGGGACTCGCTGCCTCCCCTGACCATTTTCGTTCGACTCCAGCACACGATAGAGATCTGCGAACTGGCATTCCAAACGAGTGTGACAGATCACACCTCCCCCGCATTTCGCGATTCGATGACGTCAACCCTACCCCGCACAGGACAGTAACCTCGCACACGACTCTGTGCGGGGTTACTGTCCTGTGCGGGGTTGACTGTGCGGGGTTGATTTCCGCGGTTTCATCCACCGCTGACGACTTCGCCAGCGACTCCGTTTTTCCGCCCCAGATCGTGACGGGAATGCCTGGGAGTCGAACCCAGATGTTTCCTACCATTCCCTCTCTCTGTCGCGTCGGTTTTCGCGACTTCAGTTTTTGGCGGAAATCGACGGTGATTTTACTACCCCGCACAGAGCGGGTTTTCCCATAGTGTCCCTTTTGGACGTGAAACCTTTCGCACAACACCACATTAAACCCTTCTCCCCCTCGAAAAACCTCGACGCACGCCGACAGATCCAAGAGTTTATCGGGAAGGAGTCCTCTCATCAAACCAGTGCTCAGTGTGTTCACAAGACAGAACGCTGTTTGGCCGAAGGGACTGGACCCAGGTTCCCCAGCTCACTTTCCTCTCGAAAAATAGAGCAAGCTTCTGGTTTACAAAAACAGGGCTAGCGCGCACAGGCTTGCGAGGTTTACCCTACCCAACCAAACGTGTGGGACTGCACGCACGGCTGGCCTGCAAGCTGCGGAGATGTGATCAATGCCTTGTTCTTGCTGGTGGGACAAGCTGCAAAGCAGCTGCGTCTTTCTGAGGTTTTTCTGTGGAAAGAGGTAAACTCTTGAGAAAGTAAGACAAAGCCGGAGAGATAGAAAGGCTCCAGATCCGGAGAAGCGAAATTGAGATTCTGCCCCCTGGCGCCCATTTTTTCTGTAGTGACGACAACGAAGCGTGGACTCCTTTTTATTCACAAATGTTCAGCGAACTTGTTTAACGTTTTCACGTCCATCCCCCCGAAAATGCCTCTTGGCGATTTGATGCGGGGCGTCGGTTTCCTCCACAATCTCCTTTTTGGCGTTCGACTATTCAAGGTTTCTTATTACAGGGTTCGGGAATACGTCTTGACAGTTCGTTTTTGAAAAAACGTGGGTTAGCGTTTGGGAAAGGGCCTCATCCACAAAAGCCGCGAACTGGAGTTTCTGGCATCCAATATTGCTGGGGAAAAGCGAACAGCGTCGAAAAACTGGAAAGCACTGGAGAACGGTGAGGTGTTAGGGCGGCAAGGCTGCGTTTTTTTCCGCGGGTTCGACTCCCGCACGCCCTGACAGAAACGAATAAAAGTATTTAAAGAAACACCAAAAACACCCCACCAGCGCTGGTTAGACACCTCCCAGCTTATTTACTTCGTGCCATCGTTGGCGGCTTGATTTTGAGCACTTTTCAGGATGGATTATCTCGGCGAACTGTTGACGTTTACCGACGGAGCTCTCGCTCTGGTTGCTCGGGACTGGAAGATGGCAGTCGCGAGTGGAGTTCTGATCGCTGTGGTGGAGACGACGTGGAAGTACTGGAAGGAGAAGAAGGAGCTGCCAGTCGAGGAGGGTCCAGTCGAGGAGGGGCAAGTGGAGGAGGAGGAGAAAGAGGTGGTCTTCTATGATGCACCATTAGCAGCTCCAAAAAAACCAAAGGTATATATATATATATATATATAATGTATACAAACAAAGAAGTCACCACCACCACCACCACCTTTGTATTGAATATTGTTGTTGTGCCTCTGTGTATGTTTTATTTCAAATCTATTTTAAAACATCGAAAACATTTTTTTTAAATTAGTTTTTTTTGTATGATGTGTGTGTTAAGCAGAAGCCACCGACAATCGGAAAGAAGAGAACCCGGGGATGGATCATCGAGCGAGATGACCATAAAAAAGCGGCTGTGGAATCCAAAGGATCAGAAACTGATCTTGAATCTGATGAAATGGTGAGTATGACTTTTCGTTTCTACCACAACACATTTTTTTTATTTTTTTTATGAATTGAGTTGGTCATCTTTCAGATCAACTGGTCTTTTTTGTTGGTGGTTGCTCTCCTTCAGAAAAAAAAAATCAGAGCTTGCGCCCAAACAAGCAGAATTCACAGAAGGCAAATTATATAGACCTCTTTTGCAGTGTTCATCCAGAGTTCAGTCACTGCAACTGAATTTCATCTGAGTGAACCCATCTATGATTTTTCTTGAGTGATCACCTAAGCAAATCTCCCGAAACCATCTGTCCATATATGTGCAGTTTTGCTGGATCCAAAAATTTTTCAGCAGCCAGAATTTGCCAGCCCTTTCTCTTTCCCCTTACTGTTGTCTTCCAAGTAACATCAAAATGGTGCAATATGCCTGCATTCTTGTGCATATCAATTGAGTTTCCACTGGGGTGGGGCTCTAGACAATGCAATATAGTATGAACTAGTAGATCCATTTTTTTTCTTCCTTGTGCATAACAAGCATTGACTGCAGGATGAACTGAGTGTATTTCATGTCTGTCGCTCAGCTTGTCGATGTCTCCAATTCCAGCGATGAAAAAAGCGCTCCAGAACAGGCAATGATTTCCTCCCACTGTTGTATTTTTTTTTCACATACCTGTTGTTCCATTCTTTCTTTCTTTTTTCTTCTTGTGTGAAATTGTATTATGAAAACTTAGTTCCGCAGATTTGATGCACACAAAAGAATCAAAGCCCTTAATTGTATACCCCCTTTATATTTATACAGCATGTCAGCCATGGTGACAGTTTCTTCTGACCTGGAGATAAATTCAAAGAAATACGAAACAAAAAATCAAGGCTGCTGCTGCCTCTTTCATGGGATGATCTAAAAAATTTCTGTGCTTTTTTTAGATCAAGCAAAACAACCCCAAAGATGAATGGCCGAGCGGAGACGAAAATACGTCGTCACCTGCTGAAAATTTTATTTTCAGTGGTGGTAAAGACGAAAATGATTCGGTGGCTGGAAAAGTTATTTTTGGCTTCAAGAGTGATGTTTCCAGCAAAGGCAAGGAAGGACTGGAGCTTGCCTTGGCGCCACAGGTAGATTGATTTTCAACTATAGCTTCCTGTTTTTAAAATGTGTCTGGATGTGTTCTCTTATTTTTTAAATGGTTTTCTGTGTGCTAGGATCAGAATGAAGATGAAGATGATGATGATTGGGATGGTAGCTCGGTGGAATCCGGGCTGGGTGAGTTTTCTTACCTTACTCAATTCTGCTTGGTTCCCTTCCTTTTTTTCTTCTTTCAATTCACGAAGCAAATCATTGCAATGTTGAGGTCTGGATTTTGTGTTTGATTTTTTTTTAAGGAGATATCGATGATGGTCCAATGCCATGGGATGAGGTCCCACTGAAGGATGTGGGGTATCTTGACATGGAGCAGGTGTGGGTTTTGGCTGGCCTTTCTTTGACATCTAATTAAAAATTAACTGATTGTTTTTTTTCCTTTGTTTCCATGTTTAGCACTCATGCTTGTATTTTGTTTTTTTAGTTTTATAAATTTTTCTGGTGTGGAATGTGTGTATTTCAAAGTGTGTTCAGGTGCTCACTGATGTGCTGAAGGATTTGGATGGGATCCATTCCAGCGGCTTCGTTCACACCTCTGTGAAGGTGGAGAACATAAAGAGGAGATGGAAGAGAGGGGCATGGAACTTTTTTCTCGGGGGAGAGATCCGCGCAAATGGCAGCGAAGAGGAAGATATCTTTTGCCTTGCGAAGGTGTTTGTCAAGATTTGTGAAGGTCAATCCCCACCAAGCCATGTGGAGGAAGTTGTTTCAAAAATGATGCAAGAAGATGAAAGCCAGCGACCCACCGCATATGATGCTTTTGAGACGATCGCAAAAGGGTGAAAGTCCAGAAAAGAGAAGAAAAAGAAGAGGCGTGGTTTGTTTGCCTGCAAAAACATTTGATCAAAAAAAAGAGGGAAGGGAGGAGGAACAATATTTTGTTCGGAAAAAAAAATGAGACATTTTGTCATAAGAAAAAGACTCTCCAAAAAACAACAAAAAAACCTTTGAAGAAACAAGGCAGGTTCAGGGGTGGGGAGGAAAAAAAAAGAAAAGATATTTGTTTAGATTTTTCTTATAAAGATGATCGAAAAAAAAAAGGGGGGGAGGGAAACAGGACACTCTATTGTCCAAAAAAAAAAAAAAATTCTAAATAGAGGAAAAAGTGCTGGGGATTTGGGAGAAAAACAGACGGTCGATAGAAAAAAAGAGGGAAAAAAAGGACACTAGGGATGTTCAGCAATTCAACGATAGCACTATTTCGACGTTATTACTAATCGAAATAGCGTCGTTGGGGCGAGTCGTGGGCGAAAACGATAGCAAAACACGCTATTTCGCTTAGTAATAACGTCGAAATAGTGCTATCGTTGAATTGCTGAACATCCCTACTATCTTGTCAAAACTACATATTGGAAAAAGTACAGATGGTCTATAGGAAAAAAAGGGGAAAAAAAGGACACTATTTTGTCAAAAAAAATATATATATATATATATATATATATGAAGAGAAAAAACTGCTGGGGGTTGGGAGAAAAACAGACATTTGAGAGGAAAAAAAGGGAAAAAACCGGACACTCTGTTGTCTAAAAAAAAAAAAAAATTATGAATAGAGGAAAAAGTGCTGAGTATTGGGGAAAAAAACAGATAGCCGAGAGAAAAAAAGGGGGGTGGAAGGACACACTATTTTATCCACCAAGAAAAACACTATGCATTGGACAAAGTATTGCATTGCATTGGAATTTGGGAGAGAGAGACGGTCGATAGAAAAAAGAGGGAAAAAAAAGGACACTATCTTGTCCACCAAAAAAAAAAAAAAACAGAAAGAAGTGCCGGGGTTTGGAAGAAAAACAGATGGTCGATAGAAATAAAAGGGTGGAAAAAAGGACATTATTTTGTAAAAAAAAAATGATATAGAGGAGCAAGTGCCTGGGAATTTGGGAAGAAAAAAAATTGGCAGAGAAAAAATAACCCCCCTAGAAAAAAAAAGAAAAAAAAAGTTGAAGAAACAAGGAATGAACAGGATGGGGAGAAGAAAAAAAAAAGATGTTTGTTTTGTTAAATTTTTCTTATATGGAGGATCAAGTGCCTGGGGATTTGGGAAAGAAAAAAAAAAGATGGTCGGGAAAAAACAAAAATATATCATATGAATTTTCTGTGAGTTTTTGATGGTGGTTCAATAGAACCAAAACCTTCACCAAATTATTTTAGTTCATGTGGATGATTATTTTGAATGAACATGGAGGATATCTGTGGCGTTTTTTTTTTTTTTTTTTCATCTGGTGGATCTGTAATAGCAAATTACCATTGAGTGTGATTGTTTCTTCCCTTGATATGAATTTTTTTGGTGGATATCGGGCTTTCTGATTTTTGTCGATATATAAAAATATATCAGGTTTTAATTATATCACCAGATGAGTAGTCAATCGTCAATTAGTTCCTATGCAGACCCAACATCAGTTCAAGAAGTCCTGTAAGGGGTGGTAGGGCAGGATCATCATGTTTTCCAGATATGCTCTTTCTTATTTGTGGGTCTTCGCAAAAAATGTTGCCCCTGAGGGGTTCAAAAGGCATTTTTCTTTTTGAGAAGTAGCCTCCTGACCTTCCCACTTTGAGTTCCGAAACGTATGGGAGGTCGATGATGTCATCAAAGGACAAAAGAGGGGCCATTCAAAAGATCTTCATCATCGATTTTTTGCAAGCTTGGGGATAAATACTTTGCAATGCTTTTTGTGAGGATGCGAAGGAGCATGGGAGTAATCTCCCCGTCATCAAAATATCGCATTTATCTCTGAAAAAACGCTTGTCACTCTACATTTAGTGGGGCCAGTGCAAATTTCACAGAAAGGCATCTCACGAACTTTTGTCTTCAGATTTTTTCACTGGGGAAAGTAATCTTGCTTAACAACCTTCTCCTGTAAAAATCGGAATATATTGGCTAAGATGAATGTGTATTTTGTTTTCAAAATACTTTCCCTCCCACTGAGAAGGAATCCAGTGATGTTCTTTGGAATAAGGTATGTTGGGGTATGTTCAAACTCCATTTCACATTCAAAATTTTTGAACAATGTCCTAGACACAACAGCACACTGAACATGTTGGGACCAAAAAGAATTGGAGGGAGATGCAATGGCATGCTCCCTCCCCCCCCACTTCCCCCACTCACTCAAATTTCATTTTTTTTTACCTCTTGAGCTGGGAAACAAACCAACCTCATCTTGGAATTCTGAATTCCAAGTCCAATCATCAATTTTTCACTTTAAGTAATCAAGTAATCATTTTCTGCCCAAAATGATTAACCCCCCTTCCAAAAAACACCCACACACTTTTCCTCAACTTCTCTAAACTTCGATACAAAACAAGGGTTCTATTCGTATTCCAGAAGCTTTTTTTTGGTTTTATGGCAAGCACATAACCACCCCCTGCGTTTCTTGATGTGTTTCGAAGGCTACATCAGGCCAATCTATCAACCGGTCTGTTCGACCGGGCCTGGGACCGGCTCTCCCTTTTTCCGCCTACATCCACCGAGACATTCATCTGCGCAGCCTGCATTCTCAGGAAACCCAACGTTCGTTGCTTCTGAATGTTTGCCCCCACAAGAGCTTGGATTTTCTCCAGAGGTCTCCGATGACCTTTCAAGTTTCCACCGGCTTTTTTTTTATCACCGCCAGCCTCCATTGGCCTTTCAGCTCCACATTTCAGGACAGAAATATTTTCCCCCTCCACGAGCGCCTCCTGACACTTTGCTACAGTGTCTGTAAGACCACCAAGCCTTTCCAGTGGTGGTTTTAAAAGATCCAGCTTCCCTGAGGAAACGCGCGGAGGATCGCTTGTTCCTGTCAGTGTCGTGGCAAATCCTTTCTCGGATATTATCGCATCCAGTGCGTTCAAGGCTTCCAAAGCCCGTTGCATGTGTTTCATCATAATTTTTTTCTTTCCTGGCCTGATTCCGATCGCCGTTCCTATGTTCGAAGTCTCCTCCATTGCCCAGTTCACTGATGCCTTAAGGTGTTTCACCGACTGGATGCGTGCAGCCTACAGGGGAAGCAAAAACAAAACCCCTTCCACTCAGGAAAATACCTTCGAAGGTAAGTGAATTCACTTCCAGCAAACCAATCGTTCGTGTAACGATCCAATCCTTCAACTCCTTAGTATGTAATAAGGTGGTTTTTCTATTGCAAGCGATCAACATTTCCCTGTCGATGTGAGCCCATCAAAAACGTCAGGGTGACTTGGAACGCGAGTCCAGAGACGCACATACATTTAGGGCTTTTTTTCACCTACCAATAGATTTTTCTTCAGCTGGTGTGTAGCCACAGCACCCTCCACAAGCTGCGCTTCAGCCTGAGAACAAATCACAGACCCTTTCTTGTCTTGAGGACTCCTTTTACGCTTGCTACCATCAGAAATAAGACGAGCAAACGATAACTGAATTTGACACAGTGTGTGTGTGCAACATCCAGTGATCATTTGTTGGGCCGATTCTCAAGCAAAGCAATTTTCCACTTTCTGTGGCCCATCCAAACACACCTTCTCTCGGTGTCTGAGGATGGCGGCTTCCGTTTCTGCACAGACAAAATTCAATTGCAGCTGGAAGCACGTCAGCAATCTCACTGCCCTCTTCAAATCCACAAGATGTGCTGCCTCTTCGGATTTAGCCTTATTATCAGCTTCACATTTCTTGGCACCAGCAAAGGGTGTTCTTGGAAAGGCTTTTCCAGGGAGAACGGTGTAAGGTCTAATGGGGCATCCAAGCCTCTCACTCATGATCCCATCCCTCAAATCCCGTAGGCGTGCAACTGAATGCCGACAGCAACCCAAGCAATCACTCGACTGTACGTGTCTTTTCTTATATTGTGCTCAAATTTTTACGAAAGGTTTTTTGTACTTCCTGACAGAAAACTAGGTGAAATCAAGTAAAATTCTTGGGTGGTTCCACTGAAATACAAAATACGAGTGCTTTTATTCTTGTACTGAGTGTTCATCGATAATGTTGGAAAAAGTGTACGCATTTTTGTAGATGGAAATCAAAAGTCGATGCAGAATCTGAATTTGTACTTGAATCTTTTGGGCCCAATTCCCTTGGGCCCCTGGTCGTGAGTGGGATGCTTCTTGGGATCGCTCTGGAGGAATTCACTCGAGGTGCCAAGGAGCCTGATGACCGCCCACTCAGGGGACATGATTCCAAGTTCAGAATTTTTACTGACGTCTTGAATTCCCTGCCAGCACACACCCTTTCCAGTCAAGCTCTTCACCTCAGATCCATTGACGGTTGCAACGCAACAAATGAAACGTTAAGAAAAAAATGATGGATATGACTTAAATTTCAGGAGGTACTGCAGAAACTTGAGATTAGGTATGTTAATAGAGAGAAAACAAAGGGCACCAGGCTGTGTGAATGTTGCATAAGAGAGCTTAATGAACTCTAACAAGGTTCAGCTTCGGAATGAAACCGCCAACAGTTAATCCAGATCGACAGAGTTTTGTGTGTCTTTAATAGTAAGAAAAAATTGAGAAGCCGTCATACTCTCTTAGCACGACGGGATTCAACAGTGACAGTCGTCACAAAGACGTCATCTTTTGACGACTTTAGTATCAAATCGTCGTTCGTCTTGGGAATCCATCAAAAGGCTTGGCTGAAAACCTTCAGACGAACAAGAAAAGCATATAAACCGGTCCAAAGTGTTCTCACCTTGCCACTACGTGTTGGGAAGGCCTTCGTCCCTCGGTTGGTTGCCTTTTCTCCACAGCCATATTTTGGTTTGTCGAATTTTGGCTTTTCCATCGTATCATATCGAAGGGACGCGGAGAAAAGGCCAGATAGCGGTCGTCCACACCTCTCGCCCCTTTCATCTGTTTTTTCCCTTTTCCACAATCCTCAACGCGACCCCAGCACACAGTGAAAAGCGAAACCAAGCCAACCACAACAGACACGACTCAAGCGAAGAACCCCACGAAACTGCCAGAGGTCAGCCCACTGCGCTTCTTTAAGAGGTTTGAATTAAAGAAGCGCAGAACTTGTTTCAGAACTTGTTTCTAGCTGATGAAAGAGCCCCCGTTGAGCTTGCAAATGAATATTGATTGTGCATAGGGAGAGCTCTGATTGGTGGTTGTCGACATGTGACATGTTAAAGTTTGCATTATTTCTGTTTGTTCTGGAGGCCTGGTTTCTGAGCATGTGAATTTGGTTTGGGTTTTGGTAATGACTCTCCACTTATCATTGCGGGGAGGGAAGAGAGCTTCTGTTCGACAATAGCCAATATATTGCATATATACACGACTGTCTTGCTCCCATACACCCCCTCCTCCCTCCTTTGCAAAGCTTTTACCCCAATGGATCCAGAACAGTGTTGAGATGGGTGCACCCAACAACAACAACAGTCTTTTCGGAGTTCTCGCATCAACCACTCAAGAGCTTTGTGACCTCATGGGATAGAATATGGCTGGAGGATAACGGGCTCCACTCGGCCTGCTGGCCCTGTTTAAAACAATTTTAATTTCAACACATATAATCATGCTGCACCAATCGAAACCTTCCGAGGACTCTGTCACTTTTGTTCTTTTCTTTGTCCTATTTTCTATGCCAGCGAGGTCTCTGGAAAAGTTAAAAAAAAAGGGGGATGGAGTGCTGGTCATTTGTATTTCATTCACCCCAAGGCATATTGTAGCTGTCGGTGGTTGCAGCGGTTGGGGAGGTCGCGATGGCTGGGGTTGGGAAAAAGAACTTGATGCCATTGACATTGCATGCATTTGATCGAACCTGAACAGAGCATCTTTTCAATCTCAAAGTTTCGGACAGCCTTCTGCGACCACTTCGAAAAAAAAGTGATTTTTGTTTGTGAAACGATCGATGCAAAAATCGAGGGAAAATTCAGCATATAACATTGATTTCCTAAATTTTACTTTCTGTGGAAAATAATCTATAAAAATAAAACAACAAGAAGAAGAAAAATTGCCTCCATACATGCAATAAATATATCGTTTTTTTTTTTCCAGAATGAGGGGATTGCTTACGTTTGGTGAAGAGGCGTTCGGTTTTTCGGGCCTCGGTTTTGGAAGAACTGCAGAAAGAAAAGATAAGGTAAAGAAAACGCATTAAAAAAAATACAATACAATTATTCAATCTAGATGTTCAACCATCTTTCTCTGTTTTCAAGGTTTCTTCAGGAAAATGTTAAAAAGAAACAACTTGAAGAAAAAAAAAAAGGACAACACACCTGGTGCTTGCCCAAATCTGCATGCATTATCCACACGAAAAGGTTTCGACAGAATATCAAACATCTGCACCACAAATGCATGCCAGTTTGAACAACACAGACACTATGCTTGGTTTGATTGTCGATAGGAAAAATCTGGTATGGGTTACTTTAATCTTTTCTAGAATCTCATTTCAACACCTTTGAGTCCTCTGTGCATGAAAATCGTGGCTGGGGCAATTCATCAGGATCAACCCTATTAGCTGCAGGCAAAAATGAATCCTCAATCTCGATCAAACATTTGACCTCAACACTGCTTCTGGAGTTGACCTTGAGATGTGCATATTAACAATCCAGCGCCGACCGTTTCTAAAGGGGGGGTGTTGGCGGCAGCGCTCAAAGTTGTTAATCAGACAAGCCACAAACAGTCGAATTCCTTTCGCTGTGCTTACCATTCTTCTGGGTGCTGGAAGCCCTTTGCTAGCAGCTGGTTCCTCAAAGGGTTCTGCAGCACGTGTGCATGTCGTTCCAAGTTCGTTTTCATTTCGCGTGGGAATCCCCAATCCACTGCACTCGACACAACCGCCGCCGTTCTTACCCACCAGGCCCCTTCCCTTCTTTTTAGTCCAGTCCACACCGTCAGAAATCGAGATCGAGGGCGACGACTATTCAATCTCGTTGTCACCTCGACCCGAGGTTTCATGTCGTTTTCGGCCGGCTGACATCGACCTGTCTGCTCCAAGTGATTTCCCCCCGCCGAGGCGTCTTAGACTGTGAACCCTCTGCGACCACTTGTGGGATGCGCCGCTCCAGTTCATGCAGACAGGATGGCTTGGAGATACAATTCGTATCATACGAAGACGCGCGTCACTCGACGGAGGCGTCGCCACGACGCAGTTATCAAGGCTTCTTTTTTTTTTGTTCACTTCGCTGCTGAAATGTCATATCCGGTTATTCGATTATTCGCGATCGCTCGGTGGCTGGGCTATCGTTTTCTACGGGCTGGAGGGTTGAAATTTTTGCTTCCTCGCCTATCGAATGTAGTGGGTTTTCTTTTGTTACTATCGAACCCGTTTTTCGTCGAGTTGGAAAATTCAGGGCGGCGCGGCGGCTCGGTTCGGGTTCGACCCCTGAGCGCTCTGATGTTGGTTACGGAGTCAAAGTAGTTGATTAACTTGCCGCAACCGTAGAATTCTTCTTATTTAATGGCGGCTCTGACCTTTTCCTTCACGCGCGCATATTGTCTACGGTTCACCTGCCCGCGTTCGAAGTTTACGGATATCGACCAGGAAGAAAGATGGCATCGCTCGCTTCACTGCTCGGGGATGCAATCATGTAAGGATACATGCACAAGTCGTCACCGCATGTGATGTTTTTCTTGCCCCTTGACGACCATGCATTTACCGTTTCCACAGGGATGATTGGCTCCATATTTTCCTCATAGCTTTGGGGATTTTTTTGCTGGAGTTTGGTTTCGGATGGCTGTCACAGAAGGTGGTATAGTCTCTGGAAATCGAATCTTCTTACCTTTTGGAAATCTGTGGAAATATTTCAGAGATTTTTTACATTGATGTGGTGTTCAGTCCATTGATCAAGATTTCTAATTATTTTTCGGTTGCAATTTTCGATACAGAGACTTGCAGAGACGACGGTTGACCGCCGGGTGCTGGAGCTGGAGGTAATCATCACAAACTTCAATTTCTCGACCGTCAGCATTTTTCTTGCATCCCTGTTTGTTTTCCTTTTCCTGGCACCGGACTCATATCTTTGGAAATCGTGACTAAAACAGCTTTCAAAGTGTTCCCTTTGAGCAGCACATCTGGATTTCTGAAATCATTCATTCAACCACACAAATAATTAAACAGCGATATTTTTTTTTTCTTACTCAAGTGCATTCAAAACCCTGTCCAATACATTCAATTCGATACGCATGTTTGGTTTTTTCACTTGGAGTGGTCATTTGGATTGGATTCGCAGCCAGTATATATATTTTTTTTTCTGTATTTGACATTCAATAGAAGCGAATCGGGGAACTACAGAGGAGCTTGGACGAGCTGCGAAAGGAGAAGGTAAAGTTCTCAGTCTGGTTTAAAAAAAAAACTATCAATACAACTGTGAAACAGGTACAAGGCTCCAGGCCAAGATTTCGAAAATCGAAACCCCTTTTCGCAGACAAAAATACCACAATCTTTTCTCAACCGAGATTTGAAAACCTGTTGACCAAGAACAGGTCGCAGTCTGACATGGTGTAATCACGTGCCTTTGCTTAGCCATTCTTATTGTTGTTTTTCCTCAGGAGGAGTTGCTATCCACAGAGCTTGCTGCTACCAAGACTGTGCTCTCATCATTCGTCAAAGAGCAAGAAGAGCTGTTGGAGAAATGGTAGGGGAAACAGGAAAAAAAAAAAAAAAATCTTTTTTTTTTATAAGAAAAGGGGATTTATTATTGTTAAAGCACCACAGACAAAATTATTTATTATTAAGAGAAGTAAATAGATTTGTTGGAACACCCAGTTGTTGTATTGAACACAATTTCCATTTCTGTGGAACCATGAATAGGAACCTTGAATGAACGGTTGGAAGATATATTTATATCTATATAACAATCCCTCAGTCTCATTAACTATCAGTTATATATTGTTATATATATAACAATTGTAGTTTTGGAAAAGTTAAAATTAGGTTCCCTGATGGGGGATTTAGGGTTTTGGGGGTGGGGTTTTCTTTTTTTTCTTCCAAATGTGTGTCTTGACAGGTTTGTCGGTTCATTGCTTTGATTCTCCACAGGCAAAACCTGCTCGTGGCTCAGGAAACCAAGCACAGGGAAAGCGTGGAGAGGAACTCATTCGCCCAGAGGGTTCCTGCGTTTTTTCCGGCAAACCATCAACAGGGCTTCAACTTCAGTGCCCAGGTACAAGTTGATCGCAATCATTTCTGCTGCATGTGCATGAAAAAAAGGAAACCTACATGATTGCTGGTTTTTTTTCTTTCCTCTCGATTTTCGTTGGGTGAAAAAGATTCGTTTGTGTGTGTATCCTTTCAGCCTTCGAGTTTGAACCAGCCACCAACTCCATTCAGCTTTGCTGCGGTAATGTGAATGATGAATATTTTGTGAAAAAAGAATCAAAACGTTTTAAAGCGTAGAACATGTAAACTCTGTTTCGGAATGGGGCTGAAAAAATTGGGTGTTGAATTGTGTTGATTTGAATGTTGTTGGCAATGCAGGAACCCGAAGGTGATCCTCCTTGTGAAAACCAGGGTGTGAATCGACCAGTGGATGTTGAGCGGTTGCGGGAAAGCTTCGCAAAATACATGGAGACTGTTGGGGAGGAGGATGTGGAGTCTGGGGGCTGCCCTAGTCCAAACTACGGAGTGAGTATTGTGGTTGATTAATTCTTCGTGGAGTTTCTGGTGCATTCTGCCATATGGGTTCTTGTACTGACATTGTCATGTGTCTCGTTGCTTTCAGGTGTGTGATCACTCCGACTAAATTTATTTCACTTTTTTACTGGGTGGGTGGGTGGGTGGGGATGAAAAAAAAACTCGAGAAAAAAAAAAAAACAAAAAAAAAACAGTTTTTGAAGGGAGTGCATGTTTTTGTTTTTTATTTTTTGGGGTGGGGCATATTATTAAAAAAAAGAAAAAAACAAACAAAAAGAAAAAAAAAAAAACCCTCACGGAGGTGGAAAAAAGACAAAAAAAGAGAAAAAAAATACCTCATTGGGTATAAAAAAAAAAGAAAAAAAGAGTGTTATGGGGTGGGTTTTTTCTTGGAGTTTTTTCAACCACATGGTTTTTCTCCGTTAACAAAAAAAAGAGCATTTGTGTCGGGAAGGGGCACAGAAAAGGGTTCGAGTCCCAAATGCTCAAAGAAATTATATTATAATGATGAAAAAAAGCTCTGTGGTGATGATGTGGTGATTCTCTTTTTTTATTTCAGCAGAGAGATTTATTCTTGCGATCAACAATCAAGGTTTTCAATTTTCCAGCTTGGGTCAATAAATGAATGTTACATGGAAGGTCCTCACAAGGTGTTGATCTGAAGCACTCTTTCCAGTTCAGTGTAACACAACAAGCAGCAGCAAAAATTAAGATGAGGGTATCGTACGATTGTGTGGAAAGTTTACAAACCAAAACACTGCTTGTCAGACCTGATCAAAAAACAACTCCAGGAAAGTGTGCACTCATATATCAAGATTCATCTTAAAAGATAAAGAATAACCCCAATGGCGCCATATGGATCAGCATTTCGACAAAAATGGATCCCTTTTGTTTTTTCTTAAAATAAACCACAACAGCTTATAAACCGATATTGAACACACGCTGAGTGAGAATCAGGAAATCTTTCCTATTTTCTTTTTTTTAATTCAAAAAAAAAACACCCTCAGACAACGAACGAACCCAAGAAAAGCATTACGTGGAATTAATCAAAACCACCAGCATCTCTTTGACAAAACGCCACGTGTGGTCCCAAGAATCAAATGCCCTTTCTTAAAATAGAATAAATGTTGTTTTCAGCGTCGCGTTTTTGCTTCTTCAAATCCGCTAGCTTGTTTGCCACCTGCAAAAATAAATTTATAACATTAATTAAAATTTTCACACAAATCCCCCCCCCAGAGTAAATCCAAAAATTGTTGTTTCTTTTTTTGTGGAAATTCATTGCACCCAGCAAAATCTTTTTCCAAGGCATCCAACAAAATCCAAAAATAGAAAATGAAACATAATTTTCCAACCAAAAAAACATACAACTGTACAACTAGTTGCACAGTTTGTTCAAAAATAATTTTTAGAACCATTTCTTCCGTTACAATCAAATGATGGTGAATCCAATTCAAAGGTGAATTCAAATTAGCCATCGAACTTTTTATTTTTGTTTTTCGAGCAAATATACAAAGAAAAAAAATTTGAAGAGGGGGGGGGGGAACAAAACAAACAGGGAAAAGGAAAAGAAATGTGGGATTGAATTCACCTCCGATCGCATCGCCAACGATGGTCGACTGGGCATATATCGAAGATCATTCAACAAAGCTAAAAAAAAACAAAGAACATCAAAAATCAGTCGTTTACCATTCCATATCCCGCATGAATATCACAAAAAAAGCCACTGAAAAACAAAACAAAAGGCGGTGCAAGAAAAAACAAACTTGTGCAGCGAAAAAGCACTGATTCTTTCTGTCCCCTGATTCTTTTTGAAAGAAAAAGCAAAGGATTGCCGAAAGTGCATATCCAGGCAAATACAAGTGTTTTTGTTTTCCCTTGGGGGGGAAATCTCGACAGGGTGTGACTGTGATTATTCCTTCGATCGATATGAAACCATCGAAGGTTCCACTGCAGATCACTGGGAACGAATTTCTACCGTAAAATATTCTGAAATAATAAAATATTGATTTTTTGCTCAGATGTACGATTTGTAAAACGTATTGAAACAACTTTTTGAAGCAGGGAATGCAAAACACAACTCACTTTCTGCTCCTCGAATTTCTTTGTCCAATGTTCTGGAAAAGCTGCTCAATTGCTTGCTTGTCGCTCTTCAGCCCAAAGCAATCAAAAAATAAAATAAAAAAATAAAAACCAAAAATTCAAGTTTGAACAAAAGAACCGGAAACAAAAATATAGGGTGAAAATAGTGAAGGGAAAAATCTACACTCGACGGAGAAAAAAAAAACAAGAAAAACACTTCGAAACAAGAAAAAAAAGAAATTGGACAGACATTGATCGTATTTTTGACCTTGCATCATGGGTTTTTTTTCCCTCACGACATTTACAGAAATACCTGGCAGGAATGTTTCTTTTTATGGGGGGAAAAAAGCAGCTGCCAGGTGTGACATCTCAAAATCTGTATATTGATCAGTGTGACATGTGGAGTGAATTACTTGAGCTTATGTTGGCCTCGGTTAAATTCCTCCACAGCAGCCTCCATTCTTTTCTAAGGAAAAAGCAAAAACAAAACACAACTGCTTCAGTTCCGAAGAAGTTATTTTTTTATTTTTTTCAAGTGATGCATCGGAAGCGTTTCTTAATTACGAGCAAAGCAGAAACAAAATGGTCGAAACAAAAAAAAAAATCACAAAAAAGCTACAGGCTAAGACTCATTCTTGGATTCAGAATGATGGGCCACAGCAACAGTACAATAACAATGATGCGTTGCTGACAAAAAAACTGTTGCTAAAAGATGGGATAAATAAACATATTAGAAAAAAACCCTTAATTATAATAGAATAATAATCTCACTTGCAATTTTTCGCCCTCCTTTCCATAGCCACCCCAATTTGTTTTCAAGTTCTCCAACCGGCGCTCTGCTGATCTGTACATGGCCTGCAGGAAGAAAAATGCAAAAAGAAAAGGATTGAATCTTGTCCATTTCATGTTTAAACTGTACCCCTCAGCAAGGAAAAAAAAACAAACCCTCAAAGGAACAGGAGAATAAATATAGAGCTAATTGCTCAAACTCGAATTTGTATATGGGGAAAACACTCCAAGCAATTTCCAACATCTTGAAGCATCCAGAGAAGTCTTGCTTTCGCCCCAAAAGCAGGGAAACCAACAAAACAAGCAAAGCTAATTGAATGGACCATTGAAAACGAAGCAAATATATCCAAACTGACCTCTTCACTCCTGAAGGGCCGCAGTAGCTGTCGAACGAGAAATCGTCTGGGTCCTATTTGCAAAAACAGGAGCGATGCATATTTTGTTTCTTCCTTTTTCTTCCACCCATTTATTATTTTTTATTTTTTATTTTTTTTATTTTTTTTATCGAACATGTTAATGACATGAACCTTTTTTTCTCCCTGCATCTACAGAAATCAGGAGACCCCGGCCATTCATTATGAATGGAGCATTGTCTTGGAAAAAAAAAACCTACCAGGGAATACGATCATTGCTGTAGAAAATGCACCAAAATATGACAGCTCCTGGTTCTCTCGAATCCATCGGACAGCATCTGTAGCCAAAAAAAAAAAAAAAATCAGACGAAATACTCATCTCTTTTTTTTTTAGGGGGGGGTTGAAGAACAGCTTTGCACATGGAATAACCACACAGTTCAGATCCTGAATAGCATCGATATCTGGCTTGGCTTCAGGAGAAGTCTAGGAGAATTCTATAAATAGAATTAAATTTTTTAATGGCTACATTAATATATGAATATCTTTTGATTCTATAAATATAATTAACTTTTTTTTATAGCTACATCAATAAATGAATATCTATTGATTTTAAAACAACAGAGAAAGCAATGTTCTTGGGCTTACCTCGCACATACCCCAAAGCTAATTCTTCTCCAACTCCCCAATGCGCGCGTCCAGTATCGACAAACTCCTGTGAATAATAATGAGGATGATTAAGAATCGAAGTAAATAACCCCTTTTTTCAAAATTTTATTTTTGAGAAGCATATGTGTTGCTCTTTTTAGAAATCAATCGTGACTCTAGTTTGCAAATCTTGGCGATATATTCCAGAAAAAAATTCAAGTGTTAAATGGGGAAAAACATCCCCCCTTTAGTCATGATGAATTTTCAAAATTCTTTTGTAAAAGAAAGCGAAACTACACAACATATTTTACGTTCGTTCTGTGCAAAATTCTCAAAGGCAAGCTACTTTGGGCGATGTTTGCTGGGGCCTTGCGGAGAAAAACTCAGGTTCCATTCGTCACACCTCCAGTCGATCCCTGGAGGCTTCCGAGAACTCCACCGCGGCATTCGTAGCCTTGACGACCGCCCTCGCCGTTTCTTTCAAGGCGCTGTCCACGGTTTCCGCGGCGCGATCCTTAGCATTCCTCACAGAATCCATCGGTTTCGAATCAAGAAAGAATGGATGAGCAACAGAAATCGCGCACTCCAGATTCTGTAGAGTTCCAAGAATTCAGGGAGGAGGAGGAGGAGGAGGGGGGGGTTGGGTTCGTACGTTTGTGGTCCTAATTTCCACCTTTTTAAAGGGAAAAAAAACGAACTTTTTTGCCCCTTCTCCCTTGGATGGAGTTCTTGGAAACCTGCAATGACTCATTTCGAAGTCCAACCACCAAAGCTCTTTTTTCCATCTGCTGGGGGTACCCCCCTACCTCCTCCTCCTCTTCCTCCTCCTCCTCCTCCAATAAACAAAGGAGAACAGCAGAATCCATATGCAAATCCAACCAATGCTTTTTGTTCATTCATCCATTCTTACAGAAAAAGAAAAGAAAAAAAAAAGGAAAACAACTTTTTTTTCGAGAAAAAAGCCATTAATTTGTCAGCACTGACGTGATGATTTTCTCGATTCGAGAAAAAGAGAGGGGAAGGGGCCAGCCGCTGTGAGGAAGCCGGTCCTGCTGGACAATTATAGAATTCGCCCCAGCCATTATTCGGATTAGCACTCGGTTTCTCTAGTGAAGGTTGATGAAAGCCAGCGGTCGCATGCTGGTTCTTCCTTTTTGAACGCATCCCTGCACCACCCTTCACAAACGTACGTTCTAAACCGATTCGCTCGACGCCTTGCGACGCATGCTGGAGGGCTTTCAGTGTTATTAGCAATATTTCGACCCGAAAAAAGAAAGGAAAAAAAAAGTCCTGGCCCGAGCAGAGCATAAAAAAAAAGAGGGAAAAAAAAACACGTGAAGGGGGAAAAGAAAGCAATCATACAGTTGCGAGCGCCCATCGACACGGTTGGCTGGTTTTCCCCTGGTCATCGCGCACGGAGGATTTGTTTTTCGTTTGGTGCGGCCCGGGCTCAAGGATAGAGATCAAGGAGGTCACGAAAGGGCAGCGTCAGACCGGTCGTGGTGTGTTTTTTTTTAATAGAAAAAAGGGGAGAATTCTTTTTTTTTGACACACGCACAACGAACGGAGGGAAGAATGGCGCAAGTCAAGGACATCACGCAACTGCTGTTGCACGGGCAAAGCCCTGACGCTGCCTTGAGGAACCACGCTGAAACCCAGCTTAGGCAATTCCAGGAGCAGGATTATGCGGGATATCTGGTCAGCTTGTGCGCGGCGCTGGCGGGGGAAGATAAGCCCTCGCACGTGCGACGGTTGGCGGGAATCATCTTGAAGAACACGCTCGATGCCAAGGAGCAGCAAAGAAAGGTGGGTTCTCGGGGATGGAGGGGGAGCTAGCGATGTTCGCGCGCACTTTTGACTTGTGCGACGGGGGCGGGAGGGCGGAGCTGAAAGCATTCGCCTCTTTTTCTCCCGCTTTCCACCAGAGCGGGTGAAAGCTGTTGCTGGATTCGCTGTTGATGGGGTTTCCGGCGCTCGACAAGGATCTGTCGGGGTCGTATTTTTGGTGTGGTTTTCTTGCGTCGATGATGAGTGGTGTTTTTCTGGAGGGCTTGCGCCACGGGGAAGGAAGGGAAAGAGCTCGTTCGTTGATTTTTTTGAATCTTTTTTTTTTTCCTTCGACAGGCGGAGCTTGTCACGCAATGGCTCGCGGTCGACCAAAACGTCAAAGTGGAGATCAGGACGGCCTTGCTCCAAGCTTTACACTGCGAGGTGAGTCTCGTAGTTTGGTGTGACCTCGCGCCAATGCTGCAAGCGAAAGATGGGAAACGAAAAAAAATATATGTGGAGGCCTATCTCTTTTTGGTTTCGTACGTTTACAGCCTGATGCGGTCGTTCTCGGAAAGACCAGGTTTTGGCGTGGCCGAGGATTTACCGAGCGCAAGGCTCGATTTCGGTTGAGAGTCAAACTTGGACTCGCGAAATTGGGCTGAGATAACGTTGCCAGAAACCGAAAACGCGAGATGGTGGAAAAATCTGGGTCGATGCCAAACCAAGTGTCTGGTTGTGCTCGCAGGACACGGAGGTGGCGCGGGTGGTTTCGATGGTGATAGCGAAGATCGCAGCGATCGAGTTGCCCCGGGGGGATTGGCATGATGTGATTCCCACGCTCCTGAAAAACATGGAGCATCAACCACCCTCGACTTCCCTGAAGCAGTGCACGCTGGAGGCCCTGGGATACGTCTGCGAAGAGATGGGTTTGATGAACGACAACCTTCTCAGCCAGGACCAAGTGAACAGCATCCTCACCGCGGTGGTGCAAGGGATGACCAAAGACGAGGCGGACTGCGGTGTACGACTCGCGGCCACACGGGCCCTTTACAACGCCCTGGAGTTCGCGCACAACAATTTCAGCAATGAACGGGAGAGGAACTACCTGATGCAGGTAATCTGCGAGGGGACGATTTGTCAAGGGAGCTCTGCCGTCAGGGAGGCGTCTTTTGAGTGTTTGGTGAAGATTGGGCAGCACTACTACGAGGACTTGCCCCCTTACATGGTGGAGCTGTACAAGCTGACCGTAAGAGCTATTCAAAACGATGAGGAGGCAGTGTCCAAACAGGCCATTGAGTTTTGGAGCACCTTGTGTGATGAGGAAACTGCCATCAGAGAGGTATTATAATAGAAAAAAAATATTATTATTATTGGGGGGGGGGCGGTCCTTGATTCTTTTTCCCAACCAATCCCTCATCTCCCCCCGTTTTCCCCCATGAAAACTAAGAAAGATAAAATCTTATATCATAAGAGTCCACCCTCGGTGTCGCACAGAAGAGCTGCAAAGTTACAAGTTTTCACAACCCCACCAACCTTGCCGATTCTCTTTCTATTTCTATTTACCAACACTTTCTTAAGTTCTTTTTTTCTTGGCCCTTTTTTCCATAAGGAACGGGAGTCTTCCGGGGACGAATCGCTGGTTCTGCACAATTTCATCAAGCAGGCCTGCCAATCGTTGGTGCCCGTGCTGCTGTCGCTATTGAGCAAGCAGGACGAGGACCAAGAATACGATGAAAACGCATGGAGCTTGGCAATGGCTGCGGGGACTTGCCTGTGCTTAGTTTCACAATGTGTGGGGGACGATGTGGTGGAATTGGTGATGCCTTACGTACAGGTCCGAAATTTTTCAAAAATATGGAGTGTCGAAATAAAAATTGGGTACCAGACCTACTCAGGGCAACTAAAATTAAGGGGTGGGGGTTTTATATCAGAAATGCATGTCTGTTGGAAAAGGGTACTTTTAATTAAATAATTATCTATGATGAGTTTTTTTACCTGCAATTGCCGTCTGACTTGGAAGTGTTGGTGTGGATAAACAGAGCAACATTTTCAAAAATGACATGCCTGAAGATTGGCGATTGCGGGAGGGTGCGACCTATGCTTTCGGATCCATTCTCGAAGGGCCCTCTCCGTCTCAGCTCACCCAGTTTGTCAGCATGGGATTTTCATTTTTGCTAAATGCTACCAAGGACCCAGATCCCAGGGTCAGAAACACCACGGCGTGGACAATCGGTGCGGTTTTTTTACTAGCAGAAAATTTGCCCGTCTCATCCGATTAAAACTGCACTCCAAAATGCAAATGAAATCTGTTTGTAAATCAGGGAATACCTTTCTGGAGGGATCCACCTCAAACCTGTTCTAGTGTTTGTTTTTTTTAGTTTGGAAGAGTCGGCCTTTTTTTTTTTTTTTTTTTCGGGGGGGGGGGGGGGACACATGAACAGGTACAGGTACAGGTAAGAACTTGATAATGACACATGAGAACAAAGACAAATTCCGGAATATTCTTTGCGCTTTTTTCTGCAGGTAGAATATTTGAATTCGTGCATGGTCCTGACAGCGGCCAAACTTTGATATCCAACCAAAACCTACCACAAATCAATCAAGTGTTGCTGGAAAGCATCCAGGATGAGCCTCACATTGCCAACAGGGTAATCCGAGGGACAAGAATATATTCACAGGACACAGGGCCGGTTGTGGCACACTAGTGAAAATCTGTTGAGAATTTGTTATGAGACAATTTTTTTTTATTTTTTTTGTAGCTTAGTGAACAATATGCAGCATTCATGATCCAGTCGCCTTGTCCGACAGAAAGTTTCCCTATTTTTACTGTGCAGTTTTTTTTATTTTTTACTGTTTGGGTTATTCAGGTGTGCTACGCAATCAACCAATTAGCCCGAGGCTCCAAGGGTAATCAAAGGGCAAGCCTGTCCCCGTATTTTAAAGAAGTCGTCCAAGCGCTAATCAACACGGTGTGGACCCCTCATCTATTCGATTTGATATTCTAATATTTTAAATCAACCCCTCCTGTTTATGAGTGAAAACACCAAAGCAGTTTCGGGGGGGGTGGGGGTGGGGTGGGGCAGTTCTGTTGTTTAGGGTGTTGTTGGGAGGCAAACAGCATTCGCTCGAAAGCTGCCCCTCCATTTTTTTTGTTTCAACAATGGAGTTTTGTTGTGCAGGCTTTCCGGGCGGTCCAAGATCCTTTCATGCACACCAAGCTGCAAAATTCTGCTTTCGAGGCGATCAATGAAATGGTTAGATCATCCAGCAGCGATTGTTTGGACATGGTTGGCCAATTAGTACCTCTGTTCATTCAAAAACTGGGGGAAACTTTCCAGGGAAACTCAGATTCAGGGGAAGCCCGAGAAAAACAGTCGGAATTGCAGGGAATTCTGTGTGGTAAGAATCTGTCGAAATGTCGTATTTATGTTTTTTTTATATATGTTGGATCCTTTGTTTTTGTGCTGCCCACGTTTTTAGGAGCAAAAAAAAAAAAAGTGTTATTGAGGTGTTCGTGTTTTTTGGACCAGGGTGCCTTACAGTGGTTATTCATCGATTGTCAGAGCCCGATGGGCAGAAAATGATGGTGGTGTCGTATTCTGATCAAATCATGGACATGCTTTTAAGAGTCTTTGCCCTTGCGTAAGTGGGTCCCTGGTGCAAGCTTCCTCTATATATAGCATCCTCAAAATTCCAGACAGTCTGTGATATTTATGGGGCGCCCTTTTTTTGTTCGAAATTAATGGGAGGATTGGAAGACAAAAAACTGTTCACAATTATCCGTTGCTTTTCTGCACCACCTTGAATCCTTTCATTTGATTTGTTTATCTATTTTCCATCATTTCTGTCAAGGGTTTATATATATACATTATATATATATAATGTATAGCTGTCTGACTGACAATTTTTTGGTGTGCGTAGGGCCCAAGGGGGTGGATCTGTGCATGAAGAGGCAATGTTGGCTGTCGGGGCGTTGACTTTTGCAGTGGGCAGACAGTTTGTGAAATACATGCAAAAGTTCTTTCCCTTCATGGAAATGGGACTGCAAAACCACCGTGAAGTGACGGTAAGGAGGGGAAATAATCACTAAACAATCTCGACGATGGGGAAAAAAGTGACTGGCAAAAAAAAAAAAAAAACCTACCATTTCTCCCCCCCGAAACCTGTGGCAATGAATTTTTTCGGGGGGGGGGGGGGGATGTTTCTCTCACATTTTGTTTGCTTTATTTCAGCCTTTTTTTTTCCCACGAAAACGAAGAGAAAAAAGTTTCGGTCTTTGTGGGTTTGGTCTATTTCTTTTCTTTCTTTTTTTTTTCCTTTCTCTTTAAATCCGATTTTTTTTTTCTTGCTGTTTTAAAATAGGCTTGCCAGAGCACAGTGGGGACGTTGAGCGACACATGCCGGGCAATGGACGAACAGATTTTCCCTTACACCGACAAAATCATGGACCTCCTTTCCAACAACTTGGCCAGCACCGACGTTAACCGAAACATCAAGCCTCAAATCCTTTGTGCATTTTCCGACATCGCCATGGCCGTCGGGGAAAGGTTCGAGAAGTACCTGGAGGGGGTGAACAAGATTTTGAAATCGGCCATCGATCTGTCGATGACCACGCCCCCAGAACAGGACGAGGACTTTTGCGACTACAACAATCAATTGCGATCGGGAATTATCGACGCTTATTCCGGAATCTTGCAGGCAAGTTCTGCCCATCTACGTGTTGGTCAATGTATATAATTTTTTTTTCTTTTATAATTTTTTTATTTTCCTTTGGGGGGGGGGGAGGAGGGTTTTATTTTATTTGTATGTTTGGGGGGGAAGGACAATAAAAAAACACTACTGCATTGAAATCAAGGTGGAAGGACTTTTATAATTGTTTATTTTGTACAAGTTTGTTATTTCCTCGAGTGATGTACAGATGATATAATTTTAAGATAATATTTTGCCCTCGCTTCTGGGCCTGGGCCGACGAATATATACAGGAGATTCACAATTTGAAACTTTGTTTTTTCTCTCTCCTGGTTTAGGGTCTCGGCCGACAAAAGGCTGAGCAATACTTGCATCAGCAAAGCACGTTGATGGTGAATTTCATCGGAGCCGTCGTTCAAGACAAAAATAGGGACGAAGGCGTAACGAAAGTGGCGGTCGGCCTGCTGGGTGACATCGCCAGTTCGATTCCCAGCATTGGGCCGGTGTTCATCAACAAGCCCTGGATCGGAAAGATTCTTCAAGTATGCATTTCCCCCCCCGCCCCCCAGCCAGCCCTTTTTTTTTTCATTTGAAGGATTTTTATTTATTTTTTTCATTTGAAGGAAACTAACCCGTCTGGATTTTTAGTTTCAATTTTTTGGTGGTAGTGATTTTTACATCCAAATTTTTTGTTTCCTTTTGTCTTTAAAGGAGGGAGAGAGGAAAAAGTTAAATAGTTATATGTAGCGTTTGCAATCATGCCATATGTTTTCGAAATGGATATTTTTTCCCCTGCTGATCTTGTTTGATAAAGACAGATTTTTGCTTGTTCAAAAATAGGAGTGCCTACAGAGCGACAGCCCATCATTGAAAGATATGGCAGAGTGGGCGGCGTCGGCTGTGGGTGAGGCCTCGAACACCACCGCCACTTCGAATGGATAAGCGAGGGTCCACAGAACAAGAAGAAGAAGCTATGTCTGACATGGGAGCAAGCATTTCGTGTGATGGTCTAAGAATCAGTTCTGAAACTTCCGTCAATCCCCTCTTTCTGCATGTAATTCTCCATCGGGTTTGTTAATCGTAATCTTTGGTTTGGAAAAAGGAAAAAGGAGGGGGGAAAGAAGAAGAAAAAAGAAAGAAAAACCGGCGAAAAGAAAAACAGAAGAGAGAAAATCGGTGTGGTTTTTTTGTGTTTTTTTTTTGGTGTCTGTACGAGTGTCCTGTGTTTGTCAGTCTTTCGTTTTGAACTGAAAAAAAGAAAACAGAAAAAAAAAGATTTGCGAACAAAATTTGGGGAGTGGAAAAAAAAAAAATTGAAAGTGCGTGTGTAAACGAGAGAGAGAGAGAGAGGAAAAAAAAAGTGAGAAAAGAAAGAGGGAAAAAAAAATTGAAAAAACAAAAAGAAAAGAGAATGATATTGTCTTTTGTCATGTCAACATGTGTCCAAGGGAATTTGAGGGGAAAGGAGAGAAAAAAAAAAAGTTTCGATCTTTGTCGGTTTGGTCTGTTTTTCTTTTTTCTTTTGTCTTCCTTTTCTTTTTCTTTTTTTTTCTCTTTATTAATGTTCTTGGCCAAAATGTCAGAGTGTGTGTGTGTGTTAAGTCTACATGACAAATTTGATGGGTGTCTGTCATGGCGTCAAAAGCGATCGATTTTAAAAAGAACCAAAAGAAAAGTCAACGGGTGGGGGGGAGGGGGGAGAAAGAGATAAGGGATGGGTGGAAAAAACTCAAGAATATGCACCCCCCCCCCCCCCTTTTTTTGTTTTTCTTTACATCCCCTTTTGGCTTTTTTTTCCAAAGACAGTTCTGGGTTTGGTGGGATTCTTCCATTATCGAGTGTTGGTTTAAAGGGGGTGTTTTTATCGAAGGAAAAAAAGAACGCAACTGAAAGAGAAAAAGAAAGAAAAAAAAACAAAACATGAAAAAACCACTGTGCATGGGGTTGGATCTGGATTTCGGTTTGAAAAGTGCTGCTTTCTTTCCCCCTTTTTTTCTTTTTTCTCCCCTTTTTCTTTCTTTTTTTTCTTTTTTGGTTTGTTCGTTTCAAATATAATCAAATGTTCTTGGTGCTCAGAAAAGTAAGGAAAAAGGAAAAAAAAAGGAAAAACTGTTGTAGATGTTTTTTTCTGGTCAAAATTTGGTGATTTAATTTTGTGGAAATCGACTATTAGGGATGCAAGGGTGTGGGATGCTCTTGGAAAAGAAAAATTAAAAAGATGAGAGGGATTGCAGGTGGGGGAAAAAAAAGGAAAGGAAAAAAAAAAAGAAAAAGGCACTGAAAAAAGGGTCCGGTGAAAATCGAAAAGCGAAAAGAGAAGAGAAACAATACTTTGAGCGAGGGGTTGAAAAAAAAAATATACATATATACATATATATAAAAGAATACAAATATATCGTTGGCTGATTAAGATAGGGGCTTTCATTACAAAACTTGGAGAGTGAAAAAAAAAAAGTGGGATTGTCATGTGGGTTTTTTTTTTATTACATATCTTTTCAGTCTGCACAAAAATGTCGATATGGAGGAGGAAAGAAATGTCATGGTTTTTTTTTCTGTTTTAAATTTTCTTTCCTTTTTTTTTCTTTTTTTAAGAAATTCGTTGTATAGGTTGATGGCGTTGGTGGTGGTGGAGTGTTTTGTGTGGAACAATTGATTCAATTGAGCGAAATTTCGGGCTGCGGATTTTTCCTCTCTTTTTCTTTGTGTTTTTCTGGAGGATTACAAGGGGAAAAACAAAAGGGAAAAATTGTTGGACGATGGATTGGGGTTGCTGAGTAAAAACGAAGGAAGAAGAGAGAGAAAAGAAAAGAAAAAAGAAATGGGGAAAAGGAGGGTTGGGGGAAAAAGTAGAGTTATATGACCAGAAGAAAGAAGGAAAACGAGGTTTGACGTTTTCTTGTTTTTATGTTTTTGTTTTTGAGGACTGTCGGGCGTTAATTTTCGATTGTCATGAGTGTGTGTGTGTGTTTTTGTGCCTATGTCTGTCTGTGTGTGTATGTGCATCTCTGTGTGCTCCATGAAATTGTCCATAATGTCCATGGTTCTTTTTTAAATCTAGATGTCTTTTTAAAATCTAGATGTCTTTAAAATCTAGATATTCCTTAGGGTAAAATGGAAAACAAGAAAAAGAATCGAGAAAAAAACCACACACGCAAGAAAGGAAACAAATGATGTGGAAAAGTGAAAGAAAATAATGTTTTTGGGGGGTGGGGAGGGATGTGGTCTAAAAGATGAGTGTATACGTCGTTGGGTTTTTTTTGTTTCTTTTCTTTTTGGAGGGGGAGGGGTTGAAACTAGAAAGAAAAGCGGTGGCCGAAAATTGGAAAGAGGGTTGCTGAACGAAGACAAAATTCTATGCTGCGGTCAAAATCGGAAAAAGATTTTTGATCGGGGGCATTTTTGTTTGCCTTTGTTTTTTTGACCTTCCATCACTTTTGTCGCGTCTCAACTCTTTTCATATTCTCCATTCTTTTTCATTCTTTTTCTTTTTTGTCCCCTCTTGAGGATTAAGTTTTTATCTTTCTCGCTTTTTTCAAAATCAGGTGGAAGAGACATGGGATTTCGAAAAAACCGTAATGCAGGGGGAATTTTGAAAGCACTATGATCAATATGAGTTTTTGGACAAAACAATGGGGAGTAGAGAGGAGGCTTTTGGAAAGTAAGGCAACAAATGGATGAAATAGAAAGAAAGGCAAAATATTGGGTGGCAGCAGGTTGATAGAGACTCCCCAAACCATTTTCATATGTAGTTCAGTAGAATGAGGTCGACCCTGTTTGGCGAGGGCAATATTATAAGGGGGCGGGGCATCCCAACATCTCATATATTCTGTTCATGCCCAAGTCTCATCCAACCGCAAATCTTTGAACGGACGAGGAATCCAATTGTTATTTGGGGGGACGTTCTTTCAAACTGAGGGAAAACCCAGGGTAATGCGTCGATGTGATGGTCTCTTTCACATTTTCTCCCTCTCTTGTTTGGTGGATTTCGATCAAATGATGCCGTTGGTTACCTGATGAAGTTTTGTCCTCTCTGATTCCAAAAAGCCGGCGGCGAAACTTCGTGAGAATCTCGTTTGGGGTGTGCATCCCTGCAGTCTCCCCCCCAGTCAAAGCGGTCTTATCCACCACCGCTCCGTCCATCGATATCACAGTATGGATGCCATACTGAGGGCATCGTACGGCGATCGTGATCAGCGCAGTATCAATCAGAGAGGCGAAAATCGTTCAGATTCGGAAAGGATCAAGAAACGATACGATCAACGGCACAAACCAGCTCAACACGAGGTACGCCACAAAAACCAGCCCCAAAAGATGTACTCATTCCAGGGACAATCAATCAATCAATCAATGATTACATGTTGGCTGAGGAGCCATTCCAGGGACATGTCTCGAAGAAAAGGGCCTACACATGATGTAATTTAGATGAATTCAGACTCTTTATAATAATTTTCTAGAGGAAAGCACTCTGGGTTCGTTTCCTACACTTGGGCCAGATCATGTTTAAATTTTAACCCTTGGTGATCCCACACAGATTCCTCAACCAGAGCACTCTCCAGGATATAAGCCACCATTCTGGAATTCAAAAATTTATGGTGGGTCATTTGGGACAGCACCACCAGGAGCAACACTCACAGCAAACCCCACGTCTCTTCCCATATTCATCGAATCACGAATCGCTCGCCATCTGTCATTTTGTCGTTTTCTGACAATTGCGCTTCCTTGAACACAGGGGCTCCCCATGTTCACCGCGAAAAAGGTTTACACAAGAAAAAAGATGCTTTCGTGGAATTTAACCGAGGTGTCATGCACGAGCTCAGGAGCAAAAGTGAAAGCACTTCCCCAAGGCTCGAAGCTCGACAATACCCAGGTCCCATTGATCCAAACTTCAACAAGTCCCAGGTGAGACGGAAACAACCAGGGAGGGGCCATTTTTTTCCTGCTGAGCTTGACCTTGGAGCCTGTTTCAATATTCTGAGAATCTTGAAATCCACCTGAGATCCACCTGTATTCTCTGGCCAGTGTGCGCTGGAGGAAAGGATGCGTTCGGCAGTGAAACGTCGATCCCGACCCCATATCGTTCCAAAAGCAATTCTTTTGGCGGCGCTTGGCAAGGTGAACTAGAGAAAGAGGGAAGAAAGACAAAAGAATGGACCCTGCCGATGGGTAAAAAAAGTCAGCGTTACAAAACAGTCCTCTACTGCCCAGGTTTTATCAAAGCGCTCAGTTGAGGTCGATGTCGGCGATGCTTTGACAATCGCCAACTTTATTGCAGCATGGAAGTCGCTTGGTGTAGAAGTAAGCGAGCAACAAGCAAAACACATATTCAACAAATATGGACAGAATTCGGCTGGAAAGATGCCTGCTCTGGTGAGCTCCACGATGTGGTTCAACTCCTGCTCCTACTTTGGCACTTGCCCATTCCGGGGTGTTCCAAATGGTTTCAAAGTTTCAACTCACAGAATCCCTGTATGTTTTCCCATTTTTAGAATCTTTTAGGGTGCGCATGTTGCTGAACCAGGTGTTTTGCGATGCTTTGCTCGTTGGTGCACCACGACTGGCGATGATGGCTGAAAAAATCACAAAGGGGGCCCCGTCTGGAAACCGTGTTTCTCAACATGGAAAGATACTCTATCCCCAGTGCAAGAAGGGTGTATTTGCCCCTTCTAATTTCGATGAAGCCGCGATGAAGCGTTCGTCTCAATTTCCTGACGCAGAGCTGAAGCTAGAATTCGTATATGGCTACGATGGGTAAGGTTAGGTTTGAAAAACCCCAAAGCCCAGATGGGCAGGGGTGGCCCACTCATTAATTCCAGTTCTCCAAGCTCTGCAGCATCTCTGTCTGACTGGCTATTTTTCAAGACGCGGAGCGTATCTGACAAATATGGCGTGTGCTCGTTGGTGTCTTGTGCAGACTGTGGAACACAGCAAATAACATATTCACGACAGACAGAGGGAGCATCGTTTACTACACAGCGGCAGTGGGGATCGTCTACAGCAAGGATAGCCATCAGCAAAAATTTTTTTTGGGACACGATGATGATATTTTGTGCGCGAATATCACCACAGATCGAAAGCGGATGGCGACTGGTCAGGTGTGAGTTCGCGCAGCTAAACAAACAAAAAGCTTGGTCCTTCGCGGGGTATTGATCATAGCTCCACTTCTTGGAAAGGAACAGTGTGTCTTGCTGTGGTTGTAGTGTGGGAAAGATCCGTGCGTCATAGTCTGGGATCCTCATTCCCTCGAAGAGCTGCAGCGGCTGCACCATGGATATGGGTTCAGAGGAATTCAGGCATGTCATTTTTCGATGTCTGGGTCCAAGCTTGCCACGATTGCAACAGATAACAGCCATTCCATCTTCATCTGGGACATACAAAAGAGGGAGATTCTTTTGCAAAGGAAAACACAGCCTGGGGCGCCGCCTGCTGTCTATGGGGTGGTGTGGAGCAAATTTGAGCCATCGCGGCTGGCCACGTTCGGCCAAAACCATATCAAGGTTTGAATGCAGGAAACGCTATTGACATGCAACTCAACCAGTTTCAAGGTGACGGTGTGTTGTTGACAAAATCTGTTCACTGTAGTTTTGGAAACTGAACGCGACCACTCACAAGAACTCCAAGTCACTGGGGGTACAAGTGGACGCTGGGCAGTATGGCAAGTTCTCGACACACTGTATACTAAGCGCATGCTTTCTTCCATCTGGAACTCTCCTCTCAGGTACCTATTTCAGTCTAGAGCTTTGCAGTGGAAGTTCCACTGTGGAACACGATCTCCACGATACTCCCAATTTCGAAACCCCTTGTGCTGGCCTGGCAACAGTCTGAATTAATTACCGCTGGGCAGGTACTCCACAAGGTAAGATATCCATCTGGAAGAAGCTAAAATGCGTGGAGTCGATTCACGCTCACGAAAAAGGGCCTGTAGTCCAAAGACCTGACGGGATCAAAACATACGGTGGCGTTCGTTGCTTGATTTTGCACTCCAACAACAAAAAAGTGCTGAGCGGAGGTTCAGATGGATATATGAAGCTTTGGGATGTTTCGTCTGGGGACCTTGGGTCACAGCTCCAAAGAATTCCGATTATGGATCACCTCATTAAAAAGTCTCCCCCACAGGTCAGGGGTGTAGACTTTTGCAGGGGGACGGAGAGTCTCATCATTGGTGAGTTCACCCCAAAGGAAGATGGCCTCGTTACTTCTTCTGACTTGGAAAAACCCTGCTAAATTCTCAACGGTTCATCGCAGGCACAAGCTCGTGCGATCTTTTGGAGGTTGCACATGGCCATCCCCCCAACCTCTTGATTTTCGGTCATCAAGCAGACATCTATGGGCTCGCGATGAATTCGAAGTTTCCACACGTGTTTGCAACGGTTTGCGAGTCAGAGAAGGTGGCGATATGGAATTCCAAGTCCCACAAGGTGAGCTAGGATATCTTCCGTCCACTGCTGGAATGCCCATCCACAAGCTTCTGAAGCCCGTTATGCATATGGTACTTTGCCTTTTTCCGCAGGTCATTCGCATCCTTTCAATGGGTATGAAGGCCATGTGTGGTGCCTTCTCGCCCGACGGAAGCCAGCTTGCGGTCGGGATGAAGAATGGAGGCATCAAGGTGTTCGACTTTGGCTCCCAGATAACCCAGCTGGCGTGGTGCAAGACTTTCTCTTCCTCTGTGAAAGATATGAAGTACAGTCCCGATGGGAGATACCTCGCTGCGGCCTCCCACGATCAGTTCATAGACGTTTTTGACGGCCACAATGGCTTCAAGAGGGTATCGCGGTGTGGAGGACATTCTTCGACCGTCTTGCACATCGACTGGGGCGCCGAAGGAAACGTCATTCAAAGCAACGACCAAGCATACGAGGTGATTCCTAGCGTGTTTGAGTTAGCAATCTCAACTGGGGTCATCTTTTTGTCTTTTTTGTGGGCAACAATTGGTCAGTTTCGCGAGTCCTGAGGCCCCAGGCCAATTCATTTTCCCAAGCACCATGCACGGCATTTGATGGTTCTTTTCAGCGCGAAATTCTTGGGGCAGGATGTGGGAGGAGCCAATACTCAGAATAGTCAGACAATTCTTTGCCTTGTTCGTTGTTCTTGATCAAGAACTTGTGTTTTGATCAACAGGTGCTTCATTTTAATCCCCTAAAAGGCACGCTCATCAAAGCCAGCCAACAAGACACTCTCTGGAAGACTTGGACCTGTGTCCTGGGCTTTCCTGTGATGGGCATCTGGCCGAAAGATTCTGATGGCACGGACGTGAATGCATGCGATAGATCTCCCTCCGAAAAATATCTGGTGACGGCGGATGATTACGGAAAGGTGCAACAATTCCGAAAGGTTCAGACGTCCTTGGGAATAAATGTATGCAATTTCGCAAGGGAAACTGTCCAATTGTGGGAATGCTCTTCGAAGGGGCTTTCCACTGTGCCATCGGAAAGGAGAATATCTTTCCAATATAATAACAGATATATAATATACATATCTGTTTCGATTTTGTAGGTCAAGCTCTTCAACTATCCATGCACGAGGAAGAACGCTCCGTCCGCAATATACGGAGGTCACAGCTCCCACGTGATGAACGTGCGATGGTCTTCGGATGAACGATACGTGGTCAGCGTTGGCGGCAGAGATCGATCCGTGTTTCAGTGGAGGGTTGCAGCACGAAAAGAAGAGAAACCTGCTGCTGTTTGCAACATAAAGCAGCTAGATTCAGGGGGGATTCATTGGGGATAACAAAACTGGAGCACAAAGGGAAATGTGTTTGGGATTGAAATCCAGAGTGGGGAGGGGAGGTATAAAGGAATGAATTTATCCCCGCATAGTCGGCATGGAGTCTGTAGTGTAACATTATTAGAATAGTTTTTTCATTAAGTTGGGACCATGATCACGATGGTGCTAAATGGGGAGATCTTGGATATTTGTTTGTTTGTGCTTCTTTGTGCTAGCTTTCCCAGTGTCAAAAAGGATCGAAACTGCCCCAGTGCAGTAAACTTTCGAAGAAAAAACAAAAGGGATCCATTGTTGTCGAAATGCTGATCCATATGACGCCATTGGGGTTATTCTTTATCTTTTAAGATGAATCTTGATATATGAGTGCACACGCTCCTGGAGTTGTTTTTCGATCAAGTCTGACAAGCAGTGTTTTGGTTTGGAAACTTTCCACACAATCGCACGACACCCTCATCTTAATTTTTGTGGTTCTGCTCGTTGTGTTACACTGAACTGGAAAGAGTGCTTCAGATCAATACCTTGGGATGACCTTCCATGTAATATACATTGATCGACCCAACTGTCATCCTTCCAAAAATGAACTGGAAAATTGAAAACCTCGATTGTTGATCGCAAGAATAAATCTTTCTCCTGAAATAAAAAAAAGAGAATCACCACATCATCACCACAGAGCTTTTTTTCATCATTATAATATAATTTCTTTGAGCATGTGGGACTCGAACCCTTTTCTGTGCCCCTGCCTGTCATGACACAAATGCTCTTTTTTTTGTTAACGGAGAAAAACCATGTGGTTGAAAAAACTCCAAGAAAAAACCCACCCCATAACCCTTTTTTTTTCTTTTTTTATACCCCATTGAGGTATATTTTTTTTTCTTTTTTTTTGTTTTTTTTGCACCTCCGTGAGGTGTTTTTTTCTTTCTTTTTCTTTGTTTTTTTTCTTTTTTTAATTAATATGCCCCACCCCAAGAAATAAAAAAAAAAAACATGCACTCCCTTCAAAATCTTTCTTTTTTTTTAAGTTTTTTTTTGTCCCCCCCCCCCACCCACCCCCCCCCAGTAAAAAAAAAGATTCAATCGCAGGAGGAGCCATCACACCCCTAGAAGAACCGAGACACATGAGAATGTCAGTACAAGAACCCATATGGCAGAATGCACCAGAAACTCCACGAAGAATTAATCAACCACAATACTCACTCCGTAGTTTGGACTAGGGCAGCCCCCAGACTCCACATCCTCCTCCCCAACAGTCTCCATGTATTTTGCGAAGCTTTCCCGCAACCGATCAACATCCACTGGTCGATTCACACCCTGGTTTTCACAAGGAGGATCGCCTTCGGGTTCCTGCATTGCCAACAACATTTAAATCAACACAATTCAACACTATGGGAAGTCGCGTTCTGTGCGGGGTGTTTTTGAAACCCCGTACAGAACTCTGAAACCCGTGTTTAGCCACGCACTGGGCCAGAATAGCCCCGCACGGCTCTGTTCCCCGGTTTGGCCGGTTTTTGTGCGGGGTCCCAATTTGACCCCGCACAGATTGGAACCCCGCACACAGAACCTGACGTCTTCCCCGTTGTGGGACCCCGCACAGATAGAACATGGCCCCGTACAGTGTGCGGGGTACCCTATCCTCCGTGCGGGGGTGCCGTGCGGGGTGGATATGATAGACGTCAGGTTCTGTGTGCGGGCTTCCAATCTGTGCGGGGTCAAATTGGGACCCCGCACAAAAACCGGCCAAACCGGGGAACAGAGCCGTGCGGGTTTTTGTTTTCTCTGTGCACGGGTTTCAGTCGTCTGTGCGAATCATGGACCACCCCGCACACGGGGTCCGGGCCCCCGCAGAACTGTGCGGGGTGACTGTGCAGGGTGAGTGTGCGGGCTCCTTTCAAGTGTGTGCGGGGTAACTGTGCGGGCTCCATGTGTGTGTGTGCGGGGTGACCTCGAAAATCGTTTGCGGGGTTCCAGTCTGTGCGGGGTCAAATTGGGACCCCGCACAAAAACCGGCCAAACCGGGGAACAGAGCTGTGCGGGTTTTTGTTATTTCTGTGCACGGGTTTCAGTCGTCTGTGCGAATCATGGACCACCCCGCACACGAGGTCCAGGCCCCCGCATAACTGTGCGGGGTGACTGTGCGGGGTGAGTGTGCGGGCTCCTCCCATGTGTGTGCGGGGTGACTGTGCGGGCTCCTTATGTGTGTGTGCGGGGTGTTTGTTATAGCCCTGTGCGGGCTCCTCCCATGTGTGTGCGGGGTGGCTGTGCGGGCTCCTTATGTGTGTGTGCGGGGTGTTTGTTATAGCCCTGTGCGGGCTCCTCCCATGTGTGTGCGGGGTGACTGTGCGGGCTCCTAATGTGTGTGTGCGGGGTGTTTGTTATAGCCCTGTGCGGGCTCCTCCCATGTGTGTGCGGGGTGGTTGTGCGGGCTCCTTATGTGTGTGTGCGGGGTGTTTGTTATAGCCCTGTGCGGGCTCCTCCCATGTGTGTGCGGGGTGACTGTGCGGGCTCCTAATGTGTGTGTGCGGGGTGTTTGTTATAGCCCTGTGCGGGCTCCTCTCATGAGTGTGCGGGGTGGTTGTTACAGCAGTGTGCGGGGTGGCTGTGCGGGGTTTTTTCGTTCGTGTGCGGGGTCGCTGTGCGGGGTTCCACTGTGTATATGCTTAGTGATTGTAGAAACACATTTCTGCAGATTTATGGTGACAAAATGGTTGTTACAATAAAACAACAATGACAAAACCCCTTTTGAAATGTACACCCCATTTTATGATAGAACACTTGTCCATTCCCACTTATTCCAAAACAGAAATAGAAACCAAAAAAATAGCCCAGAACCATGAACTCTGATCCTGCCATTCCAACCCTGCGCTTGTATTTCAATAATACAGAGCTCGTTCAACATATAAATACCCATCTGACCCACTTCTAACCATTTTTTAATTGTTTTTTCAGCCAATGCGCACGTATGATACCAGAAACAAAAGAAGCATGTTGCACCATAGTGGAAAAAAGGGGGGGCGGAAATCACCCTATTCCAGCTTCCCTTTTCATGGGGTGGGCAGGCTGCCCATTCTAACACACCTCCACATTTCCTGCGTCCAAGGGTTGGAAAAAATCAATTATTTGAAGATAACTAAAAGCCAACTCAACATTTTTTCTTTTTTGCCTCTTCCATTACTGCAAAAAAAGGTTCCTGTCATATGAGATGCATCTTGCTGATGCACCCACAGCATAATTCCCTGTAACACATCAGGGCAATGAGGTATGAGTCCAATGAGGTAGTGGGTTTCCCCCTACCTTGGTCGTTAATAAAAATAAGAATATGTCTGGGTTTTCGTTGAAATCGTCCATCAAGGTGCCTCTTATTCCAATGCTGGTGGAGCCATCCATTCTGTGGTAAACATAGCCTTCCTTCTGAGCAAATTTTTCAAAAATATCCAGCATCTGTTGAGTTTCACTGAAGAGCAACACCTTGTGCCCCTGCTTAAACAAACACCAGATGCACCCATCCTCAAAATATAATCCCGGCTAGAAGATAAAAAAAAATTAATGCAACTTCAGGAGAAATCGAAAAATACCCTTTTTTTCTCATCCCCTTTCGAACGAGGGGAAAAAAACGTTGCAGCTGTGAAATATGTGGTCAAAATATCATGCTCAACACACATAGGCAGACAACAGGCTTCTTGGCAAACCCATCTTTTTATAAATTCACCTCTTCTTTCCAGTGTTTGAGCACTTTCGCCATGATGGTCATTTTTCCGCTTCTCTCCGGATCCCCGTAGTCTTCCGAGATTTCTGATTTTGCCAAGTCCAGCAAATCGGGGTGATTGCATATTTTCCTCATGACGTCGATTCCCGCCAGTGCATGCCTCTTTTTGTTGATTATTTCGATCACATCTTTGGAATGAATGTAAGCTCTGTACAGTTCCCTTTGCTCTTTCGTCAGCGAACAAAACAAAATCTGGAAACAACAACACCGAGAAATAGGGAATGAAAATACATATTTGATTACTAATGGTATGTCGAACCTGTTATCCTGAAATATCTGCCCTTAGACATGCAGAGTCCAATGAGCCCTGATGAGATATTTGATATTTTTTTGGGGACTGTCCATGTCGACCCCATGGCAGAGATATTGCTCATTGAATTCCCCACCTTCGACTTCCTCCTGAGTATCGTTTCTCCACAGATTATACCTGGTCCACAATTTGGTGTTTTGCACTGGAAAAATCTCTGTCATCCTCCTTCCTAAGCCTGCGAGAAAAATTACCAAAAATTCATGATGCACGAATCATAGATATTCCTAGCCATCCCCCCAAGGTAGAAACTCCCAGCATTTCCTGATGCACCCACAGCATAATTCCCTGTAACACATCATAGCATAATTCCCTGTAACACATCAGGGCATTTTTTTTGGGGGGTTTTTTAACACATTTGATATTTTTTTGGGGACTGTCCAAGTCAGCCCAATGGCAGAGACGTTGCTGATTGAATTTCCCACCTTCGACTTCCTCCTGAGTATCGTTTCTCCACAGATTATACCTGGTCCACAATTTGGTGTTTTGCACTGGAAAACACTTTCATCAGGAGGGTCGGAAACTCGAGGGGTGGACTTCTCTCTCCTTTTATTGTGGTGTCTGTAATGCAAAAAACAGAACAGACTTAACCCTCAAGTTCAACTGTTGCAACACAGACACATGGAGGCAAAGCTAACCAGGTCTATATATATATAATTTTTATTTGGAGTGGCTTACAGCCTCTGGATATTTGAAGGTGATCAATCTGGGGGAACCAGTTCGACGGCGGTTCGACGGCGGCTCGCACCTCAGCTTGGATTTGTACTTGGCCAGTCGCACTTGCGTTTCCATTTCGGCCATCTCCGCATCCCTCCTCCTCCTTCCCTGTTTAAACTCCTCCTCCATCGACTTTATCTTTTTCTTCTCCTGTTCAAATGTGCTGCTCGGTGCACCCAACTGCATTCAGCCTCCGATTCCCTTCCGACTGTGACCTCCCCTGGAAGCACCATAAAACCACTTGTCACACGAAGTCCACTTTCAATTGTGTACCTTTCAACGGCCATCATAAGAAACCGACGATGTGAGGTGTCAAGAAGTGATGGGCCCTGTCGTCGAGTTCTCGTGTTCGGGAGAGATTCTGGTGGCTGCGATCCATACCTGAAACAGTGGAACAATACCTTTCCGCCGACCCCAGCGTGGCGCTCTTCCAGAAGACTTCGCTTACCCGATTGTGGCGAACAGAAAAATTTTGAAAACCTTAGTCACGTGTCAAAATGCGCATGTCTGACGACGTCGAATGATGTGACGGCCGGATTTGACGTCTGCATGGAGTTGACGACAATGAAGGGACGCCCAGTTTTCGTGAAGCGGGGCTTGGGGAAGAGGGATTTTTCCATGGGTATTGTGGGTCGTTAAGTGGGAGGAGTGGGGTTTGAACTCGGGTCACTTGAGTCCGATAATGTTCCATAGTTGTTTCTTCTTCGTGGTTGATCTCCTTACTAATTGGCTTCATCGATGACTTGCGACTTTAAGTTTATCTGAGTGTTGGCTTCAAGTGTAGCTTCGTGATCGTTATGTTGAAGAACATAGACAAAATGTTACGGCCGTCGGATTATAACACAAAAAAGGACGAAAATGAAAATAAAGAAAGAACGAAACACCCAACATCAAACCCCTGTGTAAAAACAATAATATCTCGACTGGCCCTCCCTCAAACACATCAGCTTCGACAAGGCGTCCTCCAAGAGCACCGGATAACCCTCAAGCTTTCTCCCCCTCGTCTTGAACAAGTTCGTGAGCCTGACCGGACGACCCTGCCTGAATCGAGCATCCACGTAGACGAGCTGGTACAGGTCCACCATCGCAACGACCCGAGGGGGACACCGTCCGAACCCAGCATCCCGGACAGTGTACAAGGCACGGACGTGTCCCCCGTACATCGTCTTCCTGCCCTCGTCGTCCTCGTACTCGACGTAAAGACACGTCGAGTCGTCACCTGGAAAACACAACATTTTAAAACAATAGCTCATAGCAGGTAATTTACCACTCTTGGGGAGATTCCCTTTACCAAAATTTGAGTGTGCAACACGGTTTAAGGTTAATACCTCGCTCCGTGGAGGACCACCCAGTCGCAAAAAACTCCTCGCGTCCCTGGATCGTGTCTCGAGTGACCCGGAAAGTCCGGTGGATGGCGTATGGCAGCAGGTCGCCCACCGTCCACCCCGGAAGAGAGAAGCCCCACCTACGAACACATCAATGGTAGCTTAGTGCATCGTCTGTTTGGAATCAATCAATTATAACTCAACAAGCTTCTGCGGAATCACGTACGTCCTAATCGCCTCCCGAATGGCGTCCACGAATGTCCGAATGTCCGATGCCGATACAGGTCGAGGGAGGAAGGAAAACGTGTACTCCAGGGTGGTGATGGTGTCCAACGGCTTCCTCGGCGGGGGAGTAATGATAGCGTCCACCACACTTTGCTCGTCTTGCGAAAGCATGTTTGCGTTTGCCCTCAACGCCCTTTAAAACCACAAATCGAATCGTTCAACACTTTGAAAACATAAAGAAAGGAATAGTACAAACATGTTTATCTGCTTTTCTTGGGTTCTCTTAGTTTGAGCATACGAAAGTGTTGGAGACTTGGCTGTAGTTCTCACATGTCGGAGAGAACATCGTTTGCAATCATTTCTCCCGCACATCTCTTGACACGTCCCGCGGAAACACGCTTGATGTGTCCAACCGCTCGCTCGACCCACGACTCCCCCGAACGTGAAATCGCCCCACGTACGCTCTCTTGCCGATAACCCACACAAATGATTTTGTGCAGGTTAAAGGTACACATCCCCGCCCCAAAAAGGGTTTGGACGTTCCTGTAAACGTGAAAATTAAGACGTGAATATTGTTCACTGAATAATCGTCGCCTTTGTATTGTCGCAATCGAAAGAACAAGGAAAACCTCATGACAGTAAACGAAATCGCCAATGTTTTCACCCGCACAACGTCGCTCACCGAGCATACTGGTACATCGTGTCCCGAATCACACGGCCTCTCTCGATGCAGTCATCCATGGTAGCTCCAGCCATGGCTCGGTGGGAGGTATAGTGGGTGGCGGCAGTGCAGAGCTGGTCCCACGCCACGAACTCGTCTCTATGCAGGCAGGAATGGAACACGAAAGCCCCATAACTCCTACACGTACAGCGTACATGAAAGTGAGACCTTTGGTATTCCTGTTTCGTTTCAGACACATTTTGCTTTCTTATTGAAGAATTAACTCACCGAACCAGCAACGCGTAATCGTACATCGTGTGCTGTTTCCTGTCAGCACAGATGTCGATCACCAGACCCCCAAAGTCTGTCGGGAGTCGAACGCCGGCAAGTGCCCTCCGGTACTGGGCAAGGTCTGCACGCCGCGAAGCTCCAAGGAGACGGCTCCGGATCTTGGCAATCACACATATGTTACTATCGATACACACTGTAAAACCCATTGGGATCGGATGGGGCGGTTTAGTCACACATGTGGATCGCGCAAGTCAAAGCGCCGCTTGGCTGAGGGATGTTAGTCGAGTTTGAGTTTGTGTATTTAGGAAGTGAGTGGGGAACAACTTTACTCTATAAAAACTGTGGTTTCAACAACACAATTAATAGCCTTTTGCATTCATAATATATATCAAACATAAGCAAGAGAAACACACATACCTCGTATAAGAAGTCTTTGACGAGGCCAAAGAGCATCAAATGAGAGGCCCCCACGACCTTCAGTACTTCCGGTGCGAAGTACGGAAGGTCGTGGAGAACCGATCGTCCGCGGACATGCGCAGCGACGGGGTCCAAGGCAGACGTGTCCGCGAGCGCTGCAAAGTGCAGATACTCCTCACGTGTCCTGTGCGTGTCACGATCGATGGGCGTCCAGTTGGGGTCCTATAAAAACACCAAATAGGATCAAATTACCGAGAAATTCCTGACTTAAAAAAAAACATGAGATCACTTTATGCAAAGAAGAGAGAATAACGAAGAAGTCGCAAAAACAATAATAAAAACAAGGACAACAAGGACACACCTGCCCCGACCGGAGTGTCAGAAGCTCGCTCATGTCCTCCTCGGAACGCCTGGTTGGCGCAAGATACCCCATGTACCTACATGAATGACGAACACGTCAGTTTCCACGTAACTGTGTATCAGGTTCACCAAGGCAACTGGATCAACATCACGTATCTTCACACCTGTGAGTAGTGACCCCGGAGCGAGTGGTGACGACGCTCGTAGTCCCATGACAGTCAGGACAGGCGTTGCGTCCAGTGTGACCGCGTGCTAACTCGACTTTCGCAAGCCAAGGAGTATCACCGGTCACACTGGACAGCAACGCCCAGTGCTCCACACTGTCAGAACGCGTCAAGGGTCCAACGGATCCGGTGGCGGGGGGCGACCATCCCCTCAACCTCATCCCCGGCCCACCAGGTATGAGCTTCAGGAAGTCCTGCACAATCAACCGCAGGACTCCCTGTAAGCTCTCGGGCTCCTTTGGACCGGGGATGAGGGCAATGGGGTAGTGGTTCTCCACCTGCATCCGGACGGAGTCATGGAGGTCGTCTGAAAAAATTCGAACACACGTTAAAACTTTCAGTACACCATTGTTTTTTCACATCAATCACCTCAATAGGAACGAGAAACAACCAATATATACATATATATCAGCTCACCACATCTGATAAAGAAGGCGCCGATCGAGTAATTGCGGCGCCTCCCTGTCCCCAGGCCGAAATAGTCACCACCGACCTCATAGAGGCCGGTGGTGATATCCTGTGTTACGCGAGGCGCTCCGTACGCCGACGCACTTCCGTGTAAAGAGTGAGAGAGGGTGGCGGCTGAGTTCCACAGGGTCACACAAAATCGAATCGAGTCGCACACGGGGTCCACAGTTGCACTCACAGAATTACTGACAAGCAAGGTTACATCAAGCGTCCCATTCTTTTAACTCCCGTTCGACTTTCCCGAGGGTGACTAACCACCCGTAACACTCCCACTACCCTGACTCACAGCCGCCAGTTCTACTCCTGACTCACTCACACACTCACACACAAGCCCAGACTAAAGCACGTTCCCACTCAGATTCAAACCCGAGACCTCCACCTCGCGAGTCTCACTTTAGTTGATCGAACCACTGTCTTGACCAGGTGCTCTTGCGGTGGTTTCCTCGCTGTAGTTCAGTAGTATCTCCTCAGGGGAATGCTGTCATCTACCGGGGATGCATCTGACGCTTCACAGACGTCAGATGCATGACGCCTTTGACGTCTGACGTCCCTGGACGTCAGCAGCTGGTATCAATTGCCTCCCCCCTGGGGGCAGTTGGTGCCCTCACCAAGTATCCATCAAATGCATCCTTCTGATTCTGTAAAAGTAACTCTGAACTAGGGTGATGCAAATCCCAAGCTCCCTGCACTTCTGAAAGGATAATTAGATCCCCATAAAATCCTTAACCCACAGAAGTTCAGAAAACACTTCACTGCCCTTATGCAACCCATCCCCTAGTCACTGGGATTCCTGATCCTTCAGCCACAGAATCAAAAGTGCATCTAACTTCTACCTGATCCCAGCTCTCCTCTTATAATCAGCCAGGATCTCTGATGCATTCAATAAATTGTCTTGGGGTTCCCATGTTGCTTCACTAAGTGGATACCCCTTCCAGACTACTAAAAATCTTCTTTTCCTTCCTGAAAATTTATGTCTTACTACAGCCTCAACTTCAAATTCCTCTTCTCCCTCAGAATCTAATTCTGCTGGAGGTGCCATTACCTCCCTAGGAAACTTAGCACTTTCTTGAAGTTTTCTTAACTTTGATACATGAAATACAGGATGTAATTTCCATCCATCTGGTAACACCAATCTATATGCCACAGATCCCACTGCAGCAGCAATAACAAAAGGCCCTATATACCTTCTTCTGATTTTCACTGGAATATGTTTCAAGACTGATAAATTCAATGTCTTTGTGGAGAGCAACACCTTTTCTCCCACTTGAAACTGTACATCTCTTCTCCTTTTATTTGCTTGCTGCCTCATCTTCTCTTGGGCTGTTTTATATCTGTCTTTGGCATCATTGATGACTTCCTGCATATGAGATATCATCTCTTGTACTGACTCTGCTTCTGCTTGAGCTTTTCCAGCCAGTAGATCCCCTGGTAACTGGGGATGCACTCCATACATCAAGTAAAAGGGACTGTACCCTGTAGCAGTGTGTACAGCATTGTTGGCTGCAAATTCAGCCATCCCCAAGCCTTGCATCCATGTCTCTGGATGATCCTCAACATAGGGTCTGAGGAAATTCTCTAAGGTTCTGATACTGACTTCACTCTGTCCATCAGTTTGAGGATGGAAGGCTGTGGACATCCTCACTTTAGTGCCCACACACTTCATTAACTCCTGCCAAAATTTGCTTGTAAATCTAGTGTCCCTATCACTGATTATCACACTGGGAATCCCATGATTCCTAAAGATGTGATCAAAGAATATTCTTGCATACCCTGGTGCATCTATTGTTTTGCTGCAGGGTATGAACTTCACCATCTTAGTCAATCTATCAACAAATACTGCAATGGAATCAAATCCATCAACAGGGGGTAAATCAGTCACTAAATCAGTAGTGATCTGACTCCATTTCTTATCAGCTACTGGAATAGGTTGCAGCAATCCCTTCTGAGCCCTCAACTCAGGTTTCATTTGCTGGCAAACCTCACATGTCCTAACATATTCCTGGACATCCTTTTTCATATTATTCCAGTAGTATTTCCTGGACATCAGCTCCAGAGTTCTCTCTATCCCCAGATGTCCAGAGATCTGATTATCATGTCCTTCAGTAAGGACTTTCATTCTCAGTTCCTGAGGAACCCATAATTTCATAAGTCCATCCTGAGTTTGATAAATCAACAACCCTGATTCATTGATTCCATATCCTGGAATTCTTTCCCCATCCAGTATTTGATTGTAGATGTCTTTGATTTCAACATCTGCCAGTGTTGCTTGCTCCCAGAGTGTAATCTCCTCCACACTAGGTTGTAAGGAGCTCACTACATTCACTTGATTCTCTGCTGGTAAGCTTCTTGATAGTGCATCAGCAACCAGATTCAGTTTCCCTTGGATGTACTGAATTTTTGGTTTGATGCTGAGGAAATGTCCTGCCCTGAGCCACCTGGCTTGGGGTCTTGACATCATCTTTTGATCCATAAAATTTGTTAGTGGCTGGTGGTCTGTAAAGACTGTGACTTCTCCTGGGCAGCCTTCTAAGTAGTGCCTCCACTGCATCAAGCAGTAGGCTATTCCCAGGAGTTCCCTTTCATACACTGAGTAATTTTGTTCTGATTTTGATAATCTTCTACTGCAAAAGGCTATGGGCTGTAATCCAGAGCCATGATCCTGACAGAGAACTCCTCCAGTTGCTTCCCCAGATGCATCACTAATCACAGTGTAATCCTTTACTGGATTAGGATGGATCAGCACTGGTTTCCCCATCAATGCAGTTTTCAGTGTTTGGAAGGCTATTTCCTGAGCAGATCCCCACTCCCACATGACATCCTTCTTAGTTAAGTCATGCAGGGGGCCTGCTATCTTTGCAAAATCAGGAATAAATCTTCTATAGAAGGATACCATCCCCAGAAAACTCCTGACATCAGTAACTGTTTTTAAGGGCTTCCAATCCCTGATTGCCTTAACCTTCACATCCATTGCTGAGATCCCTTTTTCACTCAACCAAAATCCACAGAAATCTGTTTCCCTCACACAGATTTCACTTTTAGTGGCCTTTGCAAATAGACTATACTTCTGTAGCCTGGCTAAGACTGCTGCTAGATGCTCTACATGCTCAGAGATGCTCTTAGAATAGATTAAGAGATCATCAATGAAGATCAGCACAAAGATATCCAGCATATCCTTGAAGATATCATTAACCATGTTCATGTATTGTGCTGGAGCATTAGTAAGTCCAAAGGAGAGTACTTTGAACTGGTAGTGTCCAAATCTGCTCCTGAAGGCAGTCTTAGGCCTGTCCTCTTCCCTTAGAGGCATCTGCCAGTAGCCTGATCTCAAGTCTATCTTTGTGAAGTATTTTGCCCCATGCACCCTGTCAATCATCTCCTCTGGTAAGGGCAGAGGGTATCTGTTTTTAATTGTTTTTTTATTCAGCCATCTGTAATCTAAGCACATTCTGAGCCCTCCATCTTTCTTAGGGACAAACAGAATAGGTGCCCCAAATGGTGATTGTGATGGTTCAATGAAATCCATCTCCAAAAGGTAATCTAACTGTCTTTTAACCTCATCTAACTCAAGAGGAGACAGTTTATACAGTGGCCTGTACATGGGTTCAGTACCCTCCTCCAGATCAATCCTGAATTCATGACCCAGCCTGGTAGGAGGTACACCTTTAGGCAAATCTTTTGCAAATACTTTTCTGTACTGAGTCAGTACTTCCTTAATCTTGGGATCCATATCCTCCTGCAGGATTTTCTGTAGATCATCCCCTTCCCTTTGTTCTGGGATTGTTTCTACTCCAGTCTTTGATTCATCCTCTGGCCTAATCACCACCATGATGATGTGTTTGATTTCCCCTTTTTCTATCTGTCTTTTGATTCTGCCACTAGAACAAAAGGAAAGTTCTGTAGCTCCAGTGGGCTTGAGTTGATATTCAGGCATCACTGAGAGTGGTAATTTTACACTCTTTCTGCCCTTGTTTACTGTGATTATTCCTGACTTAAAATCCACTTTGGGATTGTAGTGTATGAGCCAGGGCAATCCCAGCAGGATTGGGTGATTACTGTCTGGAAAGACATCAGCATCAAATGAAAGCTGAATCTTTCCACAGACAAATGGGATGCCAAAACATCTCCCCACTGATTTCCTTTCTGTACCATCTAGAAACTTAACAGGAGTTTCTTGTGGTTTGTATTGCAGTCCCAGTTCCTTGACTGCATCCATGCTAATATAATTAGCAGTGGATCCTGTATCAATGTATGCTGTAGCTTTCTTTGCACCAATAAATCCTGCCAGTTCATATCCTCTATATGCTGCTGTAGCCTGAGCTACTGCAGTTTGAACTGGTTCCTTTCCCTCAACATTTCCTTCCACTCTAGTGGGTAAACTCACAGTGGCCTCTGTTTGTTTATCCACTCTCTTTTGAGACTGCTTTTTCTTTTGAATTAACACTTCTGGAGTGACCCCATCCAGTGTGTTTGCTTCCTGTTCTGTTGCAATAGGGGCTGCAACCACAGGTGTCTCTTGAACACCATCATTTAGTGAGGCTGGTGTTTTTGTAGTGGGTTCTTTAATTTCAATATCATCAGGAGGCTTAGCTGACCCAACACTAGCCTCCTCTTTTAGTTTCCCTTCTTCAGGGCTTTCTGAGCTTGGGACAGTTTGGGACACTGTCTCACCCCATGCTCTGTGCTTCCACATAGAAAACACTTAAAGGATCCTCCCCTTGAGGGTCTAGATCCCATCTGACCTCTCTGTTGCACAGCTTTAACTGAGTTTGCTGCAAGAGGTAGTTGTGGTGTTGCAGCAGCTATCACTGCTGACATCTGTGTATTCCTTTGTCCAAATCTTCCCCTCCCTCTACCTCTGCCTCTAAAGCTGCTAGTAGTGCCACCTCTACTGCCTATAGTTGCAGAGAGTCTTTGAACTGTGAGGATGGCCTTATCCAGATCCCCATCACACAGGGTCATAACCTGTGCTTGCATATTTCTATCTGAGAGCCCATCCACAAAAGCTGCATATCTTTCTTCTTGAGGTAGGTTGGGGAGTCTAAACATCAGCTTTCTGAAGAGCCTGATGTAGCCTAAGGCAGTTCCAGTCTGCCTTAGAGTTCTTAACTGTTTTCTGGCAGTCTCTATTAGGGAGACTGGCTCAAAAACATTCCTTAGTTCTTGAGTGAACTCTTGCCAGCTAGCATACTCTGCTTTTTCCTGATTCATGATCTGTATATCCATCAGGTTTAACCAGCTAAGTGCATCTCCCTGGAGATGTGACTGAAAACAGGATAACCAGTCTCTCTCTAAGATGTGTTGATTCTGCAACCATCTCTTCATTCCTAGTATCCATTCTGTTGCAGATATCCTTTCATCTCCTGTAAATTTCTCTGGGGGAGTGAGCTTAATCTGTTTGCTGTAAGGTCTATCAGGACCTTGTCCTGAACCTCCTGATGTGCCACTAGGATCTCTATCAGGTGGTCCTCCTCCTGGGGGTCCTCCATCACCACCTCCACCACCACCTCCACCATTTCCTGGCCCTGGAAATCCAGATCCAGATGCTCTAGGCATGTTTGGCCTGTCTGGTCCATTTGGGCCATTTGATCCATTTGGATCCCCTGGATTTCCTCCAGGTGCACCACCACTAGGTGCTCTTTGACTTGTTAATTGCTCAAAGGGGTTTGGTGGTCTGATTCCCATGCCTGATGGTGCTGGGGTAGTGCCCACTGTAAATGTAGCTGGTGGAACTACAGTGGCTGGTGACAGGGACAATGTGGGGATTGGTGATCCCATTGGAAGTGATTGTCCTGTGGTTAGGTCTATAAGACCCAAAGAAGAAGGTCCTGGGGGTAATGGAACTGCTGGAGTGGGTGGTAGTAACCCCACAGTTGCAGGTGCTCCATTAGTAACTGGTGGTAGCACCAGCTCTGCTGCTGAAGTAGGTTGAATTTCCTGTTCTTCTTGTCCCTCTGTACTCAGTCCTTCTGTGACTGTTTGCATCATATACACTGGGACTTCCAGTGGTTGTGTAGGCACAACTGATGCCTGTACATACTCCTTCAGCATTCTATCCATTGTGTGCTTAAGAGATAGCTCTTCTTTCTGTCTAGCTTCTCTTTCTCTTTCCACTAGTACAAGGGCTGTTTGTTCCTCTTTTTGGACTTGTCCTTTCACTGCTTGCAATTCAGAATACAAATCTTGCATTTGTTTCTGATAAGTTTGCTGGAACATTCCTTGTTCCTGATGCATTTGTTCTTCCTTCTGCACTTGTCCCTTAATTGTCTGCAGTTCGGAAAACAAGTCTTGCATCTGCTTATTCTGTACAGTCTGATGAGATTGCTGGAACAGCCCCTGTTCCTGTTGCATCTGATCTTTCAGATATGCAATACTCTGTGCATGAGATTTTCCTGTTTCCAGGATTTCTTCTCTCAACTGTGCATAATGTGTACTCAGTTGCTCTTGCACATCAGTCACAAATGACTGCTTCATTGACTGTAGATGGTCTGTAAGCTGTGCTAGCTTTTCTGTCGTCGACTCGACATTCTGTCGCAGAACGACCTGGAGGTCGTTGACTTCAGTTTCGACCCTTTGCTGACTTTCTTGAGTTCGATGAACGAACTCACGGAGACCTTGAATATTTTGCTCCGTCTTTTGGTCGACAGCCACTATGGCTTTTTCCATGTCTGTATGAACAGTTTGGAAGGAACTTTTCAAGTCCGTTGCTACTGTTTCGCGCCAGACTGCAAGCTGAGCTTGCAGCTGACCTCCTCCTTCAGAACCAGACTCCGTCCGGTTTATCTGAATGTTCTGCGTGTTGTGAACAACCTGCATAGCAGACTCGTCCATAGTGGAGTCTTCAAAAGCCACCATCTGGCTTCCTGATCCACTTGGTATTAACGCCATACTGTGTGCCTCTGACTTTCAGTTGACTTTCCGACAGTTACTGTCAACAGTAGACTGTTGACTTTTCCCTCACTGCCTTTACGTCCAAACGTTTAACGACAAACTCCCAGCGACTAAGCTACCAGTTTTGTGGCCTCCCCGCCACACAACGACAGTTACAGGATAACCTTTTTCCTGTCGTCTGTTTCTGGGTACCACACAAACTGCTGTCGGACACCCTCTTTTTCGTGCGAACCTTTTCGCGGGTGTGTTTGTTTTTCCGACAGAACTAGTAAAAGTCCCCTCAGTGTATAACTAGCGACCAGGCGTATAACCGTCCGCCGATATACCTTGCACGTCAGTGGCTTAGTGCACTAACGCTTCCTGAGTTGACTTTCGCCGCCAGAGTTCGAGTCCGAGCTCCGAAACCAAAAATGTTACGCGAGGCGCTCCGTACGCCGACGCACTTCCGTGTAAAGAGTGAGAGAGGGTGGCGGCTGAGTTCCACAGGGTCACACAAAATCGAATCGAGTCGCACACGGGGTCCACAGTTGCACTCACAGAATTACTGACAAGCAAGGTTACATCAAGCGTCCCATTCTTTTAACTCCCGTTCGACTTTCCCGAGGGTGACTAACCAGCCGTAACACTCCCACTACCCTGACTCACAGCCGCCAGTTCTACTCCTGACTCACTCACACACTCACACACAAGCCCAGACTAAAGCACGTTCCCACTCAGATTCAAACCCGAGACCTCCACCTCGCGAGTCTCACTTTAGTTGATCGAACCACTGTCTTGACCAGGTGCTCTTGCGGTGGTTTCCTCGCTGTAGTTCAGTAGTATCTCCTCAGGGGAATGCTGTCATCTACCGGGGATGCATCTGACGCTTCACAGACGTCAGATGCATGACGCCTTTGACGTCTGACGTCCCTGGACGTCAGCAGCTGGTATCATCCTGAAGATCCACCCCGTCGGGAAGCAAATCTCCCAATATCTGCATGACAGGGGTGGACTTCACCGAGAAGGATCTCATCGCGGCGTGAATCCTCGCCTCGCAAAATGCATAGCTACCATGCATGATGCGAAGGACGGACTTCACGCCGAAGTAGAAGATCCTTCTCACCGGCGTGAGGACGGTCCCGGAGAGATGGAACAAAGGAAGGCCACAGTCGCAAACGCTCTGGGGAGTGGCGGTGGTCCTGAAGAGTAACATCGATTAAGAACAACAAAGAATTCAATATGGCAACTCTTTCCATACTAGGGATCCGACACCGGAGACCGACTGTTCCGATCCCCGATCAGATCACGGAAAACCGTTGCAATGGCACACAATTCTAACCCTAAACTCGTGAGAACCTATTAAGATTCGAACATACAACCTCTAAGACTATAACCATACACTCTAATACTCTAAGCCACCGCACCACGATGGTTTAGTGTGGGTTAAAACAGGTTAAAACGGGTTCCACACATCTCATGTACGAAGACAAAACCAAACCCAAGGGAACAGAGTAGGATTCGAACACCGTCCCACACGGTGTCAAGACATACTACGCTAAGCACTAAGCCAAGCGGAACGCGTTAGAATCTTGGGTGTTGCAATCATATGCCTTAATCTTTTAGCAATTCCGTAAAATTAAAATTTAACAGTGTTACAAAATAACTTAACATCGGTGAAGTATCGTGGCTTAGGGTGCTCCACCGATAAGGTGAATAACCTTAGGCGGTGTGGTCGAGGGTTCGATTCCCCCAGAGCACAATTTGTGTGTGTGCTGAGTGTTTGTGACTTATCCCATAAGTTATAACGCTAAAGGGGATTAGGGAGCGTTTAGATTGAAAGATATCGTGTTCGCCTGGTCCGCGTTGTTAGAATGCATGACTGTAGCTTAGTTGGTGGTGGGTTCGAGTCCCCTTACGCTCTGAACTCTGTGGGTTCACTTTTTTATCCTTTTTTTCTTTGTTATTTTCCTGCTGCAGCCTGACCCGGCACAACAGCCAATATACCCCGCACAGGGCTTCGTTTACCCCGCACAGAGGACTCCTAGCCCACAAACACATTTGACTACTTTCCAGCTTGACCCCGCACAGGGACCATAGTGCCCCGCACAGGGATGCTTTCACGCCGCACAGAGTATCCTCTCACCTGTTCTCCTTGTAGGCTCGGCAACCCTTCTGACACATCAGGTAAGTCTGCTTCTTCAGGTGGCGCACCTTCATCATCCCCTTGAACGATGCGAAAGTCGTCGGTAAGGAGTTGGGCTTCGGAAGTACCGCGGCCATCAACCTCAGCAGGGTCTCGAATGTCTCCCGTGTCATCCCCGATTGGACTTTCAAATGCCAAAGGACCAACATCACCTGAAACAGAAGGTTAGAAGGGTTAGAAGAGCAATGAGAAGGGAAAAAGGTAAAATGACTTCTGTGCGGGGTTTCTGGTTGCCTGTGAAGGGGTCCCAGGTTCTCTGTGCGGGGCTGTCAATCAACCCCGCACAGAAGTCACAATGCGTCGCACACGTACCTGGACCAGGGACATGCTGCATGTGGCGTACAGGGGCTGCCTGAGGGCGGCGTTTCCCTGTACGTCAAACTCCTCCTCCCCGTCCTCCTCCTCCTCTTCCTCCTCCTCCTCTTCCTCCTCCTCCTCCTCCTCTTCCTCCTCCTCCTCTTCCTCCTCCTCCTCTTCATCCCCCTCCTCAACATGTTCATCAGCAACATCATCAGGAATGTCATCAGCAAAGCCGTCTTCGAAAAGAGGCGCATCCCCATCCTGTGCGTGCACCACGGATGGTCCTGCGGGGTCCACCGCAATCTGTACGGGCACCACGGATGTTCCTGTGGGGTCCACCGTGTTCTGTGCGGGGTCCACCTGGTTCTGTGCCGGGTCTGTGCCGCCGTCACGCGCTGTCGGGACACCGCACGCGCGTCAGGTGTGGAAAGGAAGCGAAAAAAACATATTTCCAAGGTTATGACTAACCTGCAGCGATCTCGAGCAGCTCCCTTTCAAGGCGATCCTTGTTCGGGCAAGTTCCACCGTCGCGCTTATGTCTCTTCCAGGAAGTGTCGCTGCCGATTCGCTGTCCACATGCTGGGCAGCAGGGGTCTTCAGTTTGCAGGTATCTCTTCAAGGCGGTGTAGCCCACGCGCTTGGGCATCTTTAACGCTAACGGCAAGGAAACAACAGGTGAGACGGAATGGGACAGAAACTAAAGCAGTCCACATTACGCAAGTCACACTAATTAGTTTATAAATAATGTAACCCACCCCTGGCGCTTCATGCGGGGCAATCGAGCTCGAGAACCCTGGTGAACTCAGTGTGTGCGGTCTACCTTTCTATCGTTTTGCAAAAATGATTGTTTTCTTTCTTGTGCTTACCCTTAACGAGATCGGAGCACTTGAGGAAGTGCTTAACAAAATGACTGGCGACAACGAGGGCAGGGAGCGCGAGATCCTCGAGGAGTACGGCGAACTGAGGCCTTTTACGGCGTCGGCTCTTATTGCGGTGAGGAAAAAATCTGGTTCCACGAAGACGACTGTTATTCGCAAAGGCGGCTCGGTTTAACAACTTGTGATCTGTGTGGTAAACGTTTTACGCTGTGCGGGGTACAGGGTTTTTGTGCGGGGTGTCCATATCTCCGTGCGGGCTTCACGGATTGTTGTGCGGGGGTATGAGGAATTCCTTCTCGATTTGTGCGGGGCCACAGGGACCGTGTGCGGGGTTGTCTCTAAATTCTATGTTGTCTTTTTTTTCAGACTTTCACAGGCAGAAAAATACACTTCTGGTCGACGAAGACGATAAACAAGCCCATATTCAATGTCATCGACGAAGCCCTCGTTTCCACCATCCAAAATATGGAGAGCTACCTGCACGTGGTGGAATCCATTGGCTATGCAGTGGTAGAGCCCATCGATATGGTGAGTGTGCGGGGTGGATGTTCTCATCTGCGGTGCTGTTGTGTGCGGTGTTGCGTGTTTTATGTTTTTTGTGTCTCTGTGCGTGGTTGAAACATTGTGGTGCGGGGTGGTGACGCCTTTGTGCGGTGTACAGGCTGTCGTCGAGGCGGCGAAGGAGATGCTCGTCGCTATGGCGACTCCCACGCCTGCTCGTTTGCCATCTATCAAGAGTACCCAGGCAGAGAGCATCACGGGCAGACTCGACACGAGGCTCATAGTGAAGGTGGTGAAGGACGGGAAAACCAGGCGCCGCTACAAGAACGAAAAAGAGTTTGGGTGGCTAAACAAGGTAAGGCAAGTCCTGTGCGGGGTCCTCAAGGTCAGGTGCGGTGCACAAAATTATATGCACCCCTTCCTCAAATGTTTTGCTAAGTAACGTCTGTGCGGGGCTCCACGACCTTCGTGCGGGGGTACTGGTTGGTTAATTAACTTTTTTCCTCATGTGTGTTTGTATAACAGCTGATCAACCAATACTGGGCTCAGGAAATCGTTCCGACGCTCCGCAACCCGATGAGGATGCTCGCGTCAAGGCAAAATATGCCTGACGGGATAACGGTGAGTAAAAAACAGAGAACTATAAGCTGTGCGGGGTTGCAGTACGTGTGTGCGGGGTTCGGTTGTGTGTGTGCGGGGGGTTGTTGTGTGTGTGTGCGGTGTTTGGGTGTTGGGGAGGGGGTAATGTTAGTGTGTGCGGGGTTAATCATTGTGTGTGCGTGGTGGGCAGGTCGGAGGAAATGTGGTCTCGCCAACCACTCGCCCACGCCTTATTGATATGATGGGGGCGGCGATCTTCCGAATCCTCTTCCACGCCCAGAATCAAGAAGGCGTGGTTGGGGGCCGCATGGGATTCGTCATCGGGTACCGCACGCTCTGCCAACGAGTGGTCGACAGGTAAGCGCCCTTTTCCTGTTCTGTGCGGGGTGTATACGCGTGTGTGCGGGGCTGTGGGGGTTTTATCTGTGTGCGGGGTGTTGTGTGTGTGCGGGGTTCGTGTGTGTGTGTGCGGGTCTAACCCCGGTGTGTGCGGGGCTGTAGGGTGCAGGATAGCAGGCGCAACATCAAGCAGCATAAAAAGCGAATCGACGCCCTCGAGACTGAAAACGCCACCCGCACCGAGAAAATACAAGACACCGTCCACCTGCGCGCCACCCTCGTCCCGAACGACGAGTGGTACACGACCGAGGTAGCGTGGGTGGACGAGGTGAAGGCGATGAGGCGTAGGTTCGCGGAGACGGGAACGCTGCTCCAAGATTCCATGGTGAGTGCAAGACTTGATGTGCGTGTCTCAAATGTCGCTGTGCGGGGTTGGGACGTTTATGTGCGTGGCTGTTATGAATTGTTCTGTGCGGGCCTCGATTGTGTCTGTGCGTGTTTGGTCAAGTGTTGCTGTTTCGGTCTCTGTGCGGGGTGGTAGGTCTTCTGTGCGGGGTTTATGATACTTCGTGCGCTAACTGATTTCTCGTGTGCGCGCAGGTTTGTCAACCACCACCCGAGGAGGAGACCCCGGAGGAGATCGCCCGTGGGAAGCAGCCAAGGGAGCCCACCATTCCCCGTGTACTGCAGCCGCCTCCACTGGATCCAGGTGAGGGATTGATTGGTTGTCGACACATGTTTTTTCCTGTTTCGTGCGGGGTCGGAGGACTTCTGTGCGTGGTTCAAAAAAGTCAGTGTTTGTAACCTGTTTGTTCATGTTCTGGTGTGCGGGGTTTCTATGTGTGTGTGCGGGGCTAAAACTAGTGTGTGCGGCTTAGGAGAGGTATCCGGAAGTCATGACACCGGTGGTCCCTCCGGTGCCTCCGGTACCTCCGGCGGCCCTTTCTCCGAGAGCGCGGAGGCAGCGCTTCACGGTCTTCCAGCACCAGTTCTGGAGGATTCGGTCACAGAGTGCGGCGCTGGTGACGATCACGACAGCCCCGCACAGGATCCCATGGACCCCGCACAGGACATTGGCGACGATGCCGAGCCCGAACCCGACTACGAGTCAAGTGCGGGGGAGGATGAACCGCCCAAAAAAAAGAGGGACAGGGATCGGTTGTACGATAGTGGGAAGAAGTCCATCAGGCAGAAGGCTCTGGAAAAGGCCGAGAAAACGCGGAGGTCCAAGAAGGCGAAGGAGGATTCACCAAAAAAACGCAGGTCGTCGCGCAAGAAGTAAACGGCGGTGCGGGGTTTACGCGCCTGTGTGCGGGGCTGTTGTTTTGTGGCCGAGGAGGAACGTTCGCCGTCACCAAAACGTCGCTCGTTCCGAAAAAAGTAGGTCTGTGCGGGGTATATGGGTTCATGTGCGTGGCTGTTGAGGTTTCTGTGCGGTGGTGGTTGTTTTCCTGATGTTTTTTGTGTGGCATTTTTGGTTCGACATGGCAAGATTAGCCGAAGTTGATCGATTTGGATGAACGTCAAGGTTTTTTTCAGCTTCGGGGACTGGGTTTTCCTGTTTGGTATTGTTATGAATGCGTATCGTGCGGAGTCGGAACGCCGCACACAGCCCTCTGCGGCCTGTTTTTATTCCGACTAACGTGCGTGCTCTTATAGTTTTTTCTGATGATATTGTGGGTTATTAAACCTTGCGGGTTTCGATGAACGGATGAGTTGCTTGGGATTCGGAGACTGGGGCACAACTGTGTGTGTGTTTTTTTGAATGAATTTCCCCCAAAACCCCGAAAACTGCTCGAAAGAGCAAGTGAAAGAGTCAAAAGATCTTCCTTCTTTTTCTTCGCGGTGTTTGTGCGGGTCATGTGGCTGTGTGGGCGGGGGTTGTGGACTTCTGTGCGGGGTACATTGTGTGGATGGTGTTTGGGCTATTAAACCTTGTGGGTTTGGATGAACAGATGGGTTGCTTGGGATTCGGGGACTGTGGGCACTTGTGTGTGTTTTTGTTTTAAGATAATTCCCTCGTTTTACGGTCACCCCGCACAGGGCTCTGTGCGGCGTTGATCTCCTGTGCGGTGTTTATAACCCCGCACATACATCTGTGCGGGGTCGCGAATTCCAGTCGCTGACGACTTTTTCGCGACCCCAGTTTTAAGGGGATTGGAACGCCTGGGAGTCGAACCCAGGTACATCCGACCGTTCCTGATACGTTTCTGTTCTGTTTCGGGTCTTAATTCGTCAGTTCGACGTTCTTCGATATTTGGCGGAGATTCGACCAACCCCGCACAGAGCGGGTTTTCCCATAGTGCAACACCCAATTTTTTCAGCCCCATTCCGAAACAGAGTTTACATGTTCTACGCTTTAAAACGTTTTGATTCTTTTTTCACAAAACATTTATCATTCACATTACCGCAGTAAAGCTGAATGGAGTTGGTGGCTGGTTGGTCTTTCCTTTGTGTGTAGGCTGAAAGGATACACACACAAACGAATCTTTTTCACCCAACGAGAATCGAGAGGAAAGAAAAAAAAAACACCAGCAATCATGTAGGTTTCCTTTTTTTCATGCACATGCAGCAGAAATGATTGCGATCAACTTGTACCTGGGCACTGAAGTTGAAGCCTTGTTGATGGTTTGCCGGAAAAAAAGCAGGAACCCTCTCTGCAGTCCCATGGGCGAATGAGTTCCTCTCCACGCTTTCCCTGTGCTTGGTTTCTTGGGCGATGAGCAGGTTTTGCCTGTGGAGAATCAAAGCAATAAACCAACAAACCTGTCAAGACACACATTTAGAAAAAAAAAACCCAACCCCCAAACCCTGAATCCCCCGTCAGGGAACCAAATTTTCTTTTCCACAGCTTTACTTGTTACTGATATCTAGGTAATGAGGGACTGTTATATATATATACAGATATATCTTCAACCCCTCATTCAAGGTTCTTACTCATGGTTCCACCGAAACGAAAATTGTGTGAAAAACAAAGGAAACTGGGTTTCAAGCAAATCTATTTGCTGTTGTTAATAATAATTTTGCCTGTGGTGCTTTAATAATAAACCCCCATTTCTTTCTCTTTTCCCCCTACCATTTCTTCAACAGCTCTTGTTGCTCCTTGACGAACGATGACAGCACAGTCTTAGTGGCGGTAAGCTCCGAGGCCAGCATCTCCTCCTGAGGAACAGGAACAATAAGAATGACTAAACAAAGAAACTTGATTGCACCATGTCAGCCATGAAAGAGGTACAAGGCTCCTGGCCAAGAATCGAAATTAAAAAAAAAAAACGCTTTCCCAAATATATTTGTGCTATTTCTATATAGAAATAGCACAAGGTTTTCTTAAGCATGATTTGAAAATCTGATGAACAAAAAGTCGTAGTCTTTATTTCACATTCTTTTCTGTATTGGTAGCTTCTTATTTTAACTAGACTGAGAAGTTTTACCTTTTCCTTTCGTAGCTCGTCCAAGCTCCTTTGCAGGTCCCCGATCCGCTTCTATTGAATGTCAAACACAGGAAAAAAATTGGTTGTAACGATTCCAGTCCAAAAGAACACTCCAAGTGAAACCTCTCATGCGTATTGAATTGAAGGTGCTGGACAGGGTTGAGAATGCACTTGAGTAACAAATGATCGCTGTTGAGTCATATGTGTGGTTGAATGAATGAATGACTGACTTCGGGAATTTAGAGGTGCCACCCCCAGTGCACAGTTTGGAGTGCTTTTTTCATTCAGGCTTTGAAAGAGATGACCCCAGCTATGTTCAGTGCCGAGAAAAGGAAATAGGAAAAGGGATACAAGAAGAATGCAGAGGGTTGAGAAATTGGAATCACCTCCAGTGCCACGACTCGGTGGTCAGTCTTGGTGGCAGCCCTCTGTGTAGAAAATGCAAGCAAAAAAAAAAGGAAACCTCGATCAATGGACTGGACCACATTTCCAAAGATTTGTAAGGAGATTCAACTTCCACAGACTGTACCTTCTTTGACAGCCATCCGAAACCGAATTCCAGAAAACACATCCCCAATAGTATGAGCAGGATATGTAGCCAGTCCTCCCTGTAGAAAAAAAGTGCATGGTCGTCAAAGAGCAAGAAAAACATCACATGCGATGACGACTTTGTGCATGCATCCCTACATCAGAAGCGTCATGGTATTCCCGAACATGTTTCTTCCTTGTCGATGTCTCTGAACTTTAAACGCGGGCAGGTGAACTGTAGACAATATGCGCGCGTGAAGAAAAACGACCAGCCCGCCAATAAGTAAGGGGGGCGGGAATGCTACGGTTAGGGTAAGTTAATTAACTCCTTTGATACTGTCAAAATAACCAACATCAGAGCGCTCAGGGGTCGAACCCGAACCGGGCTGCCGCGCCGCCCTGAATTTTCCAAGTCGACGAAAAACGGGTTCGATAGTAACAAAAGAAAACCCACTACATTCGATAGGCGAGGAAGCAAAATTTTTAACCCTCCAGCCCGTAAACAAACGATAGCCCAGCCACCGAGCGATCGCGAATAATCGAATAACCGGATATGACATTCCAACAGCGAAGTGAACAAAAAAAAAAGAAGCCTTGATAACTGCGTCGTGGCGACGCCTCCGTCGAGTGACGCGCGTCTTCGTATGATACGAATTGTATCTCCAAGCCATCCTGTGATGGGCAGTCTGCATGAACTGGAGCAACGCATCCCACAAGTGGTCGCAGAGGGTTCAAAATCGAAAACGCCTCGGGGGGGGGGGGGGTCACTTGGAGCAGACAGGTCGATGTCAGCCGGCCGAAAACGGCATGAAACCTCGGGTCGAGGTGACAACGAGATCGAAAAGTCGTCGCGATCCCTCCTCCAACGAATCTCTCCTCTCAAAACGGCGGCGGTTGCGTCGAGTGGATTGATCCAAATTTTCAATCCGACATGTAGTGGGTGTTGGATCCATCCCCTATCGATTGATTTTTGGGAGGCTTTTGACAGTGGAAGCTATTCAGAGTTCTGGGGTCTTGTCCCGCCCAAAAAACGGAAGAAAAAAATAAAGGTCCATTCTGTTATTTTAAAATAAAGTGAAATATCACTAATGCATTTCTATTAACATGCGAAAACGAAAAATCATTGAAAGCGCTCCAATAATGCCAATAATTCCATGAGTCCATTGCATCCCGAAATGTACAAAGAGCAAACATCAAATATGTTTTTTTCCCTTCCTCAGAATATTCTCTCCGTTTTCTTCCCCAATTTTTGATATTTTGTCTATTTTTATTCCTGTTCAGATGGCGATGGTGTGTATTTTTGCAGGCGTTTTTGAAGAACGCAGGTGAAACGCTCGCGTCAGTTTTTGAGGTGTCGATACACCCTGCGAAACGACATCAATGAGTGGATTGAAAAAAGGCTTCGAAGAAAGCCTTCGACGTGATGGCGAGAAGGATGCCCTTCGGTGCCCGACCGAATCTGGCGGAACCGCTGCGAACGAAATCGACGGATTTGGGCAAATGGACTTCGAAAACCCAAATACCCCTCGTGTACAGCGAGCGCTACAACTTTCAGTTTTGGGGCATCGAGAAGCTGCATCCCTTTGACTCCTGCAAGTTTCGCTCGATCATCGGTCGATTGAGCGATGCTGGGCTGGTGGCGAAAAGTGAATGCGTGGAACCGGTCGAGGTGCCCAAAGACGTCCTTTTGGACGTCCATGAAGCGTCGTACTTGAGAAAACTGGAAAGGAATAAACTGTACGTCGTACAGGTAGGGATTTCCATCAGAACAAAGCAGAGGGTCGAATCGATAATCGAAATGGACTTGAGGGGTGGGTGTCGCAATATCAATTCGATCAATTTTTTTTTGGTTCTGATTACTCATTATGGGTAGATATTCGGTGGGTCTGACATACACACATGCACAAAGACTTTCTTATTTATTATCCCTTTTTTTTTCGGGGGGGGGGAGGGATTCTTATAGCATGTACAGCTCCTGTGTAAAAGGACCTGTGTAAGATTCTAAAATTTCTTTCAAAAAACAACCAAAGGTGGTGGAGCTGTTTCCTTTGCTGTTCGTGCCGAATTTCCTGGTGCAAAACAAGTTGATGGTGCCCATGCGATTTCACGTGGCTGGCACGATGCTGGCTGCACTGATGGCGGTGGAAAAGGGGTGGGCCATAAATCTCGGCGGAGGGATGCATCATGCATGCCACAACGAAGGCATGGGCTGGTGTTTCTATTCGGACATCTATTTGGCGGTGCGACGAGTTCGAGAGGTCAGTCCCCCCCGCCCCCTCCCCCCCGAGGTTATCAACAGGTATTTGCATTTTCCTCATTCCGACCAAATTGCAAAATGAAAGGTATTCCACCTAGGAGAGAGGATCAGCCCCTGAATTCATGTCGAAAACCCCACTTCATCTTCCGAATTTTGCTGCAGTTTCGCTCCAGTTTTGACATTCTGGTAACCAGCTGAAATGTACTGAATTCACCAATGCTCCCAGGCAACAGCGGGCGAAATCCAGAAAGTATTAGTCATAGATCTGGACGTCCATCAAGGGAACGGAATCGCCCGTGATAAAATGCACTTCCAAGACGATGATCTTTTCATCCTGGACATGTACAACTCCGAAATATTTCCACGGGATCTCCCAGCCATGCCCAGCATCGGCACGAAAGTCAGTTTCGGCTGTGGGGAAAGCGGTGAAACCTATCTACCCAATTTGAGAAAAGCGTTGCAATCGGCCCGGGAGGCGTTCGAACCCGACATGGTTTTTTTCAATGCGGGGACGGATGTGTTGGAGGGTGATCCGTTGGGGCGGGTGTGTCTTTCCAGCAGAGATGTGGTGGAAAGGGATGAAATCGTGTTTGGTTTTGCAAAGGAACTGGATGTCCCGATATGCATGGTGTTGTCAGGAGGGTATTTGCGGACCAGTGCCGAAGTGATCTCGAATTCGATTACTAATTTGATCAAAACCTATGGGCTGATTGGTGGCGGGGAGAATGTGGGGTGATAATTTGAAGAGAAGAGTTTTCTGGGTTTTGTTTTGTTTTTTTTGGGGGGGGGGTGGGGGAAATCGATTTTTCTTTTCTTTACATGGGATGTTAGGGTGCAAGTCCGGAATGTCATTCAAGGCCAGCAGGGGAGAGAATTGTTGTGTTTTAGTTGCAGTAATAGTTGGAAAATAAGATATGAGGAGCAGTTGAGTTTTTTTTGGGGGGGTATCTTGAACTCAAGTCCTGGGGTGGTTTCTTCTTTAGAGTGTACATCGCATTTTCTTTTGCCAAACAAGAAAAAGTCCCAGTTCGTTTTTGCGACAGAACAAAAGAAGCTGAGAAAGAGTCCATGTTTTTTAGTTTTGACAAGGGGGTTCGATTGGTTGATGGTTTTGGAGTATTTAAGATTTGCTTTTGAAGAGAGCTTTTTCTGTTCATTGCACAACACAAAACTGAAAGAAACAGAATCGTTTTTTTTTCCCCTTCGAGGCTGAAAAAAACCCATGTCTGCCGCTCCCATTATGAAAAATAAGTGATATGGCCCTTTGTAGTTTTCTGTTTTTGTTTCTTTTTCCCTGTTTTCTTGCGAGTTTATAGATGGTATGTTGTGCAGTAATGAGATGCTGCATCACGATTTGTCAAGTTTGCAATATTGTCGAGTTCGAAAAGGTGTTGCACACAAAGGATGTTGAAAACACTATTTATCATCAAGGATTTTTTATTCAAATCCTATAATATAATCCTATAATATTTCAATTCAGTATAATTTGAAACTGAAATGATTTTGCACATGGCCAAAAACCCGTTATGGGCTGACTCAGGAAAGAAGCAAAAAAACACCGTATCATCACAATGTCCATATCTAGCTCTCTGCCCCAAAGGGAAAAAAGAAAAAAAGGGAACTCATTCGAGAATCTCCAAGAAACCCGCTGAAATTCAATGTATATATATATAGAATTTATCGGGGTGTGGATGCAGGATGAAACATATAGATCACGCCACCCAGGAGAATTCGATCATTATCATAGTTGTCACTGAAGCTGCAGAAATCGATCATTGAATCTAGGGAATCTATGGCTCAGCGTCCATCGTTGCAAGATATTTGTATGTGGTCAACAATTCAAATCCAGTACTTTATTTTTTTCGTGGAGCTGTCTCTGTGAAAAATTAAATAAGCCAACAGACCAGTCTCCAGAGAATTGAATGCCTGCGGAATGTGTTGAAGGAGAATCCGTTGAAGGATGGAAAATAGGCTCCCCCCCCCCCAAAAAAAAAGACAAAAAATAATAGTGATGAAAAAGAGCAAAAAAAAATATATATATATATATAGACATATCTTGATCGATCATTGGGCGGAGAATTTAGCTTCAGAAACCTTCTCAACTGTTTACCTTACTACCATTGTTTTCCTCTTTTACAGAAATGTATAGTTTCAACATACACCACATGCCCCCCCCCCCTTTCACAAAAAGCACTCCTCACCGCTCCTTTTGAAAGTACAAATAATATCGACGAGGGAAAAAAAAAAGAAATTCGACTCGCATCAGCAACCCATACCACACCTTGATATTTCAATTCCCTTTTTTATTAACTTTTTTTTTTCTTTTCGACATTTTTTCGAATTAACTTCCTTTGTTTTCTATCTAATCAAGTTTTCTCCTACCCCAATACCTCAAAAGGTTACTATATACAGCAATGCATACTTCTTTTTTGATCCATTGGATCAAAAAGATCTCTCTTTTTCCTCCCTCGTTCATTAAAAAAAACAAAATGTAAAAAATGTATCCCAGTGGGTTTTTCCGATGGAAAAAACAAAAATCAACGCTCCATCAGCTGCACTTTTTTTTGGCAGGACAGTTCCCCTGAACAAAAAAGAAAAAATGCCAAGTGCTAAAAAACAAGCAAAAAAAAAATTATATTTACACTCCTTTCCTTTAAAAAAAGAAGATGAAGAGAAACTCAACACAGGGCAATGATATTTTGGGGAAGCCAAACAGGCTCCAAAATATCTTATCTGTGAAAAATAATAATTATTACTTTTTTATTTTCCTACTTTTTTCAAGGGGGACTAGTTTTTTTTCTTCTCAGAGGGAGTCTGACTCTTCGATATCGAGCGAAAGGAACAAATATTAAAAAGAAAGTATTGATGAACCAGGACATCCAAAGTTTTTCGTTTAGCAACAATGATTGCTTTTCTTTAAATCTATTCCTGATGGAGTGGGTTTTCCAACCACTGTAGTGGGTGCAACCACCAGGAAATTTGTAAACTCCAGTGATTGTTCCCCCCTGCAAGATAGCATCAGTATTTGATATCCCCCCCCCCATCCCCCTGTTTTGATATCTTGAAACTTTGGGTGGCTGGGGGTGAGGTTTCCATGTGTTGTTGCCAAAATTGCATAAAATATCACGTGATCCTACCAAAAACGCTCCTCGGCCGTACCTGGTTCAAACAGGTGCAACGATTTCAACACGGAGTGCACTTTTTTCCTTCTGGCTTTCAGCGACCTCACTTTTCTTTCGACGGACGCGATCACGGAGTACACCCTTTTCACTTCCCAGCTCCAGGCAGACGGGCTCTCGGACACCGTTTTCAAAGTCCTGCACGTTTGACTGGCTGCCTTGAAATCGGCAGAATTCAACAGCACAAAAGTGGCTCTCCAAAACGGCCAAGGGAGATTGGAAAAGTCCAGGCCAATCCCAGCGCCGTCGCTGGGTGTCGTGAATTCCATACGATTCGTCGTTTTTTTTCTCTGTTGGGTTCTTTTTTGTGGGTGGAGCAAACCTGACCGTGTTTTTCTCGGGGAGGAGGTGGGAGGAATGAGCTGACGGATGGATTTCGTAACCCTCCCTGTTTTGTCGGCAGGGTGTGCGGAGCAACGACAGAATTAACTTTGAAGGAAGGGGTCAGCTCACCCCTTCTCTTCTGTTCGTCGAGGAGTGGACGCCAGCAGCGCTCGCAGAAAAAGCAGAAACAGAAGTCGAGAAAAATGGAAGGGGGCTCGTTCGCAGAAGAGAACGGCTGAAGGTAACAGAGGCGGCGTTACACCCGTAACGCAGATTTGTGTTCGAATACGTTACATCGAGCTGAGGGTTTTGCTTGCAAATGAACGTTTCTCCTGCACTGCGTCAGGTCAAAAAGCTGAAATTGAGAGAGTCTTGAAAACCTCTCTCGTATGGCCAAAACAGGAAAGAATCGCGTCAGGAAAAAGTCGTCGCCTCGGACGTCACGAGCGCTACGTTAGGACGCGATGTTCCATTGCGACTGCTGCTTGACCCCCGATGCAAAGAAATTGAAAGAGGTGGCGAAAAGGACACCGTTTACTTTCAGCGAGTTGCTGCGCTTGTCCACGAAGTTCACTGAACTGGACGAGGATGGCAGCGGGACGTTATCCACACAGGTGATGACGTAATCCAATTGCAGCCTTTTATGTTGTGGACTCCAAAGCCCTCCACAAATGTATCTACAGAATACACTAAAAAAAAGAAAAAAATTCACTGTGGGTGGGTCAAGTGTCCATCTGTGACAGTCAGCCTGTCAGACATGCAACATACTGGATTTTGCAAGCAAACAATGCCCACTCTGACCCAAGCTACTCTCACTCTTTACACTCACCCATATCACACTTCACTCTCACTCTCACTCTCACTCTCACTCTCACTCTTTCCAGCGCCTTGTTCCCTGTAAAACCCAAAAGTCTGAAATCTGGGATGGCCACGTATTCCACACAGGAGCTATGCACTCTTCCAGAACTTCGAGCAAATCCTTTCGGACCCAGGATGTGTCTGCTTTTCAGCGAAACCGGCTGCGGTCAATTGACTTTCTTCCAGTTCATCAACATGATGGGAATTTTCTGCGAGAGGACGAGTCTGGAGCTGAAAACCATATGGGCATTTGCGATATGGGATTTCGACGGTCGGTGCACTTTCCCCTTGTTTTCTCCCACGAGCCAGCACTTTTTTTTCCATTTTTGAGAAGATTTTTTTTTCACTTCTCTGGAGTTCGATCTCATGAATTGGGGGACACACTTCCTGCTTGCAACAATAACTCACTTACTTTTCCACCTCAAAATGATAAATATAGTCATCTGACTCTTCCCCAACCCCCCCCCCCCAAAAAAAAAAATAACACACACTCTACAGAAAAAAAGACTTTTTCGTCCCAACAGTCCTGTTTTGGTTGGGTTTTTTTCTCGTGGGTTATCCAAGGCCCAGCTGTTGCTCGAAATCAAACTGACAAAAATGCCCTCTTTATTCTCAAAACGATGTATCTTTTGCATTCAGGGGATGATATCCTCAGCCCAGAGGACATCAAAGAAGGGCTCCGTCTCATAACCACATCATCGGCCAATCAAAATCACAGCCACCACTCCAACGATCCTTCATTGACGGGAGGAGTGAGTGATTCTGAAGCTTCGTTCGCGTCGTCCAGAAGCAAGACCTCCATGCTGTCCTCCACAAGAAAGGCAAAACAGGAAACAGCGCTAGACCCTCGAGATGTGGACATGGTATTTGTCGATTTTACAATGGATGCACTGTTTTCATCAGCTTCCATCCCGATCGAACAGATTTTCAGGCATTGAAAAACTAAAAGGATGAAAAAGTTTCAGGGAAAAAATGAAACGTTTCAGTGGACGGCAGGATTGTCTGTGGCTGAGTTTACTTCAGTTCGAATCCTGGAAATATGCGATATTTTGGGTTCTCCGAAACGCTCCTGGACAGCAATGCCCTGGTGAGTTGAACATGCTGAATAGGGGTTTTCACTTTTTTTGTTCCTTTTCTTTTGCCAGGTGGTTGAAAGAATTTTTCACGAGGTGGACCCCATGGATGCCGGCCTGACCTTCACCGACTTTCAAAGCGTTATTTCAAGAATGCCGGATTTTCTGGAAAATTTCAGGATGACTGCATGACTGCATGGCGCTTTTCTTGTTGCCATAATTTTATTATTTCAAATCCATTTTTTGAAAGGATCAAAAAAGCATGTTCACAGCGAAGAGTATCTGACTGGAAAAAAAAAACTAACCCAGAAATAAAAAAGAACTGACCCTTCAAAAAGTGTTTTAAAAAAAGAGCTGAAATTTGGAAAGAAGAAAAAAACATACCAATAGTGAGGGGGACTGATGCAACAACAAAAAAAAGATTAGGGTAATACCTACGCAACGTTGACTTGCAATTTGAGGTGATCGAATCCTTCCAAAAGCCAGGAACACACATAAAAAACCTTAAACTTGAAAAAAAAACAAAAAAAACTTGAACTCGGCAAAAATTGCCACATAGACTGGATCCCCATGCATACGTACAACCATATTCACAAAATCTATTTAGACATATATTTATAGATGCATACATATTTGGACTGAATGCAAAATCACAGTCCATTGTTTCAGCAAGGGCAACAACTAAGGGAACCCCCCCCAAAAAAACTAAGCAAATTTTTTGTCCAAATGCAGGAGAAAAAAACATCAAATCTTTACAGGAAAAAAATTGAATGAATGGTTTCAACCAAGAAAACAAAAAGTAGCAATTTGTCTATTTGATTTGTTAATTTCCCACATGCTCTTTCCATCCGTTTCCACGGAATTTTTAGATTTTTTCATTCGGCAGTCACCAAAGCTTTTTTTTCCCCTTGTTCATCCCACTCCTCAACACTTATTTAGAAAGCATTTAAAAAATCAGTCCGACCTCCCAGACACAAAAGAGTCCAAAAATTACCAGCAAAAACAAATCTGCATTTATCCAAGGAACACCAAATTCAACCCCACCCACCCACCCACCCACCGAACTCGAATTCCCGCCATACAATTACAAATCAAGGTTTCTTGATGGAGTGATGCTTTCACTCTCCTTAGAAAATCGAATCCTGCCAGCTATTTCACCACAGCAACTTTTTTTCCAGTTCTTTTTTTTTTTTTCTTGCTTACACATCGGACTCCACAAGCTCCCCGATATAATACGCTTTTAATTGGCTCCAGGCGATTGGATAGGGCCGATGAATGTCCACAAACTCCTCAGTGCAATCCATTCCACTGTGGGCTATGATGCTCAACACGGTCGAAATTGCTGCGGTTTCCCAACCCGGGTGGTTTATGATATGCTCCGAAATATCATACACTTTTCCATGGACAACAATCCAAGCATCATCCTTTGCTTTATGCCTTCGTACCTCCTTCATGGTGTATTTCCCTTTTTTCCTCACACTTCTCTTGGCCACCTGAGGAGCTTCTATGTCAGACTCAGATTTATTTCGTTGCGTGGAAAGAGTGACCTCGGCAGGGTCTTCCCCTGTCGAGAAAACCGGACAAGCGCTCGCTGGAGTCATCGTTTCAGCACGCCCAGTTCGACTTCTCGTCGTCCGATCTGGATAACGTTTTCCCGAGTTGTGCGTCGGACTCGTGTCGGTCGCGGGCTATCTGAACGAAAACGAAAAACAAAAACACGTCACCCGAAAGCTCGCTGGAGCCATCATCTTCCGAGACTCGAGGGGTGGAATGAGAAAAACCAATAACTAACCCGAGTGAGAAGCCAAGTGTTTCCGTCTTGCTCGCACCCCTTGTGCCAGCCACGCCAATGCAACAAGGGAGGCCAGAATCTCCCCTATCATGTTATGGGAAGGCTACAACAAAATTTCAAGGGATGTTTGAGTGGTGTCCGTGGAACGTTCTTATGGATTGGTGATTAATCGTAACTGTTGCGACAACTTGACAGAAAAAACGTCTCGTCTGGGGAGAAAAAAAACAAGCGGGGCGGCTTTCGCGCGACTTCCGGAGAATTTCACGACCGTTTCCCCCATTCACAATCACTTTCGCAACGTCACATTCGTCACTTTTCCATATGTTTCGTCACACGACACAGGAGCATGAAAACCATTCACAAGCCACGAGCGCGGCTGTTGCTTTTCTGTTGCTTTCCAGTGGCGGCGGCTGCGAGTGGTGTTGACCAGAACTTCAACCAAAAGTATTGAACTCCCTCGTTGTACAAGGTTGAACGACCAAACTCGGACAGAAATGAAAAGACCTGCGCGTGTTTCTTGTGGTAGCCGCCGCCGAAAAGGAAGAGACGAGTGTGTCAATGTTAGGAAGAAAAACGCATAAGGTGCATGATAGGGGGCACAGTTTCGGTAGCCAGATCTTGTCACTGAATTCCTGCAGTCTTCCCAGTTTTGACTGCAGTCAAAACAACGCTCCCCTTGTTGCTAATAATGAAACACCTCCCGAGTCTGAAATAATTCGTTGCGCCGCTGTTACGGAGGGTGTCCCCCACTCAGGGGGACCAGTTATGATTGGATGTTCCGTTTTATTAGGACAGATATATTGCGAGCGGTTGTGGAAGGTCAGCTAAACTCTCTTATCCTCTCGTTTTGACGTTTCCAGCTGTTCCTTCACAGGAATTCGACCCATGGGAAGACAACCAAAAGATAGTGGACAATAAACCACATCAAACCGCCGCCAGCAGGGTGCGGGAGCGATTCGGAAAACTGTTCAAAAGATGTCAAAGGACGCAGAGACCCCCGCAACCCGAGGCAGCGCCCTATGTCGACGAAGGGCCTATGTTCATGGGACCACATCGGATAGACTCTGTGTACAGATTCTACGTATCGGATTTCAACCACAGGATGGAAGTATTGAGGAGCGAGCTGGAAGAGATGCGCAAACTCGGGGCGCACACTTACGCACGGCACCAAGCTTTTCACGTGTTTACTGGATTTCGGAGCCAGGAACTCATGGAGGAGCTGAAGACTGTGAAACGAGAGTTCCGAGCATGTCAGGCGAAATGTTACGGAATTGGGGAGTATTCCTTTGAGGAAGCACAATTCTACCACGATATGCAGGCCCAATACTACCATCGGTCACAAGCCCAGCAAAGGAGTTTTTTTCAAACCTATGAGTCTTCATTGCAGCAGTATGAGACTGATGCCGATCAGTCTCCTGATTTCAGCCACCGGCAATGGTATTCTCCTGTGCAAGAAAGACGACCACAGAATGTGCGTTTTGAAGCACCAGAGAGCAGCCCAGTTGAGCAAGAGGCGTCCAGAGTTGGACAGGGCGCTGACGAGGATTGGTCAGAAGCTGTTTCAAAGAATTACCGTGACCTGAGGAAAGACGTGATGTCGAAGTCTATGGGGAACTTGGACGCTCTCAGAGAAAGAATTGACTTCAGCGACGGCCCATCAAGGCTGCGTTTGCTGGAGACCTTGAAACAGTCGTCTGGCGATCAGTTTGCATCCCCGGAGTCCCCGCATAATCCTATGCTCATGGTGAATGCAAACCCCCTCTACTCAAAAAGGGTGACATCTCCAGGTTCTGATGTGGCGAGCACGCACTCTTTGGGTGGACCTTATTTCCAGATGCAGCCATTCCGTAGTTCGAATCCCTCCGAAAAATACCAGTGCAATGCACACACCGGCGTGTCCTCGTTGAGCCTGCCATTCTGCACCAGCAACGATGGGATGCGGTCGGAGCTGAACACGGGGATGTCGTGCACGTCGCGGAAAAATAGCGGCACTTGTCCGAATTCCTTCATTCAGGCGCGCGAGGAGACACTGCCCTCCGTTCCTTCGTTTTCAAAGTATGAAAAAGAAATGGCAAAATCGCAGCACGCCAAATTTGATGAAGGGAGATCAGAGGCTGGTGCTGGGGGGGAACATTCGGAACAACAGATGATGGAGGCGAATGTGGTTGAGGGTGGCGAAGTCCCATTCAATATCCTTCTATCTAGCTGGGTTTCAAAAGCTTCTGAAGATAAGCCACAGCATCGATTAAGCTCCCAAGAGATAGAAAGGCGTCTGAGTGGAATAGAAGAGTCAGAAGAAGATGCTGGGAATTGGAATGAATCCTGTGAAAATCACGAAGATAGTTTCTCCACCAGCGTTGATAAGATACATATGATAGACGACGACCCCATCGAAGAGGGGCAGACGTCACAGGTAGCGGCACCATACAGTGCTCCAGACAACGAGGTAAAAGCCCAAAACGTCGAAGCAATTGAAGATACGAAAGTCATCCCACCTCCAAATAATTCGGACTCCCAACAGAAAGACTGCACGGAAGAAGGAAACGAGGACGAGGATACGTGTGGAGCCCATGACATCGAAACTCAACGTTCAGGGGAGGGTGCAGCAAGTGGAGAAAGCTTGACTTTGCAACCAAATGTCCATACACTAAGTAGTCAAGAGGGAGTTGCCGGTCAGCAGCAAAGGTCGGAGGGGAACGACGACTTGATTCCACTCTCTGTTTCAGAGGAGCATACTGTGGCCAATGGGAACCAAGGTGAAGAGGTGTTTCAGGATGAGGAGATCATAGAGAGCCTTGTCAATCAACAAGAGGAATCGACGCCGGATGCGGTCGATGCTTCGCAGTGTGAATATACCCTTCAAAGTTGTGTCTCCACCAGCGAAAGGGAGCCGTCCCTGCCCATTCAACAAGACGGTATCGCTGTTTTCAAGAGCCCGACGTACACCAGCTCGGATGTGGTCGAGGGTGGCGACCATACACAAGATCCGCATTCTCTTGTGGAGGAGAAAATTGAAACTCAAGTTGTGGAAGGTGACAGTGAAGAACCAACACAAACACAACAATCAGAAGAAATTGGAGCTGATGTAGGAGACGGGGATCTCACATCCCCACCACAACCTGAAACAAGCTGCTTCCCCCTAGACACAACCCCAAATGGAGAAGAGGAAGCACCTCTTCCAGAAATAATTGAAGATTTGGCTCCTGGCTGCGATGGAGTGACGATCAAAGCGGAGCAAGCCGTTCTCGATGGAGTGAGGGAGATGCCAGGAGGAACAACAGACACACCTGAAAACGACCAGGGAGCTCCAGAAGCGCAAAGTGGGGATCCTGATTCTGGCGGACCCGAGACTGGAATCTGCGAAGAAACGAAGCCTGCGACAGAAGTCGTCCACGCTGTCGCAGAAAGTTCCTTTTGTTCCTTTTACGAAAGTTTTGCCAAAGGACCGGAACTCCAAACAGTACACACTGCAGTTGGCAAATTTATCCAACCTACCCCTGCAGAGAAAGTTCCAGAGAGAGCTTCAAAGAGCGGCTCTCCAGAGAGTGTCTCACCAGATGCACAGAACACCATGCCCAGCAATGCGGGGATCCCTGTCGAAGGATGGATGGAGCCGATTTTGACTGGAGACAATGACGACGCGGGCAGGAAAAAGCAAAAGAAGAAGAAAAAACCGAAAAAGAAAAAGAAAGCCCCCCAACCAGACAGTTCTCAAAACGAATGTCACCCTGCCACTACACCTGATGCGCCGCAGTCAAGCACTGGACTCACAGCAACGATTCCACATCCAGAACCCTGCAGTAGTGTTAATGCACCGAATCAGCTTCTCGAGTGGCAGCGTGGATCTCCATCACAAAGTCAAGGACGGGCCCAAGCCAGTGATTGCAATCAATCGTCTCTCCAGGAGGGCCCAGCAGAAGAAGACGTGATACTAGACGAATTGCTGGAGAGCATCGCTATCTCAGACGATAGCATTCACCACGATGGCGACGCCTCAACGTCAACCGTTCCACAGCAGAGAGCCTGTCATGAGGAACAGAGTTCTGTAGACGGCTGCTTAAAAGCGATCAGTTCTTTGCGTCACGGAGATGGTGGGTTCAGTGGTGATTCGGAGTTTCCTTCCCCTGCTTTCAGTGGCAGGGAATCCCCGTCAGGCGAAGATAGGTTGAACTTCACTCAGGAGAGGTATCACCGACAAGGGTCGTCAGTTCAATCGGAAGTTTCGTGCTTGTCTTGGCGAAGGGAAGGCCGTTTAGAAGAGCCGGACGTTCTCACAGTCTCCCCTGAACCGGAATGCTTCGAGGACACGGGCAACTGTGACGAAGGCGTAGGGGATGGAAATGGGATCATGCTGAAATTGCCACAGAATATCCCCAATTTTGATGAAGAACATGATCTAGACGTCATAAAGTGCCCCAAGGGGTTGGCTGAATGGACGGGAGGGCGGCGGCTGAGTGATGAGGTCGAAATCGTCGATTGTGTGCACAGTTCGGTTCAAGGGGAGGAATGAGGCAGAGAGAGAGCTGAGCTTTCAGTTTGGAGGTGGTTTGGGGTGGAGGTTGGTGGCCTGGAAGGGGGGTATGGTGTGAAGACAACTTTTCTACTGTTTATGTTTCTTTGGGTTCGAAAAAATGTATCGGTGTTCAAAGGGTGGGGTTACTCTCTTTAATGTCCGTGATACAACCAGTGGTGCGTGGGTGGCCGTGTCTGGTTGGCTGATGGTGCGTAGAAATACCAAAACAAAGTGCAAATTTCAGCAATTTACAAACAAATTTTATGAAGTTCACCATCTGTCTTATTGCACAACAAGCAAACAGGATTGAACGGGACATCCTCTCACTCCTTCAATCCTTTCCTTTCCTTTTTCATTTTCTCCCCCCCACTTTTGCCTTTTTGTCCCTCCACTCTTTTTCTATCGACAAAAAAAGCCAAAACTCAGCAAGAGGATTCCCCTCCTCCCCCCCCCCCCCCACTGTCGGGACAAAAAATTGAACCAAATATCCCAAGGAATCAATATGGAGTAGGGAAAAAATGTGCTAGGAATAAATAAAGATAGACAGAAAAAAAAGAAAGAGAAATAGAGAGAGACAGCAAGGTTTAAGAAACACCGAAGTCATGCATTACACACACTACTGACCTCAGCTGAACCAACCCCCCCCCCTCTCCCCCCAAGTAAACCCCAGACAAAACTGAAAAATCGGTTCAATTATCACATCACACTCCATAACTCATATGAGTTCTCGCTTTCCTTTTTCCTGCTCCCCCTAGGTTTGCAAATTGCTACCCCCACCCCCCTGTTCGAGAGGAATCATCACCTCCTTTCTAATTAGTTCATGTTCTCAAATATCTCCAATCCCCCCCCCCCACACACAAAAAAAAGCCCCTATGCTCTTCTACCCTCGCCTTTTCTTCACAGAAAATTAACAACTGGCAGCGAATGTTCGATTTTCCATGGCTTTTCCTCCCTCCCCCCCCAAATAGCAGTGGTCACCTCAAAAATGAAACTGGAAGCCACAGAGCTGTGCATCAATTTCACTAAGCTTTTTTTTTTCTTCTACGAATCTATTTTTTTTCTTTTTCGGGCAACAATAAAAAGAGTGAACATCATTGGGTAGCAGGTGGAAGGTCATTAGTCGGAAGGTGAGTGAGTGTTCCCCTGGCTTTTAAAAAAAAAAATGCAACCATTTTTCTCCTAAACTCGAGTGCTTGAAATCGATAACTCGTGTTTCCTCTTGTTTCTTCCCTTTTCTTTTTTTGTCCCTTCTGCTCGTCAATTCTCTTTTTATCCTTTTCTTTGGCCAAAAACACACACAACACATACCATCTCCAAAAAACTGATGGCATGCATCCACCCGTCTCCAAAAACAAACACCCATAAGCTTCCTTCACTGCTGCTTTTCATTCAAAACCAAAAAAAATCCTAGCCAGAAAAGAAACAAGAACCCAGCACATCGATTTCTTTTTTTCTGTGCTTGTTTCTTTTCCCCTTGATGCAAAACAAAAGCAACAGAAGGAAAGAGAGTTGTCCATGACCTTAATTTTAAATCCCTCTTTCTGAAGTTGATTCAACCCTTTCCTTTCCTGAATTTCAACCACAGACACTCTTTTAAAACAAACACACATATATGCACAGATGGGTGGAGATATAAATAGACGGCAGCAAAATCAGCAAAGAGAAGGGTGGGTACCCCCCCCCCCCAAACAAAAAACAAAAAAACAAAACAGATATACACCCACCCTGCCAATCATTGCCAAACCACATCCAAGGCCAAATCGTGAAAGGGAAAAAAAATAGAAAATCGAGAAACAGAAGGGAAAATGAAACACACACACACACACACAAACAAACGTGGACTCCCCAGACAAAACCACCCAAAAATTAACACTTGTTCATGCCAACCCCTCCCCCCCCAAAACCCCAATCAATCTCTCCGAAAAACAAGGAAACCACGCAACACGGTCATTTTTCATATCCCACTCGATAAACCCCCCTACACACTCAACACTAGCAACTCTCTCTCCCTCTTTTTTCTTCTTGTCCTCACCCTTTTTTTGTCCTTTCTCACTCTTTTTCGGCCATCCGAGTTCAAAAAGAAAGATCAAACTTAACTAACGGGGACACACAGCGGGTTCAATTCTTTTGTTTAATTTCTTTCTTTTTTTTTTCCCCCAACAAATATGTGCAAAAGAAAGATTTCGATCGGTTCACCCCCCACCCCTCACGTAGCATTAAACTGTAGCCCAAAAGAAAACAGTCTGTAGCCCAAAAGAAAACAGTGACAGAGAAAACAGTACAACACAGTTTTTCTTTCCTTTTTCTCACTCTTTTTTTTTTCCCAGGAAGAGTGACAGAAACGAGCAGGATTCTATATTTACCAGTGCATCCATCCCATTTCCCCACCCCCACATCCCCAAAAAATACCCCCCGAAACGGAAGAAAAAAACAAAACCACCCTCCACACATGCACACACACACACAACATTCTCTCTCCTTATGATTCCTGTTGCTTTTTTTTTCCCAAATTCCTTATCCTTCCATGCATGCGCAGTTTTTTTTTCTCTTTTTTTCCTTTTCTTGTCCATTAGTCAATCAGCGAGCAGCAATCTCTTCGCTTGGGTGTGGGGTATCGATGTCAGACTGGCATCCCTGTCGGTCGAATCGCCGCCTTTTCCCCCTCCTGAGCTGTGCTCCCCTCCCCAGCCCATCCCTATGGAATTATCCTGCAGATGCATGACTAAAGCTGGCAGGACGAACCCCAGCGAGAGCTGCACTGCAGATATGAATCCGACGCACGTGAATCCGTGGGAAAAGGATTGACCGTCGTCGGGGTTGGGGTTTCCGCACAGGTCGGGGGTGCTGATGGCCGCAAAAAAGATGGACACCAGCTGCACCGGTGTGTGCAGGAGGAACCGCACCTGACACATGCAGAGGAAGAAGCAGAAGAAGCTGAGGAACCCCGATCCGTCGTCTGCTCCACAAAATAAAAAAAAAGCGAAATCTGACTATGCTTTCTTGTTTTTCTCTTTTTTGATTTCTCCCCCACCCCCAACCCCCCTTTTTTTTCGAATTTAACCCTTAAAAAAAAAAAAGAATTCTGTTCTATTTTTAGCTGACATTTGAAGAATCAAAGAAAAAGACGTGCTGACAAAAACAGCAATTATGCAACCGTGCCCAGTTCCCTTCTTCTTTTCTTTTTTTGAAAAAGGACTTTCATTTATTAATATTATCAGCATTATTTTATTTATTTTGGAGGGGATGTCCAAGGTCCTCAAAGGTAGATCGTGCACAAAAAAAAAGCCCCAAAATTCTGATAAACATTTTCTGTTTTTTTTTTTTTTTTTAAACCACATCTTGATTTTTTTCAACATGACCAGAGCATGAGGCGTTCAGCAGATCCCACCTGAATTCCCAAAACTACGCACAGCATGAGCAAAACCCCGAGCAACACAATGATGTGGAGCTCCGGCTGGAAGTTCATGTTGTGTAGAACACGCCATGACATCCAAGTGTTTGCAACAGGCACGACGATCACCCGGTAAATTTGGAAGACATACAGCACAAACCTGAAAAAAAATCAAAAAATCAAAAGATTGAAGCGAGCAGTAAACAGTCAAAATCAGCAGCCAGCGACGGCACTGATTTCTTTTTCAAATAGAAGATTAACAAAAAAATCTGAAGAAGCCTCGTGACTTGGCTGGGAGTTTCTCATACCCAAACAGAAAAAAAAAGAATGAATATTGTTTTCAAAACCTATATTATTCCTGGCAAAAATTTGGACACGATCGACATGTTATGGGTCAGATTTTCCGCCAAGTTTTCCCCAAAATGAAAAGTTACCGCACGGAGCTGGTAATTTCACCAAGAATCCATCCGTACGCATCATTGGTCAAAAATCTTGCTCTGTTCTTTTTTTTTTTCTTAATTCCTATTTCACCATTCTTTTTTTATTGGGCTCACCCATAATGAATGTACTGTTCAAACCACAGCCATCGCATCAGCAATAGGATTACGTCCAGGGCTGCCACTCCCATGCACAGCAAAATGGCGATCAGGGTCTCCCCCTTGACCGCCACTTTCGAGAAATACACGTAAACGATGATCATGCTGACCAGGTTAAAGAAGAAATCCCCCCAGTCCAGGTCGGAATCCTGCGATCCATACTGATCGATCTCGAAGGCATGGTGCTTCCCGATGCCTGACATGCAGACATTCGTCCATTACGTCAATTTTTTACTTTTTTTTGCCAAGTTTCACTGCCTTTTGTTTGTCAATGTACATCATTTTTTTTTCCCTTCTTTTCTTTTTATGGGGATGTTTTATAGCTTTTTGTGCAGTAGAAAATGCCCAGGATCCAGAAGGGGCGACAAGATAGAATTATCTGTGATGATCAAACTTCGATGCTTTTTTCTTGGAAAGGTTATATAGATCTCTCCCATCGGTTTCCTCATCCTATTTCTGTCCATTTTTTTTGTTTCTTTTTTCCATGTTGAGATTTGCTCAGCCTTTGAACGCAACTGTCTGAGCAAAGGGGGCTACACACGGAGGCTTTCAAAAACTCTTTTATAAAAAAAAAAAAAAAGAAATGGATTACATAAAAAAAAAGATGCACAAGCCCCTCCCCCCCCGAAAAAGGACCAAAAACAATTAAAAAAACAACAAAAAAAACCCTTTCACACAGAACCCAACCCCGATCGAACCGCTTTTTCACAGAAGTTCTCTCAAGGAGGAAAAATACTGTGAAAAAAGACACACACCCGGTTCCCTTCGTCTGGACAGCTGCTTTCCCTCCCTACTGCCACCGCTGGTTTCGGTTGTTGCAGGGGCCGGATTCACACCAAGAGATAATTCGCTGGATCGGGAACGGCAGTGCGACATGAGGCCAGCTGCCTTTTCGTGTTGCCTTTGGATGCAGCTACTCGATCTTCTGACCACCTGCATCGAAACGATTTCAATTTTGCTTATTTTTCCCTCCAATTTCAAGACGACTTCTTGGATCCATTCGATGTGCAACCGCGTATGGGCCGAAGAGGAAAAAAAAATACCCCACAATTAGTTTAACCTATTTACTCATTTTATCGTCTTTTCGAGTATTGTATTGAGGCTGGAGGACCTAAAAAGCCAATCCATTATAAAAAATCACACTTTCTTTTTCTTGGGGAAAAAAAGAGTTTGATATGGACCCACCGCCACTAATGATTCAACCATGACATTTCTTTTCCTTTTTTTTATTGGAAGACGAAAGTAGAGGAAACAATACAATATCCGAATTCCAGACTTTTTAGCTAAAAATGCACCCTGTATTTTAACAAATCATTATATTATTAATGGGTTGTGTTCTTTTTTCCACTCTTTCCCCCATCCCCCACCCAGAACGAAATGATCTTTTTTCCATAAAAAGACTCAGTACAGCATCAGCATGACTAATCAATGTTCCATCAAAGACCCATAAACAAAAAAAAATTGGCGAGCAGAGCAAATGCATCATTTGTGCGATCAAGTGTGGAAGGGAAAAGAACAGAAAAAAAAAAAAAAAAGCATGAACACCCCAGAAAATCCTCTCACGTCTCGCACGCCGCTAACAGAGCGAATCGGTCAGTCTGACTTTGGCCCTTCGCCCACCTTGCCTTCCTGATCCTGCCGCCCCTCCTCTATGGATGAGTCATCGTTCAAAGTCGGAGAGCATTCGCCAGCTTGCAGTACTGGTTGTTGCTGCTGCTGTGGATGGGGGTGTTGATAGTGATGGTGGGTTTGGTGTTGCGCATACTGCAAACCTCTCTGTGGGGAAAAAAAAATAGAAGTTGGGGTCAGGGGTTATTTATAGAAAAAATACACACACATATATATATATATTGTCTTTTAAATAAAAAAAAAAACTTCATTAAACAAAGAATGTTCTTTTTTTCTTTTTATGTAGGAAAAAGAAAGGAAGGTTCTTCTAAAAAATAACAATGCTTTTTCTTCTTTCTATGTTAAAAGCCCCCAAGCTTTTGGAGGAAAAAAAATTAAAGTCGTCAAACCCAGCAGGGGGGGTTGTGAGGCGAAACCCTCCAGGATATATTATTGTGAGTTTTTTCTTTGAATGGAAGGATGATCCACTCAAATGCACGAAAAGCACGAAACATCCGAGCGACAAATTTGGTCCATGTCTTACCTTTTGCTTCAAGTGTGGTTCAAGCGGAGTTATGATGTCGTTTACAATCTTTTGCATTTCCTGCAATAAAAATAACGAATAATTAATCCACTATTGGTTAATTACATAAATTTTAGCCATTGAATTATTTCTTCATTTCACCAATACGCAAAACAAAACACAAAATAAAAATATATAGATTTTGTGCACAAGTTTATTCTATTTTAAAAAAATCTGACGAATACATCCAAAAACACAACTTTTTTCAGCGGATTAAGAATAGCGAATTAAAAATGTGTTCAGATACAGGAAAGCCCCCATTAAAATGCGCAATAAAACGCGCATTTGTTATTTTTCCTGATGCAAGACGAAATCCTGAAGGAGAATTTTCTCACCATTCGGCGGGTTGTGTACTTCAACATTTCTGCATATGGGGCAAGAGTTGCGCCCAGCAAACTCACTACGCCCTTTCTGAAAAACGTTTCAATCACAAAGATTAAAAAAAAAACAGCATTCAGCCCCGTGAACAAAAAAAAAACGAAAGAGAGACAGAAAGAACCTAGTAAAAACAAAAAAACAACAAAGCATTTTTTGTTGGACATCAAAGCAACCTGGTCTTCATGATTTGATGTTTACTCATTGACTTTTTATATTTTCATACTTTTAAAATATATATATGTGTGTACATTTATATTTTTAAATATATCTTTTTTTCACCTTTCAAAGGCATTAGCTACTGACGACGCCAAAGAGAGCACCGCAATGACCTGCTTGTTCGAGAACATGGGAACGGCAATCATCGACTGGCCTCCCTTCTCATGCAGCGCCTTCCAGTCCAAAAAATGGGGGCCCCTGAAAAAAAACAAAAAAAACGTGACGGTTGAACTAACTCTTCTGACCTGAAGTTCTCAAAACAACCAAAAACACCCCAAACAGATGTGGCATTCTCCTTCCCCATAGACAAGGAAAATTCCTTGAAAAAATCCCAACGAACAGTTGTACGTTTCAAATACATTGCACGGTTTTTGACCATGGGTATATGTCCACATCATGACTAATCGGCCAAAACTCTGCTGCTGCCACTGGAATCGAGAAGTTGACCAACCAACCAACCAACCAACTAGGCCATCCATCAAATCCATCCATTGGTGTGTGGGGTGCATGCATTCCTCCACCTACTGTTTTGCATAGTCCCCCGTCGACACGATGTCTGACACCACCACCCCGGCATGATAGGCAGCTACGCAAGAAACCGGCCATTGAGGCGGGGACTGCACCACCGGACCTCGGCCCTTGTAGAGGTTAAACACGCAGCAGTTGTTCCAATCCAGATTATTGGACGATCGAAAGGCAAGCACTTTCTCCACGAATTGACGAATGGCGTCGTCCGGCCCTGCAAAGGAGGCCGACATAGGTAGCTTGGGGGCATTTTTCTGTGCACCGCCAGCACCTGCACCAGCAGCAGCTCCACCGTTTTTGCCAGATGCAAAGGTGAAACTGTGCTGATGATTGGAGTGGGACTTGAAATCCTTTGGAAGAAGAAATATGCTGAATATGGTAGGAGGGGAAAGAAAAACAAAAACAAAAAAAAACGTGAAAGGATGAGCAGAAGGAAAAGAATTTAGAACTGGAGAGTGTCAATACGTTGTGTTTCTTTGAACCCTTTGCTTACAGAAAATAATTGCAGAACTCCTCCCCGACACCCCCCAAGCGGGTTTGACTGGTTACCCACCAGCAAGCCAGCAGCAGAAATCAAACTGAAACTGCTGTTGTTTCTTCTTTTCCAAGATCTGGACTGCAGGAAATCTGTGAAGCTGAAAAGATGCGTTCGTCACAGTGCAGGGGGCAACCCGTGCTCACCTTGCGTGGATCAGAAAGGGAAACAGCCTTTCGACTTGCTCCAGAAAAACTCCGAAACGCTCGGAGGCATTTCTGGCGTGCGTCAGTTGCTTTTTCAATTCCACCACCTCAGAAACCTCTAAGTACGTCTGCGCGACACACGTGGTTTTATCAGAACAGGCAGCGAGAAAAACACACACAAAAAACGAAAGAATAATAAAGAAATATAACGAACAAGCGGAATGAGAACTCGTCCAGCCACCCTCGCAATTCTGGAGTGGGAAAATTCTTCCACTTTTTTTTTCTCTTCTTTTTTTCGCAGACGCGTCCAACCGTCTTGTCCAATACTGAAACAATTATTCCTCGCTGGAAGTATGAGCGAAGGGCAGGGGCATTGGTTGGTCAATGCGCGCCGGGAGCTGGCTGGCAGCAAGGAGGCATCCAATACGAAGCGGGGCGAGTTTGTTTCACAAAAAAAATGTCCCAAGGGAAAAAAACCCCACAACAATCTAAAATCCCAGAGCGTGACCCCTCGTCCGCTCCGTACTCAAAAGCAGGAAGCGAAATTAACGATCGAGAGGAAGAGATTCCACGTTTCTGCTGCTCTCGCCCCCACTCTCGCGCAGCGTTCAGCCATGCCGACCTCCCACGCCAATCCCTCCCTCCGTCGAATAATTGCGAGCGTTGGCGTCGGAGGAATTCATTCATTTTTTCTTGTGCTATCTCACCTCAGTCGTCGAGTCGCCGGATGTTTTCTCTGACATTCTCTTTCCGTAGCTCACGCATAAAGCGACGACAATCACGCGCAGGATGATCAGACAAAGGACCACGCAGGTGTCCGCAGCTAGGGCCCCAAACTGGCGAGGAAGGTTTTCAGCCATGCGAAAGCGGGCCGACACTCTAGCAGTTCATGCCTCGAGCGCGCAAAGTGTTTCGCGCAATGCTCTTGCACAAAAGAAAAAAGGGTGGAGGTACGGCCCTTGTCTTCTGACGCGCAGACGTAAGCATGCGTTGAGTAACATTGTCGTTCGTTGACAAAAGGTGGCAATCCGAAATTGAAAGGGCCGAACCCCCCCCTCAATTAAACCCATTTCCAACCTTTAATTCAATCTGTGTGGGGAAGGGGTTTTTTGGGAAACCGAGCCAAAACGTCCCTGGGCGGTGGTGTCGACGGGCTTTTTGGGAAACTGAGGAAACACAGGATGGAGAGGCCTGATGGTGCAGAGAGCTTCTCGGGAGACTTCGCGCTGTCGGATTCCGACGGGATGCAAGTAATCACTGTGACCGCAACCGTCCAAATATGTCCCCAGCTCTTCTGCGATCCCTTGGGCGAGCTTTCTCAACGCGAATGGTCATGAATTGAGGGATTTCGAAGGTTAACATCGCATCAGCATGGCGGACGAAAACGCAAGCGACGAGCGCAGCGAGCGTCTGCACGGAGCCAATCAAGATAAGAAGCGTCACATGCCAAACCACGCACAAGGAAAACGGCTTCGCGCAAACAGACGAATACACTCTGGCGGAGATCGACTTCGCATCTCAAGCAGAAGATATTGAGCGCTTCTTGCTGAGGTGAGAGCCGGAGGACGGCGTGGTGAACCTCATAAATGGTAGAGTTTCTGCAACTGCATGCAACGAGGTATGTGGTGAGTTTTTATGCATTTCTGAAGAGTGGAGCCCCGCTTGCTGGCGGCGCTGGACCAGGGGGACAACTTCGCGTCGATCAAATGTGGGGAACCCTTGACATTACTCGCACCCAAGGTATCAATGTCAAGCATTCAAAAAATCCTGCCTTCAAACAGCTCCTCCCTTGTGTACTTTGCCTTGATGTTGCGCGCGTCTTTTGATGGCCGTTCGATTTATTAGCTGGGGAGCCACTGTTTTTGAGGCACCGACAAAGCTGCTGCACGTGCTCGACTGCCTTGACGACAATCCACACGATTTGGTCTGCACCTGTGTGAGCTGGAATTCCACCGGCAGAACGATCGCAGTTGCCTATGGCAGGTGAGGCGCTTGTCGCTGCTGCCCAGACAGATCGTTGAATTCAGTGTCCTAAGCATCATATTGCTTTCAGAAACGACCTGGATGGGTGGTGCGGGATTCCTGGAGCGCTCGCGACTTGGAACCTTGGGAGAGAGGGACCAAAAGAAAAGCCAGAAGCAAAAATCGACTGTGATTGTTGTCTCACTGCTTGTGCGTTCCACCCAGAAAAGCCAGTACGTTATGCCAGCAGGCACCGCAAAGACTCAGGTTTTACTCCTCTTCAAAATTGCTTGCGTTGCTGATGTCAGATTTTGGTGTAGGCGTTGATCGCAGGGGGAACTTTCAATGGCGACTTGTACATTTGGGACACTGGGGAGGATGGCGGCTGCCAGATCGGGAAATCGGGAATCAGCCATGTCAGCCACCAAGACTCCATTTCAGAGGTTCGCTATCCACCTTAAGCTCTGGCCTCTTTTGAAAAGGCTAGCATTTACAGGTTCTTTCTGGGATTGATAAAGGGGAGCTCAGTTCTTTGAGGTGGGTTCACCCTTTTCAGATTTCCTGGCTCCTTAGTCCACAGCTCGGCGCCAGACGAGGGCGAAAGGATCAGATGTATCAGATCTTGACCCTGGGGTTGGATGGGAGGTTGCTGATCTGGAGTTGGAGCGCAACAGAGAACCCACTTTTCGGGTAAGTTAATTCGTTTTGTGTGGAGAAATCAACATTTCGTTTTTGCCTCTTCACACTCCATCCACATTGATTTTGATTTTTTGCAGTTTTGAGCTGTCTTCGGGAGTTCCATGGGGACATGGTATGGCCTTGTGGGGTGGATCGTCGATGGGGCTCCCAAAGGTATGCATTCCAATATATCTTTTCAGTGGAGGTTGGGTGCCGAACTTAGCACTGCCTGATGGGAGTGTTTCACAAATTCGAACTTGTGCGTCTCACAGGATGGAATCACAGCGGTGGTGGGGACGGTTGCTGGTCAGGTGTTTCATTGCTCCCTGGACCATAACGAGACGATGTGCAAGAGATTCAACGAGGCCGCCACAGCAAACGAGGCGCCTGATTTGCATTGGCGATCCCCCATCAAGGAAACCGAATTCGAGTCGCACGCTGGTCCTGTTTGTGGGGTAGACTGCTCGCCATTTCAGGTGAACGAGAGTGCTTTCCTGAAGTTGAACGTGGACCCCCCCCCACACACACACTCCATCCCAGTGCACTGGGTTACTTTGGGTGCGATTGTCTTGCAGAGGGATTTGTTTTTGAGCTGTGGGGCGGATGGAACGATTCACATGTACTCGTTATTGAATGGGCATTCGATCCTGAGCCTGGAGCCGGCCTCCCATGGCTTATCGTCCGTGAAATGGTCACCATCCCGACCCCTTGTTTTCGCTGTCGCAACTGGTAGGCGTTTTCCCAAAGCAACCATGTGGGATGTTCTAAAGTATTAACGTCTGTTCAGTTGCACTCTGAGTTTTAACGGCTAAGGATCAACCTTCCAGATGATGGCCGAGTGCTTTTCTACGATCTTGGGAAAAGCAGCTTCCACCCAAGCGAAACTCTGGATGCAAGCGAGGTCTCTGGCTCGGTCAGTTCTATGGGTTTCAACAAGCAGTTCGATTCATGGTTCGCCACAGCCCAGGGGAGCACCACCAAGGTAATGCATGTAATGCTTGTTTGAGATGCATGCAACGATACGCAAGAGAGAAGGAATATAAAGAACATGCCACAAGAAATGGAATCAGCTGCAAAAAATGGGGAGCCATTCTCAAGTTTGTCTACCCCAGCTCGTCTCTTCTGCATTGTTCGAGTCCCCTCAGTCTGTCCAAACTTGCACCATTGTTGAATGTTGCAACTTGCTCATGGCAGTCAGTCCTGCACAAGCTAATGCTCCATCATACAGCCCCATTCACAGTTCAAGATTTTTGGTTTTCGCAGTTTGTTAATAAAATTTCCCAGTCTTGCATCCCTCAAAGAATGCCAGGTCTAAGATGGAAACGGGTGCGATCATTAACCAAGTTATTGAAGTTTGTTGGCAACTTTTTGCAGATTTGGGAACTGGGGCAACATTTGACGAGGGAGCAAAGCGTTGAACCCACTCTAGTTCAATTCATTTCGGAGGCAGCATCCGCAGGTCAACCGGGAACCAACATATTCCAGCAAATTCAAAGCAAGTGACTAGACCTAGTCGCTAAACGTGCAAAATACATGTTTGGATTGCACAAAGAGGATCGGGGTACATATACGTGGGTCAACTCAGGCAAAATTGTTTTTTTTCAAGTTTTTTTTTTTTTTGGGGGGGGGGGGGGGTGGCTCGAGAATGGATATTATATTCTGCATCAACTGGTGGGTCTATGATTCGTGCACGGGGGAAGAGGGGGGAGTTGAGAAAAAGGGTAAACGAAACTAAAATAAAAATTGAGTGCTGGAATTAAGTTGTCCATGTCAGTCAGTGGGTACCGCCACTGTCCCCAGCGCTCATGAAAATTATAATGGAAAAAGCAAAAAAATTGGAATGAAAATCATACAATTTCACAGTTTTTCAGGGAACAAAAAACAGTGGTGGAATAGGAAAGCACACCTCACACAATATGGGTTGGGGCTCCTGACATCTACAACTGTTTTCCAAAAATAACTAAAAATTCAGTATGAAAATATTGCAAAAAAAAGCAAATAGAGGAGGAGTTGTCTCTTTACAAATCCATTTTTCCCATCAAACTCACTGCAGCAAGAAGCACCCTCGTCAATTTTTGTGTTTTTTCTTGTGTTTGTTTTTTTTTGTTTTGTTTTTAATCTAAGATTCGATTCTGCCACATGCATCCGCCTGTTCCAATCCCAATGAAAAAAAATCCGTAAAACAAGGATGTCTACCAAAAAAAAAGGGCTAAATTCAAAAAAAAGAAAAGAAACCTGACCTACGCTGTCGCTCAGCATCGATGTCAGGATCAGTATGGAGATCCAATCGAATCTTGAAGTAATCTCTGTTGGACCCAAAAAAAAACGTCAAATCTTTAATTGTTAAACAAACTCACTATTTAAATTTAGAAACAAAATTTTTCATAAATGAACAGAAATCACCACTAAGAAAAAAGCGAGATATTCCACAGGAAAACTGCAGGCGATTGAGCATCCATCACTGCATAATATAAATATAAAATACTTACTCCGTCCGGGAATAACTGTCCACTTTAGTTTGGGGTAACAGTTCACGCGCGAAACGTCCAATTGATGTGAAATTTTGTGGGCAGCATCTCTGATACACGTAGATGAAGCCCACAAAATTCTAGATTCGTTGGTGTACAGGCTGCGATGCAGTGACTCCGAAACCAGAAACGAAGCAAAACCCCCATTTTCACCTTCCTGTGAACGTTTTGACACGTCAAACGTTCATTGTTTGCCACAAACTTTTGTGAACACATTCTTTAGATGTTCTGTGGCGAGCTCAAAAAATTTCGTCGCAATTGAACCAGTGAGTAAAGCATGATGTCGTCGCTCATTAATCGTGACGACTATAAAACCGAGGGAAAGTCGACCTCTGAAACCGAAAATAGCAGCGCAATGCGCGAACTCCACCTCGACCTCGCAAACGTCGGAAACGGAACTCAAGATACCTTTTCGCGCCAGTTCGCTCGAAAATAGGAGCGGAAGTCACCAAGCTGCCTAGAAAATGGGACTTTGATACGAAATGCCAAGCCCATTACATGAGAGGCCAGGTGGAATTTTCAGAGCAAATTTTGGGGATACACTATAAGAAGTGCATATTGTTGCTTGATAACAGTATCTTACAATTTTGGGCTAATTTGGTATGCAAAAAATAAAAGTCGTCGAAGTGAAAATGGGGGTTTTGCTTCGTTTCTGGTTTCGGAGTCACTGCATCGCAGCCTGTACACCAATGAATCTAGAATTTTGTGGGCTTCATCTACGTGTATCAGAGATGCTGCCCACAAAATTTCACATCAATTAGACGTCTCACTCATGAACTGTAACCCAAACATAAGTGGACAGTTATTCACGGACGGAGTAAGTAGTTGTATATTATTATTAACTAATTTCTGATTATTTACTTTTTATTTTTTGGGGGGGGTCACACAGGGTCAAAAAAAAAAAAAAAGAGTTGTATAGAGAGTGACATAATTTCGTAGAGCGAGAAATCAGCTTCCCCTCACGTACCTTTGCCACTTCTTTAGCCTCATCAGTAAGCAACCCATGCACTGCTGCGTTTACAAGTCTGGTGGGGCCAAAAAAAAAAGAATATTACATAACATCATATCAGCAATGTAAAAATATGCATTTTTTTTCTGATTTATTGGACGAAAATATGTGCGTCGATCAGCGGAGTGCCACAAAGCCTTCATTGTGAAAACCAACATGCGATTTACAAAAACAAAAAAAATTGACCAAAAAAAACCCAACAAAACACCCGTTTCAAAGAATATAATTCAAAATATATCTCCCACCCACCTGTAGATCGTTAGCACGAACATGAACAAATGCACGCCCAATTTGATGAATCGATTTTTCTTCTCCTCGGAAACTTGTTTGAAAATTTCTGTTACGTCGGTATACGCCGTTCCTTTGGTGAAAGATCGGATGCACCATGCCGCCAACCCCAAAGGCAGCATTCCAGCAATCCATTTCCCCCCCACCAGAAGAATTCCAGCAAAGGTGCATTGCAGCACCACCTCAGGGATCTAGAAATTAATTTAAAAAAAAAGAAAAAAAAAACATATTCATGTTGATTTTTTTTAAATCAGCATCGAAGCCTTATCGGTGCAATGAAAAAAAATCAAAAAATAAATGGAAAAATGAAAAGAAAGTTTATGTTGGTGTCGTGCATGTGGGCTGTGATTCAGCAATTTGAATCTTTTTTCTTTTTTCAGCAAATTTAAATTTTCAAGGGAAAAATAAATATAATACAATTTAGAAATAAAAATAAAAAATTACACCCACACAATCCGATCGATGAAACATTTCGCCGGCATCCAAAAAAAAAAAAAAAAGAGAAAGAGCTTCATTAGGGGTTCCCCATAACACTCAAACTCAAACAAACAAAAAAATTGTGCATTGAATCCAAATCCACATGGTTTGATTTCCTATTCATTGACATGGATTTTGTTTACATAGATTCTGTTACTTATTACAAAAAGAAAAAAATCTGTTTCGATGCAGCTTACCACCCATTTGTTCACTCGGGCCGAAGCATCATGAGGATTTATGTAATCGTTCTCCAAATCCGTCAGACATATCAACTGCACACACCACTCACAATATTCTGTTCGATTTCTTTACACTTTTAGACTTTTTTTTTTTTTTTTCACGACAAGGTGTTTTAGCGATAATTCCAAAGGGCACCCCTTCGGGGAACTTGTCCATCCAATTGCACAACAGCCTAACCCAAACCACCCCTTATGTAATGCTAAGATCTATATAATAGGGATGTTCAGCAATTCAACGCTAAACACTATTTCAACGTGACTACTAATCGAAATAGCTGCGTTTGGGCGAGTCGGGGGCGAAAACGACAGCAAAATACAGTATTTCAATTTGTAATAACGGCATCATGCATTCATATGTGACAAAAATATATGTAAGACATACACGTATTTCTTTTTTTTCAACAATGGATTTTTTTTCACTTTTTTCGAGCCAAATACAGAGGGAGTGTATTTGATTTGTAGAAAAAAAAATCCCTTTTTGGGTACCAACAAAAACGTCACGACGTCTCCATTCTTTTACAACGAAAAAATTGTCGCGCTCCTCACAAAAGAATAGCGCCAGAAAAAAAAAAAAAGATTGGAACGATGATGCGGCTGAATACAGATACGCTGCGAACCCAACTTAGACAACCGCCCGCGCTTTTGGCTGGAGAACCTACCGTATACATCGTCATCCCGAGCAGCCCCGACTGCATAAACATCGCCAGCAACCATACCACCAAATCCAGCGTCATTTTTTTTCCCCCGAGGCCTGTTCCTCAAAGCAATGTCGCAGAGTCGAAAACCACCCAGAAAGACAAAAGAAAACGTCCGCCCAGACTGAAAACAGATCGAAAAATACTGGGGAGTGAGGTGGGCATGCATGTCAGACGGCAAAATCACGTGGTTTTCTTTTTGACCAAACAGCAGGATTCCCACACATGTGGAAGGAACCTCCTCTTTTTTGTTTTTCCGAATATTCATAGTTGGGGAAAGAACAGGCGTCGGTATTTTTTGCTGCGGTTTTGTTTAGGTGTACTTGCATTCGCCGACTGCGAAAAAAACAGAAAAAAAAACAACGAACGGAATAGGCCGTAAAACCCACGTGGCTAACGGAACACGTGATTCTTTGACTTTGTAACGCTTCGTGCGTGGGGAGGCCTTGGTGGAGTCTTTTTAGAGTCAACAAATACAGCATTTTATTTGGTCGAGCCCGAGCGATATATCCTGTTTTTTTGTGGAAAAATAAGACTATCAGCGCGCGTCGTAAAGGAAAAGGACGTCGAAAAAAGGATGAGGGTCACAAGAGCTGCGGAAGATCCATCCATAGCCTTCTCCCCGCGGCCAAACTTTCCTAGACCAAGGTGGGGAGTTGTTTGCTCAGGATCTTTGTTGCGCTGACTGGATGGTTGGCGAGGGGCCTCCTTGAACGGACGACGACTTTGAGATTGCCAGACGTCGGCAGGAGACGTCTTTATGACGCCCGAAGACTTCCGACTTTTGATTGTCCCCCAAAGTGACCATAGCAAAAAAAAACTGGGGTTACAAGTGTTGGGTAGCTACCTAGCTGTGCTGAGTTTCCCAGACATGAAATCATATTGATGTACTGAAGTCTGCAGTTGGGCAGTTGGTTTGACTATGCTTCCTTTCCTCCCTAAAATTTCCAGTTTTTTTGGGGAAAAACTAGTGTCGAAACAATGAATTTAGATTTTTTTTCCATTATATTGAGAGAATATTGAAAAAAAAAAAATCGAAAATTTGGATTTCTGTGTGAATTCCAGGGGCAACAACAAGAATAGAGTCGTCAGGGAAATGGCCAAACCGGCCAGACGACTGAATTTGGTAACACTTGCATCGACAGGGCGACCATCGGGGTCTCTGACACCTCGCGTAGCTTCTGCAAGGCTGTCTCCGAGAAGGATGCAAAATTGCACCCAGCAAGTGACTGCTGGTAGGAAAACGCAAAGACATGTCTGGACCAGCTCCAGTTGGTTTTTCCGACAGGGACATTGGCAGCGCTCATGGTCGATGAAAAAGTGATCCTGAAACGACAGCGTTCTCTGATTGAGTCCTGTTATTTTCACAGGTGGTGGAAATTTCCCCGCTGAAATTTCCGGCATTGGTTTTGGCTTCCAGGTGCATGTGTTCAGGGATTGGGGGCAGAGACCTTGAGTGATGAGCTTGGTTACCCCATCCGGCCATCGGCAGCTCTACCTGTGGGGGTGTTCGTCGGTCGACCATATACAGTTCCCAAGAGGAGCGATACGGATCATGCTAAAACTGATGAGGAAGCGCAGCTTTGGCATTTGAAAAGAGCCATGGGGTCGTTGAGGTGCTTCGAGCTGCAGTGGGGGCTGGTCCGTTCAGAACTGGAAGCTGCCCTAGCCGAGCACAAGAAGGGGGTATGTGGCTGAAGGAAGGGTTACCTGAATCGGACCCCTCTGGTCAAAAATTTGCTTGCATCAATGAGCGCCGGTCTCTGATGATTTTTTTGGGAAGGGCTGCTGGTTTGTTTCGCTGTCTGAAGATTTCTGTGACGTTTCCAGGCTGAAATCCAGTTTGGGGGGGATGCTACGGTGGAGTCATGCGAGCTGCAGAACGACCTGAAGGATTTGAAGGAGACCAAGATGGTGTTTGAAGCGCAAGCTCGTTCGGCAAAATCTGGAGAGGCGGTGGGGGGCCTGCTCCATGACTTGCATGAGAACAGGGTGAGTCAACATCAGTGGGCGCTCCTTCACCATCGAGTGCCAGTTTTTTAAAGCACACATTTGGGGGGGTCGGAAGATTGTATTTAGGTTGCAACCTGTTTTTCTTGCTGGACAGGCTGCGTTTATCCAACGGGTGCACCAGCTCAAGGGTTCTGTGATGGGGGCGCTGGAAGAAATGAAAGGAGTGACGATCGGACAGAGCCGATGCTCAGGGAACACCAAGAAACTGACCGAATACATGCATCAAGCCTTGGACATCTTGAGTGCGATGGATACGATGGTTTCCCAGGAGAAGTTTGCCACCAAATCCATCAAAAAGAGCGATCTTCTGAATGCTTTGGGGAAGGTGGGTCGTTTTGCAGCGACGCAACAAGAATTCGGCAGTCCTTCCGGTGGAAATCGGCCAGAGGTGCTGTTTGCAAACTCACCGTCGGAACGTGGAGTGCAAAGGGTGGTCAAAACTGGGATGATGTCCGGAAAGAAAACCAAAAAGCTTATGAAAGAACACCTCCAGGGTGCAAAATGAATGATGCTGGGGAAAAGGTTTGGGGGGGGGGGGGGATTGTTGAGAGCTGCTTAGGTTATTGATTTGGTTGGGGCTGCGTGGGAAGGAGTGAGGGTCGGTACCTGCAACGCTAGAATCGTCAATAACGCTCATTTGATGTATGATATATGAACTGAACGCAATAATGGATTTTGAGGGGAGAATTGGGGCAAGTGTTTTGTTCCAAAATTTGTTTGGAGGACAATTTTGTTTGTTTCAAGAGGGGGGGGGGGGGGCTGGAGCTGTTGGGGAATAGATTGGCAAGAATTAGGATGTGATGCTATGGTTATATATGAGTAGGGCTGTTTTTGTTTTGTTCCGTGTGGTGAATGTACATTTGTAACAGTAAAAACAGGGTTAGAAATAACCTCTGGAAGGAATTTGGGCCCAGTTCAACGCGGCCGGCAAAGCGTCCTCTGTAACAAATCCTCCTGAAATGGGGAGTTGGGGATAAAAGTGTGTGTTTTTGTGGTTAATAATTTTTTTCCACACGGGCGACACATCCTTCTGTATATAAATAAATATAATAAATTGGCTCACCCAAAAAATAGATGCTTGAAAAAAAAATTAAAAAAAAATGACCTTTACATAAAAAATCAATACATAAAAAAGTATCTCTGGCCAAACGTTCAACGACCATGGTGCTACAACCGCTTCACTTCCCTAACCATTGCACCAAATTTTTTTTCTCAAGAGAAAAAAAAAAATGAAACATCAAATATTCAAATAAAAATGCAAAAATTAAATTCGCCAATTGAAATTGAAATTGGAAGAAGCCATGCTCAGATGTCGAAGAAACATTCAGGGTTGATGCAGTGACTAATTTCACTATCACCGATATGATAGTAATTGACGAAACCAGACCGATCTCCCCCATGGACATCCGAACCATACTCAGGAGAAGTCTCCACAGGCGACATTCAGAGGTCCTGGTGTGAAAACAACAACATGTGAGAATGCAGACATCGATTAGCAATGCATGGTCTGATCTGATCCTGGATATCCATCATCATCATTGTTTTGCAATTTTTGGGTGCCTTTTTCGTGTGTAATAATGGTTTGATTTGATGTGGCAAAACATTGGGGGTGTCATTCCTGAAACGATTGATTTTACTGGCTGTCTGGGCGCACAGTCCATAAAATCCCAAACTCCGCATTTCGAAATCGTATTTGAAATTGCTATTCTCTGCTCTGCATCGAAAAAAAAAAACTACTCTGCGCACAACCTTCTCCCAAGCGCTGGGTGATCGCTTTATTATCGTTTTTTCTCGTGATTCAGGTAGCGCACCCTAGCTCGCTGGCTCCATATTCTGCCTGCTGCTAAATTGATCGGTGGTGTATTGAAGGCTGTGCTGACCAATGCGGAGTTTGTTTTGCAGATTGAAATCACCATGAAGTCTCAGTTCGTCCTTCTTGTCATTGCGGCCACTATATCTGCGGCGGCGGCGGCGGGTGAAACAGCTGGTGGCGGCGTCCTGGCTCCCGCGCCAGCCGCTGAAGCGCCTGCAGTGCAAGTGGCGGACGTTGATGATCTGGGGAACAAAAGAAGGCTGCTGAGTGCGCCTCCCACGAGCGAATCTATGACTACGGAAGAGCGCGACGTCGACGATCTTGGCAATCGCAGGCGGCTGATGAGCGCACCTCCAATGAGCGAGTCTACCTCCTCTACAGAAAGCGACGTTGATGACCTTGGAAACCGAAGGAAATTGCTGGCTGCCGCTCCAATGAGCGAATCGTCGCCCATGGAACAGACAGACGTTGATGATCTTGGAAACCGAAGGAAATTGCTGGCTGCCACTCCAATGAGCGAACCTGCGTCCATGGAACAGACGGACGTCGATGATCTTGGCAACCGAAGGCGCTTGATGAGCGCGCCTCCAATGAGCGAATCGTCGCCCATGGAACAGACGGACGTTGATGATCTGGGAAACCGAAGAAAATTGCTGGCAGCTGCACCGGTTGTCGAGATGCCTTCCGCTTCCGCGGAGGATATCGACGACCTGGGATCCCGCAGGAAGCTGATGTCTTTTACCTCGATGAATCACAGGAAACTCCTCGCTGCAGCCCCCGCCGCTGAGGAGCTGGTGGGCGACCTCGACGATCTCGACAGCGGTAGGAAGCTGATGGCTGTCGCGCCAATGCCAGAAGACGCATCCGCCGCCGCCAAGGAAGAAGACCAGACATTGCAATTCTTCGATGATTTGACTGACCGCTAAACGTGTTTGGCGCGCGCGCCAACCTCGCGATCCCAAGTTTCGCTCGAGCCTGTTCCTTTCTTTTTTTTTTTCTTGCATGGATGAAAAATAATGCCTGGTGTTTTTAAAGGGAGAGGGGGAATCCACACACACACACAATTATGGCCATGGACTTGTTTTATGATGAATATTTATTTCTTCGGTGTGCTTTTTTTTATCATGTGTGCATTGCGATTGATGGATACAATGATGTGGAGGTCTTTTGCTTTAGAGTATAGGCTTTCGATTTGGGAATTAGGAGCAGGGGAGTTTGATTGGGCAAACCACACATGGGGACTTGTGATATGAAGGAAACCTGAATTGGGTCTGTGATTACAGTGGGATCTGGAATGATGTCGAGTACTTAAAAATTAATCAAAAAAAAACAGCAAAAAAAGAGCTACTTTCGTTTTCTGTAAAATATCGACAGTAGGTTTTTTGTTGTGCTTTTAATTTGAAGTAGCAGTGAAGTAGTGGGGAAAAAGAGACTGATTATTCTCTTTTCAAAAAAAACAATATGATAAAAAAAATTGATGATGTGATATCATGATGGCAGCGGGGATATGTATTTAATGTAAGGGTTTTTACAAGAAAATGAGTAAAAAGAAAAAGAATTAGATATGTGAGTGGATCTTTTTTTTTCCAGTTATGGAAAAGAGAGGAGGAGGTGAATTGTGGAGTACGGGGATGATGATTGGATTGCTGCTAGTGTTTTTCTTTTTTGTATGGGAAATGTTTTTTTTTCTGTTTCCCTCTATTGCATGTCACGAGTCGGGAATAAATTAAAAAGAAGAAAAACGTGTCGATGTTTTGTGGAGCAGTTTGCCTACAATTGTTTGTTTTGATAAAAACAGGAAGTGGATTCGTAGAGAGAGTGTTAGGAGTTTTAGGTATGTTGATGAAAGTGTTGGGGGTTATTTGGGGTCGAATGTGGTTTCTTGTGTGTGTGATTTCTAGAATAGGGATCAAGGTGTGTAAGGAGTTATGATGATAATGAATTGTGTTTCAACAGTGTTTTTTGCATCGACATGCAATTTCCACAAAGAGATAAAGGAATGGAAACAAATGGATGCACTCCCTCTGAATGGATGTTTTCCCAAAACATTTATGCTGTGATTTTTTTCCAAAACAAAACAAACATCAAATTACATTTGTTTCCAAACAAACAAACAAACAAACAAACAATATTACATGCGTAGAAGCCCAGGACTCTATTGCAACGACAAAAGTTTCCTAGATAAAGATCATACCAAACCAAAGAATTCCTACTACCCGGTCGTCATCAAAACGCTCACAGAAGTCGAAACTGTCGTACGAATTTCCCTCTCCCGAAAGACGAAAACGCACACAAGATGCTCCGCCGCCGATAAACTTTCCAGAACCTTTTTTTTTATCGAAATGACAGAAACTTCTTTTCTGTACAATTCTTGCGATTTATTTGGGATGGACTGCATGTTCTCATTTTACGAGGGAAAAGTGTCTGGGGAAGCCACTTTCCTCGTTTCTTTTTGGTGAATATCATGAACAGCGCAGCCATAAAGTTTGCAAAGTCCGTGGAACGCGACGTCGCAAGCGAAGGCAGCGATGACGCCTTCCGGATGCGCGCTCTGTGCAACCTGAAATTGCAGAGCATCGTCAGGGTGAGCGCGCGGCGCCGTGGTATCGTTCATAATATAACTTTTCTTCCCATCTGCGTTTGCAGTCGAGCTGACGCCTTTCTCGTAACGGGACGTCATACACACTCTGGACATTTTTGGTCTCAGCATACATGCACACAGCAAGTGGATTTGCTTCCCAAAAACATGAAAAATGAATCACTTTTGAAGCAAGCTAAAATAAATCGCAGGAAGTTGCTCAATTTTTTCTTCAATATGTGAGTTTGCACAGTGTTTTTTGCCGTTTCCTGACTGACTAAATTTTCTGGCAGTCTTCAGGAAAGCCATCAAAGCCCTGTGAAATGTCTAGCGTTTAATCAAACGGACAAGGAGTTGGAAAATCTCCTGGCATCGGTCGGAGGAAATCAAGTATGGTTAGTCCTGATGCATTGTTTCAGAAAAGTTTTTTAAATAACAATAAATAACAATAAATAAACATATGCATTTTCTAATTTTTTTGTTTATGTATTTTTACAAAAAAATAAATGTTTTTCTTTGGACTGATTTATTTAAAAAAAACAGAGGATGGAAAAGAGAGAAAACCAGAAAAATAAATAAGTGAGCCCAAGAAAAATATAAAATGCTGGAAGGATTTTTTTATTTTCTTTAATTGGTCCAAATTAAATTATTTTTTATTTTTTTCCCCAAATTTTTGGTTTTCCGCCGAGTTGGCATGAATATCAACATCTATATGTTTTGTCGCAGGCCATGGTTTATAATAATCGTTATCTGGAAAGTTATATCAACGTGGTTGGACAATTCACCAATGAAGAAACGACAGAAGTTCCTGGGGGGGTAAGCGACAAGTTTTTTGACATAGTTTCACTTTTTGTTTTTATTCCTAGTTTTTGTTTTTGTTTATTATCGAGTTCATGCCGCACAGCATTGGGTGAATTCCTTGGTTGCTTGGGGGAGCTGGGGCTTTTTCAGTTTTCCGTTTTATCATTTTGCATCTCGTTATCCTGAAAAACTGAAAAATATATTTTTTGAATATGTGTATTTTCGAACCTTAAACCCTCTCAAGAAGATTTCTGCATTGAAAATGTTTGATTTTTTTTTATTTTTTTTTCAGGAATTGCTGTGTTGCTGCTGGATGCGATCCGACGACGATATCGGAAATCCATACGGAGATGCCATTCTGGTAAGGAAAAAATTGAAAAAGAATTTTTTTTAATTTTCGTGTGTGTGTGTGTGGGTGGGGGGGGGGGAATTTTAAGGGAAAAGAAAAAATCCAAAGAGGTATAACTTCCCCCCCCCCCGAATATATATTTTAAAACATATGAAAAAAACAAAATGCACGGAAAATAAAGCTTGTGCTCCTCAAAAAAAAAACATTTTTTTTTTCTCTCAATTATTTTTTTTTCTTGTGTATTTAAACATATGAGATCAATCTTTTTTTCTGAAACAAAACAGAGAAGATCCAATACGATTCAACACTTTTTTGTTTTTCCTCCTTTTTTTCCTGATTCTTCCCAGGCAGTGTCCGGGGTCGATAAAAACATCACGATTTTGAATTTGGTGGAATCAAGAGCAACGAGTGTATTAAAAGGTACGTTTCGGATCATCCGTCTTATGATTTTTTATTTTTTTTAACTATACTTTTATTTCGGTGTAAAATGTTACTTGAATTTTATTTGTTTTATTCATTTGTTGTTCCAGGAGCCCCATCGTTGCCCAATTTTTTCCCCTTTTGTTTTTTTCCCCCTTCCCTTGGACAGAAAAAAACAAAAACGATGCATTGATTGAAGAAAAAAAATACCCTTGGAAGAGCCCACAAAAAAATAAAAAAAAAATCCCTTTCATTTGAAAAGCAACAACATTCATTCATATTTGTTTCTCGATCTGTCTATTGTCCACTTTTTTTTTATTTTTTACTCAGTTTATTACACACACTGTCCACAGAAGAAGATACGAAAAAGGAATTTCCCTGACTTGTTTTAATTTTGACATTGAATTTGACCTAATATTCATGCAGGGCACAAACACCCTGTTATCGAATTGAGCGAGCCCATGATTTCGCCTGGAATCCTAGTTTCCTTATCCAAAGAGGGGGAGTTGCGTTTATGGAATCGCTTTTCCTCCGAATGCTTATTAACGGTGGATACCGAAGGCTCGACCATGGTGAGTTGCGAATTCTTTATAAAAAAAGCCAAAAAAAAAACACCAACCGACGTATATCCACATGTACTTGCTTTTTTTGTTCCATTGGAGACTTTATTTCGCCATTTTTTTTTACCCTTTCGACAATTGACAATTTTTTTGTCAGAGGTGAAAGAAATTGGCCGCTTGTGGTTCAATCGGGAAAAATGAAGAACAATTCTTCTCAAAGGGAAAAAAAAAGCGGTGGATTCTTTTTTTTTTCTATGGCATGCAATTTTTTTTTTTTCGATCTGTGTATGTAGTGCATCGATAAGAAAATTGTTTCGCCACTACAATGTTTATTTTTTTTTCCGAAAAAAGACCACCCATCGATAATTGAACTACCAGAAAGTGTGAGAAAGTGTTAAAAAATAACCCAAAAAGTAGTGCTGATACATTTCCAAGATTCTTTATTAAATATGCAAAAATTTTCTGTTGGTTTGTGAAAGAGCAGGCATCAAAGGGGTGTTCAGTATACCTGGGCTCCAAAAAGGGAAAAGTGTCGGAGCTTCGGGTGCAATTTTCCAAAGGATTTTCTGTGATCGACAGTTCAATGGAAAAGATTGATTTTGGAGGGGCTGTGTCTTGCTCTTTTCCGGTCGAGTGCGTCTTAGCATTGCCAGGTAATGAACCCCCCCCTCCCCATAACAAAAAAATGAAAAAAAAATAAAAAATGAAATTCAACTCGGTTTGATGCGTCTGCAACCCTGCCATATAGCAATGTGAAATTATTTCATTCAAATCTTTGGAAAAAACCCCGTTTGGTCAAAGCGGCAGTGAATTGATGCAGGGGAGAAATGCTCGGATGCAGGGTTCCATCATTTATGTATCTTCAATGAGGATTAGAGAAAAAAAAATAGATTGTGCATTGTATTTTTTTAATTTTCTTTTTCCTGGCCCTAAACCACATAAGAACGGTCGTTCGGTATGTTTTAGCTCGCAGTTGTGATACTACTTTTTTTCCCCTTCCCTTAAGCTTTCATGCTGGCATTTTTTGGGTGGGTGAAATTTTTTATTTTGCATTCATTTTTATTTTTTTTATTTTTTCCTACAGTCTTTTTTGTTCCAAATGTTCACAGGAACGTAGACTATTTGCGTTTTTCACGAATTTCACGTTTTTTTTCTTCCTTTTTCTGCTTTTTTTCTGGGAACTTTATCAGAAAATCGATTGGCTATTCGGTGGGGGGACGGGGCGATTTTGGTATGGGATCTACGTATGGAGGTGTCGATTTCCAAATTCAAAGTGCCTGGGTGTGGCCTGGGCGTCGGGGGCCCTCCATGCGGACTAGGGGCCACCACAGATGGCGGCATCATATGTGCAGGTGAATTTTTTTTTCCACTTATAATTAAATCGTTGCTGGTGGTGTCAGAAAGGGGTGGGGGAGAAAGAAAGAAAGAAAGAAAGAAAGAGCTCAATAATGAGAAAATTTTGTTTATTATCTGGAATCTGGAATCTTTTCACACTTGAGTAGGTCGCCACAGCTGTACACCTGGGGCCTGTTTCAAGTCTCAATCAATGAGCTGTTCATTTGCCCCCGGCCCAGAAAAATTATGATACATATTTCCCCCGTTGTGGAAATGGCTTGGCCACCAGATTTCTTTAAATTCACCATTTGTCATGAGGTATTATTCTGTTGGGTGTCCAGGAAACCACTCCAGCATGATCTACGTTTTCAACACTTGGACGGGGGCCCAGATTTCCAGACTGGAAATCGACAGGATAAGGGGTGCCGTTCAGCGGTGTGTGGTGTCGAACGACGGCATGCATGTGCTGGGCTGCGTGGGCAATGGTTTCATTTTCCGATTCGAATATGATCCTAAAGACCCCAACAAGAAGGGGGCCAAAGAGGATGAGTCATCTGAGGGTCAAGAAAATGACAAAAACGGAAATGATATGGAGGGGGTGCAAACTGTGAATTAGAAAGATTAGGTGCGTCAGATTGTGGGGGGTGGAGTACAGAGACTAGCAAGGAACGACTAGTTGAGAAAAATAGTTCTCTTTTTAGAACTGTTTTTAGAAGATTCAAAGGTTCATTTTCGAAAAGCTCTATGATAAATCGCTTCGAGGTATGCTATTTTCTTTCCCTTTTTTTGGGGGGGGGGGGGGGGGGAAGGGCGTTTAGGAAAGGAGTATTGCAGTGATGGGCATTTTAGTTTCGGTGTTGGGTAAACAGAGTTAGTGTTAAGCAGTGTAGAAGAAGAGAGGTATGCACAGTCTTCTTACAGCAAAACCACCCTGTATGTCAAATTGGGCGTTTTGTGGAGTGGAACCAGCCTAGAGGGAAAAAAAAAACGAAAAGACAAAATAAAACCTTCTTTACTCTTTACACCCCCAAAACCAACTCCCACTCCCTGCTGCTACATTCAGACTCAGCGGGGTTTAAGAAAAAAAAACACTCGCTGCTTGCCCTTCGATCCACACCTCAAAACAACAATTTCGAAACAAAAAAAAAAACACCCGAGAAACACACCACCTTACATATCTATCGAAGCCAAGAAAAACAACGTTGCTTCGGTTTTTTCGATCCACTCCCCTTATTCAACCTGGCTCCGTTCACACGCAATCAAACCACTCGATCGACCAAAAATCACCCCCTCACACACACACCACATTTCTTGGACAGTTGGGGGGAAGAGTGGGGGGGGGGTAGTTAAACTCATCCGTGAACAATAGTTCCTGATGTCCTTTTTTTTCAACCTGTGTGTTTTCTTGGCGGCTATATTGGCCTTGGGTTAACGGCTAAGTGAGAGGGGGGGGGGGGGGCTAGAATATGCTGCCACCACTGTCAGAAGAGGTTCGGGACAAAAAGAATACCAGGCCACTCGCCAACACCATGAAAACTTGGCAGAGCCCAGCCTGATATGACAAACACAAAGAGAACTTTCACATTTTTTGTTTTTAAGTGTGAAGGTGGTTCTCGAAAGAAAGGTTGCATTTTTTCCTTTTGAGTGGCAACACTATATATTGGTTGTGAAGAGCGGTAGGCCCAGATTTATTCATTTATTTATTTATTTTTAGAAAATGAAAATGTTAGAAAATGTTAGAACTGCATGGAGCTTCCAGCCTCAATAAATTTCGAACAAATTCAGACAGGAAAACATGTCCCTAAAAAAGCTTAGCTATGTATATGTATATATATGGATGGGGGATTGGCGTTGACCACAAAAAAAAAGAACATAAAGAAATTTTTTGGCAATTTGAGCAGTCATGGGCAGCTCACCACTCCAGGCCATATATCCACACCATCCTTCGTAGCTGCATCCAACAAATATTAAACGGTTGAAAAAGATTGCACACAAAATGCTCAGGAAAATGTAATCAACTCTGGCTGAACGTGGGAAAATGAACACGCTGTACTGTAAGGAGATGTACAGCATTGCATATCTTGCTTGACAAGCAGCCTTTTGTATTAAAAAAAAAAAGTGTGCTGGACAAATTACGAAAGAAAGAAAAAATGGTTTGTAAAAAACATATAATGATATTAACAGAAGCAACAGATCTCTTTCCGACATCTGTTGCGTTTCTTATCCTCGTCGAATTTCGAATGACGAATTCAAAAAAGAAAAAAATAGATAAAATTAGGAAATATTATTTCCCTAATTTTTTTGGTTTGGTTTTTTTGGAGCTTTCCAATCCTTGGTTGTAGGCAGCACTTCCCATATATGTATAAATATAAACAATAAATATCATATTTTTCCAGAGAAATATTCTTGGTTTTCCCCCACTCACCATAATCTTGCACCAACATCCACACGCCGCCGACTACCGCTCCAAGCGACAAGATATAGGAAATCAACAGCCAAAATCTTGACCTGTCGATATCCAAATAAATTCAAAACCACTCTGTCTGTAGGACCTCCCCACCCAACAAATTAAAATAATGCATGTATGTATAATGAAAAAATATAACCTTTTTCCAAAAAAACACCAAGAACGATCGCAAAAACCACATCAAAATTCGAAAATTGGAAATTCCCCAAACAGAAATTTTCGACTTTTCTGTTCATTACAGGGGACGTGAAACAAAAAAAATGACGAAGAAAAAATAATTTCGTTCAATATTTTCGATTGGTTCCTTACTCAAACAAAAGAAAACAGAAAAAATAAATAAAACTGAGTAAAAATTTATTTCAAAGTATTTCAACAATACCGGCACATAGCATCATCGTCAAATGGGTCGTATTCTCGTACATCCTCCCTGTTTGCGTCGCAAAGAAAGCAAAAAAAAATGGAAAAAACGAACAAAGGAATTGTGCAAAAAAGATGAAAATACTGGCGTTTTTTCTTTCAAGTTCAGGATTTTGGTTTTCATTTTATTTTTTCTATTTGGATGATCGAGGAGCACGCACAAAATTCAAGAATCTCTGTCCAGATAATACTTTGCTCTCAACAACAAAACAAAATAAAATGAGAGACAATCTGTCCAGCAGATTTTTTTTTCTCTCTCTCTCTCTCTTTTTTTTTTTTTTTAAATCGATGTCTTCGACCGGATTGGATCCCAGGTCTGCAGGTCTTTTCTGTGATTTTTTTTTAAATTCAAAACGAATTAAAAAAAAAAAGGAACGTCTGAACGCTTATGTTTGATTAAAATATTCTCTCACCTGCTGATGCAGCTCATGACAATTACTGCAAGCGTGGCTATGATTCCAGGAAAAAACTGAACGAAACAAACGCACCGACTTCTCTGAAAAGAACCTTGGCCAAGATTTTCGAAAAAAGTACTTTATCTATTTTTCAAGAATTAATGATACTGTTGGGAAAACATCCCCTTCCACCAATATCCTAAGAACTTTTTTTTTTGTTGCTACTGCATGGACGAGAACAAACACAAATGTTTAGCTCCTCTGATCCTTCGTTTTTAAATTTTTTGTTTTTTCCCTCATTTAGTTTGAAAAACTTAAATATCATTTTTCAAAAATATCATTTTTCAAACCATACTCCCTACACCAAATAGGTGGATGAAATCATGAGTGGTGGATAGGGTTCATTAATTCGGTCCCAAATACTATATATATTTTTCATATTAAATAAATACAAAATTTTGACAACGGGATCCAGGGATCGTGGTTTCATTTATTCTAGAGCGGTAATAAACACTTTTTTTTCCCCTCATTTGCACAGTATGGGGCTGTTTGCCTCTATGTAGTTTATTCCAAAAAAAAGCAAAAACTTGAAAAACCAATAAATTCTTGGAACACTATTCGGTGGTTAATTAGCCTCTTACTTGGACAGCTGGGATGTGGTGATCCTTTCCATTTACCAACACAGCATCCATCCACATCCACCATCCACATCCAAAAAGCATGCCAGACATTACAGGTCCATATTCTTTGGCCTAGACAAACACAGTTGAAATTGGGAAAAAAAACTAAAAAAACTGATATCAGCCAATACTCAAAACAAATGGCAACCGCCAACCAACACAGACTCTCTTAAAAAAAAAAAAAAAGAAAAATGCCTTCAGCAAAATTTTTTATCGTTTATTTTGCGCAGGAATCCGGTAGATACCCCAACCGAAAGTGGGCGCTTTCTTTCCTGACACGAATTTCGGTTTTATTCGCTGGCCAGAGGGGGGATTGAAATAGAAAATAAACAGTAGTCGAAATAACGTGGTGAACGCACGTTTCACAAATGTTGGGTCGAAAAAAATTACCTTATCTTCCCAAAAGGTGCCCACGGTGTCCCAGAAAGCGTCAGGGCATAGCCACGACATATTTGCTGTTTAACAGTTTTCAGAATCTTTTACGGTTCTACAAACCCGCTTCCCTATCCAACGACAGAAAACGCGCAAAACGTCGAACAGAACCTCGAGAGTGCAAAAAAGAATAAAAACGAATGATAAAGCACACGCTCACACGTGTGATAATTTTTGCTCGATTTAAGATCATCATGCGCCCTTGTACAAAATAGGCCCACGATTTCCTGTTGAACAGGATTTCAAAGGGGGCTCACAGCCTCCTTTGTGAATCATGGCCAAATTTGCAGCAACAGTGAAGGAGTTGGTGTGTGTTTTATGGGAAGTCCTCCCAACTGGTGAGGGCACCGATCTTCGTTTTCACAAAAGTTGAATAAGCATCCTGGGGGTTTGGGAGGCCTAAAACAATTAAATAAGAAAATGGGGACATTAGGTGCAGCAGAAACACAACACAGATCAAAGAACAATTTGTGCTTTTTTCCTGGGGTGCCATAAAATCTTGGAAGGGGCCAAGGCGTCTTTTGGGAGCCCAGGGCTTGGGCCCCAGGCCCTCTCTGGCTATACCTATGGTTGGAGAAGAGAAAGTCGATCGAAGGGAAGGGCTTCCAACACTGATATTCTCGCCAACTCAACTACCCACGAATTCACGAAACACAAACGTCTCGTACGTTACATGAGTTCCCTTTACTTCCTTCCCCATGCTTTGCATTACACCAAGAGAGACCTCACGACCCTCCCTTCCTAAACAAACTCCCGTGTTAACCGCACTTGCGTCGACACCTGACGACAAAGCTTTTCAATCTCTACGAGTTCAGACCTCATTTTCCGCATGTTCGGAGACATGGGAAAGTCCACTCTATTCTGCCCAACACCATCAATGGAAGCGAGCGCATCCACCAAAGCCTTTCGGGCACAATCATCCGCCATGCTCCCTCTTTTCTCGGCTTGGTGTTTCATTTCTTGCTCGAATGCAATATCAATTTCTCTATTGTCGCAATAATCAGAGGACACAGGCTTTGGATTGGGTATACGATGAGTGGGCACGAAGCCAAATTCGTCAAAGTCACAACCCCTCAGACTCGATCTCGCACTGTTTTTCCCTCCCCTTGGAGTCGCGGTTGCGCTTCCAGTCCCCTTTCCCCCCACCTTCATGAACTTGACTCTCTCTTGCATCAGATAGTGCTTTCCAAGAAACCTCTTCATCGTCCAGGGCCTGGCCAGCCATTCCCCTTTCGAGGAATCGAACACCTGGAGATACACTTCATGGCACCCTGGCCTATCGTCCAGCCTGTAGCGATATCTGCTGTTCAACTTCCTGGCGTTTTGGTTCGCTTCATTGATGATGCTGAGAATGTTTTTGGCGTAGATCCTCGCCGTTTCCGGCCGTGCTTTTGATGGACGCTGTGAGGATGCTGCGCTCCTCGCTCGCTTCTTCGCTTGTCTAGGTGGTTCGATATGAAAATAGTGTGGGATTTTTCCATGCTGTCTCAGGTAGCCTGTTTTCCCCTCATCTTGGCGCGCGCACGAGAGGTACCCGAAGTCCGAAGATCGAGTGGACGATGGACGCCCTTTTTCGACTTGTTGCTTAACCCCAGTCATACACTCTTCCAAGATCTAGAACATTGGGTGGGGAGTGTCAAGAAGCCAAAAAAACAGAAAACGAAAGCTTCCATTTGGGCGCACTCTGATTTTTTTCGAGAAACGACGGACCTGTGTTCATAATGTTCCCCAGCATTACAGAAAACACACACACCTTGGCACTGGGGAAGGCATGGTGAAGCATTGAATCGAAATAGCTCGTGGGTTGTCCTAATTGATGAGCAGACTGTGGGCGCAGCGATGCTGGCGTGGTCGTTTGGGTGGTGGTATGATCAGTGGACGAATTCCTGCACTCGGCCCTCTTCAATTGACCTGCGCTCCTCCCTGAAGGTGGCCGCCTATAGACAGGGTCGATTTTCTCGTCTCGTTTGATTTGCTTTCGCTGCTTGGAACGTTGCTGCGAGGTGGCTGGGGCCGATGGGGGTCTGTTTTTGCCAAACGATTGCTCCGAAGATTTTCCCTTTCCTTGCAGGCCCAGGATACCATAGTACGCAAGAGGTCTGTTGGCAGAACCTGGCCTCTTTCGGGTTTTTTCCCCTTTCAGAACATGAGATGTCTTCTTCTTCACATAGTTTTGCCTTTGCTGCCCCGACTGGGTATCTTCGGCCCGAGTTGAGTCGTCCCAAGCTGGTCTTTCTTGCCTCAAGGAATTCTGCTCGGCATCCAGCCATTCCTCCGAAGACAAGTCGAGGGACCCAACGCCGCTCTCTTCCATTACTAGATCAGCTCTTGAGCCAGAGGCGACCGCGCTTCCGTCCACTGGCAATGCAAGAATCCTCTCGTCTGGCTGCAGACTTCCAGGGAGTGCATTGTGGGATTCCATTCTGGAAAGGGGCCTCTCCGTGCACTCCCTTTCTACTCTGCTGACATTCTCTCCACCCCTTAGAACATCAATCATTTTTGATGAGGTAGGCTCGGATTCACTCGTTCCCTGAGATACAAAAGGAGCGTCTTCCATAATGTCCTGGAGGCCATGTTGACCTTCGAATTGTTCTGCATGCTCCAATCCCAGAAAGAAGTCTCTTCCAATTTCAAAAGCAGATTTGGGTCTGTTCATGTGTTGCCGAGGGGACTCGTCTGTTCGGCCATGGCTGTTGCATGATGCGGGGCTGTACTCTACTCGAGGCGTTTCCAGCACTGCAGATGGAAGGTGTCTCAGCAATCCCGAACGAATGATAAATGCCTTTTCGACACAATCCACCACCGCCAAATGCTGACCTCACCTTCAAACTCTGGCTCACCAGAGCGCTCAGCGCTCCTCTTCCTTTGCACAGCGCTGCTCGGCGAGCTCAAAGAAGTTGGCCTCGCGGGAGCTGACCATGCCCGCCCCTTTGCTGCCGCTTCTTTTCTTCTCTGCTGCTGCTCCAAAAACTTCAAGTGTTCTCGACGCACCGTTTCATCGAAATCATCCGACTCCGAGCCGCCTGCATCCTCCTGCGGGCGCAATAGATACGCTTCAAGCGCCAAGAAATATCCACAAGGACTGCGTGTGTTCGAATATCTCACATCCCAGCTTCTCGCACCTCCACAATGAATTCGGCGACATCATCAAAGTCGTCATTGATGCCCAACCCCAGGCTCTGGACGGATGCTTCACTTTCGAGTGAGGGACCTCCTTTTCCTCCATACTCTAAAGCTTCCGAATGGTACGGTTGACAATTCCGACTTGCGTTTCGCGGAAGAGATAGGTGGCGACACTCAGCCATTGAGTCGAACTCCACCACAGGGGGTTCGTCCATCATCAAGGTGTCCTCCGATTCAAAGGTCGCCGTGCTTAGAATGTCCATTGGAAGCCTGAGGGAAAGATCCCAGCAACGCAAACAAAAGCTGTTCTACGTGGCGGCGGGATGATGAACTGTCTTGAAGAAACGGGCTTGAAGGGCGATGGATAGAGACTGGGAAATCTCAGACGGTTTGCTTGTATTGAATGTCAACAACACTCCATCTGGACTACCCTTAATGATATGGTAGACCAAACATGGTCCCTCAGATGTGGGAATAGGTTTTCTTGCAATTGAATGGTGCCAGGACTCACTCTTTGACATCCCTTTAACTGGCCCACAGGAAGGCTACGAGGTCAACCAGCGCGTTGACTGAAAGAGTGCTTGTTTTCAGCTCATAAGTCTATCAATTGTATTTCAATTCAATCGACAATCGTGTGAGTGAGTAACATCACATCTCCAAGTAGAGGGGTTGATATGTCCTTCAATGCAGCCAAAACCAAAAGTGAATTAGCGATGGAATCCTAGCATCCGCAACACTTTGAAACGGAGGGTTGATCTGAAGCGCAGCCACAAACAATGCCCCACCCCCCCCCAGATGGAAAAACATAGCCTCTGGAAGAAACCCGTTTTTTTGTGTATCCCAGACACGCCCGTTAGTGTTTTGTGTTTCGGTGCAATGGTCAAGAGCGTCCTGAGGAAACAAAGGTTCGCGCGCAACTTAAAAGAAAAAGAACACAAGCGCGCGTGTGTGTGTTTCTGTCAGCCGCGCATACATCAGAAAATTCGATTTGCTATCGGCAAAGTGAGAAGGAAGTCCACGCGTTGGTGATCGTTTCTTTCCAGTTTGAGCTTGGGGATGAAATGACGACGCTCAAGAGTCGACAGCACATTTCATGATCTTGGTGTCTATTACGTTCTTTGCTGCAAGTGGAGTTGTATGAGTTCGATAGATCAGTTAGCAAGTGCTTTCATGGCCACCCTTTGCCCTCGACGCAAACACTTCAAGGCAGCAACTATTAATCGCAACAAGAGTCAGGCTTACTGTCACAGTAAGCCGCCCAAACACGGTGTTTGGGCGGCATCAGTACAAACACGCAATACTTCTTTCGTAATCTTGAGCGTCTTTCCGTTTCAACGGTTACATACGCAAATGGAAGTGCAGGAGCGTTTTGTTTGAAATGTGTGGCGTTTGGGCTGGTTTTTCTAGTGAACATAGATGGTGGAAAGAAATAATACGAGACTGTCTCCACAAATGCAATCCCTGTGCAATCTGACTGCCACTCGCCCAAGCACTGCAGCTGTTTTTTTATGGACCCTTTTTTGAAGGCTCCATCATAATCATCAGGAAAAAATCTCCCTACCGAAATCCCATCCAAATTTCCTGGCAGCCCAAGTACTGCGGCTGTTTTTTCGTGGACCCTTTTTGAAGGCCCCATCCCAATCAGAGTTGGTTCGATGGACGGTAAGAGTTCGCTGTACTTAATCTGGCCATTTGGGGCGAAACTGCGAGTGAGTGTTTCCCTGCGTTCGTAGAATATCTCTCCTACACAATGTAATTGATGTTTGTTTGTTTCCCTGCAATGTAATGTAATTTTTGGTTTGGTTTGGTTTGCTTTGGTTTGGTTTCAAACACTCCGTCTAAAGAACTCGCTGCTTCCAATTAGGCCGTTTGATGGGACTTGGTACACCAAAGATCTCGTCGTCGGTGTAACCTCTTTGTCGGAGGTGTTGCGCTTTCGAACGTGTGAGAGGCGCTATTGTGAGCGAGTGACCTCGAAAGAAAGTGTGAGAACGAGATTCATGCTTACCTCGCCAACGCCCTGGAGGCGTGGGAGGGATCCCAAAAAGATGAGATGAGATGCTTAAACATTGAAAACTCCCCTCTTTTATACTCAACAACCACCGACGTTACACTTACAACCCCGATGTCTTGGACTAGGTACTCGAGGCCTTGTCTTGAAGTGTGAGATGAATGAGTGGTGTTGTGTCATGTGAGTGACTCACTCAGAGTGAGTGTGTGTGTGTGGATGTCTCGAGTTTAACACGTCGGAAAAAAAAGGGATGGAAAATGTGAAATGGGCACATCATACACCCATCCATTCAATTATTTAAGCTCATTTTCACGTCCCGACCCCAACAATTCGCCGCAAGCAAGGGGTTCCCTTTCTCGCCTCCGTGACTTGCGCCAGGAATAATGGCTCGCGCAGACCCCATTTTGGTGGCACTGCTTTTTCTGATCAACACGGCGACCGCCAAACGTGACTACGACGCTCCTGTTTACGATGTGTGCATGAACTCTTGGGAGCCAATCGTTACCTGCGAAAACGATGTGGCCGTCGGTTTGGACGCGCTGGAAGTCGACAAGATAGCTGAAAGCTTGGGATGGGTGTTTTTGGGAAAAGGCGAAAAGCCCACGAACGGAAGCACTAGATACTATCGTTTCAAATGTCTGTCGCTGGAAGAAGTGGAGCAGGATCTGGCGGACCCAGAAGGAAACTGCCATCTTGGGGCGTCGCTGACGGTGTCCAAGGCCCGGATCAAAGCTGGGATGACTTTCACATCCCCCCTCTACAGGGGCAACATCGCCGTCTTGACCAAGGCGAGGTATACACGCGGAAACGGGTGGGGCTTCACGCGTCCGGTCACGACGGCGGTCTGGGCGACGGTTTTGCTGACCGGCTTGGTGCTGGTGCCGTTCTTGCTGTTGATATTCGAATACATATCCGATCAGAAGAAACTGCCGCAGAGTTGGCGCGAGCTATCTGCTGGCATGTCGGCCGCTGTGTGGAAGTCTATGACGACTTTGTTGGGGATAAGCGGCGAATCGATCAGGTCGGCGGAGGCGAAAGTCATAATGATCGGGTATGCATTTCTTGTGTTGATCATCGTGACGGTCTACACAGCGAACATGACTTCGAATCTCACCGTGCGCAAAATCTCCGCCACCGTCAACTCGCCCGCCGACTTGAGCGGAGCTGCAGTGGGCACTCTGGCCGTTTACCAACCCAGGCTGGAAAGGTGAGGTCGTCTCATTTCTCGTGTTTCAGATGAGCGGAAGGAAATATGAATGATTTGAAAATGCATTGAAGAATATGCAGCATTCAACTTTTCTCCCTCAAAAAATGTGTGAAAAAAGGAATCTGGAATCTGTTTACACTTGGGTTGGCTGTGACCCCTGGGTCCTGTAAAAAGGTGTTCTGCAGCAATTACTTTTTTGAAAAAAAAAAAAATTGAAAAAAAAGAAGAAATGTTGGTGCTGAAATCAGTTGGCGATTGGAGAGTGGAGACTAGCGGATGGTGTGGAAAGTGTGAGGATGGTATGCACGAACAGCTCATTGATTGAGACTTGAAATAGAACCCCAGGTATACGGCCATAGCGACCTACTCAAGTGTAAACAGATTCCAGATTCCAAATCAGTTGGCGCAGAAGGTGTTGTGCTAATGGAAAAGAGACCCATCTCTCCTATGTGATTGCAGGTATGGTATCCCCAACATTGTCGTGATGGATGCCAATACAACCACTATGGTCGATTCATTGAACACTCTGGAGAGTGGTGGAACGGAAGCCCTGGCGATGTCTTCTCAATGGATCGCTGCGGTGCTGCAGAAAAGGGGCTGCCATGACAGACTGTACATGTTCGACTTGAAAGTGGAGCCTTTTGATTATGCATTACCCCTCCCGGATACCGTCCCTTCGGACATCCTAAGAACTGTGAGTGATATGACTCATCGCAGGTTTGTGTTTTGACAAATAACTGAGAATCATGAAATATTTAATCATGAAATATTAAATCATTAAATCATTAATGGAAAGGCATTAGATTGAGAGACCAAAAGCTTCAGACAGCCCTGCCCCTTTTTGCAAACCTTTTTGGTGGGTGTTTGTGGAATGCTCGTCGCTTTTTGATATGATGAATTTCAACAGAGGGGTGTTTCACCACCCAAAAACAATACAAGATATTCAAAAGGTTAATAATCAATTTATTTGTTTGCATGGAAGGGATATAATCTTTCCGGAAATACACCACGTGTGTCAGGGGTTTGCCACGTGTGGTTGAGATGGATACATATTTGGGTTGGATTCATGCCCTCAATCATTCTCAACTTTCGGCCGAAAATTTGGAATAACTAATATTGATTTTCAATATGTGTCAAAATATACATGGAAAAAAACACTGAGTTGATTTTTCCAACATCCTAGATTAACAAAGCCATCATGGAGTTGACCGATGGGGCGGAGCTGCAGCGAATCGCCGACCTTTTCGGCTCGAGAAACGAATGCAAGGAAGGTCGAAACGAGAGCCCCCTCTTCGTGTTCGGCCTTTGGCAAGTTTATGGAGTTTGGGTGCTGATGGGGGGCTGCATTTTCCTGGCATCCATGATTTCAATCACCAGATGCATGTTGAAACGTCACCAGGTGTACTCTGTTCGAATGCCCACGTTCGTCAGATTCGAGGGGGAGGGGGGGGAGGTGGAAATGGTGCGCCGTGTTGCTGCTCCGTCGAGCCAGTCGTCGAAGGTTCAGGGGCAGAGCGATGGGGTGGAGTGTGCAATCTTGCTGAAGGAAATGAGGGAGCTCAGACAACAGCTGGAACTGAGCCAGCAGACCGATCAAACAGCACAAGAAAAGGCTGAACCCCCTGCACCATCTTCGGATCCAGCAGACATTTCTGTCACTGTACCTGAACACCCTGCCCCATCAAATCTGCCAGCAGAGATTGCTGTTACTGTAAGCTGAAATTTTTTCCCAGCTACGTGTTTCGATGTTCTGACACCTCCTCTCCCCCGGCATTGTCAGTCAGTCATTCAGTCGAGAAGCAGGATACGTTTCCAGTTGTTGCAGGGGGGTGCTTGTGTGAAAGGAGAGAGGGGGGTGGAGGGGAAATCTATTCTTGTTGGTGGATATTTTTTGTATTTTTATTAGGTCCAACTGTTTGTTGGCTTTTTTTTGTATCACTATTGGGGATGGTTCATTTGGGTCCCCTTGTCTTTTACATGAATAGACGCCCAGTTTTGTATTTCCTACCGTTGCTTCTTTTTCTAAGAGTGGGGGAAAGAGGGTTGGAGAGGGGATCTGTGAGGGGAAATATCGCATTATGGACTTTTTTCCTTATCATCACGCATTATGGACTTTTTTTTTCCTTACATCCATGTGCTGACCCTGGCCTTGATCCTGATCCAGGTCCTGACCCTTTTTTTTCCTTAAAATCGCATTATGGACTTTTTTTCCCTTAAAATCGCATTGTGGATTTTTTTTTTTCCCTTTAGAAATGAAAATGTGGTTGGAGTAGGATCGATTTTCAGTGCAGAATCGCGGGATCGTGCCAAGAAAAATGGATTGTTTGTATTGATGTATTTATATTGAACCACCATTTTTTTTGAGAAAACAAATAAATTGAACCACGGAAACTTTTCAATATGCGAATGGTCATCGACCCACTACCAAAACAGATATTGCCGGAGATATGCCTGGGAGTGGATTTCCTTAAGAAGTGATTTTTTCACAGGTGGTTGTCACCTGTCATCAGTGGGAGTGGGGAAAAAGCAAGCAAGGGAGTCCCCCCTCCCTTCCCTTCCCAAACACAGGAGACATTCGACTTCAAATATTAGGATGTTCGAACATCATATTCAAATTTTTGATTTATGAGCATCTCATGCATCAGTGAACGGTGTTGCCTAGTTGAGATTTGCTTGCCTCCATTCGATTTTGAATGGATGGCTGTGCCTGTTTGGGGTGACACAGGAACTGCGATTTTTGCAAATACATTTGTTTTCATCCATGTATGGACGTCCATACATGATGCTTCTAAGAAGCATCACATTCAACATTTAAAAGAGATAACCCTGAAACAGTCGAAAGAAAACAATTTCCATTCTCTCTCAGATAAAAAAAATACCTTTTACTCAAGTTCCACGCTGACGACGCTATCCATGCTTTCCGTTTGTTCCCCAGCAGCGAGACGCACTTTTCGCCAGCACTACTTCCGCAAGTGCCCCACTGGGGGATCTCCCACGCTTTGTTAACGAACCGAAAACGTCGTCGGTTCGAGAGGTATTAGTTGCAGTGGCGGTCTGGCTGCGCGACTTCGAATTCCGCTGGCACCGCCCTCAGCTGAGGGGTTCTTTGGGTTCCTTGTGGGGTATTCCGCGAGGTAGCGGGATCTTGGATCGCTTGCAGCTGGAAACGAGGACGAACCCAATCATCACCACAACCCCGCAGCGAGACCGTTGGGGTCCGTCGCCAAAATGGGTACGCACCGGCGCACCCACGTCTTGTTCTCCTCCGCGTGCCGGATCCGCTTCAGAAACTTGTGTAGCAAGAAAAGATGGAACTAAAAAAAAATCCAAACAAGTTCGACCTCATCAGAAGGACATGAGAAGCAACAACATAGCCTTCTAGGGCACGGCCCTCCAGACCCTCCAGCCTGCCAGTGTGTCCAGGCCGCGGACGAATAGCAAATAAAAAAACACAAGCAAGAGCGGTGCGTGTGGGGTGTGGGGTGGATGCAGTGAAGCCTAAAAATTCCAATTGCTGGAACTTCGCGCCAATTAGCCTCATGTCCGACGAATCTAGCGCATGGTTGGAGATTCATTTTGATCATATATTTTCAGCTTAATTTTCTTTTCCAACCGAGAAAAAGAAAGGTTACGTGAGTTTTCGTTTGTGTGTCTTTTGGACAGTGGTGAAATCACTGAAGCGATCCCGAGATATGTAATTCCACAATTCCACCATGGCGGATTATTCTTGCACTCCTCGCATGGAATTTCTGGAGAGAACAGACGGAAGGTGTCGAGACTGAACACCGCGCAAAGACCAAGCTCAACTCAAAACGAAGCAACTTCTTGTTCTTCCAATCCCACCACTGAAAGCCCCTCTTCGTCTGGAACCTCCAACCGCGCAAGGGGTTGAGAACGACGCAGAGCGCTGGTTACGTCAACGATGGAGAGGCGCACGTCCAACACAGGACTACTATGGCTTTTCGTAAGCGCAGTGGCGACCATGTTCGTGGCGAGGAGGTACCCACCCAGTAGCACGAACACGGGCGAACGATTATCTTGAATTTCTCGGAGAAGATTGATTTGCTCGTGTGCACAAAACACGGAAAGACAACTGGTCCAACATAAAACTTGTGTTATTTATCTATTTTTTGGGAAAACAGTGAAACAGTGGGCTTAAAAATTTCCTGGGACCTTCACAAAGTACCATGGAACATCTATGCCACAATTTCAGAGCCTGAAATATCAAAACATAAACAAGAAGCTCAAAAAATTAACATTAAGCTCAAAAAAGGCCCTTCTCAAAAAAAGAAAGATGGGGAAAGTACAAATGAAACAACAGAAGTTGATTGCGGCAGCAGAATCTTCACTTCTTTGCTTTTTTGCCTTCGCAGGCTATGGGAGTACTCAAGGCAAGTGGAGCATCTGGTGAGACTGGGGCTGTACATCCGAAAAAGATGGCAGGATAAAACACAAGTACACAACTAGTAAAAGTACATCCAAAGAATATGCCAGGATAAAACACACAAGGACAAAACTAGTAAAAGCCCTAAGGTTTGTCGTGCGTCGCTGACTTCTTGTATTAAACAAGAAACAAGAATGGTTTCATGCGATGGGGTTGATTGGTTTTCTGGGGGTGGGATGAAGAAACTGAAAACAACAAAAGATCTCTTCAGAGCTGATCCATCTACATTTCTGAGCGAGGCCTCATCATGCACCGAGGTTTTGATGCATGTTTCGGTCAATACACTTTTTTTTGTCCCCCTATGTATTAGGAGTCTCAACTCCAAAAGTCAACAGACATGCAGTGGCAACTCGTGAAAAAGCTTAAGGTAGCGGCTGAACAACCGGTGGCCCCTGTGGAAGAGACGAAAGCCCCGGAGCCGGAGCTGGTATACCACAATGTTCACCCAAAAATTGGGGCCCAAATTCCGGAGTTGCAAGGTTCTCGATTGGAGGACGACGCAATAAACACAGGTGGGAGGGGGATTCAGTAGAATGTGGGGAAAAACTTCAGTATTATAATCGTTATGTAGAATTCTGTTGCTGAAGACCGATGCATTCTGATATATTTTCACAGGAGAACGTGTATTAAATGGAAGCATTTCTTTTGATTTTCTCAATTCAAAGAGAGGGAAAGGGAAATTTGTTGGTTTGCATTTGATTGTCTGACAACCAAACACTTGATGGCACCTGCTCCAAACTCGTGCATTCGAGCAAGATCATCAACCATAATAATGCCAATAAAATTCAGCGACACATTCGAGGCAAACAAGAATTACAAATAAAGAAAAATGAAAACAAAATCGGGAAATGGGAAGAACGACGATGTTTTTATTCCCCTCTAACTCTCTACCCCACTCTTAGAGCTGAAATTCCCTTTTGGAAAAAAATAGAAATTATAATGCTTCTCTGTATAATCGTATGTCTGACTTTCTATGAGTTTTAGTTGAAGCTGATGATGAGAGCACCGATGACTCACCAAATCCAATCCTGGGTCAATTTGATGGCATTGAAGATGGGTATGTCACTGGATGGGCCTGTCAACGTGGAGTGGTGGATGCTCAGATAAAGGTAAACTCAACAGTTCAATTCGCAACAGAATCTTAGCAAATGTCGTATAACAAAGAAAAGTCCATCAGTTCGTTTGCCAGCCGGCCGATTCAAGAAAGGAATAAGGTAAATCTTTTCTTGAAGCCAGCTTTTTACCGGGGGGGGTGTGTCTGAGCCACACGGAAAAGAAAATGACAATTGATATGACATTGACAATTGTAGTAAAATTGTCAATTTATTGGGAATTTGGGGAGGTGAGGGGATGCATCATGGTGTGTGTGTGGCAGGTTGGGATTTTTGTCGACGGAGTGCATGTGGGCGATGTTCGAGCTAAGAACCCCGCTCCTCACAGTCTGACAAACAGAATATGCGCAGGCCCGCCGACTCTGGAAAATGGAACCGTCGTGGCGACCAATGTAGCGTTCAGGTTCAAGCTGCCGACCCTGCCAGACAACGTTTATCAGGTTGGGGGCTTCGATTTTTAATTCTTTTTTCAATTACAGTTTGCCGAGATTTCCAGTTGCTTGCGCGGGAAAATTAAAATCATAAGTTGAGTTTTCCGAACATATATTTTTTTTCTTTTTTGGAGGAAAGTGTTAGACAAGCCTCGATGTGCGGATTATTTTGGAATTCCTTTTTGGATGTGTTGGAACAGAACTCATAAAAATATAGAGACATTTTTTTAATTAATTAATCGCTTTTTTTTTTCAACAAGAGGCTGCACTCCCCAACGGCTTGTGCCTGGTCAGACATACTCTCTTTTGAGAAGCTTCTCCATAATTTCTTTTCCCTACACCACTTTTTTTTCCTCCTTTTCTTGAAACGTGCCTGTTGGATTTTCCAGGTAAGGGGGTTTGCTTACCAGCCAGATGGCCTTTTGCGAAAGGAGCTCCATTTATCCCCGGTCAAATTCATCGAATCCAGAGAACAGCCCGGGATGGTGGATGCTATGCGAAGGAAAGATGACATTATCCGGGCCAGAAATGCACAGATCGCATCATTGTACGAGCAAGTGCACACCAAGGGGGCCTGGGAGGTGTGTAAAAATAAAAATAAAAAAATATATAAATGTACTAGTAATAATAAAAATAGAAAAGAACCACTGTACAGTGAATCTCCTCAGAGAGAATCAATGTAAGGGCAGGTTTTCTGTTTTCTGTGGATATTTGGGATGAGTGGGTGTAGAGTCAATAGTGTCAGATATCCCCCAACAAAAAAAAAGAAGAAAATAATTAAATACTAATTAAAAAAAAACCCAGAGTTTTCCTCCATGTGGATATGGTATCTTGGTACCTAATGGACGTGTGTGGTTTTGTCAAATATTTTTTTTCCTTTTTTTAAATTTCGTTTTTTGGGGGGTTGTTTTTTTTTCTTAGTCAGCGACCAAAGTTCCAAGAGTGCGGAGTTTCAAGGAAACCCAAGAAGAAAAAGTCGGGAAAAAAATGCTTGTGTTCATTGGGGTGAATTCAGACCCTGGCGACAAGCACCACCGGACTTACTTGAGAAACACCTGGGTGCCGACCGGGGAAAAACTCAAGGATCTGGAGGAGAAGCGGGGGGTCATGATTCGCTTCATAGTCGGGAAAAGGTAAAACTTGGTAAAACCATAATCCTTTCTTTATCCATGCCACTTTCTTTGGGTTTTTTTTTTATTGCTTTTCGGCGAATGAGAAGAGATGTTTGAAAAAAAGTTCGAAGTGGATATTTTTGGGCGATTGGGCTGTTTCTGTACACCCTCGATCCCCCCCCCCAAAAAAAAACAACCAAAAAAACCAACACCTTTCATGAGACGAAAAGCAAGGCGAGAGAAAAAAGTAGCAAAGCGTGGATGGCCGACTATTTTGTCTTTTTTTTTTTCCTCCTTGTTTCCTCAGTGACTGGTTGGATGAAAAGGTGATGTCGGATCTTCGACAAGAAATGGAGGAACACGGGGACATCATGCCGGTCGATATCCGAGGATTCGAAGACGCTCCAAAAAAAGTGCTTGGATATCTAAGGGGCGTCTCCCTCTCTGTGGATGCCGATTTCTTCTTCAAGGTGATTATTTATTTATTTATTTATTATTTAGGCAATTTCGCTTGTTTTGTTTGGTTTCTGATCGATTATTGTCTCCAGCCACCGGTGGTCGTATTGATGTTATTTTTGGGAGTGTTTTTTTTCCTGTGTTTTTGTTCAACATTTTTTGGTGGTGGTAGGTTGAGAAAGACGTGGTGTTAAATTTGGATCAACTCGTGGCTTTCTTGGAGCCGAAACGAAACAAGGGGAATCTGTACTTGGTGAGTCAACCTGGCGAGGAATCACAGTCGCTCCAAGAAAATCAACTTTTCATTCTCAATGTATTCTTTTTTCTTTCACTTGTGAAGCCGGACTTTTCAAAATGAGAGACATCTGCCAGAAGATTTTGAAATAGAACCCCAGGTGTACTGCTGTAGCGACCTACTCAAGTGTAAGCAGATTCCAGATTTTGGATTCCAGCCTCCAGATTCTAGATTCCAGGTTCCAGGTTCCAGGTTCCAGACTGTAGATTCCAGACTGTAGATTTTAGATTCCAGATTGTAGATTTTAGATTTTAGATTTCGGATTTTAGATTTTAGATTCCAGGAGTTTTTGAATGCTTTGAATCAGGGCTGTATGAAATCCGGAGAAGTCGTCACCAGCTCACGCAAACGATGGAACGAGCCCGACCATTGGCGATTTGGGGACCCTATCGGCAAAGACAAGAAGCTGAGTTACCACAGACACGCTCACGGCCAGGTCTACGGGCTGTCCGGATTGGTTGCCCGCTATTTGGCCCAAAACGCCGATGTCATGCACGGATTTGCACATGACGATGTGACTTTGGGTGCGTGGCTTCTCGGATTGGAGGTGGAATATGTGGATGAGGCCAAGCTGTGTTGCGACGATAGGAAATGCCTGGAGCAAAAGAACGAGGACATGTGCATTGCTTTTTTCGAATCCTCTTGTCCAGGGATATGCAAGCCGGAGTCTAGGGTGCCCTTCTTTTACCAGAGATGTGTGAAAAAGTTTCAGTGATATTCGAGTCGGCTGAGGCCATTCTTTCTGCATTTTCATTTTAATTCTTCTGGCTGTTGGTTTGGGGTTGCTGTGGCGGAATTCCGTTTGTGTTTTTTAGTCAAGAAATCGTTTCGGGGGAGGGGACCAAGTCGAGAATTGTGTTTACAAAAATTAAAAAAAGGATTGAAAAGAAAAAAAACTGGAAGAATGAAAGAGAAGGGGTCGATTGATTGATATTTTTGTTTTTTTTGCGTTTGGGTCGCTATGGGCTGTACTCCTGCTGGCAGAGATCCAATTCAACTTTTTTTTTCTATAAAATTTCTTCGGTGGCATGCTTCATGGTGCCATCAAAATTCGCATTTGTGAGCCAGGTTTTTTAAAGCTCGCAAAAGGGGGCAATGAGATCTTGTCCAAATCTCAACGTTGGAAAAACTGAGAAAAGAAATTCAAGCTGCTGCGATTCAACCCAAATGAAGCATTTTCTCGTCCCGAATCTTTAGCGTTCGTTGGTCTGACTCAGAAGTGAATGTTGCAAAGTATTAGTTTGGAGGTGAGGCTTCTGTGGGGAATCTTTAAATTTCTCGTAAGTCAGACCTGTTCCCCCCTCCCCCTCCTGGCAAAAGAAGGTTGAATGCTGGGTTGTCAAGAGCACGGATGTCCATCTGCTAGAACCCCCCTCTTTTTCTATTTTTTTTGGGGGGGTGGGTTGGGATGGCAAAGTGCTGTTTGAAAGCACTTGAGTGCATTTTTTGAAAACGCTCTGTGACATCTGATGATTTATTCTTGCAACACTTCTCAACTTCTTTAAAAAATATTTTATGTTACTTGGGTTCAACTATTTACTTTTCAAAGCCAGGAGTATTTTTTAGGCAGCCCGCATCTCGAATAGGATTATGATATACATTTTGGATGACCAATTTCGAGGAATTTTTTGTTTTAGCGATGACTAATCTTCCCATGAGTTTTGAAAACGTCGGCTTATGAATGCCGATCCGAGTCCTTTCAACTCGTTGCATCTTTTTTGCGCCTTTTTGATTTGATGCTTGTCGAGCCGTTTCACAACTCTCTGGGATAAAAACAAAAAAACTGAATTAATCACTTGAAAGGAAAAGAATGAAAATAAAAAAAAGATCATGTGAATCATTAACATCAATGTGAATAATCAACGGATCAAAACTTGCTGAATTCACTGTTGTTTTGGATCTAAAAACAGATTCTGAAAAAAAAATGAAAACCATGGAAAATAGTTTTAGTTTTCAACTGACCTCTTCCAATTTGCGCATGGAAGCTTCCATGGGATTTCTTTCTTTGGTGGAAAAACACCACCCTGGCTTTTATGATACTTCTTACTTCAGCATCATCTTTTCCAAATAAAATAATTTGCAACCATGATGTGAAATTCATGCTGTAAAGAAAAAACCCAGAAAAATAGATTAAGAAAATCATTTTTTCTTTTTTTTTTTTAACAAAAGGGAACAAGGAAAAAAAAAACACATGGATAACAAAAACGGCGATGGAAAAATCCTCAAAATCGGCACCAGGATAATAAAAGCAAAAATATATATATAGTGTTCAGAAAGAGATCCCCCTCGAGGTTTTCAGAGAAAAATCAAACCAAATCAGCACTAAAAAATTAGTGATCAGCCTATGATGCACAAGCAATTCACCTCACTGCCTCACATGATGACTCCATCCTTGTCCCTGAATTTCACCAAGACATTCATTGCTGCCCATTGCTTAGATTTCGATTTTTTTTTTTCCCCCGATGCCCAAGCACCTGGACATTTATTTCTTGGTAAAAGAAATGAAACGACCCTTTTTGCTTGCAATTAGATTTCGCTGCTTGTTTTGCTTTTTGAGTCCCCCCTCCCCCACTGAGTTTTCTTTTGAAGTGTTTGTCCCAGCCATGGCCTACGCATCAACAACACACCCCCAAAAAAAAGATTCAAAGACATGTCGTATTGTATTGGAACAATTCTCTCGTTGTATCATCATTTCTTTTGTTTCTTTCTTGTTGGAGTTCAAGAACAAAGAAAAAAAAAACATCGAGTTGTGTAGTAGGGTGTTGTCATACCTTGTGTCGATGGCCACGCTTCGCTCTTTTCAAAGTTTTTGTTTTTGCAGCTTTTTCTTTCAACAGCCTTTCCAGCAGCCCCCTTCAGATCACTGGTGCTCCCAACTTTGTTTTCTTCGTCCTCCACCAGGTTCACAACCTCTGCCCCTTCAGGCTGCTTCCCATATTTCCCCATGTCCCTGTCTCCTTTACCACTGGTGCTAAAAAAGCTCCACACCAAAACTCCAATTTTGTCTTGTTACTATCATTGAAGGACTCCCCCACCAGCAAGAAAAGTTTCCAAATCATGCAGTTCCTTGAGCTTGACCTCCTCCACCCCAGCATGTTCGCAACCGGGGTCAGCTTCACAAGAAGAGCAAGCCATTACTATACACTAGTGATTAGCTATATAGCTAATCAACATCCTCATCGACCTCAACCTTCGTAGTTTTTGAGGTTTTTGACTTTGCCTCTGTCAGCCTAGCCTCCCAGTTTCTTTCTTGAAGTTTCAAGAGTGTGTGACACCATCCATTCTATTCACTCATCAAGCAGAGTTTCCACCGATCAGAAACGCCCCCCCCCCCCCCACGCAAGCCAACCCCTGCGGTGTGAGACTTGCACAGGACATGGCAGCAGGGATTCAGAGCAATTCCAATGAATTTATGAAATTTATGTGGTGTCATACCCTTGGTTGTTGCTTTCTGTTGAGAAAAAAACTGGTCCATGCTGCTTAGCTTACTCCATCCTTGCAGATTTTCATTTCCTTTAGAAAACCCAGATCGAATTCGTCCCTTGCGACATTTCTGTCGCTCATCAGAGCACCCACCCAACCACCCACCCACCCACATTCGCATGCCTTTTCGTACAATGGAGATCCTCTCCCACTTGGGAGGTAAGAACCACTGACGCCACCCTCATAGAAGCCACCGCTTGGGGAAGATATTATGGCCACCACCATTGGAACGGCCTCCTCCTCCTCCGCCGCCGCCGCCGCCGTCGCCACCCCTGGACCCACCACCTCCCCCAGATGAGTTGGAAGTAAACAACAAGATCGACAGAACAGCACAGCAGAAACAGGAATTCCAACTTCCTGGCAAGACCCATACACCAAACATACGACTGAACTTACAAGGGAGACCCGGTCGGGTCAAGCAACGATCACTGGGGACCAAGTTGCAGCATCGTCGAGGTGTCTGCAGAAGAAAGCGTAAAACGTTAAGCCGTCAACCCGATCCGCAGTGCTGAACAGCCAGAGCAATGTTCCTCAGCGCACCAGTAGGGTGAACAGAGTGGCACGCGGCCAAGGCTCCGACGACGGAGAGCAACAACCACATGGTGTTCATTGTGTTGCGTCGGGATTCGATGTTTGGAAAGCCTCCGGAGCTTGGAGTATTTGAGCGCACTCTGTGCTTTCACCCTGGCCGGTCCCCTCCAGTCCTCACCACCGGTCCGCGGCCATTGGAATTCTTCAAGTCTTGTTTAACCAACAACGTTGGGACTGCTGCTTCCAAGGTTTTTCCAGGCCCCTAATTATCTGTGGGTTTGGTCTGACTCAGGGTTGTTTTGGTCCTGGGAGAAACCTTTTCTTATCCCAATCCTGATGAGACTGTGAAGAGGCAAAATTGAATTCATATGAATTTGTTCACTGGGTAAAGCAGCAACAGTTCAGAGTTGAGGAGGCAGGGAGTGAATTAAGACTCCCGATGTGGGAAAAAACAAACTTCCCTCCCTGTCTTCTTTTTCCCCCTATCTACAAAAATCTAAAACACTTTTTAATAGCCCTCGTTTCAGCCAGAATCGGGGAGAATATAGATGAGCAACGAATTTTTAATCCAGCATCCCACAATCTTCAAGCACCTGGAAGGAATCTACAAAATCTAATGTACAAATTTTACCAAAAAAACAGTGCCACCATCCATGCAAGCCTCCCAACAACAACAAAAAAAAAAAACCTTTTTCACAATGCTTTTTTTTCGACGCCAACAATCGGCATTGGTTTCCATTATCATCCCCGTTGTTCTTTCTGGCAAGCAGTAAATCCGGCTGTAAGCTGGCTTGACCACCAGCTTGACAAAAATTAAATTTGGTTCTGCCCCACCGGATCCAGTTGGCCACCTTGCTCGAATCCCACTCCTTGCTCAGCAATCGAAAAAATTTCCTTACACTCACACTCGCTGCTCTGCACCACCGTATCCTCAGCATTGGCAGCCATGAATTGACCAGGATGCAAAGTAGGGGATGTTGGCAGCAGATCCTTCACTTTGGCTGCCATGTCAGACATCGGGGATGCCGGATCGTTCTTGATCGTTCTTCTTCAAGGCTCTCAGGCCTGGTGGATTCAACCCTGGAGGCAAATGTAAATTCTGATCGGGATGTCGATTGCTGACTGGACATTCCATTTCAAACATCCTGGAGGCAGGTCGAGCCCGGGTGGGTGGCAGCCCTGGAGCTCGCTTGCATTCGTTTGCTGCCAGCTGGCAGAGTTGTGGATGCTTCCAACTTTGGGAGGAATTTTCCCATAGCAGTCCATCATCACCCAGCGTGGCTGCCTCTCCTCCCTCCTTTGCACTCGATTCCTCCCACCCCATCCGAGATTGAGTCGGTCTCTCCTCAGCTCTGAAAATCTAATCTCGTTAATCAACAACGAATGCCAGCACACCAATGAGTCACAGATTTTGACGCTGCAATAAATTTTCTGTTAACAACCTATTCGATCGTTTGCCCCATTTGCACCGTTTTTTTTATTTTACACACAGATGATTATCAAGAGTGTGTCATACCACATGCACACATCAAGCAAATACGATGGAGCATTATGGAGCCTTATTCTGCCATAATAATTCTGTGGATTCTATTCGTTTGGGCTTCCCCAACAAAGAGCTCGGAGCCATCCACTTCTTTTTCATGCATCTCCGTTGAAAACGGCGGTTGCTGCTGCCTGAAAAACTGGTAGAAAAACTCTTTCAACACCTATGTGTCGAAAAATCACTACATGAATCTGCATGCATGTTGAGGGATCGGCTGAATCTTCAGGTACACCTTGGTTTATTGTTAATAATACTTATTCTTGTTGTTTTTTATTTCTTTGGGGGGGGGGGGGGATAATATGAAAAATGAAGAATTAAAGGGAGAAGCACTAATAGGAAAAAGAGGTGGGTCTGACAGACCCACTCCAATGCAACTCTCGACGAAAGCTACATGCGCCGAATCGTGAACATCTTGGAGCAGGCAAAAAGAAAACCCGACTGCTTGATAATTTCAAAAGCGCAACCGTGAAACTTCCATATACACATATGTTCAGAAGGTTGAAAAAAAAAAAAAAAAATGGATCTGGATCCATACCTGGAGCCTCATCGCCAGCACCGGCTTCCTTCGACTTCCACCAGCCCCCCTCTATAAAACCAGGAAAAAAAATATAAAACAAACACCACATTTTCTCATATCACAACCATTTTCACATCCCATTTTTTTTTTTTTTTTTTTGTCAGAATCAAATCTATAGGTTCGGTCCAACCTTCTGGCAAGCTGTATAGCCTCGAACCTTCTGGGAAGTCTGTTCAAGCATTCGTCTTGGGCAGCTCTGCCTCTGTAGTCCTCCCACCAAGGTTGCTTTCTCGGTCGATAAGCTTCGGCCAATTTCACGTCTGTTTTGATGGCCAACAGATCGCTCCTGTGTTTTTAACATCATCATAATTATTAAACATATCCGGGAAGGAAAAAAACATGGCACCAAAATTAAAAAGAAAGACGTAGATGTTGCAGGCCCGTTGCATATACAAATCAGATATTGCATCCATTGTATATCTGGACTCTCTTTTCTTTATGGTGCTGTAAACATACAAACAACATCTCCACGAAATCCACGAAATCCACGAAATCCACACAAGAAGAAAAACAACAGAAAATGAGAAGACAAAAAAAGACACCAATCGTCACCTCAATACTGGCCCAATCCAACACTTGCATCCCTTCTTTTTAAATTCTGGATGAATTCGACCAACAGCCGACCGCAGTTTCTCCAGGAAATCGACTTCTCTTGACTTTTTCAATCCAAGTGGCTGTAAACCAGGGAAAAAAAAAAACCCAGAAATAATCCCTCCCAATACTCAAGTTCAAAAAGTAAAAGCTGCCACCTTGTTTTTGAACAAGGTAATGCCATCGAACTGCAGCGCGGCTGCCCGAAGCATGCCGACGTCCCCAGAGTATATCGTTTTGTCGGCGGATTCGTGTCGTTGATTCGAACGGCTTGTGTTTTCTGTGGATGAGCGGATCACGGTTCTGCGGACTGATGTGGCTCATCCACAAAAAGTGGAGTCAAAATACAGTCACTTGTTTCTGGAAAAAAAACGTCTCAAACAACGAAACGCAAAAAAGATTAATACGGACACAGTCAACTACCATTGTCAGGATAGCTCAGTGAAGCACCCTTGTTCCGTGTCCCCGATTGGCCGGGCCATCATCGACGACGGTAACAGGGGGGCGGAGAGCGGGACCCTCGAAAGAGAAACAGTGGCGAGGGGGGAAGCCAGCGGGTGGGACGGCTGCCAAAGTTTTTGTTCGTTCGTTCGTTCTTTTGTGTGTTTGTTTGTGTGTTTGTTCGGGAAAGACCGGTGTTGTTTGTTTGTTACGTTTGGTGCTTGGTAGCAAACCTATCCACTTGCCTCGGCTTTTTCATAAGAGGCAGTCGCTGAGACCCGACGGAGCTCTTTGGGCAGAATGTTTTCCGACGCACGAAACGTATAGATGTGGGAAAAACCTCCCTTGTCTTCTTTTTCCCCCTCCACAGAAATCTAAAACACTTTTTTAAGAATCACAAAAAGATGAGCCCCTCATCGTTCAGCAACAACGAATTTTAATCCAGCATCCCACAATCTCCAAGCACCTGGAAGGAATCTACAAAAATATATACAAAATCTAATGTACAAATTTTACCAAAAAAACAGTGCCACCATCCATGCAAGCCTCCCAACAAAAAACAAAAAGCAAAAACCTTTTTCACAATGCTTTTTTTTCGACGCCAACAATCGGCATTGGTTTCCATTATCATCCCCGTTGTTCTTTCTGGCAAGCAGTAAATCCGGCTGTAAGCTGGCTTGACCACCACCTTGACAAAAATTAAATTAAAGTTGGGCTCCAGCCTGGACATCTTGAAAAACACACACACACACATCCAAAACCGCAGCTTTGCCCGAATTCATTCACCATCACCTGTTGGTTGGGAACGGGAAATCATATTACATTCCATGTTTCTTGCGTTTGATCCATGAAAATCTATCTCACTTTGAATATCAGTCATTTGGTTTTTGAAAGTTGTACACAGCTGTGCAATTAAGATATTATCCTTCAGCCATTGATTTCAACAATGGCTCCATAACATCCGCCACTTGGACTGGCTGGGAAATTTCTGCCAGTCCAACAAACTCAAGTGAATAATAATGGATTAAATCAAAAAAAGAAGGTGAATAGTTTTTTGACACACCAAAAAAAGGTACCTTTTGCAGAGCTGATCTTTCCGAAGCTTGTTCTCGAACAAGCTTCTGTAGGTCTTTCACATACACGCTCCAATCCCTGGATGCGTCTCCACTTGTTGTTTCCTCAGCTCTGAAAATCTACACATGAACCACGTTAATTAACAACGAATGGCAGCACACCAATGAGCCACAGATTTTGACGCTGCAATAAATTTTCTGTTAAACGACCTATTCGATCGATCGCCCCATTTGCACACAGATGATTATCAAGAGTGTGTGACACCATCCATTCTATTCACTCATCAAGCAGAGTTTCCACCGATCAGAAACGCCCCCCCCCCCCCCCCCCACGCAAGCCAACCCCTGCGGTGTGAGACTTGCACAGGACATGGCAGCAGGGATTCAGAGCAATTCCAATGAATTTATGAAATTTATGTGGTGTCATACCCTTGGTTGTTGCTTTCTGTTGAGAAAAAACTGGTCCATGCTGCTTAGCTTACTCCATCCTTGCAGATTTTCATTTCCTTTAGAAAACCCAGATCGAATTCGTCCCTTGCGACATTTCTGTCGCTCATCAGAGCCCCCACCCACCCACCCACCCACATTCGCATGCCTTTTCGTACAATGGAGATCCTCTCCCACTTGGGAGGTAAGAACCACTGACGCCACCCTCATAGAAGCCACCGCTTGGGGAAGATATTATGGCCACCACCATTGGAACGGCCTCCTCCTCCTCCGCCGCCGCCGCCGCCGTCGCCCCCCCTGGACCCACCACCTCCCCCAGATGAGTTGGAAGTAAACAACAAGATCGACAGAACAGCACAGCAGAAACAGGAATTCCAACTTCCTGGCAAGACCCATACACCAAACATACGACTGAACTTACAAGGGAGACCCGGTCGGGTCAAGCAACGATCACTGGGGACCAAGTTGCAGCATCGTCGAGGTGTCTGCAGAAGAAAGCGTAAAACGTTAAGCCGTCAACCCGATCCGCAGTGCTGAACAGCCAGAGCAATGTTCCTCAGCGCACCAGTAGGGTGAACAGAGTGGCACGCGGCCAAGGCTCCGACGACGGAGAGCAACAACCACATGGTGTTCATTGTGTTGCGTCGGGATTCGATGTTTGGAAAGCCTCCGGAGCTTGGAGTATTTGAGCGCACTCTGTGCTTTCACCCTGGCCGGTCCCCTCCAGTCCTCACCACCGGTCCGCGGCCATTGGAATTCTTCAAGTCTTGTTTAACCAACAACGTTGGGACTGCTGCTTCCAAGGTTTTTCCAGGCCCCTAATTATCTGTGGGTTTGGTCTGACTCAGGGTTGTTTTGGTCCTGGGAGAAACCTTTTCTTATCCCAATCCTGATGAGACTGTGAAGAGGCAAAATTGAATTCATATGAATTTGTTCACTGGGTAAAGCAGCAACAGTTCAGAGTTGAGGAGGCAGGGGAGTGAATTAAGACTCCCGATGTGGGAAAAAACAAACTTCCCTCCCTGTCTTCTTTTTCCCCCTATCTACAAAAATCTAAAACACTTTTTAATAGCCCTCGTTTCAGTCAGAATCAGGGAGAATATAGATGAGCAACGAATTTTTAATCCAGCAGCAACAACGGATTTTTAATCCAGCATCCCACAATCTTCAAGCACCTGGAAGGAATCTACAAAACCTAATGTACAAATTCTACCAAAAAAACAGTGCCACCATCCATACAAGCCTCCCAACAACAAACAAAAAACAAAAACCTTTTTCACAATGCTTTTTTTTCGACGCCAATAATCGGCATTGGTTTCCATTATCATCCCCGTTGTTCTTTCTGGCAAGCAGTAAATCCGGCTGCAAGCTGGCTTGACCACCACCTACCGACAAAAATTAAATTTGGTTCTGCCCCACCGGATCCAGTTGGCCACCAGCAATCGAAAAAATCTCCTTACACTCACACTCGCTGCTCTGCACCACCGTATCACCCTGCAACTCAGAAAAACAACATCACTGGAAAAAAGTAGGAAAAAAAAAAATGAATGAATGCTGGAATTGCATGTCCCCGACACGTTATTATGAGCGGTATATCAAGAAATTCATCACAGTACATCTGCTGCGTAATCAAGCACTAATGCTTCCCTGAGCATAGCCAGATGACCCGCACAAAAAAACATAACCAAATGCCATGGAACGTAAAAAAAGAAAAAAAAAACAGATGCGTCTTTCCAAAAAGGGATGGCGAGAATTTGGCACCAGCAGGAGAAAAATGCAACAACTCCCCCAAAAGTTCGATGGGCAGTACGACTACGCACAGATATTTCATCAGTAAACCACAGCAAACATTATGTCGTTCCTCTGCAAAAAACTTGTTTTTCTTTCACTTCCAATAGATAACTATAAAACTTCATTTCTATCCAATACATAAGTCTCCAATTTCAATTCTTAATTTTTTGAGGGGGCATTCCCGACGGACGGCTGTTCAATCCATCTGAGATCAAGACTGGATTTCGATTTTTTATTTGTTTTCGTTTTCGTTTTTTTTTTGCTGAGGTTGATACAGGATTCCTGGTAAGCAATTCATGCGTACATTGCCACATGTATCGATGATCTCCCTTCTGACAGCACCAGCAGAAATCGTTCATGGAAAAGACCCAACCGACAGCCTCCTTTTTCCCCTCCTGATCCCATACCTCCCAAACATCCTTTGAATGTATGGTAAGACTCCGGACTCACCAAGGCAGCAGTATCTTTCTGGAAAGCTGGGATGAATTTCTTTTGTATGTCGCCATCCACAAAAGATTTCCAAACGTTCATCCCCCTTGGCAGATTGCAGTGTCAAATCCTTTCAAATCCTGAGCATCGATCTCAGCCCCTTTCCCAGTTTTCGATCCAACATCAGCCCCACTGTCGATGAGAGCATCAATGAACAAGGATTCCCCGCCGCCACATGGGAAATGCAGGGGAGTCCATCCTTCGCTGTCTTTGGCATTCACGCCGCATTTTGCCTTGATCGGCTCCTGTACGATGTCTGGACTGTTCCCGATCGCAGCCCCAGCGGCTAAATAATACCAATGCGAAAAAAACACTCAATCGGACGATTACTGAGTCGAAGCACCGAAAGCCCTCCGTCCACGAGCCCATCATGCTTGGCCATTACGTCCCGGTCTCCGATGCCCAAAATCATTTGGCGGCGACCTGCGAAAATGATGATTGGCACCTAACATGCGGCCAAGCAGAGCAGCCGTTCATGATCACATATCCACAGAGAAAGCGCCAAATTCCCCCAATTCGAGGGGAAAACGAAATAACAAAGCGGCGCCATCCAGCCAAACGTTTGCCAGCTGGATGGTTGGCCGAAAGAAATTCTTTTCCATTTCCCACCGCCGACACGGCGCTGTTTTCTTTTCCTATCGAATCGAGGAGCAGACAGCGATATCATTCGAATCACCCCTCCACGCTCACCCACGATCGATCAAGAGCGCAGCCGCCTTCTTTTTCGCGACTTCCATCACGAGCTCCTTTCACATGACATCGCGCGGTGGCAGTCTTCACAATAGAGCGATATTCACGAAGCGCGACTGGATCGAGAACAAAAACGGCTTTGGGGGGGGGGGGGTTTCTGTGGATGAGCGGATCACGGTTCTGCGGACTGATGCGGCTCATCCACAAAAAGTGGAGTCAAAATACAGTCACTTGTTTCTGGAAAAAAAACGTCTCAAACAACGAAACGCAAAAAAGATTAATACGGACACAGTCAACAACCATTGTCAGGATAGCTCAGTGAAGCACCCTTGTTCCGTGTCCCCGATTGGCCGGGCCATCATCGACGACGGTAACAGGGGGGCGGAGAGCGGGACCCTCGAAAGAGAAACAGTGGCGAGGGGGGAAGCCAGCGGGTGGGACGGCTGCCAAAGTTTTTGTTCGTTCTTTTGTTTGTTTGTGTGTTTGTTTGTGTGTTTGTTTGTTCGTTCGCCAGCGGGAAAGACCGACGGAGCTTTTTGGGCAGAATGTTTTCCGACGCACGAAACGTATAGATGTGGGAAAAACCTCCCTTGTCTTCTTTTTCCCCCTCCACAGAAATCTAAAACACTTTTTAAGAATCAGAAAAAGATGATTTTTAATCCAGCATCCCACAATCTCCGAGCACCTGGAAGGAATCTACAAAAATATATACAAAATCTAATGTACAAATTTTACCAAAAAAACAGTGCCACCATCCATGCAAGCCTCCCAACAACAAAACAAAAAACAAAAACCCTTTTTCACAATGTTTTTTTTTCGACGCCAATAATCGGCATTGGTTTCCATTATCATCCCCGTTGTTCTTTCTGGCAAGCAGTAAATCCGGCTGTAAGCTGGCTTGACCACCACCTCGACAAAAATTAAATTTGGTTCTGCCCCACCGGATCCAGTTGGCCACCTTGCTCGAATCCCACTCCTTGCTCAGCAATCGAAAAAATTTCCTTACACTCACACTCGCTGCTCTGCACCACCGTATCCTCAGCATTGGCAGCCATGAATTGACCAGGATGCAAAGTAGGGGATGTTGGCAGCAGATCCTTCACTTTGGCTGCCATGTCAGACATCGGGGATGCCGGATCGTTCTTGATCGTTCTTCTTCAAGGCTCTCAGGCCTGGTGGATTCAACCCTGGAGGCAAATCTAAATTCTGATCGGGATGTCGATTGCTGACTGGACATTCCATTTCAAACATCCTGGAGGCAGGTCGAGCCCGGGTGGGTGGCAGCCCTGGAGCTCGCTTGCATTCGTTTGCTGCCAGCTGGCAGAGTTGTGGATGCCTCCAACTTTGGGAGGAATTTTCCCATAGCAGTCCATCATCACCCAGCGTGGCTGCCTCTCCTCCCTCCTTTGCACTCGATTCTTCCCACCCCATCCGAGATTGAGTCGGTCTTTCCTCAGCTCTGAAAATCTAATCTCGTTAATCAACAACGAATGCCAGCACACCAATGAGTCACAGATTTTGACGCTGCAATAAATTTTCTGTTAACAACCTATTCGATCGTTTGCCCCATTTGCACCGTTTTTTTTGTTTTACACACAGATGATTATCAAGAGTGTGTCACACCACATGCACACATCAAGCAAATACGATGGAGCATTATGGAGCCTTATTCTGCCATAATAATTCTGTGGATTCTATTCGTTTGGGCTTCCCCAACAAAGAGCTCGGAGCCATCCACTTTTTTTTCATGCATCTCCGTTGAAAACGGCGGTTGCTGCTGCCTGAAAAACTGGTAGAAAAACTCTTTCAACACCTATGTGTCGAAAAATCACTACATGAATCTGCATGCATGTTGAGGGATCGGCTGAATCTTCAGGTTTATTGTTAATAATACTTATTCTTGTTGTTTTTTATTTCTTGGGGGGGGGGGGATAATATGAAAAATGAAGAATTAAAGGGAGAAGCACTAATAGGAAAAAGAGGTGGGTCTGACAGACCCACTCCAATGCAACTCTCGACGAAAGCTACATGCGCCGAATCGTGAACATCTTGGAGCAGGCAAAAAGAAAACCCGACTGCTTGATAATTTCAAAAGCGCAACCGTGAAACTTCCATATACACATATGTTCAGAAGGTTGAAAAAAAAAAAAAAAAATGGATCTGGATCCATACCTGGAGCCTCATCGCCAGCACCGGCTTCCTTCGACTTCCACCAGCCCCCCTCTATAAAACCAGGAAAAAAAATATAAAACAAACACCACATTTTCTCATATCACAACCATTTTCACATCCCATTTTTTTTTTTTTTTTTTTGTCAGAATCAAATCTATAGGTTCGGTCCAACCTTCTGGCAAGCTGTATAGCCTCGAACCTTCTGGGAAGTCTGTTCAAGCATTCGTCTTGGGCAGCTCTGCCTCTGTAGTCCTCCCACCAAGGTTGCTTTCTCGGTCGATAAGCTTCGGCCAATTTCACGTCTGTTTTGATGGCCAACAGATCGCTCCTGTGTTTTTAACATCATCATAATTATTAAACATATCCGGGAAGGAAAAAAACATGGCACCAAAATTAAAAAGAAAGACGTAGATGTTGCAGGCCCGTTGCATATACAAATCAGATATTGCATCCATTGTATATCTGGACTCTCTTTTCTTTATGGTGCTGTAAACATACAAACAACATCTCCACGAAATCCACGAAATCCACGAAATCCACACAAGAAGAAAAACAACAGAAAATGAGAAGACAAAAAAAGACACCAATCGTCACCTCAATACTGGCCCAATCCAACACTTGCATCCCTTCTTTTTAAATTCTGGATGAATTCGACCAACAGCCGACCGCAGTTTCTCCAGGAAATCGACTTCTCTTGACTTTTTCAATCCAAGTGGCTGTAAACCAGGGAAAAAAAAAAAAACCCAGAAATAATCCCTCCCAATACTCAAGTTCAAAAAGTAAAAGCTGCCACCTTGTTTTTGAACAAGGTAATGCCATCGAACTGCAGCGCGGCTGCCCGAAGCATGCCGACGTCCCCAGAGTATATCGTTTTGTCGGCGGATTCGTGTCGTTGATTCGAACGGCTTGTGTTTTCTGTGGATGAGCGGATCACGGTTCTGCGGACTGATGTGGCTCATCCACAAAAAGTGGAGTCAAAATACAGTCACTTGTTTCTGGAAAAAAAACGTCTCAAACAACGAAACGCAAAAAAGATTAATACGGACACAGTCAACTACCATTGTCAGGATAGCTCAGTGAAGCACCCTTGTTCCGTGTCCCCGATTGGCCGGGCCATCATCGACGACGGTAACAGGGGGGCGGAGAGCGGGACCCTCGAAAGAGAAACAGTGGCGAGGGGGGAAGCCAGCGGGTGGGACGGCTGCCAAAGTTTTTGTTCGTTCGTTCGTTCTTTTGTGTGTTTGTTTGTGTGTTTGTTCGGGAAAGACCGGTGTTGTTTGTTTGTTACGTTTGGTGCTTGGTAGCAAACCTATCCACTTGCCTCGGCTTTTTCATAAGAGGCAGTCGCTGAGACCCGACGGAGCTCTTTGGGCAGAATGTTTTCCGACGCACGAAACGTATAGATGTGGGAAAAACCTCCCTTGTCTTCTTTTTCCCCCTCCACAGAAATCTAAAACACTTTTTTAAGAATCACAAAAAGATGAGCCCCTCATCGTTCAGCAACAACGAATTTTAATCCAGCATCCCACAATCTCCAAGCACCTGGAAGGAATCTACAAAAATATATACAAAATCTAATGTACAAATTTTACCAAAAAAACAGTGCCACCATCCATGCAAGCCTCCCAACAAAAAACAAAAAGCAAAAACCTTTTTCACAATGCTTTTTTTTCGACGCCAACAATCGGCATTGGTTTCCATTATCATCCCCGTTGTTCTTTCTGGCAAGCAGTAAATCCGGCTGTAAGCTGGCTTGACCACCACCTTGACAAAAATTAAATTAAAGTTGGGCTCCAGCCTGGACATCTTGAAAAACACACACACACACATCCAAAACCGCAGCTTTGCCCGAATTCATTCACCATCACCTGTTGGTTGGGAACGGGAAATCATATTACATTCCATGTTTCTTGCGTTTGATCCATGAAAATCTATCTCACTTTGAATATCAGTCATTTGGTTTTTGAAAGTTGTACACAGCTGTGCAATTAAGATATTATCCTTCAGCCATTGATTTCAACAATGGCTCCATAACATCCGCCACTTGGACTGGCTGGGAAATTTCTGCCAGTCCAACAAACTCAAGTGAATAATAATGGATTAAATCAAAAAAAGAAGGTGAATAGTTTTTTGACACACCAAAAAAAGGTACCTTTTGCAGAGCTGATCTTTCCGAAGCTTGTTCTCGAACAAGCTTCTGTAGGTCTTTCACATACACGCTCCAATCCCTGGATGCGTCTCCACTTGTTGTTTCCTCAGCTCTGAAAATCTACACATGAACCACGTTAATTAACAACGAATGGCAGCACACCAATGAGCCACAGATTTTGACGCTGCAATAAATTTTCTGTTAAACGACCTATTCGATCGATCGCCCCATTTGCACACAGATGATTATCAAGAGTGTGTGACACCATCCATTCTATTCACTCATCAAGCAGAGTTTCCACCGATCAGAAACGCCCCCCCCCCCCCCCCCCACGCAAGCCAACCCCTGCGGTGTGAGACTTGCACAGGACATGGCAGCAGGGATTCAGAGCAATTCCAATGAATTTATGAAATTTATGTGGTGTCATACCCTTGGTTGTTGCTTTCTGTTGAGAAAAAACTGGTCCATGCTGCTTAGCTTACTCCATCCTTGCAGATTTTCATTTCCTTTAGAAAACCCAGATCGAATTCGTCCCTTGCGACATTTCTGTCGCTCATCAGAGCCCCCACCCACCCACCCACCCACATTCGCATGCCTTTTCGTACAATGGAGATCCTCTCCCACTTGGGAGGTAAGAACCACTGACGCCACCCTCATAGAAGCCACCGCTTGGGGAAGATATTATGGCCACCACCATTGGAACGGCCTCCTCCTCCTCCGCCGCCGCCGCCGCCGTCGCCCCCCCTGGACCCACCACCTCCCCCAGATGAGTTGGAAGTAAACAACAAGATCGACAGAACAGCACAGCAGAAACAGGAATTCCAACTTCCTGGCAAGACCCATACACCAAACATACGACTGAACTTACAAGGGAGACCCGGTCGGGTCAAGCAACGATCACTGGGGACCAAGTTGCAGCATCGTCGAGGTGTCTGCAGAAGAAAGCGTAAAACGTTAAGCCGTCAACCCGATCCGCAGTGCTGAACAGCCAGAGCAATGTTCCTCAGCGCACCAGTAGGGTGAACAGAGTGGCACGCGGCCAAGGCTCCGACGACGGAGAGCAACAACCACATGGTGTTCATTGTGTTGCGTCGGGATTCGATGTTTGGAAAGCCTCCGGAGCTTGGAGTATTTGAGCGCACTCTGTGCTTTCACCCTGGCCGGTCCCCTCCAGTCCTCACCACCGGTCCGCGGCCATTGGAATTCTTCAAGTCTTGTTTAACCAACAACGTTGGGACTGCTGCTTCCAAGGTTTTTCCAGGCCCCTAATTATCTGTGGGTTTGGTCTGACTCAGGGTTGTTTTGGTCCTGGGAGAAACCTTTTCTTATCCCAATCCTGATGAGACTGTGAAGAGGCAAAATTGAATTCATATGAATTTGTTCACTGGGTAAAGCAGCAACAGTTCAGAGTTGAGGAGGCAGGGGAGTGAATTAAGACTCCCGATGTGGGAAAAAACAAACTTCCCTCCCTGTCTTCTTTTTCCCCCTATCTACAAAAATCTAAAACACTTTTTAATAGCCCTCGTTTCAGTCAGAATCAGGGAGAATATAGATGAGCAACGAATTTTTAATCCAGCAGCAACAACGGATTTTTAATCCAGCATCCCACAATCTTCAAGCACCTGGAAGGAATCTACAAAACCTAATGTACAAATTCTACCAAAAAAACAGTGCCACCATCCATACAAGCCTCCCAACAACAAACAAAAAACAAAAACCTTTTTCACAATGCTTTTTTTTCGACGCCAATAATCGGCATTGGTTTCCATTATCATCCCCGTTGTTCTTTCTGGCAAGCAGTAAATCCGGCTGCAAGCTGGCTTGACCACCACCTACCGACAAAAATTAAATTTGGTTCTGCCCCACCGGATCCAGTTGGCCACCAGCAATCGAAAAAATCTCCTTACACTCACACTCGCTGCTCTGCACCACCGTATCACCCTGCAACTCAGAAAAACAACATCACTGGAAAAAAGTAGGAAAAAAAAAAATGAATGAATGCTGGAATTGCATGTCCCCGACACGTTATTATGAGCGGTATATCAAGAAATTCATCACAGTACATCTGCTGCGTAATCAAGCACTAATGCTTCCCTGAGCATAGCCAGATGACCCGCACAAAAAAACATAACCAAATGCCATGGAACGTAAAAAAAGAAAAAAAAAACAGATGCGTCTTTCCAAAAAGGGATGGCGAGAATTTGGCACCAGCAGGAGAAAAATGCAACAACTCCCCCAAAAGTTCGATGGGCAGTACGACTACGCACAGATATTTCATCAGTAAACCACAGCAAACATTATGTCGTTCCTCTGCAAAAAACTTGTTTTTCTTTCACTTCCAATAGATAACTATAAAACTTCATTTCTATCCAATACATAAGTCTCCAATTTCAATTCTTAATTTTTTGAGGGGGCATTCCCGACGGACGGCTGTTCAATCCATCTGAGATCAAGACTGGATTTCGATTTTTTATTTGTTTTCGTTTTCGTTTTTTTTTTGCTGAGGTTGATACAGGATTCCTGGTAAGCAATTCATGCGTACATTGCCACATGTATCGATGATCTCCCTTCTGACAGCACCAGCAGAAATCGTTCATGGAAAAGACCCAACCAACAGCCTCCTTTTTCCCCTCCTGATCCCATACCTCCCAAACATCCTTTGAATGTATGGTAAGACTCCGGACTCACCAAGACAGCAGTATCTTTCTGGAAAGCTGGGATGAATTTCTTTTGTATGTCGCCATCCACAAAAGATTTCCAAACGTTCATCCCCCTTGGCAGATTGCAGTGTCAAATCCTTTCAAATCCTGAGCATCGATCTCAGCCCCTTTCCCAGTTTTCGATCCAACATCAGCCCCACTGTCGATGAGAGCATCAATGAACAAGGATTCCCCGCCGCCACATGGGAAATGCAGGGGAGTCCATCCTTCGCTGTCTTTGGCATTCACGCCGCATTTTGCCTTGATCGGCTCCTGTACGATGTCTGGACTGTTCCCGATCGCAGCCCCAGCGGCTAAATAATACCAATGCGAAAAAAACACTCAATCGGACGATTACTGAGTCGAAGCACCGAAAGCCCTCCGTCCACGAGCCCATCATGCTTGGCCATTACGTCCCGGTCTCCGATGCCCAAAATCATTTGGCGGCGACCTGCGAAAATGATGATTGGCACCTAACATGCGGCCAAGCAGAGCAGCCGTTCATGATCACATATCCACAGAGAAAGCGCCAAATTCCCCCAATTCGAGGGGAAAACGAAATAACAAAGCGGCGCCATCCAGCCAAACGTTTGCCAGCTGGATGGTTGGCCGAAAGAAATTCTTTTCCATTTCCCACCGCCGACACGGCGCTGTTTTCTTTTCCTATCGAATCGAGGAGCAGACAGCGATATCATTCGAATCACCCCTCCACGCTCACCCACGATCGATCAAGAGCGCAGCCGCCTTCTTTTTCGCGACTTCCATCACGAGCTCCTTTCACATGACATCGCGCGGTGGCAGTCTTCACAATAGAGCGATATTCACGAAGCGCGACTGGATCGAGAACAAAAACGGCTTTGGGGGGGGGGGGTTTCTGTGGATGAGCGGATCACGGTTCTGCGGACTGATGCGGCTCATCCACAAAAAGTGGAGTCAAAATACAGTCACTTGTTTCTGGAAAAAAAACGTCTCAAACAACGAAACGCAAAAAAGATTAATACGGACACAGTCAACAACCATTGTCAGGATAGCTCAGTGAAGCACCCTTGTTCCGTGTCCCCGATTGGCCGGGCCATCATCGACGACGGTAACAGGGGGGCGGAGAGCGGGACCCTCGAAAGAGAAACAGTGGCGAGGGGGGAAGCCAGCGGGTGGGACGGCTGCCAAAGTTTTTGTTCGTTCTTTTGTTTGTTTGTGTGTTTGTTTGTGTGTTTGTTTGTTCGTTCGCCAGCGGGAAAGACCGACGGAGCTTTTTGGGCAGAATGTTTTCCGACGCACGAAACGTATAGATGTGGGAAAAACCTCCCTTGTCTTCTTTTTCCCCCTCCACAGAAATCTAAAACACTTTTTAAGAATCAGAAAAAGATGATTTTTAATCCAGCATCCCACAATCTCCGAGCACCTGGAAGGAATCTACAAAAATATATACAAAATCTAATGTACAAATTTTACCAAAAAAACAGTGCCACCATCCATGCAAGCCTCCCAACAACAAAACAAAAAACAAAAACCCTTTTTCACAATGTTTTTTTTTCGACGCCAATAATCGGCATTGGTTTCCATTATCATCCCCGTTGTTCTTTCTGGCAAGCAGTAAATCCGGCTGTAAGCTGGCTTGACCACCACCTCGACAAAAATTAAATTTGGTTCTGCCCCACCGGATCCAGTTGGCCACCTTGCTCGAATCCCACTCCTTGCTCAGCAATCGAAAAAATTTCCTTACACTCACACTCGCTGCTCTGCACCACCGTATCCTCAGCATTGGCAGCCATGAATTGACCAGGATGCAAAGTAGGGGATGTTGGCAGCAGATCCTTCACTTTGGCTGCCATGTCAGACATCGGGGATGCCGGATCGTTCTTGATCGTTCTTCTTCAAGGCTCTCAGGCCTGGTGGATTCAACCCTGGAGGCAAATCTAAATTCTGATCGGGATGTCGATTGCTGACTGGACATTCCATTTCAAACATCCTGGAGGCAGGTCGAGCCCGGGTGGGTGGCAGCCCTGGAGCTCGCTTGCATTCGTTTGCTGCCAGCTGGCAGAGTTGTGGATGCCTCCAACTTTGGGAGGAATTTTCCCATAGCAGTCCATCATCACCCAGCGTGGCTGCCTCTCCTCCCTCCTTTGCACTCGATTCTTCCCACCCCATCCGAGATTGAGTCGGTCTTTCCTCAGCTCTGAAAATCTAATCTCGTTAATCAACAACGAATGCCAGCACACCAATGAGTCACAGATTTTGACGCTGCAATAAATTTTCTGTTAACAACCTATTCGATCGTTTGCCCCATTTGCACCGTTTTTTTTGTTTTACACACAGATGATTATCAAGAGTGTGTCACACCACATGCACACATCAAGCAAATACGATGGAGCATTATGGAGCCTTATTCTGCCATAATAATTCTGTGGATTCTATTCGTTTGGGCTTCCCCAACAAAGAGCTCGGAGCCATCCACTTTTTTTTCATGCATCTCCGTTGAAAACGGCGGTTGCTGCTGCCTGAAAAACTGGTAGAAAAACTCTTTCAACACCTATGTGTCGAAAAATCACTACATGAATCTGCATGCATGTTGAGGGATCGGCTGAATCTTCAGGTACACCTTGGTTTATTGTTAATAATACTTATTCTTGTTGTTTTTTATTTCTTGGGGGGGGGGGGATAATATGAAAAATGAAGAATTAAAGGGAGAAGCACTAATAGGAAAAAGAGGTGGGTCTGACAGACCCACTCCAATGCAACTCTCGACGAAAGCTACATGCGCCGAATCGTGAACATCTTGGAGCAGGCAAAAAGAAAACCCGACTGCTTGATAATTTCAAAAGCGCAACCGTGAAACTTCCATATACACATATGTTCAGAAGGTTGAAAAAAAAAAAAAAAAAATGGATCTGGATCCATACCTGGAGCCTCATCGCCAGCACCGGCTTCCTTCGACTTCCACCAGCCCCCCTCTATAAAACCAGGAAAAAAAATATAAAACAAACACCACATTTTCTCATATCACAACCATTTTCACATCCCATTTTTTTTTTTTTTTTTTTTGTCAGAATCAAATCTATAGGTTCGGTCCAACCTTCTGGCAAGCTGTATAGCCTCGAACCTTCTGGGAAGTCTGTTCAAGCATTCGTCTTGGGCAGCTCTGCCTCTGTAGTCCTCCCACCAAGGTTGCTTTCTCGGTCGATAAGCTTCGGCCAATTTCACGTCTGTTTTGATGGCCAACAGATCGCTCCTGTGTTTTTAACATCATCATAATTATTAAACATATCCGGGAAGGAAAAAAACATGGCACCAAAATTAAAAAGAAAGACGTAGATGTTGCAGGCCCGTTGCATATACAAATCAGATATTGCATCCATTGTATATCTGGACTCTCTTTTCTTTATGGTGCTGTAAACATACAAACAACATCTCCACGAAATCCACGAAATCCACGAAATCCACACAAGAAGAAAAACAACAGAAAATGAGAAGACAAAAAAAGACACCAATCGTCACCTCAATACTGGCCCAATCCAACACTTGCATCCCTTCTTTTTAAATTCTGGATGAATTCGACCAACAGCCGACCGCAGTTTCTCCAGGAAATCGACTTCTCTTGACTTTTTCAATCCAAGTGGCTGTAAACCAGGGGAAAAAAAAAAACCCAGAAATAATCCCTCCCAATACTCAAGTTCAAAAAGTAAAAGCTGCCACCTTGTTTTTGAACAAGGTAATGCCATCGAACTGCAGCGCGGCTGCCCGAAGCATGCCGACGTCCCCAGAGTATATCGTTTTGTCGGCGGATTCGTGTCGTTGATTCGAACGGCTTGTGTTTTCTGTGGATGAGCGGATCACGGTTCTGCGGACTGATGTGGCTCATCCACAAAAAGTGGAGTCAAAATACAGTCACTTGTTTCTGGAAAAAAAACGTCTCAAACAACGAAACGCAAAAAAGATTAATACGGACACAGTCAACTACCATTGTCAGGATAGCTCAGTGAAGCACCCTTGTTCCGTGTCCCCGATTGGCCGGGCCATCATCGACGACGGTAACAGGGGGGCGGAGAGCGGGACCCTCGAAAGAGAAACAGTGGCGAGGGGGGAAGCCAGCGGGTGGGACGGCTGCCAAAGTTTTTGTTCGTTCGTTCGTTCTTTTGTGTGTTTGTTTGTGTGTTTGTTCGGGAAAGACCGGTGTTGTTTGTTTGTTACGTTTGGTGCTTGGTAGCAAACCTATCCACTTGCCTCGGCTTTTTCATAAGAGGCAGTCGCTGAGACCCGACGGAGCTCTTTGGGCAGAATGTTTTCCGACGCACGAAACGTATAGATGTGGGAAAAACCTCCCTTGTCTTCTTTTTCCCCCTCCACAGAAATCTAAAACACTTTTTTAAGAATCACAAAAAGATGAGCCCCTCATCGTTCAGCAACAACGAATTTTAATCCAGCATCCCACAATCTCCAAGCACCTGGAAGGAATCTACAAAAATATATACAAAATCTAATGTACAAATTTTACCAAAAAAACAGTGCCACCATCCATGCAAGCCTCCCAACAAAAAACAAAAAGCAAAAACCTTTTTCACAATGCTTTTTTTTCGACGCCAACAATCGGCATTGGTTTCCATTATCATCCCCGTTGTTCTTTCTGGCAAGCAGTAAATCCGGCTGTAAGCTGGCTTGACCACCACCTTGACAAAAATTAAATTAAAGTTGGGCTCCAGCCTGGACATCTTGAAAAACACACACACACACATCCAAAACCGCAGCTTTGCCCGAATTCATTCACCATCACCTGTTGGTTGGGAACGGGAAATCATATTACATTCCATGTTTCTTGCGTTTGATCCATGAAAATCTATCTCACTTTGAATATCAGTCATTTGGTTTTTGAAAGTTGTACACAGCTGTGCAATTAAGATATTATCCTTCAGCCATTGATTTCAACAATGGCTCCATAACATCCGCCACTTGGACTGGCTGGGAAATTTCTGCCAGTCCAACAAACTCAAGTGAATAATAATGGATTAAATCAAAAAAAGAAGGTGAATAGTTTTTTGACACACCAAAAAAAGGTACCTTTTGCAGAGCTGATCTTTCCGAAGCTTGTTCTCGAACAAGCTTCTGTAGGTCTTTCACATACACGCTCCAATCCCTGGATGCGTCTCCACTTGTTGTTTCCTCAGCTCTGAAAATCTACACATGAACCACGTTAATTAACAACGAATGGCAGCACACCAATGAGCCACAGATTTTGACGCTGCAATAAATTTTCTGTTAAACGACCTATTCGATCGATCGCCCCATTTGCACACAGATGATTATCAAGAGTGTGTGACACCATCCATTCTATTCACTCATCAAGCAGAGTTTCCACCGATCAGAAACGGGGGCCCCCCCCCCCCCCCCCCCACGCAAGCCAACCCCTGCGGTGTGAGACTTGCACAGGACATGGCAGCAGGGATTCAGAGCAATTCCAATGAATTTATGAAATTTATGTGGTGTCATACCCTTGGTTGTTGCTTTCTGTTGAGAAAAAACTGGTCCATGCTGCTTAGCTTACTCCATCCTTGCAGATTTTCATTTCCTTTAGAAAACCCAGATCGAATTCGTCCCTTGCGACATTTCTGTCGCTCATCAGAGCCCCCACCCACCCACCCACCCACATTCGCATGCCTTTTCGTACAATGGAGATCCTCTCCCACTTGGGAGGTAAGAACCACTGACGCCACCCTCATAGAAGCCACCGCTTGGGGAAGATATTATGGCCACCACCATTGGAACGGCCTCCTCCTCCTCCGCCGCCGCCGCCGCCGTCGCCCCCCCTGGACCCACCACCTCCCCCAGATGAGTTGGAAGTAAACAACAAGATCGACAGAACAGCACAGCAGAAACAGGAATTCCAACTTCCTGGCAAGACCCATACACCAAACATACGACTGAACTTACAAGGGAGACCCGGTCGGGTCAAGCAACGATCACTGGGGACCAAGTTGCAGCATCGTCGAGGTGTCTGCAGAAGAAAGCGTAAAACGTTAAGCCGTCAACCCGATCCGCAGTGCTGAACAGCCAGAGCAATGTTCCTCAGCGCACCAGTAGGGTGAACAGAGTGGCACGCGGCCAAGGCTCCGACGACGGAGAGCAACAACCACATGGTGTTCATTGTGTTGCGTCGGGATTCGATGTTTGGAAAGCCTCCGGAGCTTGGAGTATTTGAGCGCACTCTGTGCTTTCACCCTGGCCGGTCCCCTCCAGTCCTCACCACCGGTCCGCGGCCATTGGAATTCTTCAAGTCTTGTTTAACCAACAACGTTGGGACTGCTGCTTCCAAGGTTCTTCAAACCTTGCGTCTCTTTTCATTGTTGTTTGTTTGGTCTGACTCAGGGTTGTTTTGGTCCTGGGAGAAACCTTTTCTTATCCCAATCCTGATGAGACTGTGAAGAGGCAAAATTGAATTCATATGAATTTGTTCACTGGGTAAAGCAGCAACAGTTCAGAGTTGAGGAGGCAGGGGAGTGAATTAAGACTCCCGATGTGGGAAAAAACAAACTTCCCTCCCTGTCTTCTTTTTCCCCCTATCTACAAAAATCTAAAACACTTTTTAATAGCCCTCGTTTCAGTCAGAATCAGGGAGAATATAGATGAGCAACGAATTTTTAATCCAGCAGCAACAACGGATTTTTAATCCAGCATCCCACAATCTTCAAGCACCTGGAAGGAATCTACAAAACCTAATGTACAAATTCTACCAAAAAAACAGTGCCACCATCCATACAAGCCTCCCAACAACAAACAAAAAACAAAAACCTTTTTCACAATGCTTTTTTTTCGACGCCAATAATCGGCATTGGTTTCCATTATCATCCCCGTTGTTCTTTCTGGCAAGCAGTAAATCCGGCTGCAAGCTGGCTTGACCACCACCTACCGACAAAAATTAAATTTGGTTCTGCCCCACCGGATCCAGTTGGCCACCAGCAATCGAAAAAATCTCCTTACACTCACACTCGCTGCTCTGCACCACCGTATCACCCTGCAACTCAGAAAAACAACATCACTGGAAAAAAGTAGGAAAAAAAAAATGAATGAATGCTGGAATTGCATGTCCCCGACACGTTATTATGAGCGGTATATCAAGAAATTCATCACAGTACATCTGCTGCGTAATCAAGCACTAATGCTTCCCTGAGCATAGCCAGATGACCCGCACAAAAAAACATAACCAAATGCCATGGAACGTAAAAAAAGAAAAAAAAAACAGATGCGTCTTTCCAAAAAGGGATGGCGAGAATTTGGCACCAGCAGGAGAAAAATGCAACAACTCCCCCAAAAGTTCGATGGGCAGTACGACTACGCACAGATATTTCATCAGTAAACCACAGCAAACATTATGTCGTTCCTCTGCAAAAAACTTGTTTTTCTTTCACTTCCAATAGATAACTATAAAACTTCATTTCTATCCAATACATAAGTCTCCAATTTCAATTCTTAATTTTTTGAGGGGGCATTCCCGACGGACGGCTGTTCAATCCATCTGAGATCAAGACTGGATTTCGATTTTTTATTTGTTTTCGTTTTCGTTTTTTTTTTGCTGAGGTTGATACAGGATTCCTGGTAAGCAATTCATGCGTACATTGCCACATGTATCGATGATCTCCCTTCTGACAGCACCAGCAGAAATCGTTCATGGAAAAGACCCAACCAACAGCCTCCTTTTTCCCCTCCTGATCCCATACCTCCCAAACATCCTTTGAATGTATGGTAAGACTCCGGACTCACCAAGACAGCAGTATCTTTCTGGAAAGCTGGGATGAATTTCTTTTGTATGTCGCCATCCACAAAAGATTTCCAAACGTTCATCCCCCTTGGCAGATTGCAGTGTCAAATCCTTTCAAATCCTGAGCATCGATCTCAGCCCCTTTCCCAGTTTTCGATCCAACATCAGCCCCACTGTCGATGAGAGCATCAATGAACAAGGATTCCCCGCCGCCACATGGGAAATGCAGGGGAGTCCATCCTTCGCTGTCTTTGGCATTCACGCCGCATTTTGCCTTGATCGGCTCCTGTACGATGTCTGGACTGTTCCCGATCGCAGCCCCAGCGGCTAAATAATACCAATGCGAAAAAAACACTCAATCGGACGATTACTGAGTCGAAGCACCGAAAGCCCTCCGTCCACGAGCCCATCATGCTTGGCCATTACGTCCCGGTCTCCGATGCCCAAAATCATTTGGCGGCGACCTGCGAAAATGATGATTGGCACCTAACATGCGGCCAAGCAGAGCAGCCGTTCATGATCACATATCCACAGAGAAAGCGCCAAATTCCCCCAATTCGAGGGGAAAACGAAATAACAAAGCGGCGCCATCCAGCCAAACGTTTGCCAGCTGGATGGTTGGCCGAAAGAAATTCTTTTCCATTTCCCACCGCCGACACGGCGCTGTTTTCTTTTCCTATCGAATCGAGGAGCAGACAGCGATATCATTCGAATCACCCCTCCACGCTCACCCACGATCGATCAAGAGCGCAGCCGCCTTCTTTTTCGCGACTTCCATCACGAGCTCCTTTCACATGACATCGCGCGGTGGCAGTCTTCACAATAGAGCGATATTCACGAAGCGCGACTGGATCGAGAACAAAAACGGCTTTGGGGGGGGGGGGTTTCTGTGGATGAGCGGATCACGGTTCTGCGGACTGATGCGGCTCATCCACAAAAAGTGGAGTCAAAATACAGTCACTTGTTTCTGGAAAAAAAACGTCTCAAACAACGAAACGCAAAAAAGATTAATACGGACACAGTCAACAACCATTGTCAGGATAGCTCAGTGAAGCACCCTTGTTCCGTGTCCCCGATTGGCCGGGCCATCATCGACGACGGTAACAGGGGGGCGGAGAGCGGGACCCTCGAAAGAGAAACAGTGGCGAGGGGGGAAGCCAGCGGGTGGGACGGCTGCCAAAGTTTTTGTTCGTTCTTTTGTTTGTTTGTGTGTTTGTTTGTGTGTTTGTTTGTTCGTTCGCCAGCGGGAAAGACCGACGGAGCTTTTTGGGCAGAATGTTTTCCGACGCACGAAACGTATAGATGTGGGAAAAACCTCCCTTGTCTTCTTTTTCCCCCTCCACAGAAATCTAAAACACTTTTTAAGAATCAGAAAAAGATGATTTTTAATCCAGCATCCCACAATCTCCGAGCACCTGGAAGGAATCTACAAAAATATATACAAAATCTAATGTACAAATTTTACCAAAAAAACAGTGCCACCATCCATGCAAGCCTCCCAACAACAAAACAAAAAACAAAAACCCTTTTTCACAATGTTTTTTTTTCGACGCCAATAATCGGCATTGGTTTCCATTATCATCCCCGTTGTTCTTTCTGGCAAGCAGTAAATCCGGCTGTAAGCTGGCTTGACCACCACCTCGACAAAAATTAAATTTGGTTCTGCCCCACCGGATCCAGTTGGCCACCTTGCTCGAATCCCACTCCTTGCTCAGCAATCGAAAAAATTTCCTTACACTCACACTCGCTGCTCTGCACCACCGTATCCTCAGCATTGGCAGCCATGAATTGACCAGGATGCAAAGTAGGGGATGTTGGCAGCAGATCCTTCACTTTGGCTGCCATGTCAGACATCGGGGATGCCGGATCGTTCTTGATCGTTCTTCTTCAAGGCTCTCAGGCCTGGTGGATTCAACCCTGGAGGCAAATCTAAATTCTGATCGGGATGTCGATTGCTGACTGGACATTCCATTTCAAACATCCTGGAGGCAGGTCGAGCCCGGGTGGGTGGCAGCCCTGGAGCTCGCTTGCATTCGTTTGCTGCCAGCTGGCAGAGTTGTGGATGCCTCCAACTTTGGGAGGAATTTTCCCATAGCAGTCCATCATCACCCAGCGTGGCTGCCTCTCCTCCCTCCTTTGCACTCGATTCTTCCCACCCCATCCGAGATTGAGTCGGTCTTTCCTCAGCTCTGAAAATCTAATCTCGTTAATCAACAACGAATGCCAGCACACCAATGAGTCACAGATTTTGACGCTGCAATAAATTTTCTGTTAACAACCTACTCGATCGTTTGCCCCATTTGCACCGTTTTTTTTGTTTTACACACAGATGATTATCAAGAGTGTGTCACACCACATGCACACATCAAGCAAATACGATGGAGCATTATGGAGCCTTATTCTGCCATAATAATTCTGTGGATTCTATTCGTTTGGGCTTCCCCAACAAAGAGCTCGGAGCCATCCACTTCTTTTTCATGCATCTCCGTTGAAAACGGCGGTTGCTGCTGCCTGAAAAACTGGTAGAAAAACTTACGAAACCAAATCCCTTGGGCTATCCCAGCATATCCTTGGGAATACAAAATTTGAACCGCCAAAAAAACATCAATGTCTTCGCTTGTCCTTTTTTTCCGATACTTTTTGATTTTTGCTTCATGTTTGTGTTTGTTTTAAATCTTATAGATATTTGTTCTTACTTTTCCCTGATCGACTCTCCGTCATCATCAAGCTAAGTTTTCAAGCAACAAGCAGCCTCCCCTGGTCGAGAGCAATTTCAGCAGAGTTTCCACCGTTTCTGATCGCCCCCCCCCCCCCCCCCACGCAAGCCAACCCCAGACCTGCACAGGACATGGCAGCAGGGATTCAGAGCAATTCCAATGAATTTATGAAATTAAAGGGTGTCATACCCTTGGTTGTTGCTTTCTGTTGAGAAAAACTGGTCCATGCTACTTAGCTTACTCCATCCTGTCCTCTTGAAAACGAATTCGTTTCGAAGTGGAGCATGGATAGATAGCAGACAGAGCTACCAGAAAGATCACGAAGGAGAGGCCTAGAGGGCGTTCGTGCGGAGCAGACGAACTGGTGGCGGCGCCAAGACAGTATGACAAGGGGGAAAGACCTGCTCGTCCATTTTTTCGCGCGCGCATTAAATCGGGGTGCGGCAAACGGCTGGTCGGGCTGGAATTCTCTACAAGTGATAGATTATAACCTCGACAGTGTCGATCGAGTGTGTTCCAACAATTATTGAAACGACGGGAATGTCCCATCGATCGATACTGCTGAGGTGTTGAGAAACCATGGACAGCCACGAAAAATCGTTTGTAGAGGCTACCGGGGGTGTGCGACTGTGCAGCCATTCCCCACAATGATCCACGCGGAAAGGAAACATTGAGGGGCAAAGGAAAAAGACACAAACACAATGGAACTGCAATCGTTTCTTTTGCACTGATGACAAGCAACCCACCTAAAAAATTAATTGAATCTTTCTAATTTAATTGATTTCTTCCTTACTGATATCAGTATTGGACAAGCAAACCAAGGGTTGGTGTCGATCATCTGGGAAACTTTTCAAGCACAAAAAACCAACACCATCCACTCCACATCATAATCCAACCTAATCCTGAAGGGCAATATACTCCAGCCGCTTTCTTCTCGCCTCCTCCCTGACACTATCTTTCAAAAACAAAGTTATGATGCCCCCTACCATAGACATTCCCCCAACCACCCAAATCGCTGACTCATAGGACCCAGACACATCCGCAAGAAATCCAGTAATCATGGGGCCGAACACCCCACCCAGATTCATGATGGAATGCATCCAGGCAACTCCGAAGCTCTTGTTTTCATTCGTCAAAAATGATAAACTCAGGGACACGGAAATCCCTAGGCCTCCACTTGCCCCCACATGGCCAATAATCAATGCAACAAACCCCAGAACAATGTGAACCTCCGCAAGCCAAGGAAGCAACACAAAAACGAGCCCACCCCCGAATCTCAATGCGGACAAGTGATAGGTCCTATCATGCAGTCTTTCTGCCGTCCAAGCGAAAACCAAACTCCCCACAGCTGACACAGCGTATGGAAGGCTGGACAAGAGCGCGTCTTGAACCCCATTATGAGTTTCTGATGAGGTTTCTGTCTGTCTCCAATCCAGCCCGCCCCGATGAGTCATAGCATCGATCCAAAAGGGGGTCCAGAACATGGCAGTATACCTCAGCACACAAATGAGAAAGGCGGAGAACATGACCAACCAAATGTTGCAGTTTAATATCACGGTTTTCCACAGGTAAGGGATGTTATGGTGCATCAAGGTGCTTTTTTGTATCTCCGTGCATTTGTCCCATTTCAAAATCGACTGCTGGCTTTCTGTGAGAAAAGACTCGGGTGATTTGGGCAGGAACATCACCCCCACCCCCAGCAAAATCGATGGAAGGCCCTGCAGGAAGAGCATCCACCGCCAGCCACTGAATCCAAGAACCCCATCCATGGCTAGAAATGCAGCACACAATGGGGCCAGGATGGCCAACCCAGCCAGGGCACCGCAACTCGTAATGGCAAAAGCTACGCCCATGCGAGAATTCGGGAAGAATTGGGCAAGATAGTAAATCAAACCAGGAATCGCTCCCGCTTGAAACATCCCCAATACCAGACGCCAAACGTACAGCTGGATCGCGTTACGAACTAGTCCAGAAACTGAGGCCGCCAAACCCCAGCCGATCAGCAGCACCCCAAGCCATGTCGGACCCCCCACCTTCTCCAACACGGCATTGCTGGGTATTTGAAAAATCGTGAAGGTCACGAAATACAGGCCGAAGGCAGCGCCGAATTCGGACTTCGTTATGCCAATATCAGCAGACATGCCGATTTGCGCAAACCCGATATTCGCTCGATTCACCAAACCCATCACCGCCGTAGCGAGCGCGAAAGGCAACAGCCGCCGGGAGATTATCCGGTACACCGCATCTGCTTCTTTCCTTGAGTGGGGGGACTGTGAATCCGTTGGCAGCATGGGTGTTTCCCAATCATCGCTGCCACCAGCGTCCATCCAGGAAACCAAGAAGGGTTGTGGGTTGGGGAAGGGATTCGGTATGTGCGGCAATACAGTGGTGAGGCGAAGCCACGCCCTCAGGAACAGAAACTGGGACGTAAGCTGATAGCTCGACATGATGTTGAGAGTTTTCAGCAGTTTCACCAATCGGTCCAGGCGCAATCAATCAACCAACAAAACGAGAAGACTTTATGAAAGGTGTCACTCAAAAGGTCGTAAAATCAAATCAAATCAAATCATGATTACACACTCAAAAGGTCGTAAAATCAAATACCATACACACGAACACTCGCGCAAGCACCCCCAAGAAACCTGTTTCGAGGACCCCATGTTTGTTTCACCTGCATCGATCCTCCATAAGAGCAGTTCCTGTATTTTCTGTTTTGTTTTGTGGAAGAAAAAGTTCGGGCAAATAATGGGGGAGCTATTTTGGACGTAAAACAAACCTGCATTAACGTTTCTGATGCTAAGGTTAGGAAGACCTGTTATTTTTGCAACGAAGTGCAATTGGGTTTGGGCAGGATGGATCAGCCTTCCATCAGCTCCTGGATCGTTTTTTTTCCCATTTTCTGCTAGCGGAAAGCGCTTAGTTAATAAAGGGGTTCCAAAAAAGAGCTGTCTCGCTCCCCCTTGCAAAAACCTTGAAGCATTATTAAGGAATGGGAAGCTTCCCCTGAAATGGCCAAAAACCGTCTCGATTAGATGCATATCAAAGGTTATTTGGGGAGCTACCAGAGGCTCACATTTTTCAATGTTGAAGCACCCCAAATCAAGATCCTAATATGGCCCAAAGTGTGTTGCCACTCACGTAAGCAACGAACTTCCGACGCAGTAGAACGATCACAATCCACACCTTCAAGCAATTTTGTACAGACCACACTTTAAACAATGTTCTCAAGAAAATCTGAGGTCTCACTTTATTTTGTTTTAACTTTTTTAACAGTTCGATTGTCAGAAGCTTGCAATCCAAGGCTCTGTTCAAAATGCAAAACAACAGGGGAAAAAAATGAGATAGAAAATCATGGGGAAATTCGACAACCCCACACAGCCTCCCGTCCAGCCAGTGCAACTGAAAAACTGCAAAAAAAAATTGCATCAAATGTGCCCTGGTTTCTTTTCAAGTTGCTGAGGTGTTTTTCTTTGAGGAAACTTGTTGCATAAGCTTCGGATGGGTCCATAAACAATTTTGTGTGAGGAAAATTATTTTCCCCACACAAAAAAACCAAGTTGCTCTTCTTCAGTTGTGTTGGTCACGAATATTCAATGTTGGTTGAAACAAGTTTTCTATAGAGTCCCAAGGCAAATTGTGTTTCATGTATATTTACATGAATTATACATGAATATACATGAATTTCATAATTATATAATTATTAAATTATGTGGTTCAGGAAAACCAAGCCGCAGAACTCGATAGAGGAAATCAACGATTTCCCCCAATCTCAGCCCCGAGATGGTGCTTGGATCGCCAAGAGATTGAGATTGAGGAAAATCGAGCTCCAAGTTCAGGAGAGGCAGGAAAAATTGTTGGAAGGATACCAGTTTGAAATTAGGGTGCAGTTGTTGCCGTTTTGACCCTGGGTGTGTTCATCGAGCTTTTGAAATCAATCAAGACTTGCACAAGCAAGGTATATGTTGTCTATTGGTGTGGTATCGAATCCAAATCACGGTGTGAAAATTGGGTGGTGAGAATAGAAAAGAGACCAATTTGGGGACTGGTAAGAAAAAAATGGCTGAGAATATTGCGTTTGGAAACCCAGAACTGGGTTTTAAGTCTCGACTTCATCGAGATAAAAACGAGATGCATTTGAGCAAATGTATTGTAATCTTGTAGTTCCTGGTGCTTCTAGTTCTCTCTCTCTCTCACACAGCCTTCTAGGCCATAAGATAAAATCCCCACCAGTCGATCAAATTTCGGATCCCCAGCAACAATGATGAGCCCCCCCCCCCCCCCCCCCCCCCCCCCCCTTGCTGTCAGGAATCAGCAATGGACCTCCAGAGTCACCTGATGAATCCAGAACAGCCAATCCTTCAGGCAGAAAACCACAATTTCTGGAGAGACAAAAGCTTAAACATGACAAGACTGTGTCCTTCTTCTTCAGAGGGTGTTGGGGTTTTTGCATCAGCAGAAAAAACTCTGCTGGAGCTGAATTGGTATCTTGGTCCGGTGATGTGTTGATGATTCTATGAATTTTTTGTGCTTTGGAGATGTCGGCAGCAGGAAATTGGCATTTATTGTGCTTCCACAATCTTTAGGGTGACTCTTTAAGGTGGATATCTTGTTGGTCTATCAACCTTTCATCAATTTTGAGGCATTTTCTTCAACAGGTTTTTATTGCCATGCTCTCTGCACCCAGCCATGAATGCCAACCGGTCCCATTCTGTACGATTTCTTGCGGCAAATCAAAAATGCATGTGCCGAGGTGAGAGTTGCCCTTTTTTTTGAAAAGAACAGTGCAAAAGTATACTTCCTGATGCTCCATGATGGAGATATTAGATTGATCAAGAGGAGGAAGAGCACATTCCAATTTACACTACAGTTTCGATCGAAGCGATTTCCTCCCCATGTTGGTAAGATTTTTTCTTCGCGAGGAGAAGGAAAAAGGGCGGCACATCCACCCAACTACAGCTGCGCTGTGTTTGTTCCAACCCAACATTGGCATGCCTGATTTTCTTGCAGACAGATTTTGGGGTCATCCATTTCTGTATCCATAGAGTTTGGCATCTTTCGGCTGTATAGTTCTGACTGACTGCCTTCTAAAGACTAGACTGTCCGTTCCCATTGCATGGCATTCGGTGAAGATCTCCATCTTTCACATAAAATGCCATCGAGCATGAATGCTCACTCCATGGATTAAAAAGGAATGAGGGGGGGGGGAAGGGGAATATTCCAAGCAGCGCCAGGAATTCAGGGAAAAAACACATTTCTGTGGGGAAAAAAAAAGGATTCGAATTCTTTTTTGGTTTCTGATTCACTAACAGCAAATTCCACATCACCCCACTACCACCCAGTTTCGATTTTTTTTTTTCTCCCTTCCCTTTCTTCTCTTTACTCCAAAAAAAATTTAAGCAGAACATAACCCTTCCCCCCTTCTTCCATTTTAATGAAAACAAAATAAAAGAAGGATCCATATGAAAAAAATGTTGGGTTTTAATTCAAGAAATAATTCTGCGCAATTGGGGTGCAAGATTAAAAAAAACAAAAAAAGAAGAGAAAATTCCCCCCAAAAAACAGTGCATAATTATATTTCATATTTATCCCGTTCATAACCGCAATTCAAAAAAGGCTTCCTTTTCTCCTTGGACTATCGTTCGTTTGATTTTTTCTTGGAAAGTCATTAAATCTGCTGCTTTTTTTTATATAATTTTTTCTTCCTCCGGTCGTCACCCCTCCCCTTCCCTCATTTTGTCATGTCCTAAACCCCCCACGAAAATGTTATAAATATATATATATGTATATATTTTTATGTATAAAATGAGAAAAGAAATAGGGAAAAAAAAGGGGGCACAATGCGAAAGCATTTCTTCAAGAACTCATAAGGACGTGTAAAAACACGTAGCAGTTGTACAAGCTGTGAAGGACTATGGCCGGTAGCAAATTGTTGGATGCCACGAAGGCCCTGGCGATAACTACCCCCAAAACGAACAGAGGGAGGAATTGTCGCAAGCTGCCGTGCATTATGGCGAAAACGGAGGAGGAGGAAATGATGGCCAGATTGGTCGGAAGGAATTTCCCTAGGGATGGCAGCAAAAAACCTCGGAACATCGTCTGCATCAGAAACAAAAAAGAAATCAGAACAAGAAACAAGAAACACAGAAGTTAAGGGAAATACGAGAGAGACACGAGGTGAATTATTTCGAGGTGAATTGGGGGCAGGGAGCCGAACGTAAGAAGATGGAGATGCAATTAAAGCGTAATTCTTTTTTCGCCGAATTATTTTTGCTAATTTTTTTTTCTTTCGTAAGCTGGGATTAGTTTTTGCCGATAGGGGCCAAAGTCACCAAAAATTCAACCATGATAAATTTGGTCAGAACAAATTTTTAACCATTTTACCTATTTTTCTTATCTACTATTATTTATTTTTTTTCCAAGGCCAAATTATGCCCTTTTAGAGTAATCGGACATTATAGGTATATTTTACTTTTTCAAAATATCAGTTTCTTGGACCCTCTCCATGGCCCCCACCTAAAAAAAGATGCAAACATAAGAAATATATATATTTTTTATACATATCCCACACCAAATTTCTATTTCTTTTCATTCATTTTCTTCATTAAACCACCTTTTCTTTACCACTTACCTCTTCCCACACCGGTGCGCATATCGATAATAAAATGAAGTACAATACATTTGGAATCTATGACACAAAACAAATTACGCCCTGTCAGTTCATCTCTGGCTCAAATTCCTTAAAAAGAAAAAGAAAATACTTGAAAAAAAGTAGGAAAAAAAACAAAAAACACCACCACCACCTACGCCATGGTAACTCAGATTCACGGCGGACGAGAAGAAAAACAATGTGATCAACATTTCTTTACTCAAAAAACAAATCCCCATATGGTCCATCGTTTTGCTTCTGTATTTGCACCTTTGACGTTGCAAAAATAAACCAAAAGCTAACCAGAAAAAAAAAAGAACTGCCACAAACCAGCCAAATTATTTCTCAGAATTCTTTCCAAAAGGAGGGAGTAAGTCGATATCTTTCTTTTATTCATTCAAATCTAGGATCAACTTTTGGAGGTCTTCAGCATCCACAGTCTGACCGTTTATCTGTCTTGGTTTCTATGAGTCTTTTTTTTTATATTTTAAATATTTTATGTCAACTAAAACGAGATTGATTTGAAAAGCTTACCGTGCATCCCCTGGCCAATTGCACCTCCATATTGGAGGGCAACCCATCTGTTGGATCAGGAAACCAAATCTGGAAAATTCGGGGGGAAAAAAGCAGCAGACTCACTTCAGCCAAAGATGCAGCACTGGATTAGCCAAAGTTAACTCAAGTTTTTTTGTGTGCATGTGTGGCATCTCTTACCTGTATTTTTCAGATATCAAACATTGCTGCTCCACTTCTAAAATTCCTTCTCACATGCACATCAACGTGTAATATTTTATAACTCCCCCCCCCCCTAATTTTTGTTTTTGTCAAACACGCCCCCTATTCAGGGAAGCCTAAAACAAGAACAAAACGAAAAAGAGAAAAAAATATCATATCATTTTTTAATCCTTACAAAAAAATAAGGGGGGAGGGGGGGCCATGATCCACGGACTCGGCATATTTTCCACCACAAATAATGGAAAAAAAACAATCTTTCATTTTCTGCCAAAACCTCACCATCATTTTCGCTCCGAGCCAATCCACCAATGGGATCCACAAACAAGACACCAAAACGAATATCCACCATTTCCCTTTGAAGCGCAAAGGAAAGAGCCCCCTTTCCCTGAGCGGTCGAAACCCTTGCAACGATTTTTTCAAAATGAGGATCGTCGCCCCCAGCATCGACATATCTAATCCGAGAGTGAACGCCGCCTGGCCAGCTGGAGTGAGGTCTGTTTCTGACGATATCCCCAACAGAAACATTCCCACTCTCCAAATCCCGGCTCGAAATACGCAGAAAGCGAACAGCCATAGAACCATGATCTAAGGTTCATGCACACACACACACACATACGCAAAAAAGTTATTTGAGTGAGAAATATTGACAAACCCAGAATGCCTGAGCAACATTCACTTGCAAGGTGAAGCAAAAAAGCAAATAATGATAACATGTATACATGTAGATATTGATTTGTTTGAAACAGGGAGTGGAGGAAATGACGCTGGAGCCCTCATCGGGGGCAAAGTTTGATTCCATCGATTTTTTTTTTTCTTGTTCTTCTTATTACTATAATTGTTATGTCTCATTAATCAGGTTTCAAATCCAATCAAGCATCCATAATATCTGTTGACTTTCAAAAAATCCGATTTTATTTTCTTGGATGAACTATCAAGTGCAAGAAAAGGTACACAACTGAAGAAATAATCTGAAAAAAATTCAGCGAAGGTTCGAAAAGGAGGATTGTGTGTACGCACATACCTCGAAAATCTTTCCGGATCCCCATGGCACATTGGAGCCCAGCTTGCGTTTGCCATCCGACTCCTAAATATAGAAGCCAACCTTCATGCACATGTTCAATCCAACTAATTTTTGGATGCTTTTCGATTATTGGACCCGGTAGAATGTCAAAATGAAGCAACAGTGAGCTTTGGGATTGAGCCCGAATAGATACTATGGCACCAAAACTATTTATAGCGTAATGCCCGGATGACTAATTTGTGCTATGGATGGGCTACATTTTTTTTTTCAGCCTAACTGTAATACATTTGAAAAGGAAAACGGTTAAAAAAAATCGAAGGGAATATCCAATCATGGCCCCGTAATGAGCAAGAACAAAAATCAAACACGGAGGTGTATTTCTTAGTTGTTAAAAAGTTACAAAAAAGTAGCAAGTCAAGAAACAATTTAAGAAATCACCAAAAAAAAATTGTGCGAGTTGAATGAACTCAACCCGTGTGAAGCATGGTGGATATTTTTTTGTCTGGTTGAAACGAAAACGACCTAGCGCTGTTGTGAGAAAGGCGCACCTAAATAAATAAATAAATAAATATATATATATATATGTACTTGTCTATTCCGTTTAAAGTTTTTGATCACATCTTTGGCGTGGTTGATCCAGTGGATCCAACTAGCGTCCCACTCACTGGAGTATCGTCCTCAGAAGACGCGTTCGCCGGGTTGGCGGACGACGAAGCCGCCAGTCTCGTGGACTCCCGCAAGCTGAGGTCCCGCCATCGCCAACTCCTCTCATCGCCGCGCCGACAATAAAGCAACGATCCGCACACGACATTCGTGGCGTCCTCGCGCCTCAACGCTGTTACGGACGACGGTCGCGTCGCCGAGTTCTCGCATTGGGCTCTCCTCGAGGCCCAGGAGAGCAGTCGGGTGGCGCGACATCGAAAAGCAGGACTGCTGGCCGTGCACGCCACCGACGCCTTACAGTTCATGCCTTTCGATATGGGGGCGAGTCGAGACCGTCCCTGGAGTCGTCGCGCGATCGCGATTTTCGTCTCGCGTCGCGAATCGGACAGATACTCTGCCCACTCCAAAAGTGCCGATCACGTATCGCGAACGTCGAATGATTTGCTGCCAGAAACGTAAGAACTGGATCGTACGACGCCCTCCTCCTAATCTATCACGAGTTGACGCTTTGGCTTTCTTGAGGCGTTGGGTCCGGCCGCGTTCCCAGAGGAAATAGGCGTCGACCCCAGAAACGCGATAACGCACGAGAGGAAAGGAATTTAACAGCAAGCATTGAAACGCGGTTTTCTTTCGACTGCCATCGCTCCGTGGTGAGAATGTCGATCGCGTCCCCGATTGGATCTTTCACGCCCGTATTTCCTGCGTTCGGCAGACGAAAAGGATCCGAACGTCGAAGTATCGACTTCGAGTTGCACGATCAGTCCCGGAACCTGGTTGCGACGTACGCCGGCGAGGTCGTCGGCGAACTGGCGTCGATGGGATCTACTTTTGGGATGGTGATGAACACTTTGCTGGGTGGTTCGGCCGTGACGGCGTTGGCATACGGTTCGATTCCGTTGATAACGCACGAGGAAGCTCCGAATGAACGTCTCCACTTCGTGAAGGACGACGACGCGATCAAGTGGACGGTCGCTGGGGTGGTCAGCTGCATTCCTTTTCTCAATTGGGTGGTGAGCGAGGCGGCGCAGCAGAGTGGCGAAAATACAATACTGTTTTGTTTTACACCCAAAAATAATAGTCTGTTTCACCAACAAAATAAAACGCGCTGGATTCCATGCAATCGTCAGTTTGCCCATTTGGACGCCTTCCCCCATTTCTTTGCTTGTTGAATCAGTCATCACATTTCGAATTCTTTTCTCTGGTTTACCTCAGGCTTGGGTGTTCATTGGGCTGGATTGCGATGTCAGCTTCCCCTTTTTCATGCTGGCATTTCTCTACTCCACTCCGTTTTTGATGAGCGGATTCGACCTCAACCAATTTGCAACCTTCATGTTTCTGGCTGGAATCCTGCACGTCCAGGTACGTTCCCAAACTCGCACACATCGCGGCTGGAAGCTTCCACTGATCAAGCAATATGCCGAGCTTTCTGATCCAGAGCTTGAATTTCTGGAACGGTGATTGTACGCTTCGACAGTATCATTACAGTGAGGTTTAAACCCTGCTGTTGGCCTTGCTCTTCATCAGGAGTTTTCATGATTTTCCCATCATTTATTCCTCAGGGGTTTTCATGGTTTTCCCATAATTTTCTGTCAGGTTGAACGCTTGGCTCAGACGGAACCTAACGCTTTGATCGCGAGTCTGGAGGGCAACAAGGAGCTTCTGAAAGCACTCCGAGCTTCCGGATCCTATTTGTCGACATCCCTGTCTGAATTGATGGGTGGGGTGGGCTCCAATGTCGAAGCTCTGAACAAAAAAGCTGACAGACATGCGAAAGACTCCAGCTTGATGGAGATGATTGATGCCGAAATGAAGTCCGGGGAGCAGGAACTGAAAAGATCAAAAGAGCTGGCCGATGTCGAAAAGGGTCTTTGGGATGAAACTCTCGGTGATCGAAAGAAACCGAAATCGACTCCCGAGTCTGACTGATGATCTGTCAAGTGCTTTTTGGGGGTTAAAAAGGAACGAGGAAAGGATAGTTTGGTTTTCTTTTTGTGGAATTGATGGTTGAATTTGTGCAGGAAAGGGTGAAGGAATAGGACCGGGTGCCATTTCCCTGGGGGGGGAAGGGGGGGAGTTCGTTTTTGAAAGGGCTTTCTTCTTTTTTGTACTATTGTTTTTGTTTTTGAGAGGCTTTCCTTTTTTTTGTTTGTGTGTATTATTGTTTTTGTTTTTGAGAGAGGATCGAGATAAGAAAAATGAAGTATAAGATTTGAGGGGGGAGGGGGGGGGGGGCAAAAAAAACTGGGGAGAAGATTCATGACAATTTGCAAGGAAGCCGATGTTTGGGAAAGGTCAGGAGCTGTTTCTGTTTTTTTCTCCTCTTTTTCTTTAGAAGGATGGGAGGGTCGAACGTGTTTTTTTGGGGGTTTTTTCTATTCCCTTTCGTATGATGTGGAGAGTTATGTGGCTAGGAATATGTATAGTCCACCAGGGTGCATTTTGACCTGACTGATCAATCTTGGGTGTTGTGATCAGTGGCATTTTCAGTGTTGATGTAATTTTATCGGTTGTAATTTCTTAAAAAAGCAAATCAATTTATCGATAGGAGGAGAGGTGCACTGGAAATATTGGAAACCGTTCTTTTGTTGAACAAGGCTTCTTCAGAGATTTGTCACGCTTCCACACCTCTGGCCTCCAGACATATGTCTTTCTCTTCCATCATTTCAAGAAAACAACTCTGGCAAAGAATCAGTGATTGTTTTCAGTCGTTCCAGCCTGCTTTCCTCTGACTGTTCCATTTCTCCCAAAAAAATAACACACCGAGTGCCCATCGAAAACCAAACTGCTGTTATGCACTGAAGAAAATAATGAATGAATCGCAGAGATACCAGCAAGAAGCCACCATCCTCCATGATGCTGGACATGAAATCAAGAAGAGGACAAGCCTCAGGAAGCCAATTGTTTCATGCAAACATTCGATATTTGCAACCAATTGTTTCTCCATGCAAAATGCAATGAGAAAAAAAAAAGAAAAACAGAGAGAGAAAATCATAGGGAAATTCGATGCTCAGTGAGGGTCCACCTCGCTCAGCCTCCCGTCCAGCCAATGCAACTGAAAAACTGCAAAATTTGTTTGCATCAGTGTCCTCTGGTCTTCTTTTGAAGTTGCTCAGTTTTTTGGTTTTTTTTGAGGAAATTACTTGCATGTGCATAAGCTTTGAATGGTTGGTGGGGTGGTCCATAAACAAATCTGTGTGGGGAAAATAGTTTTCCCCACACCAAAAAAACCAAGTTGCTCTTCTTACAGTTGCTTTGGTCATGGATATTCGACGACAAAAACCTCAACAGTATCGATCGATGTGGGCAGCCCCGTCGTTTCAATAGCCTCGCAGCACAGTCCTGTCTAGACAGAGATCTCAGGAGCCGATCTTTTTCCCGCCGCCACATCCCCCATATAACGCACAACAAAAAAGAAAAGGATGAGCAGCAGGTGGTCCTTTCTTGGTGTCCCAAAAATCAACGCTGTTTAAAAAGGACTGAATTCCAAGCTACTACTAGGCCGAGATCTTACTTTCGTTCGTAGCTTCTTGCGCTTCCCGTCTGGGCATCATGGCAGCAAGGGATTTGCGGGATGACATCGACTACTCCTTCTACTACGCGGACGATAATTTTGAGTTTCGGTGAGCACACCGCGACATGTTGCAGCGAGAATAACACCAAAATTTTCCCCAGAGCCCACAAGGTTTTTCGGAAAGATAAGCATTGGCGTGAAGGATTGTTTCTGAAGAGTTGGCGGGTAATTGCAACAGACACGTCATCCTGCCAAAAAAACTTGCAAGAGAAAACCACGTTGGGGATCGGCTGTTGCATGAGGTGGGCTTGGCTTGTCCTGCTGCTCTCCAATCTGTTTGCAGCATCTTTCCAAGGGAAAAAAGAGAAAAAGGAAAAAACGATCAGAAATTATGATCGTTTGCTTCTGTCAAATGCTCTTCTGGTTCAAACCCAGTCTATTTCTAATTGGAGATATTGATTTTTTTTTTGCATGTGTTTGTGGGGGTGCTTGCTTGCTGGTTGAAGAGTGAATGGCGAGCGCTTGGAGTGAGCATGTCGAGGGGCTGGACGAACTATGCTATTCATCCGCCAGAAAAACACATTTTGCTCTTCAAGTGAGTTGTTGCTCTTTTTTGTGATCCACATAAAAATCAGATAACCCTAACCCTTATATATATGGAAGGTTTCTTCCCCAAAAAAGAAGAAGAAACAAAAGGAAAGAAAAGTCTGTTTGGTATTCTGTTTGGTTCAATTTTTCTCCTTGTAGAAATAGAAGCCAACAAACAAAGCAATGTTTCAGGTGAATTTGAAATAAAAATAAAAATCAGAAAAATTCATGTGGTGGCCTTACAGGAGAAAGAAGAACTTTTCAGCGTTGCCTTACATTGAGCAAGAAAATTACATGCGAATTTGCGAGGAAGGCATACGCGCAAAAAATTATGAATATGAGCGAAGCTTGAGGATTCCCCTGGGCGATATCACAAGGTCTAAAAAATAGTGATGTGAATTTGATTATGACTTCGTGGTCGATCCCACACTTCGAGGGGGCACAAAATGAGAAAAAAAGCTTCGAAGTGTACAGATAGATCGGAGAACAGTAGTCCAACAAAGTAGGTATCGAGAGAAAAATATATAGAACAGGTTTTATTATCTGCTGGAATTTTTTGGAATCAGTTCTTGTTGGACTAGTTGTCCGTGGAGGTGGGAGACCGAGGGGGGGCCTAGGTATTAAAAGTGAAGCCAGGGAATGGTTGGTTCCATATATATTTGATTGATACAGGATCGTGTGCGTGTGTATCAGTGTTTTTTTTTTGTTCCTAAATACCACTTTTTGTCATAATCGTACACGCCACGACCGGGAAAGTGCCCCACCACAGGGACCTCGTTCGGACAACGTGTTCGACGAACGACGAGGGCGCGAATTCGGACAAATTCCCAGATTGAAGCGCTACTCTGCGCTCCTCTACTATCATAGGCGCAACCATGGGGGGGGGGGGGGCTGGGTGGGCCTGGCAGATTAAAATTAATCCACTTTAATCGTCGTGGACTCTTAGTAAAATCAGTATTTTTGAAGAGATTCATTTCGCGCTTCGTAAAACAGCCACCATGTTTTTCAGACGCGAAATAGTTTTTTTGCTAGGGTGGGGCTGGAGCCTGGAATGTTTTCAGAGTTTCACCTTTCTTGATGACAATTTCTGTGTTGCTGTTCAATGATGCGAGGCTTACAATAATTTCACACAGTCATCAACATTTGGGGCTCCCACAAAATCAGGATTTGGCTTTTGGACCTTCCGAAGAAACACAACTTATAATTTACAATCAGGTGTCGGCTCTGTTTTAAAAAATCTCATCCACAATGTACCTCGATGTTTTTTTTGTTTTTGTTTTCAAAATCGCGTTCCTATGTTACAACGTTTTTAACGATGAACGTAAAAGGATTTCCTTTCGTTTTCGCTAGAAATCGAAGCCCTTATCACGAAACAACTGCAAGCTCGATGGAATCGCCATGTGGCCAACGACGGAGGGATATAGAGAACTGAGGGACTCCTCGATCGACCGTAATTGTTCTTGCAGGTTTTTAATGAGAGACGGGCAGGTGCGACCCAATCCCTCCACAACCGTGACGGCTACTTTGATCGCCACAGCGATTCTGTTCACGCCAAGGACCTCATCGGTGGAGCGAAAACCACCGTTGTTGTAATACTCCAGACTCTCCTGCAGTGATCGCAAGCAGTTTTGCACAGCCTGGACAAAGAAAAGAACGGGTCAGAGGGAAGCGGAATACGAAGCTCCTTTTTCTTTTTTTTTTCAGATTATTGAGGTGTCGGGATGAATGGCGGCGGGCGTCTCCACCTGGGGTCTATTGCTGATCCACCACTCCAGGTCGTCGGCGAGCTGTTTGTACTGAAGCGAAAGCTTAAAGGTCGTGCTCCTCTTCAGTGCAGTAACTATTGGGAACAGCAACTGAGAAGAGGGTGTGCGCAAAAGAGGTAATCAGCAACTACGTACTTATTCTCAATCCTATTCACGGGGGTTGGATGCAAAAAGTCTGTCGCTGGAAATCTGACCAAGCGCTCCCAGGCTGGTATGGGTGTACCTCCATTGCCTTCTGGAAAGATGTGGTGGAGGAATTCAATTCCATCAGAGCGCTGCGTTCCCTCAGGTCGTGGATTTTAGTCGCCGACACCAACAGTCTCTCAGGAAGGGACTGGCGGATCCTATCAGCAAAAAAAATAGGCTCAATGTCGAGCCCCAAGAAGAAAAAAAGAGACAAGGATGGAGTTCTCAGAGGCCAACCTGTAGGCCTTCTTCCAGCTCTCGGAAGGTTTCCCAATTCTCGAGTCCTGCCATCTGGCCACAGGAAACAGTCAAAAATGAAGAACAACACTAAACGACTATTGCGCGTTCGACAGCTTGTGGAATGGACTGCTCAGTGAGTGACCAGCAGGCGCTTTACCGGCGGCAATAAAGGTCTTCCCACAGCCTCTCATCGGAGGTGAGTTCGTAGAAGCGTTGGCTCTGTCGAGCACAAACACCATCATTTCACCGAGATGGAAATGTATGTTGTCGCGTAACGTGCCAACACGTGGGGTGTATCACCTGCAACGAAACGTTGGCGAGATCCTTGGGGGTGAGGAAACTTCGCCAAACACAAGACGAAGGCGTCAGTCGAAGCTTGACAACGGACAAACAAGCCCAGCAGGCGTTCGCTGCCCCAAAGAGGATGCATTGGTTTGGGAGGGTGTGTGTTGCGCTCGCCATTGAGCAGATCTGTTTTGGAGGGGCAGGGTTAGGATGACGCGGTGTGTGTGTGTGTTCGAACACGCTCACTTTTCCCCCGCTTGGCGGCAATACAAACACAGAGCTTGGTCACCTTAACATCCGCAGCACCACGTGCCCTGGCAGATCATCGAAACAGCGCGGTATTGCCTCCGTTGCCATAGTGCAGAGAACGTCCTGGCTGAAAAGTGCGATGAGCAAACCGATCAACCGACGTTTCCGTCAAAGCACGCGACGACAATCCAGCGTCGTCGCAGCGTCGATTCGAAATTGAGCAGTCGGTGGAAAACAATCGGATTCGGGAACAATCTCTGTGGCGCCGACCACAATGTGTCGGTGGATGATGTGCAGGGTTTTCTCCTTGGAGCGAGAATGGATCTGTGAGAGTCCCCCCTCAAGTTGCAAGTGTCAACTCACGACTCCTCAACACGAAAAGCCAACAAAGTAGACCGGGGCGTGGTCGCTCTTCTTTGGATTACGACCACCCCCGTTGGAAAAAGTCAACAAGCGCTCTGCTGCGGACTGTGGCTGTTTCTTTGTGCGTGAATTTTGATTTACCCAAAAGTGAACTTTAAAGGGGAGTATCCAACGCCCAAATATGAGGAAAAAATGCACAAGTTTCTACCCAGATCTTTTTGTGTTTTTTCCTCCCGACTTCTAAAATGCAGCGCCAACGCTTCTGTCGGCATGCGAAATCATGTGTCTACGACTGTTCTTGTCATCGAGTCCTTTGCACTTCTCATTGCTGGGTCTTTCCTGCTGTTTATATTCCTTTGTAGACATTGCTGCTTTCTCTGAGCTGGTACTCTTGCTTAAAAGTTTGCTGCCACATGTGCAAGACCTCAAAGTGACTGTCACCCTTTGGTACGAGACTACACGTCCAGCCCTGTGCATGCTCAAGGTTTTTCCATGTTAGGCTTCCCTACAGTTGGAACTATTTTTCATTTTTCCACAAACACAAGCCACGCATGGAACACCGAAGCCAGTTCTCATCTCACGAGCTCTGGTTTGTGGTTTCTTCAAGTACTGTCACTTTTGTGGCACCTCTTTCCACATAATTCGGACCTTTAACTGCCTCCAAGGCACACCACCAATTTTTGAATCTCAGAAAATTTTCTGCCCCGCTTGTTTTACACTCAATATTGTCAGGATAACAGCCCAAAATCGGCTCTCCCCCAAAATTTCAAAGCATGGATTCCAACTCCCCACCACCCCACTGATATATCCTCTCCTTTTTTTTCCTCCCTTTTCTTTTTTCGTCCAAAACTGAGAAGCATGATTTTCTTTCAACCACACAGAATCCAGTTCCCATCGCATACGATCCCTGCCCCACCGTATCGTTTTTTTGGCAGACAGGAGAATTTCAGCAATGCCTTTCCTATTGTAGGATCCCTCACAGCTTCAAATTTTTGTTGCTCCCAAATGATCGACTTAACCAACCCTCAAGGAAGCATTGGTGGCCAGAATGATGAAACCCAACACATGGCCGACGGATCCCCACATGAGAACGTCCACCAGGGTGAACCCGGCTGGATCGTTAGTGCTGGTGATGAAAGCGGCCTCCTGGGCACGGAAGTCACCAGCTTCGGCGTGGGAAACGCCGTTCTGGGTGGGGAGGCCAGCGCGCTCCACGCATTGCCTCTGGAAAGGCAAGAAAGCCCATCGCCCGAGGGCCAAGCAGGTAGCGTTGGCAGCGGACATCACCAACTGGGTCTCGAACGCGGCGCGGGTGACCTGTTGTTACAGAACCACGCGTTTGGAGATCTTTAGCACGAAGTGCACGTTCCAGTATCAAGGCGTCAAGTGTTATCCCTTCCGCGGTGACGGCCACGAGGAGATCCTTCCTTCATTTCTTAACGAACACAACCTCATCGATACTGCGACACATTGAGCTACGGACCTGACGGGTTCCCCTGGAAGAAGCCCTCACGGCTTTCCTGTTGTCGACCTTGGACAGGAGTCCGACACGAGGGGCAGAGCTCAACATGGAGGCCATTTTAGTGACGAGACGAAGAGCAAACGGAGTAGGTGGCGCGTGCAACAGGAACAAAACGCAAGGTGTCGGGCTGTGAAGGTGCTGGATATGGGGGTGAAGAACGATTGCTGGCTCTGTTGCACGATGCACAGAGATCTGTCGTGGTGGGGGATCTGGTGTCGTACGATGCAACCCACAAAAAAAATGAACGAGAATTTCCCTTCCCACCCAAAGTCTCGTCACCTCCATCCCTGTCTCGTTTTGTTTTAATTTTCTCCGAGTCGCTTGGAAGCTTGTTGAGCAGAATGCCTGAAGTGGAATGCTGATTGGCTGGAAGTCCAACCTTGAAACTCTTGGGAATGGACACATTGTGGCTCTTGGTTGGAACAAAAACTCAGAAATTGACTCTCATGACAACCTGCTTCAGAAATTGCAGTATCTCAAGGGAGGAATATGTTGTGATGGTTAAAAAAATATATATACATGTAAAATATAAAATAAAATAAAAATTACACCGTGTTAAACGATAGAGCTGAGGTGCTTTCATTCCCAGTGCTGATTCGTAAAAAGGCAGATGTACCCATCCAATCTTGAACATAAAAGATTGTATCCAGACTTGTGAAAATAGCAAAATCAGGGCTCTTTTTTGATCAGAATGCTATTTTTTAAAAGGATTGATCGCCTTCTTGAGGAGCTTCACAGCAAACTCTTTCGACGCCTCATGCAGGGCTTGAATATCTTCGGCTTCCTGGCACGATAATAAACAGTGTTGCAAAACGTTGTGTTGAATTATATTTTTACACTGTAAAAAGTGCGACCCCTGTTCCAACCAAAGTCCCTTAAAATATCACAACCTAGAGTCCTAACTGTACAAACTCCACAACAACTACCCAACTGAATTACTCCTTTCCACAGTTGCTATTTATGTCGCTGTGGAATCAACACAACCGGGGTTCTGCAACTGTTACCTGGTACATCAATTCGTCAACGACCTCAATGAGCAGTTGCTTGCCGAGAATTTTCGAGACTTCAGCGATGCTCACGACAGGGGAGCTTGCAGAGGGTGAATCTAGGCGCCATAGCCTTGCATTCGACCTCTGGGCAGAGTCCTGCGGAGCACACACGACAGCGCTTGTTATCCAAGGCAAACTCTCTAAATGTCTGCGTGGTGCAAAGTTTCCATCCACTGGGACCACCAGTCTCGTGACCTTTTTCAAACATGCCTTTTTCACACGATATCACAGGACGGCAGAGGCACTCCGAGAACTTTGCGACGACACCCCACTGTAAAGACGTTATCGGATCCGACAACAAGGTTTCAATAAACACACCCGTGAGTCTCTGCTATTGGACTTCCTCCCTTTGTGCGAAAGCTGGGCCTTGTTTCGCTGCAAATCGTCTTTTTTGCGTCTCAAAGACTTTTCGAGGCGAGGGATGTTTCGTTTGATCGAAGCGACGTACTTTGTCAAGCTGGTACCAGCCTCAAGCTGTTTGGATGATCGCCTGCGCGAGCACACGTGATCGTCCTCTGTGAAAAGAGTTCTTTCTACTGCTGAAGCTTTGTTTTTGACCCCCGACAAACTCATACACAGCGCACCTTGAGTGCCTTTCAGTGTCGGGATCGGAACTCGTGCTGGATGCCGCTGATTCTGAGGAGGACGCCTCACTACTTTCTACGCCTCCCCCTTCTGTTGATGTGGTGCTTTCTGTTTCCTGCGATACAAACGGCACGACTGTAAGGATCAACAAAAACCTCCAAGCTAGTGCACGCCAGTTATTCGACTTCACTTGTGTCGTTTCTTCGCTTGACGAGTGCGACTGGCTTGCGTCCTGCGCCGGGACATGGCTCGCAACACCGAAGTCCTGTCGACCCCTTCCTGGATCCGCACACAGAGCCTAACTCTGGGTTACATAACTTCAAGCACTACTCATGGTGTGGTTTGCAGAATACTCCAAATTCTGCAAATTACGCAAGAGTTTGCTACAAACTCTTGCGTGGTGCGCACCTAGTCGTAGCGACTTTTGTTTAGCGCGGATCCTGCGATTGTGTTTCTGTAGTTCAAGACGAGCCGCATGGGCAGCACCGGTGGCTTTCTCTCTTTCCTGAATTGCAGCACATTCTCTGAAGCAAACTGAGGAGGACTTCGACTAAGGATCCAACATCAAAAACGCTCTGTTCAACACAAGTCACGACCTTCGTCCGTTCCAGCTTGATTTTGGACAGAAGAACTCTCGTTCGAAGCTTTTGCCGAGCGTCGCCTCCCAACAGAAGGTCATCGACTGCAACGGTGCTCAAATCAGCGAACCTGAAAACGCTTTGCGACACACATCAAAAACACATTCATATGAAACCCACCGAACTCCTGCTGTTCGTCAGGGTCGTTCAAAAGATTAGAGGCGGCTAGGCATGCTTTCATCAACGGCGCCTCCTCCAAGCCGTCGCTGAGCAGTTCGTTGGGCGGCCTCTTCGACATTTTTTTGCTTGCAACAATCCTGGGAACTTCTCGCGCGCTCACAAGTTCGGTGAATTCAAAGGTTTCCACATCATGCCCCCATGACTGACATGCGACCCTACAAATGTGAACCAGAAGCCGTTGAACGGTGGATGCTGCAGAACTTGGAACTCGCAGCGAGCGTTGGTGTCCAAAAATGGGTATGGAACAGTCTATCGATGCAGGGGCTCAGGGTTCTGTGAAAGAAAAGGAATCGAACGAAGGGGGGGCGCCGAGTGTATTGGTGGTGTGTGGACCGTCGGGCGTTGGGAAGGGAACACTGATCGACCTCTTGACGGAAGAATCTGATGGCTTTGGGTTCAGTGTCAGTCACACAACCAGGGAGCCTCGAGAGGGCGAAAAGGTAAGGCTCTTGAATTACATCTGACTGGGGCATTGTTGCGTGTTGGAACGTTTTTTAGTTCCCCCCAGCGTGAATAAGAAGTTCTGGCGGAGGTTCGTGGAGATCCCCCTCAGTAGTTTTGACAGTGGACGAGGTTCTATGCTTGTTATTGAGCTACCTGAGTTATTTTTCAGTTGGGGGAGGACTGAATGGATGTGTTTAGCTGTTGATTGCAAAAACTGTGGGGGGGAATTAGATGAAATCCAGGGGGTTGATCCACACCATGTGGACTTGGTGAAATTGCACCGTTGAATTTCTCTGTGGGAGCAACATTCCGGAGCCAATTTCTTTCCTGCACCGTGTTTTCCGATTCCACCAAGAAAAGTTAGGGAGCCTTTTTTTTCTCCAGTTTCTACAAATCCATTCCTGGATTTCTGTGCTTTTTCAGAATGGTGTCCAGTACCATTTCATCACGAAAGCGGAATTCGAAAAGGGCATCTCCGAGGGCCAGTTCCTGGAGTATGCACAGGTGCACGAAAATTTCTACGGTTCGTCGAAGGATGCCGTGAACGCCGTTTTGAATTCCGGCAAATGCTGCATTTTGGACATCGATGTCCAGGGGGCCCGGCAAGTGAGGGAGAGCGGCATCAAGGCTGTTTTCGTGTTCGTGGCGCCGCCCTCTGATGAGGAATTGGAAAAGAGGCTGAAGGGGCGTGGGACAGATTCCCCGGATCAAATAGATATTCGATTGAGGACTGCGAGGACGGAAATGGAAAGGTGTGCATTTGTGAAAAAAAATCGTGATAAACAAACCAAAAAAAAAAACATCGTGAAAATTCCGCGAAAGAGAAATCGTGGATGAGTTAATCGGAACTTAAATCATGGCAGCCAGACACGCTTGCATTTGCTTTCAATTAAAATTTGAAAATTTCCAGCAGGGAATATTTGAATTTTTTTTTAGCTCGTCTGTGAAGGTGGCTTTCAAGAAAGGATTTTGTTGTGCCTTTGAAATAGTGAGAGGAAAAAAAAATCCACAGCCAAGCAGAAACCTATCAGATGAAACCGGGGGGGGGCAAGTAGATTTCCGACCAAAAGATATCAAGATTCAAAGAAATGTCCCAAAAATTCAGAGCTCATGTTGTTTCATGTAGTTTACGGGAAACTGGGCTGTTCGATTTCTGCATCGTGAATGGGGACCTTTCGGAAGCTTACGCCCAAATGAAGGCAATAGCCATGAAAGCGAAAGCTGGACAAATGCCCGAGGCACAAGAAATCGATGCTGTGTCCCACATGGTAAGATCTAGTCTGACAGGCACCCCTTTTCTGCAGAATTTTTGGATTTTTTCTCCAGAAAGCGAGTTCAACATTCATCTCACAATGCTTTCGTCTACTTTCTTGATGGGGGTGGTGCATTCATCCGTTCGTTTCACTAGTATTGCTATCGAGCCATCTTATCCAGAACAACTCTCTATAAAGCAATGAGAAATTCCTGTCCGATGAGGGGGTGGGTGGGTGGGTGGGTGGGTTTCATTTTTATCCCCAGCAAGGCAAAATCCTACGTGGAATTTTTCAAGGGAGCTAAACCCCCTCTGAAAGCAATAAAGATTTGCCAAGAAAGCAGAAACACCGCACAGCTTTCTCGACTGTTACCTCCGTATCTTCCAGTTGGAACAGCATTTTTCTTCAACTTTTTCTCTCTTTATCTTTTCTCCCACATTCTTTCCAGATGACTGCCCTGAGTCATACAGATTTTTCTTGCCCAGGGTAGTGTGACGTGAGCTCTATCATTTTTTTCCAAACCAGAGCGGAATTTCCCCTCGGAGCAAACCTCGGACCGCGGACGAGTTCGTGGAGGATGCAGAAAACGGAATAGCCAGACGACCGTCTTCGCCAATCGAAATGCCCAAGGTTGGGATGGCCAAGTGGAAAGGAAAAGTGGCTTTGATCACTGGGGCCTCTTCGGGAGTAGGATGGGCAACCTGCGAAGCCTTGGCATTGGCAGGTGGGGTAGGGGGTTATGGGGGTAACGTAATGCGACAACATGTGACATTCCCTAGAAGCAAAGTCCACTTACCCCCCAAATCATGGAAATTTGTAAACTGATCTTAGGAATGGTCATTTAGTAGCAACCCAATTGCATCCTGCACCATATCTCATGGAGGTTTTCCCTTTTTTTTTCCCCTCCTTTTTGGAAAAGGGCAATTGAGAATGAAGAAGAAGGGAATGCGCCGTTTTCTTGCATGGTGGGTTATTTCTTTGCTTTTCGTTTATTTTTGGTGGTGGTTGTGGTGGTGGTTTTTTCGGGGGAAAATCAACAGGCATGCGAGTGGTGGCGGTAGCTCGTGTGAGGGAGCGTTTGGAAGGGCTCCAACAGGCGGTGATGGCAAAGGGGGTTCCTGCGAAGGATTTCTTGCCGGTGGTTTGCGACACCACGAAAGAGGGGGAAGTCGTTGCTCTGCCCAGGATTGTGGCGAAAAGGTGGCCTGAAACTCCGGGCATCGATGTGTTGATCAACAATGCGGGGTTGAACAGAGGGGATGCCAGTTTGATGAATGGAAACACTGCGACCTGGGTGGAAATGGTCAGCACCAATGTTTTGGGGGTTTGCATGTGTGCAAGGGAAATCATCCAGGTTAGTCCCAGGTTTTCTAAGAAAAAAAAACATCCAGCTGGAAATTGTCATGTACGTCGCTTCACCGGGGGGGGGGGGGGGAGTTTAAAGACAGAAAAAGAAAACGACAACAACAAATAAATAAATAAATAGAATAAACTGAGCATTAGCAGTATTTCTTAGTTTTTTTTTTTTTTTGGTGAAAAGAAAAAATTGGTGTTTTGCTTTGGGTGGAGATATTGCAGATTTCTGACATGGGTTCCGTTGGCCGCTTTTCCACACAGATAAAATTCTGGCTCTTGAAAAATTTTGGACTGTTTTTTCTTTTTCCGTTTTTTTATTTTCGAGATCAATCATTTGCCCCCTGTCAAAAAGAACATAGCTTTTACTTATTCCAATTTATTCGCTTTCATTTGAGCGCTTGTTAAAATTGTTGTTTTCTGATGCAGAGCATGAAGCAGAGAAACGAATGGGGTCACATTATCAATATATCGTCCTCGGAGAGGTTCGAAAATTCGGAGGCCAGCGGTGGTGGAAACGGGTTCTATTGTGCGACACAGCAGGCCGTCAAAGCGCTTTCAGAAGGTCTACGGAGCGAGGTGCGAGAAGCTTTCCACCATAAATCACAAAAAAAAAACACAAAAAAACCCATTGAGATGGCTCAAACCACATATTTTTGCGGTGAATGGGCTCCATGAGGATTTCAGCATCAATGAAAGACATTTTTTTTTGAAAAAAAAACAAAAACATGCAATGGTGACACCGACATGCATTTTGATGCAAAATGAGAGTGGAGTGTTTGCTTCTGACTAACCTGAAGCGGTGCTCTGAAAAAATTGTGAAACGTAAAATTGTGCTTTTTTTTTGGTGCATGTTCAATCCAGGCCAGAGGTATGGGGGCTCCATTGAGAGTGTCCTGCATATCTCCCGGAGCCGTGCACTCGGAAGCTTCCACGCCCAAAGCTTCCTCGGATTCAAGGGACCCCATGTCGATTCTCAGCCAGCGAAAATCTCTGGATCCGGATGACATCGCCCAATCCATCCTTTGGATTCTGTCAGCCCCAGAGCACATGGAAATAAACAATATTTTGATGGGCTCCACTCACTCCTGAGACAAGGAGAGGTTAAAAGCATGTGGGAAGGGAGGAGTGGTTTGGGGCCGGGCGGGCGGGTGCAAAGAAACGGAAAAATGGGGGGGGAAGTCGGACAGGAAAACCTCACCCTTCCAACTTAGAAAATTCACAACGGGCGAGGGGAGAGGTACTCAAGAAGTTGGAAGTTGAATTTGGATTGTCGTTTTGGAAGGAACACTGGTGGTGGTGTCGAGGAGGAGGGGGGGGGAGGGGGACCTTTTTTCTTTGCAAGAAAATAAGGAGGGCTGGGTGGTGTCGTGGGAGAGGAAAATTTGGTGAGCAACGGAAGAACAGGTGGTGACAGAAGAAGATTTTTTTAAATTGAAGGATCCAGTCTGGTTTAAAAATTTGAACAAGGGAAAGATTGCTTGCATCTGTTTCCTATGGTTGTTGTTGTGATGGCTGTTCCTGGAGAGCGGCGTGTTGTGGAAAGAAATTGGATGGTGACAGGGCAATGTTGGGGATGGATATCTTGGCGAGTGGATAACACAGAAGCTGCTTCACATCTATGGGGGGGTGAAGCAACTTCTGTGTGTTCTGCACGTGTCCCAATTTCTGCTGTGAAGATGTGGTACCCTTGGGCTGGGTAGTCCCTTGGTCCTAGGGGAAAATTCCAGGGGCTTGCTGGTCCATGATAGCAGCTTCTTGGCAGCGTCTTAGAAGGTGCTTGGAATGTGGTTTTTGATGTGTTTGTCCCAAGCAGCCTCAAAGTATATTTCGGCGTCGAGAGAAAAAATAAAAAATACAATACAATATCTTGAAGAAACACAACAAAACGACCCCTCACACACTCTCCAGATCACACGCGTAGAAGCCCAAACGCCAAACAACGTGAGCGAAATCGTAGGATTTCCTGCTGGGGATGAAATTTCAAATTTGGGCCCAGTTTTCCTTCTCTCTTTTGCAAGCTGGCTGTCAGTCCACCGTGCGTAATGATTTAACGGGCTAGATGATCACAATTCGTTGCTCTTTGAATCCCCTCTATGACGAAATTCTTTGACCACTTTTTTCCCGCGTTTCGTCCCATCCGCGCTGGTTCGTTACGAGTTTATTCGGTGGTGGTATTCAGCGATCGAGGAAGGTAAATATCGAACGAATAAGCAAATTGCAAGGTTTTGTGTCGGGCGAAAAGACGGTCGACCGCGTTGCTTGTCACGTGGCGAGAAGAAAAATCGACATATTGGTGGTGAAGGTTTGCGAGCTAGTTCCATCGAGTCGGAGCGGTCGTCGTTTGCCTGATGGAGCGTCTGAAAGCGCCGTTCATGGCGAGTTTTGGGAGGAGGTCGGGGGACGAAAAGGTGGGGAGTGAAAACATCTCGTTTTTGTTTTTTTTTTGCTCGTCTGCTACGGATTCGTCCCGAACTGACGGTGTTTGGGGTTTTCCAACACCTTTTGGTACAACCGTACGTTTCACGGCCGAGCACCAGGCTAAGGAGCAGTCGAGATCCCAGAGGTCCAAATCCTCGCTCGGAATTCTGTCCGAAATTAGTGACCTTTTTTACCCCCCTTTTTTTTGCCAGGTGGAGAACAAAGATGGAAAAGTCAGGAAAATGGATCCTATCGTCGATAACCAGCGACTCGAGACCATCCCTGCCGTGAGTGAAATCCACTGTCGGAACTCGTCCAGAAAGACGTCTTTCCCTCGTGTTTCGAGATCTCGCGCCAGCCCAGTGACGTTTTATTGAACGGGATTTTTCTTGTCTAATTTTTTTTTGGTGGGGTTTCTGTACAGGTCGGGTCGTCGGTCGTCGCAATGCCAGGCCTGAAGCGAGAAGGGTCGATGCCAGACGTGAGTGATTATCACCTGTTGCCCCCCTTTCCCCCAACGACTTTGTATATTTTTTTTTTCCGGACGTCATTCTTTTTTTTCATTTTGGGGATGTTGAGGGGTGTGTGGACCTGACACAGCAGAACATGAAGTCATTAACCTTGAGGGATTATCAACTCATGTCAGAGCAAAGGGAAACAGTAAGAACCCCCCACAATTCATCGGAAGCTTTTTCGGTCTTCCTCAGAACAACTCCAACACGAGTTTCAAAGTTCTGGGACCATCGAATCGATTAAAAGCAACAACAACAAAAAAACGGCATGTGTAATCGTTGTCATGCAAACTTGGTTATTTTTTTTTGGGGGGGGGGTTGGGGAGGAAGGGGTCGAAGGCTGACAGCCCCCCCCAAAGAAAAACTGCAAAAAAAAACGAAACACATAAAAAACACCACCACCACACACAGTCCACATGAAAAAAAAGGAATAGAACCTTGATGTTTTCATAATCCAGGTAAAAGAACTCCTGATTGTTCATGCCCAATCACTGGGATCCGTTCTGAAAACACAACTATATAAAATTTTGAATGGGCTTCAAAGAGGGGAACTTCAGATGCCCCCCCTCCCCCATGTCCACAATCCTCAATTCATACACATCTAAAATGGAAAATGGAGTTTTCAAAACTCTTTTTTACCTGTTGTGGTGGCAGATACCGGATGGGCGTGTCAGCGAAGGAGACGAAAGAGGTGGCAATTGGGTGATGGAGACGTCGAGACAAACACCACAAGGGTGGCAATGCATTAAGTACACAACGAACAAAATGGTGGGGAGCGGATCATTTGGGGTCGTGTTTCAAGCGGTCTGCGTGGAAACTGGACAAACGGTGAGAGATGCCGATTGTTGAAATACGTCTTTTCTTCTTTTTCTGCTCCTTTGTCTTTTCTTATTTCTAGGCAAGGGTTGATTTGTCAGGAATGCTCCACAGTCTCTGGGATCGACATATGGCCAATTCGAATCCTGTTTGTGTGTGTTTTTCCACCATGTCCTGAGGGAAATGCCAAGTTGATATCACCCCTCTTCCCCCCCCCCCCCCCCCCCCCCTCTCCTACATCTCATTTTCCCAGCACAGGGAAAACCACATCCTCCCCCCCCTCAAACACTGACCCATACTTTAATTAGTAATCCATTGAAACACACATTGAATTTCAAAAGAAAGTGATGCTCTCCTCCTCCCTTTCCCAACACTGGTTTTAAGATGTTATTGTATCGACAGGGACGATAGGTTATTATGGACTGCTCGAAACAATAAACAAGTCCCCCGGTTTCCTAGATACTGAAATCGTTCACTTACATGATGTAGATTGCATAAAAAAAATTCACACTCACATTCACCTTTCGTTTATTAATTTTTCTTCGCAAATCTCCCCGTCAGGTGGCAATAAAAAGGGTGTTGCAAGATCGCCGCTTCAAGAACAGAGAGTTGCAAATCATGCGGATGGTCAGCCACCCGAACGTCGTTCAATTGCTCCACAGTTTTGCGGCGCTGAATCCGGCGAAAGATACTTACCTGATGCTGGTGTGCGAGTTCGTCCCAGACACCGTGCACAGGATTTGTCGACAATTCACCAAAGCAGGGAGCGAGGTGCCCCTGTTGATTGTCAAATTGTACGTCTACCAGATGTGCCGAGCCCTTGCCGCCATCCACAGGTGAGCGTCTTTTTTTTATAAAATAAGAAAAGGATGTTTTTCTTACACATATATATGATGTCTGAGTGCCCGACAGGTGGGTTTTGTTGTTTTTTTCTTTCTTTTTTTCTTTCTTTCTTTCCCTTACTCGATATGACATCTCGTTCCAACGATCGGCATTTCCTTTTTATTTCCCCCTTTTCTGAATCAGCTTTCTTTCTTTAATTGTTGAAAGAATTTTCCCAAGCTTGATGTGTTTGTGTGTGTGTGTGTGTGCGTTTATTTTCCTCTTCTCAGAATGGGCATCTGCCATCGGGACATCAAACCACAGAACTTGCTCGTGAATCCGGAGACTCATCAGTTGAAGCTGTGCGATTTCGGCTCGGCCAAGGTTTTGATTCACGGAGGACCCAACATATCCTACATCTGCTCCAGATATTACCGTGCCCCCGAGCTGATTTTCGGTGCGACAGAATACACCACCGCGATCGATGTCTGGTCTTTGGGATGCGTGATGGCGGAGCTTCTCATCGGCTGCCCCATGTTTCCAGGTAAATATCAGGGGAAGCCATGCAATTGATTCAAGGTTTCTAATATATATGGTTTTTTTTTCAAGGTTTCTATTTCCTTACGGTTACTGTACGTTTGAGACAAAAACTTTGATATGATGCCCCCCCCCCCCCTTCCCTCTTTCGACCCAATGATCTGGAAAGGATGGAGTGAACAAACTGTTAAAAAAAATACACACACACGCACGTCTGTCAGTGTGGCTTGAACTTTTATTTTGGCAAATAGTTGGCTGTTTTCTGAGCAATGAGAACAAAAGGATATGTTTGACTGATGTTTTTTGGGGGGTGCGGGGCGTCAGGTGAAAGCGGGGTGGACCAGCTGGTCGAAATCATCAAAGTTTTGGGCACCCCCACAAAGGAGGAAATCAACAACATGAACCCCAACTACACCGAATTCAAGTTCCCTCAGCTCAGGTCTCACTCGTTGCGAAAAGTGCTGAAAAAGGCACCAGCGGATGCAGTGGATTTGGTAAGAAAAATATAGCAAAAAAGAAAGGGAAAGAAGATTTTACGCACGTGCTTAAAAATTTTGGTCAGGAAATAGGTCTACCTGGAATCTTGTTTAGTCTGAAGTGGATATCTGGAAAAAAAATCGAATTTGCTCTTGCAAATTTTTGTGCAAACCGGTTTTGAATTGCTTTTTACGGTGTCCATTCTGTGAAAAGCTTAAGATTTCTGCCATCTTTTTGTCTGTTTTTTTTTTTTTTTTGAGAAGTGTGGATGCATGACTAATTTTTCTGTTTGCTTTCATGTCAATCTTTGGGGATTTTACATCCGGGGTGGGTTTTTTTTTTTTTTTTTTTTGTTGTTGTATAAATATGACTGCTGTGGAATTTGCCCAGGTATCCAAATTCCTAATTTATACGCCATCGAAACGGATACCATTGTTGGAAGCTCTTGGACATCCATTTTTTGATGAGCTGCGCCACCCTGCCACCAAGCTTCCAGATGGTGAGTCAACATACACGAAAAAAAACTTCAACTTCCTTTTTTCTTGTTCAAAACTTTCAAAAAAATGTTGAAAAAAGCCCCCAAAAGTTTGAACTCATTTTGTTATGTTAACGAACAAATCAAGAATTGGTAGATAACACGACCCATGAAAATAAGAAAAAAAACTAAAAAGAAAAACTGATATTGTTAATATATATATATCGCGTTTTTTTGCCCTCCCCGAAAAAATAAAAGTAAAAAGTTAGTGAAATTTCATAATTATTTTACTTTTTATTGAAATAGTGATGTTTTATAATTAATATACTTTCTATTATTGCAAAAATGCTCATAAAATATTTGTATTTTAGTCGCCTCGCACACGATAAAAATAAATAAATAAAAAATAAATAAATAAAATGATGAAATGAAATAAGTGATAAAATGCTGTTTTGGGCTTTTAATAGGCAAGAACTTGCCCCCGCTGTTTAACTGGGCACCAGGAGAATTGGACGGGGCTCCAGCCGAGTTGGTGGAAAAAATCAAGGGGCCAAGAGCTTGACAAGAGAAGGAAAAGAAAAAAAAGTTTTCCATCTTTTTTTTTTTTGAAAAAAATTGAAGGGAGGAGGTGTTGAAAAAAGAAAGAGGGAGTTCAATTGAAGCATTGGGAAATCGAGAAACGGTATACTAACATTGAAAAAAAAAAAAAAAAGAGGGAACATAAAGGACATAAAGGAAAATATTTTTTAGGAGGAGTATATATAGATATGAATATACACAGTGATATTAACAGAGATATTCTTCTTTTTTTTTTCTTTCTTTTGCTTTTTTTTTTTTTTTTAATTTGGAAGGGGGGAAGTTTGAGTGAGAATGAAAGAAAGGAAAAGAAAAAAAAGGAACAAGACACATAGATAAGAGGTTATGTGTAAAATAGAACAAGTCAAGTATTGCTTGCAAATACATAAGAAAAAAAACGATATCATTTTGTTGAAAAAAAAGGAAAGGAGAAGGGAAAAGACAGAGCTTTTTTTTTGTTTAAATTGATAAAGGAGGGAGGAAAAAGTATGGCAGAAAAAAAAGGGAAAAAGAAAAGGTAGAGAGAGAGGATTAGATTAACAAAAGATTTGGGGAATTTAATCCTGAAAATATCAGAGGGCAAAAAAAAAAAAAAAGCATAAAAGAATGGGTGACTCTTGTATTTGATATTGATGCGGAAAAAAAAAAGAGTTGTAAACAATTTTCGTCACAAAAAAAAGAAAGCCAGAAAGAAAAGAAAAAAAAAAAGAGAGAGGGGTTTGAATTTTGGTGAAAAAATTTTTTTTTTCAGAGGGCAAAAAAAATTGGAAAGTTTCGTGTTTGTGGGATTGATTGATTGTGGAGCGTATTGCTGGATTTTTTCTTTGGGGGGTTTTGGACCTTTTTTTTTCCTGTTTTCAAACGAACCTTGAAGGTTTTTTTGTTTATGATTGAGCTTTCGTGTGGGGATCGAATTTAAACAGTAAAAATATTTGGAAAAGTTTTTTTTTTTTGGGGGGGGGGGAGGATATGGGGAAAATGAGGGGATAAAAATAGAAAGTGTGGGGGTGATTGGTTTGGAGTGGGGGAAATCTGAGTATAATTTTTTGAGGGGAAAGGAAAAAAAGAAAGAAACAAAAAAGGAAAACGATGAAACATCTGTGGACAAAGTTTCTTTTGTGGAAAAAAAAACGATGTGATTTCTTTTTTTCATTTTGCTTTTATTTCAATTTTTCCTCCTTGTGGGATTTATACTTGTTTTTTTTTTTTTGCTTTTTTTTTTCCATTTGAATTTCAGTGATGTCCACTTATCCTTATTTTTTTTTTTTAAGGAAAAAGTTGGGAACTGTTGAAATCATATGCTATTTCATTTAATGTTTTTTTGTTTTTTTTCCTTTAAAAGAAATTCAATGGTGCCTGTTTTCATGATCAAGAAAGGGTTGGGTTCTAATGAAATCAGAATTAAAAAAAAGAAAAAAAAAAGAAGAGGGAACTGGTGGTGGTGAGTTTTTGAAAACTGTGAATAATTTTTGGTGGTAAGTATATGTAGGAGAGTGGAGGGATTATGTGTTCAATTTCATTCAAGGGTGGAATCCCCCCCATTACAAAAAAAAAAAAAAAACAACAACAAAGAACAAAAAATATCCAAGGAAGCTATACAAGGAAGTCTTTTTTGATATTTGGGGAGACTTTGGGGAAGTCTGAGCACCATAGGGGAAAAAAAAAGAGGGAAAAAAAGAGGGGGGGGGGGCTAAGGTTTAGATTATGCGTAAGGTACATATGTCAGTCGGGTCGCCATCAACATAGGGTTGGGAAGGGGGAAAGGGGAAATTTTCCACAACAATGAGAGGGGAAAAAATTCGAGGGGACAAAACGATGTGGAAAATATGTCTTTTGTTTTGGAAGATTCCTTTTTTTTGGTTGTTTCTTCCAAAGTGTGTGTGTGTTGTTTGGTTTCTCATCGGGCGTGAAAAAAAAATTATAAATATCGCATTGAGATTTTTTTTTTTTGATTTTTTTTTATAAATATTACCTACCATCTTGAAACAAGATGTGGTGGAATATCATGAAGGCAAAATTTTTTATCTTTTTCTTTTTCGTTTTGCTCCGATCACGCAACTGTTGTGGTGGGTAAAAAGGAGATGAAAAAAAACAGTTAAAAAACTTTAAACAAGAAAAAAGAAAAACGTGTTTTCCCCTCTTCATCAGATGGAAAAGAAACTTTCTCTCCAAAAAAGAAAAGACAAGGGGGGGTTCAGAGGAAAAAGAAAACTTAGAAGCACAACACCAACACAAAGGAAAAAGAAAACTTAGGAGAGTAGCACCAACACTTTTCACCGCCGAATCGGAGGGTTGATCAAGCGATCGGGGTATGGTGCTTAAAGATTGGGTGGTTTTCATAAAGATAAATATGATCATTCATACAATGTTCTAAGAAATTAATTTGGGGGTTATGAAAGTAGGGGGCCGGGGGAAGTTTGTCAAAATGCAGTGTTTTGTATTTTTTTCTCGAGAAAGAGTTCTTTTGTGAGAGAGCTCGCACACCACCTTCACTATTTCACCCAGCCCTGCACACTGGGTATGGAAAAACATAGTGCTCTGTTGAATTGACATTCTGACACTGTAAAAAGTACGACCCCTGTTCCAACCAAACCCCCTTCAAATACCACAACCAAAAGTCTTAACTGGACAAACTGCACAGCAACTATCCAACTGGATTAGCCCTTCAACAGCTCCTAATTTAGGAGCTGGGTGGTTAAAAATGGAAGCTGCCTCAACAACGTTACTGAACTTTAAAAAAAGTGCAATTCACTGGAGTCCAATAAATGCCCATCGGGTGGGCTTTTCATTTTTGAGAGCGGAAACATGAGACTCCACCAAATACTGAGGCAAACAGTCGAACTTTTCCATATCAACAAAAGAATCCATGAATTTGGTGCATGCCTATTTCTCAATCACGCGGAGTTTGGTGGCGGGATTGCGACCTCACCACAACCATAGGATAGATCAGCCTTTCCTCGTCTTTATTTCTGTTCAATGTTTGAATGCTAATTTTGGGGTGGGAGGGACACTGCTTGTGGAACATGCTTCTTTGGAGAGCAATGGGTGGTGTGGTAGGATGATGATGCACATGAACTTGCCACAGCAACTTACTCTAGTGTGGAAAGATTCCAGATTCCAAATTCTCTTCAAACTAACAGATAACTAGGGACTGTGGGGAGTGAGCAACGAGGATCGATCGGAATGTTTCCAGACAGAAGATAGTTTACAGTGAATGGATGGGCTATTTCAACTCAGTCCGAATCTGGCACCTAACCCATTCAATCAGTTAAGGTTGACCATCATTAGATGCGTCACCACAGGACCCGCACGGATGCACATTGATCGTCTGATCGCTGGCTGGATCAGTCTAATTTTAGTGTCTTCGCACAGCAATGCCTCCGCCGCTGCCAGGTTGGTGGCGATGGGACTGATCCGTACGGAGTCGCGTTTCAAAAGCCAGCCAAGAAATTCGGATTGGGTTCAGACGAGAGATTTGTTGGAAGCTATGCTGATTGGATGGGGAAAATGCTGAAGGAAGCGTTTGTCCAGAACAGTTCGGCCGCGGCGGAGTTCGCGCTGACGTCCAAAGATGGAAAGTCGTTCGACAAGGAGTCAGGGATCGACGGACGAGGGGAAAACGAAGTCGACGGTGAGCCAGCGGATCCGAGGCGTTGTGAAAAGGGTGGAGGGGGTTGGAAGGATCTGTGCGCGTTTGAGTAGAGCCTGGACGGCTCTTCTTTCGAAAGCATTGAAAGACGTCGAGCGGGATGGGGAGTGTGTGTGTTGTTTTTGTCGAGGAGGTCTTTCGGGGAACCCGTCTTGGAAGAGAATTCAAGCAACAAGGCTTGGATCGGCGGCATCTGTTGCCCACTCTTGTCGTTGGTTGTTTTTTGCGAAATTGAAGGTGGGATTATTATGCATCCTGCGCCAGGTCGAGCGACAAGCAAACGCAGCGGTGCGAAACGAGGGAGGAATCGAAGACGTAAGAAAAGGGAGGGCAAGTCGGGTTGCAAGGAGGACAAAGATGAGAGCGACCAGGCCGCGACGGAGCGGATTCCGTGTGGTGTGATAAGCTTTCGTTTCGAGAACTGCAAGGAAATGATGACAAAGCCAGGGTGGGTGTGAGATCCCGATCCAGCAGAATATTATATTTTACTTTATTTTTGGAGTCTATGTTTTTCATGCTTGTATTTCAACCCCACCACAGAAATAATTGAAAAAAAAAACTGGGTTGGATTCGAAGAATTGAAAAATGCTGGGGATATGGGGGGGATGAGGATTTTTTTTTCATGATTTTTCAATTTTTCATGTAGCACCACCATCAGGAAAAAAATAATAATTGTGAATAGAAAAAGCCCCAGAGGAATCCCTTTTGAGATGATAGGCTGGTACCCAAAAAAATCGTTTGTTAGATGTGTTTGTCCAGTTTGGTCTGGAATATCCATTTTCAATAAAGAAGATTTCATTCATAATGATGGAGGTCGAAAAGAATGTCGTTGACAGTCGCCAGGGACGGTTCCTATGTACGACATGCGGAGTGTGGTTTAGGGCTTAGTGTTGCGCAAGCGACCGGCATAGGATACGTTCGCCACACATGGAAGCACAGTCCCTGGCGACTTTTAACGATATGTGATTTGAAAGGAGAGGGGAATATCCACATCCATGGAAGGGTCTGCCCACAAACCGCTAATCGAAAAGAAAAATATCAAAACTGCGAGAATCACAGCTCGATACTTTTTGGTCGAGAGAGACCACGTCAGCAGATAACTCCACTCAAATATACTTGTAAAAACATACTTGCGTAGGTTGTGGATGGTCATGGATGTGCATGCTTTTCACTTGGTTTCAGGTCCTCCCCCTGCGCCACGACCAAAGGGAAAGAAAACATCCCAAAGAAAAGAGAGCGTCGAAATGTCGAGCGATCGAACAGGAAGCCGAAGGCTGCATCCATCAACGACGCGATCGTCAAGATAGAACAAATCGCTTTGGAGGTGAAGCAGACTGAGAAGAGGAAACTGAGACTCATGAAAAAATCGGACCTGATCCGAAAGGGTCAATCGGGATGGGCGGGAGCTTGTTTTGACAGGTCCCCTTCCCCCAGCTTGCTGCCAATGCCACCATCGATTTTGTTGGAAATGGCTTCCCGGTCGAATTTTTGCCCAAGCCTGGAGACTTGGGATTTTGGAGAATTTGCCGATTGAACAGAAAACTGCAACGTCAAGCCGGAGGAAGTGCAAGGAAATCGAAGATGGGTTAGGTAATTAGTCAGTCCCGTAAGGGGGAAAAAAAAAAAGAGGGGAAATTGAAAGGGTTTTGTATGTATTTGTGTTTGAAGAGGGGGGTGGGTGGGTGGGTGAAAACAAAGCAAAGGGAAAAAAAAAAGGTGAGCAAAAGGAAGGGGAATCGTTATATCATTTTATGTTGAATGGTTGATGAGGAAAAGAAAAAGTAAAAAGAGAAAGAAAAAAGGAACGTAACAATTTTTGGCTGGACGAAGCTGGTCGAAAAAGTTACGTGTTTTTGAGTTGTTTTCTTCATATTCTCTCCTTATTCCGGAACGGAATAGCTATGGGAAAATAAGATTCGACACCGTCGATGGGTGATTTTCTTTGCATTTTTTTCTTTCTTTTTTTTGGATTCTTTCCTTGGATGGATAGTTATTTTATTTTAACTATATGAACGGAAGTGTTGTGTACGAAATATATAAAAATATTTGAGGCTTCAAAAAAAAAAGAAACCAAAGGGAAAAAAAAAAGAAAAAAAGAAAAAAAGAGTGAGAGAGAGGTATATAAAGAGAGAGAGGAACAGAAAAAAAAAGATGGGGGGCTCGTGGCCACACTTTTGTACCATAACCTTGTACCCTTTTTGTATGTATGATTTGGGCATTTAAAAAAAAAAAATAATCCTTGATTCATTTTGATGGGAGGGGAAGCTGCTAACAAAAGGGAAAAAAAAATACAATCTATTTGAATCTATTATTTTTTTTTGGGAGGGAGGTTTGGAGAAAAAGAAAAGGCAGGTCTGATGTCCACATTTTCATTTTTATATGAAATTTTAATGATGCCCAACATGTATGTATACATATCGGTATGGATCCTATATGGGAAAAAATCCGATAACCGAAAAAAAAGGAAAAAAGAAAAAGGGGTAAGAGAGAGAGAAAAAAAAAAGGGGGTGCAAAGAAATGGATGGGGAGTCCACGAGGAAAGATAGAGCAAAAAAAGGAAGAATGAATGAACTAGTTTAATTGATTGGATTGGTCTCCACGGCCGAGGATATCTATCAGGTTTATGGTATTTTGGGGTTTTTGAAAAGTATGTATCAAGCCTTTCTTGTTCGCGTTGGGATTTAGTATGGGGACCTTCTACGGATGATTGGAATTTAACGAAAGGGACCCTCGGGTCCACTGAATCATTCCATGTGAATATCCAGGGCAAAATATCCATATTCTGGAATTCAACTGAAGCATGGAACCTCTCAATCGACCCATCAAATTGAGTGAGACTCCTGGATCTGTTTCTGTGAAAAGACATCTGGTGCAGGACACAGTCAGACAAACACCCTCCAAAATCATTTTTCAACACCATACGCAGACCCCTATTGATTATATCAGCTGCCACAAAACCCCAACCATATATCACCAAGTCCCAAAATTTCACTCCTTCAGGCTTCTATCTTTGTGGTCCGACTTCGCTGTGGATATCTTCATCAGCTCTCGTATCAACATGGTGGCGTAAACGGAACACCCCACCTTGAATTTCAACACAAGATTCAGACACTTCTCCCCACCCTCTTCACGAGCTTGTCCCTCATCCTCCCTGCCGCTGCCGCCGCCGCCGCCGCCGCCGCCGCCGCCGCCTCCGCCTCCTCCTTCCTCCATTACAGTATCGCCTCCATTCCCTTCGACCCCGGTTTTCTGCCGTTTTGCCTGCTCCCCACCCTCTGCCTCATCCTCCGCCTTGCGTTTTGGCCTCTCGGGCCAATCTGTGCCAGGCGCCCCCGCCGCTCTCAACTTATCCAAGTCCGTCTCCGTGATCTTATCGTTCCTGTTTTCCGTGCACACGATCTCGTACTCCATATCCGGCACCCGCTGAACCACACGACGGTAATCGCCCCGAATCGTCTTGATACTGAAGTCTTGCACGTTGTGGCTAGAGTCCGCCAAAGAAACCATATCTCCAGCCGCCAGCTCCGTGAACATCTTTTTCCCTACTTTGTGCTCAGGGTATACCGTCCCCGAACCCACGATCGGCAACACCACGTCCTCCACACTGTACACCCCGTTCGCAACATCCTCCTGCGAAACGACACGGACCTTGCTGATTCGAGTCGCGGATGTCTCCCACGTGATGGCCTTGTCGCTTTTTTTCCTGTCCTTCTTCCCTCCCTCCGGCTCCGTGTTCGCCACAGTCAGATTCGGGTCGAGCACCAGATCGCCCACCACGACGTCTTTCGCGCCATATTCTTGAAATCGTCTCGAGGCGGCGTGATTCCACAGGTAGCTCTGGTACGCATGCACGTACATCGTTCGCATGTTGCGAGGAATGGACATCAAAGCACCCACGTGATCGGACAGGCCCCGCTCCTCGTACGCCTTCAGTATTTTGGACTCGCTGATGCAGCCCCGCGAAAGGTTGGCTAGGCATTTGTCCAGACTCTGAACGACCATCCAAGTTCCATCATATCAGCAAAAAACAGTTATTTACACCCATCACCAGAGAAATACATGAGGCCAGAGTCAAGAAAGAAACAAGCCCGTTGCTCGGAAAAGCAAAATGGCAAAACGCAAAATGGCAAAACGACACGTGCAAGAAACCCCCTCGATCAGATAGATCTGTTGCAATTCGATACCTGCCTTGCACTCAGAAATGCACATCAATGCTAAAAATAGGTGGTGCATTTCTGTGGGGTGGAGAGGTGGATTGCTCTTGCAAATTGCCATTTGTCATACCTCTTTGTCCCATTTTTCCAGAAATTCTTTTCTGGCCTCTAGATCTTTCGAATCGTCGTTTAGTCTACTTGTCAAGATCAGCTTAATAGCTTCTGACCATCTCCCTTGCAAAAGCATTGCACCGACCTGTACATTATGGATGAATAAATCAGAAAGAGGAAAACAAAACATGGTGGTGTGGAATCGGACCATGCACAGGATCGTGGAGCTGCAACGAACAACTGTTTTTTTCAGTTTGAAAGATTATGTCCCTCTAGGAAAGAAAATCACTTTTTCTAAGACCCCCCCCCCTCCGTCCCCATAAAAATTAATAAAATGTGAACAACAAAGGCAAAAAAGAGAAGGAAAAAAGAAGGGAAATTACCTTGTGAGTGGGTGACCCAGCTCCGAATCTTTGCAGGCCGAAATAGTTGATAAAGCCTGTTTCCTTTAATGCTTTGCATGCTTTTTCGACCTGGAACAAAACCCCCACCAGTTTATTCCATTTCCACCACCAATCCCCATACTCATACTTATTTATCTGCACCATAGAATCGTTGTTGAATTTGAAACAGGTTTCGGGGCCAATTCAGTCGTTTGTTCAAATTAAAAGAAGAAGAAACAATAATGGCAAGTGATTAGAAAAACAGGCTTCGAGAAATTTCTAGCTTTTGGAAAATAATGACGATACCTCTTTCCCCCCCCCCAAAAAAAATGGCCAAGAAAAGAAAAATGTTCCAAGCTGTATTGCATAGATCGCGAAAAAGACAAAAATCGCAGGGATTTGTGAGTGAGGTTTGCTTCTGTTGGCCTTTTTTACCCAAACTTTGTCAGAAAAAAAAAAAACTTCGACTTTGACTTTGAGCAAACTGAAAAAAAACCCATTGATTGACAGGGGAGCGTTCGAGGGACGCCCAAATGAAGAGATGCTTTTTTTTTAAAGATATTTTTGTGTAAAATTATGCACTCACTGCTTCTTTTGTCGATCCTTTTATATCTCTGAGTACCACCGTAAATTGATTTCCACTCAATTGCCCTAAAAATAAGTTTTCGCTCGCATATCGAAAATCTCCAACCTTCATATTGAATAACCTGTGTTTAGCAGCAAAAAAAGAAAGAAACAAGTTTAATTGCGAAACCTGACAAGGGCATGCACAAAATCTGAAAGAGAGAAAAAAAAACACCTAAAAAAAATATGTAAATCTTTTCACGGATTGCTTGACGTGCTTTGTACATTTTTAGGAAAAGAAAATTTCGTTTGAGTTCTCGTTTTGGTTGAGTGGAGGAAACTACATTGAAAACTACCAAAAAAAAACATCAAAAAACATACATATTGAAGGCACTTTTTTTTTTTTTTAAAGAAAGGAAAAGAAAAGAAAAGAAAGTTGTGAAACATACATAGAATTGAGTCCGGCGAGATCTTTTGGAGAAATTTTAAATGCCGAAACTCGTTGGACGGTGACACCCCTCTTATCTTTAGTTCCTGGAAATCAACAAAAAATAAGAAATATTTCTTTTAACAACAAAACTTGATAAAACTCGTCCAGGGTTTGTGCGAATTTTTTTCCATTTCTTTCGTGAGAACAGCAAAAGAAAAAAAAAAAAAACGAAGCAAAGAGAAAGTTTCGGTAGAATATATATCCTCATGAATATTGGGCTGAAAAGAAACAAGAAAACGCAGAATTTGAGTTTGGGAGAAAAAAAGCAAGCAGAAAATGCACATAAAGGGCAATCCCCCATCAATCACCAGGTAACTCATCAAACATAATATTCATGAAACAAGTTGAAAAATTAAACAAATGAAAAATTTTCAAATATAATTTCATTTTATATCCTGCTCGCAACATAACGAATCAATACGAAAATATTTACGTAAACTAGTTCTGCATTTACTTCCGAATTGAAATGGTGGCCAAAAAAGAAAAAGAGTGAGAAAATAGACAAATCCCGCACAAAAACCCACACGTACCAGCAATTCTGAACGAATTTGGGGGTCTGCTAAGAAATCTCGCCATTTTGTCCACTGCGGCTTGATTGTCGACATTTTCTTTGTAGAGAGTAAAATGGACGAATTTCTTTTTACCCCCAACCCATGTCCCTGAATTTTGATTTTCCAAAAAAAATCGACTCAGAACATGATCATCAAGCAAAAGTGTGGGAAAAAAAAAACAAAACAGATGCTGAAAGAGACACTCTGAGCAAGGAAATAACACAGCACACACGATTATACCAGCAGGAGAAAAAAACAACAACAAAAAAAACAGGCACTCGCAAGAAGTTAGAGAAAAAAAAAAGAAGCAAACACAATTTGCATCAAAGTGGGAAAAGAAGAGAATCCATGCAAGCGTAGGGAGAAAAAGGAAAAAATTAAAAAAGAAGAAAAAAATTGCTTGCAACTGAGAAAAAGTGTGATCGACCAAGTTTCTGAAAGCATGCACAATCTGCTTATGGAAAAGAAAAACAAGTTGAAAACAGGCTGTGTTTTAGGAATCCTAACAACAATAAGTGGAAAATAAATAAATATAAATAAATAAATTATTACCAGAACTTCCACCTTTGTTCTTTTCCCAGGTCGACTGCAAAAAAAACAAACGAAAAAAAAATAAATCAGAGAAATCATATTTAGTGTTATCTGGATAGGCTGCGATGATGAAAATTTTGGAAAAAAAATCTCAAATACATGGTGCAAGACAAAAGTAACACAAAAACAAAAAAAAGCAAAGGAAAAGAACTGCAAAAAGAATGCTTTCTTGCAATCATGGGGTGCTTTTTTTTTCTGTCATTGTCACCATGGCAACAAAAAAACAGAAAGAAGAAAACTCAAATGATTTTTCTTGTAAAAACCACAAAGAGACCATCATCATTATATTTTTCATTTCATTTTGTTTTCTTCACCCCACACCACAGGCAAGACGAAATAAATTCACAATACATAAACTGGTCGAATTGAAGAGGAAAACAAGGGTGAAAAAAAACCCAATGCAGGGGAGGATTACTCACTGACCATTTTTTTTGCATGATTTCTCAGCATGATTCTCAATTTCGTCGTTTCGATCTGCTTTCCATCAGGACCTGTCGTTTTTTCTTTTATCGTGTCGGTCGTCAAGAAAGGAAGCCCATTGTGTTTCTCTTTGAAAAATAAATGCACTGCCTTTTTTTGGGGGAAAAAAAAGGAGGTCGAACCAACACAAAACTTGCTATCAGAAAAAAAGTTTTTTGACAAAAATGGTAGGAAGGCGAAACATAATCTCATATTGTCCTTTCGATAAATAAGAAAACTGGCTGCTTATTAACCCCCCAAAACAGCGAAATCTTCGGTGCAACATTGACCTCGGTAAGAAAGAAATAAGGTTAATTGTACAGAATGTTTCCACAATTTTCTCGACTGAATAAAGAAGAAGAAGAAGGAACCCCCCCCCCCCCCCCCCAGCAAGATTCCCCTGTTCTTGACATGACACATCACTCACCGTCCTTTCCGATTTAGTTTCTATTCCATCCAAAAGGATATGAGTGATTCTTTGTGCACCCTCCTCCATCGAAGCGTTGCTTTCAGCCATTTCTTTCAATTTTTCACAGTTTTTTTCGCCAGCGATTTCTTGAAATCGAGAAAAAACATCTTCGACACTTCCGCCTGTGGTGGTCGCCTCTCCCTACAGCAACGATATGAATTTCTCAAGCAGCATTTACTAATTTTTATTAATTATTTTCTGGCCCTTGGATGAATATGATCTGTTTCTTCAAGTCATTCTGTTTCAAAAGAACTGACCGCATCGTTTATATTGAGTATCAAATTTTATTTTTCTGTTTTCGTCTTTCAAAACCAAAATAAATGAATTAAACGATAACTGATGAAAATAAAACAAGATCTTAATCTAAAAAAAATAAAATAAAATAAAATAAATAAATATTATTTCAAAGAGAGAAATTTTATTCAAACATTCCACACTGCGAACATAAAATTATTTTATTGATCTGGAACAACGCAGAAAAGAATCAATTGTAGGCATATTTTCCTGAGATATTTTTTGTAGTTGAAATTTTACTGAGAAAATTTAAAAAAAATGAAAAACAACAACAATACAGCCGTACCTCGCTGGGTGCGGTCAAGTTTCTTAGGTGAATAACCGTATTGGATGTGTCCACCTCATTTACCAAAAAATCATCTGGCCTGAAAAATATTTGGCAAAAAAAATATTAATGCTTCAATAATATTTTGTTTAATTCATACATGATTGGTTTGCACAAGGCCATCGGAACAACTCCTGATTGAAATTCTTCCACAATATTTATTTTTTCCCAGGCCCCGGCACCACCAGCAACGAATCACCATCCCGCCCCTCCCCCCCAAAAAAAGGGGGGAAAAGAAAGAAACTGGGAAATAATATGTTCGAAAGAAATCACACATTCTGATTCATTTGCACCTGTGTTTGAGAATCGCATCGAAGCCGGGCTCCTGATTCACATAACACAGAATCCCAACTTCCTCCTCCGCCGCCGCCATGGAAAAAAGAGTCGCTGTATGAACTCTACGTCCAAGCTGGGCGATGGCGGCTGTGAATCTGTTCCGAACGACGAACTGGTGGCGAAATCCGATCGAGGCAGGACGAAGCCTCAAAGCCATGTCGCATACAAATTGGCTCGTGTCTGTGATTTAACTTTGGCTGGGTTGATGGGTCGGACGCTCGGTCGGCGGGGTCTGACTGCTGTATGAAGTCATCGAGCGTTACGCTCCACGTCTGGCGTTCTTGAAATCCAGCACATAATTCGATTCGTTTTTTGAGCTCTTCCATCGGCATCTGCAGCACCTTTTTCTAGACGAAGCTGTTGTTGGCCTGTTTTTCTGTTCCGTCACGGAATCTCTGTGCTTTGGTTATTTCCAGCCGAGCGCAAAAAAGCAAGAAACGCCCGACTCCAGAAAACGAACTGACGGGAGGAGATCAGTCAGTTCGCTCCATTCTTTTTCCTTCGTTGTTCTTTTGAAAGCACCTGTGGTGTTGTTTTATCGGGGAGCGGTTTTTCGCGAATTTCGTGGCACTCCTGATGGACGGGAAGGAACCCCTATCGAGCGAGAAGGAGGGGTCCGAATCGCAACCACCCGAAGCCTCTGCTGGCGATCACAAACCAGTTGACGCAGGTGGTGTATCGCTGAGGTTTTTTTTTTTCTCGCTGGAAAAGAATTTTGGAAGTAGGTCGAAAATGGCCCCAGCATTCAGTTTTAATAAAACTGAAAAAATCTGAACATTTGGTTTTGGCCCTGATTTATCAACAATCATATTGAAGATTTGGAGGTTTAATGCTTTTTTTTTTCCTTGTATCCCCTCAACAGTATTTTCAAGTGACTTTTTTTGTCATTGTTTTTTTTTTTAATTAATTGTTTTTTTTTTTGGTCAGGTACATCCAATGACAATCCCGCAGAAGATGCTGCACCAAGTGCAGCAAAGAAAAACAAAAAGAAGAAATCTAAGAAAAAAGTCAGTCAGTCGGACGGACAAAAGCACCCCTCTTTTTTCCATTTCGTTTTTTATTTTTATTTTATTTATTTTTATTTTTTTTTTATGGGTGAATATAAGGTCACATGTTCTTTCTGTTGTCACTAAAACTGAAATTTGGGAAGATCTGTTTATTTGTTTCCTTTTCATGGTTGATCCAGGGCAAGAAGTTTATGCCATTGCCTGTTTTGAGTGGTTTGGATGAGAAGCTCCCTTGGTCGACGAGTTTTACCCAGAAAATGGGACGCTTCGCTGTAGCCAGGTTTATAAATAAATAAATAAATAAATAAATAAATAAATAGATAAATAAATAAATAAATAATGTACAATTTACGCGCTGAATCGGAAGAAGGGTGATTTTTATTCTAGCAGGTTGTTTTTGGGAGTAAATTCGGGCCAGGGGTAGTACAGACAATTATTATTAGAGTGGAGGGCCCATATCACTCATTTGTATAGTGGACGGGCTACATGGGGCGGTTTGCCTCGATGTAACACATTTGAAAAAAAAAAAAAAATAAATAGGAAAAGAATTTGCAAGCAATCTGCTTGGTACAGAGAGTGCATTTTAGAAAACACAAGAGGAAAGTATGAAAAAACAATGTCATAAGTATAGAATGAGATAACCCAAACGATTAGTAAAAATAATGATGTCAGGATTTCTTTTTGCTTTTTTTTCTTTGGGTCAACAGGGATATGAATATGCCAGATGCATATATATCATAAGTCCAAGAATTGAAAAAATAGGGAATGTAAAAAAAACAGACTGAGAATTTGGGAACAATATATATATGTGCGTAGACTCTTTTTGCCAATGAAAAATATGGGCGTTTGGGGGCAAGGTTCTTTCCCTTTTTTTCCTGCAGGCGGCGAATTTCTGCCGGTGAGGTGGTGTTGATGGAACACGCAGTGGCGGCCGTGCCCCGAGAGCAATTTGGATTGGTGCTCTGTTCTGCATGTTTCAAAAAATTGCCGGACATCAAACTCATGTCGAGCACCGATCCACAGCAAAGGTTCGCATCGTTTCAAGGGTTTTGTCTTGCCCCCCCCCCCCCCCCCCCCCTCTTCCTTCCTTTTTTTCTGGCCCAATCAGTAAGAATTGAGGGTAAGAACGCAGTCTACGTTTTTCTTCAATGCTCGACTTTCGTGGGGGCCAGAATTGGAGGACTTTGTTTTATTTTATTTTCGGGGAGTGGAATTAAACAACCGCACGTTGAAAATTTGTTGGAAAAAAGAAGTTCATCCCCAAAATGTGGGTTGAACCCACAAAATGTTTTTGTGAAAATCCACATGTCAATTTCAATTTTTTTCCCCGCTGTTTATCGAGCAGGACTTTTTGCTGCGCTGCTTGCCAAGAGCACGCGAACAAGGCTTGTGCATCGACAGACGTCCATGCAGAATTGCCCGCCCTGGCACAGCAGCACGAGTGTGACCTGGCACTGTTAAAATTGATAGCGGAATTAGCCAGTCTCAAAAAGGTGCCCTTCTGTTGCAGCTACTGTCGAGCTTCTGAATTCGTACTTCTATCGACCCTCAAAAAAGAAAAGAACAGCAACACGTTGGTCTTTTTTTGGTATGTGCAAGTGTTATCCTCCTCTGGGGGTTGATAAACTAGGTTTAAAATTCAAAAAAAAGGAAGAAAAATGAGGGGAAATTCACGCACTCGTACTGATAACGGGTCCAAAATAAAAAAAATCACAGGGTCGAGAAACCGGAGGTGTCAGACAGCCACAGCGAGAAGCACTGGAGGGATCGTGCGAGTTGCCTGAGGTGGAGCTTTTCCAAGGGTCGAACGAGGGGAAATTCGTTTTGCATGGGGGCTGGGCCGACGTCAAGTCGCTGGTTTCGCATTGGGACAAAATGCCGGAAAGCTGGAGGAAATCGCTCGCTTCAGGATGCAGGGCATTGAAGGAACTCATAGGAAAACACCATGAGGATGGAGACCCAGGTGGTTTTTCTGCATTTATTTTTCTCGTTTCATTGTTTTTATTTCATAAAAAGAACAGTGAATGTGGATATGTTGTGTGTCTTTGTCGGGATATACTTTTACTGTATTTTTTTTCGTTTTTTTTTTCCTGGAGCAGTGGACCTTCAGGAGTTGCAAGAATTGGCTGCGATCATCAACATGAATTCGCATGGGCTGGGGACGTCAGGGATCGAAAACACGGATGTTGCGCTCGGACTTTTCCCGGTTTGCTCCCTGTTCAATCATTCTTGCCGCCCAAATTGCTGCTTCAGTGCTGAAGGTAGGAATGCAAACAGAATAGATACACTAAACTGGTAAAAAAAGAGATCCTTTTCTGTGTGTGTGTGTGCATCTGATTCACCCTTCAATTATGAGTCAGCAGCCAGCTGAGAAAAAGCATAGGTGTTTTTTTTCTTTTCCCCATTTTTTATGGGGAGCTTTTTTTCCATGTCATGCCTACATTTAATTGTGGAGGTGCACTCTCTGTCTGTCTGCTTTTTTGTTGCAACAGGACCTGTAATGACTTTTCGAGCGATCCGGGACATCATGCCCAACGAACAGATGTGTGTTTCTTACATCAATTTGATGGAGCCCAGGTGGTTGAGGCAAAAAACCCTGCTGGAAACTCGCTACTTTCAGTGCGCTTGTGAACGATGCAGCGAAGATCTCCAGACTTCGACCGACAGGATGCTGGAGGTACCTCACGTTCCTTTTTTTGCACACACAATTGCTTCCAGACTTTTCCCTGCTTCTTCTCCTTAGGTTTTAAGGGGAAAGAAAGCAAAAAAATGAGGTAGCAATCAGCACCTTTTTGGTCGAAATTGCTTTCTGATGTTTTTTGTGTTTATTTTTTGCTTCTATTTATTTTCCAGAACAAAACAATGTTAGCCGTAGATTGAAAGGTACCTAGCTCATTTTTGTTTGTTTCGAAAAAACTTTAGGAGAAAATGATGGAACAGAAACGACGTACATACGGACAGAAATCAGGGCCGGTGCTCTGGCTTGAACGATTTTTTTCTTATCCTTTTTGAAAAGCAAGATGGTGTTGTGCTGCAATGATCTTTACAGGGAGTCCAGTGCCCCGACCCCAAGTGTTCAGGGCTGCACATCCCTGAGTGCATGTCAGATTCCGACAGCAAAACCCCACAGTGGAAATGCACGGTGTGCAACCTCACATCTGGCATCAAAAGCAAGAAAACGGACGAGGAAATCAACACCAGCACCCCCGAACCTCCCCCAGAATCAAAAGCGGACGCCAACAGCGAAAACAATGGGAAAGAGAACGAGGCTGACGTCAAAAAGGGGGCCGTGAAAAGAAAGGGTGGGAAGAAGAAAACCGAGAAGAAGGATTACAGCGGGTTTGTGCCGGAAGAGGTGGTTGCGCAAGCTCATGAATCCCTCATGACAGCGATGTCTGTTTACAACAACAGAGACACCAAGGCGGCGCTCCAGCTATTCGAAGATCACATCAAAGGCTTCGATGGCCCAGGTGTGCATCAAGCTTTCCCAAAAGTTTTTTTTTTTTTTTCTTCCAAGTGTGATGCTTTTGTATGTCGGCAGCGATCTTAGGGGGGTGCGCATATTTTTTTCTCACACATATATTGATATGTATTATCATTTTTTAATACTCGTTTTTTTAATTTGTAAATTTGTAAATTTTTTTTTTGAAGGGAAACTCGGTCCTTACCATGTTCACATGTTCGATGCCATGACGCCCATAATGAATTGTTATCGGAGGCTGGGGGACCCCCAGGGCAGTCTCAAGTACTGCCAGAAAGTCATCACAGCAATGGAAACCATCCTGCAAATTCCCACCACGGAGCTGGGAAATTTTTACAAATGCATGGGGGAGGTTTTGAGCGTGCGAGCAGGGGTGGCTGGGCTTCCACCTGCGATCAGGGATGTCTACAAGAAACAGGTAGACTCACCACAGGGGAACCAACCAGAGAAAATCTTGATGCTATTTTTAGTTTTTAGTTTTTAGTGTTTTTTTTTGGGGGAGGGGAGGGGTTCACGTCCTTTTTGTTATCGGTGGGGTTTTTTCAACGACTGTGAACCAGTCTTTTTTTTATTATTATTCAGGGGGGGGGGGGGAGCACAAAGAAGAAGATGCAACATAAAAGCGAAAGTTTCATGTCCCATTCAGACTGGACAAATGAATATGATACGTATCACCGCAACAAAAATTACAAAAATAAAAAATTCGTTTTGTTTTCTGAAATAATGTCACATTTTTCTTTAACTTTTTTAATTTGTGGTTTTTGTAATGTCAAGGCCCAAGATGCCTTGAAAAAGGCCGTTCAAGTGCGAAAGATCTGTTATGGTGCGAAACACCCCGCCACTCAAGAAACCCAGCTTTTACTCCGTAGGCTGTGATTGCACAAGGGGAGGCCCCTCTTCCTGTTCACCATTTTCTTTATCTGTAGTCCCAGTAGAAATACTCAAATGCATGTGGAAGCACGTTCCAATTTCGTCAGATTTTCCAGGGGCTACCATGTTTTGGTTTTTTTGGCTTTTTTGTATTATCTTTTGGGGAAAGATGTTCACACTACACTGCCTTCATTCGTTTCCTGAACGATCGGTCGATACACTTAGCTGGAGAGAATTTTGATCGGAAGATGTACACCATTTTGAGAAGAGAGAGGTCTTGCTGTAGCAATCGATTGTCAACAATTTGCAATTCTGGGAACGTCGATCGGAACGGTTGATGTTTCGAAATTTCGGTCTTGTTGAGATCACCAAGGATCTCCTACAGTTCGAAAAAGGTTCAATAAAAAAGACCTTGCAACCCCTCAGAAAACAGATTCTGTCGAAACTCTATAGACTCACAAGAACTACCCTAGAAAATGGGTAACAAGTAATGTTTGCCCCTGTTGTGCTACACTCGGTCAGAAGCTGCATGATGAACTTTGGACAGGTTTCAGTTCGCATGTGTGTTCGAGAACCACCCCCCCTGTGACTTTGACTTGTCAGTTTTTACCCACCACCCTTCTACAACCCCCTATATCATTGCCGGTACAAATGCGATTCAACGATTTGAGGGAAAATGGAGAGTGAAGCTTGTGGCAGTGCCTCCGTACACTACCAATCGTTGTGAATCGGCATCCAGTTGTGACAGTTACAGTTAAGCTGGTAGTATTTCAAATGGGTGTGTGTGTGTGTGGCCCAATTATGGCAGGTGAGGGAAAATATCTGGGGGAGGGAACACGACATGAAAGAAAGGGATGTGCATGAAAAACATCACAAGTATCTATCAGTTGAAAAAAAACAAAAGGGGGAAAAAAGAAGGGAAAAAAGAAAAAAAATTGCATGTTCACAATTGAAATTGTCACTTCCAGAAAAGAGGGTTGCTATTTATGATGATCAATGAGTTTATGTGTAGGATCGTGAGAAAGGAGGTGGTGCACGTGGTGAGGAATTTTTGCAACAAATTTGGGCCAGATTTGGGAACGTTTTGTATCTCCCTAGCGAGGCCACTATGAACACCATTGCCCTCAGCTTCATATTTTTATATTTTTCATGCGGAAATACTTTTTTGGAAAGTAGCTAACTGTCAGCTCAGAAGAGAACACTTTTGGGTTCCTGGAACTTCTTGCGGATTTCTTACATACATGTATCTGTTTCGATATATATCGAAACTGTTTTTTTACGGAGACAGTCGTTCTTCCACTGCTCCACATTTAAACTCATGATCCATCTAATAACAATACTTCCTTACAAAAACCATTCGAACCTCTAAACCTTTTACAGTGTGCACATGTGTGTAACCATGATTTGATTTGATTTGATAAACCTTTTACAGTGTGCACACGTCACGTGATATGTCTGGAATGAACGAATAATGGCTTTGTTTGTTTGTTCATTCATTCAATCAATCAAGCACGCAATATTACATTGATTCATTTGTTCGAGACAAAAACACATACGAAGGCGACAATTACAATCTTGGAGGACTCCTAGATCGGATGTAGTGAGCGATTAAATAAAAATTGTTAAGGTTGTCAATGGAACGAGTAAATTAGAGAGGATCGACCTGGACTGGGGATAAACAATGTTCATTGAACATGGGCAATATGCAATGGAATATGGACAAATCCCATTTGTCCTGCCTCCAGAAATTGTGCGAGCCTCTCTTAGTAGTTAGGGGAGGAGGATGTAAAAGGACTCGCATAAACTCAATATGGTTTCGGAGCCAACATCCTCGGAAATAAGGCTGTGGAACATAATGCTTAAAAACAATACTCCTGATATGTTGGTCATGTGTGCCCAAAGGATCTTAAGATTTTTGACGCGCGACGACTTTGGAATCGACTCGTCTTTTTTAGGACATTCGCAACCAACTCTCCTTTTAAACGTTGGGGACTCCGAGTCGTGAGCAAACAGTTGTAACTTCAATTGAAAAAATCTGAAAGCTTAGAGTGAACGGAATCCTCAATGCATCCTGCTTGCAACATTACTTGGACTTCTGCTGTACACGTATACACTTCAGAAACTACTTTCCAGGGGACCCCCCTGAACAAAACCATTTCGGAAACAGTTTCTGTGTGTGCAGCACACACAACGTAAACGTCTATCTTGTCGAAATCACGGGCATATTTTTGCGGTCCCGACTGGAGGATGATCGAATTGCGTAATGAATATATATATTTTTTTTCAATATTTTTGTTCTTCGTGCCTCCTTTTGAACGAGAACCATGCATGCACCCTAGATAGGGTGGCCATAGTCTAGACAGATCTATAGACTATAATCGACACACCTTACTCTACCAGAACCCGATACACAACATCGCAAAAAATTCGCTCACTTGCAACCCACTTGCAACCCACTTGTCGCTGTCACTTGCATGCAAATAATACAGCAAATGGCCACTTGCGGGTAAGTGGATTGCAAGTGACACGGCCACTTGCAAAGTCATTTGCGTGCAAGTGGTTGGTAACGCCCACAAGCACTTGCTGTATCACTTGCATGCAAGTGGCTCTCACTTGTTGTATCACTTGCGTGCAAGTGGGTGCTCACTTGCTGTATCACTTGCGTGCAAGCGGGTACTCACTTGCCGGCCCGCTTGCTCGCAAGTGAGAAATCTGTGTAGGATGAATCACCCAATCATTTTCTCAATCGAACTATTACAACATCATGCTAAGACAAATGGATTCAATCAACTACATTAACAAACATCCACACCCATCCATTACAATCTCATTGAGAGACAAATGCATCTATCGCATACAATCGAATATCAAATCCCCAGGCTGCCAGGAGTCGAACCCAGCCCTGTGCCACATGCCTCTTCTATATGTTTCTTCCTCTTTCCCACAAACCATCCATTTATAGGAGTATAACTCCCTCTCCCCCTTTTACCAAAATCTGCCTTTCAAAATCATGAAAGATCGGATAATTCTTCAAAATCAATCAGCACGAATCCAGTTTACCACAATCCTTCCCGACCAACCCCAAAGCTGCAGTTGTTGGGACAAGGTTGGGGTCGTTTTTCCACAGAAACCGGCTCCGATCTGCAGCCCTCGCAGTTGTTGAATTTCCCTGCTGAACTGAGACCCATCACCTGATCACCTGAGGCTGTTCATCTACGAAAGCTCCTGCTGGCGGCAGAATTCATTTTCCAGCGCTGGTTGCTGTTGCTCGGAAAGTACAGACATTGGTGTCGCCAATGTCTGTACACCTCTCCAGGATCGTCCATTTATTGTACATGGCTTTTTGTTTTTTTTAGAAAGTTTTTCTGTTTCAGGCATCGAACATGCTGTGCTTCATGGCAGCATTCTTGAAAATCATTCAGAATGTGGATTCTGGGACATCCTCAGCCCGGCACACATCCCACCCTTTGCAACCTCCTTTTCCTCTTCATTTTTCCTGTGGAAAACTTTTGAGTAACACTCATTTTACTGTTAAAAAGCACCTCACACCAGAATGCATTCTGGCGTCGCTGCCATATGGCAGCGACGCCATTCCCGAAACCTCATCCCCAGGCTTACTTGTAGGGAGCTGTCCCGTGGGCGTGGGCGCATGGGGCATGCCTGGAGTCTGCTTTTGTGTACGTGGGGTCTTTTTCTCCCGCACCTACACTTTCAATTGCACACCACAAGTATCTCTGAGTACAAGGTAGCTAAACACTTCGTTACTTTTTTCCGTTGACGCCTTGAACGAACACCTTGCGTGCTTTTCGCCAGTCCAAACGCCTTGGTCGACTTGTCGTATGTTGATCGTCCCAAGTCCCAAGCACCAACAGCAACTCTCTGCGGATCTCAAAATCGTGAACACCCCCACTCTGTGTAGATCTCCTTGTACCACGATCAGTCCACTTGTCGACAAGTGGGTGTGCAAATGATTCCACTTGCCGGCATGTGGGTCTGCAAGTGTTGCGCTTGCATGCAAGTGGGTCTGCAAGTGTTGCGCTTGCATGCAAGTGGGGCTGCAAATGACCCACTTGCAAGCAAGCGGGTGTGCAAGTGGTGTGCTTGCGTGCAAGTGGGGCTGCAAGTGACTCACTTGTATGCAAGTGGAAAACAAGTGACACTTGCAACCTCACTTGCACGCAAGCACACAGAATTTTTTGCGATGAAGTACACTTATAAGTGGGATGAGAGTCCTCAAAACCTGAATAAGTCCCCCGCACAGCTCGGAATGCTTGTGAGTGATATGCAATGAAGAAAACAACCACAACCCTTACCACCATCGTTGCGCAACGGCAGGGTGGCCGTCAAAACGTTGCACAAAGAACTGATACCCAATGTACGATGCTTTTTTAAGAGTTTTGCTTCAACCATAGCGCTTGATCCGATGGGAGTTTTACCCTGTGGACGAGCTCGACCTTGCTTTGCAACACAGAGCGCTTAAGCTTGTGACCTCTTGGTGGAACTCCTTTTTCGATTTGCAAAGCCGAGCGGAGACGACGGTTAAGGTTGGGACAGAAACAAGTCCCAAGATGAAGAAACAAGTTTGGGCGATTGAAAGCAGAGCCCAGCAGCCACTTTGACCTCATGGAGGGCTCCCACATGTGAAAATACTCGTTAACGACGATATCCCTCGACCAGCAAGTCCCGACACAACAAAGCTTCCCATATATATCTGGCCTCTTGCTACCCCCACGACTTGGCTGGGTGTTCATCGTTACCACCGCATCTTGAACGCTGAATCGTATGACGGACTTGATTGAGAGTTGTTGTGTTGACTTCGATTAAGCACTACTCTCTTCTGAACAGAAAGGGCGGCGTGAGGAAGTAAAACGCTTTCTTTGAGAAGGATGTTTTGATATCCCATTCCATTTTTCTCTCTGTTGGAACGCTACCCCCCAACAAATCCTTAAGAATTGAAATTCGAACTGCCACATAAACTCGCATCACACAACAAAGTCCAACCGAAGTCAAATATCTTTGAAATAACTTCCTGATAAACAAACGGGGCTAAAAAACACCCGACTCCACAAACAGGGTTTTGGTATTCTTGAAGAACATTCCCAGGAAAAAAAAAAGAGAAAAATATCCAATGAATCTTTTGCCATGGAAGAATGGGTGCATTCATTCTTTTAAAAGAACCCAAGAATTCAAACAAACAGGAGCTAACTCCTGTGTGATTTGTTTGATTTTGTAATTTTGAAAGGTCTGGTTATGCTTTCAAAATGTTTGCTTATTAGTCATGATCGGAACAATGCCACGAAAACAAAAACGGGGCAAAGGGAATTCAAAACGAAAAAAAATGGAGAGAGAGAAAAAAAGTAGAACCAATCCGACCTTCCCCCCCCCCCCCCCCCCCCCCCTTGCCATGTTCTTGCAAACCACAACATAAGACACTATCATAAAAACTCGGAAGAAAAAAAATCAGCTTTTTGTTTGATATCCCCTGAAAAACCAACTCTTTGGGAAATCCAGAGAGTCGTTTCAAACCGCCGCCCAGCCATCCAAGCCCAGAACATGAAAACGAAACGAAAAAAAAAAAGTGATGACACATCCTCATGGATGGTTGACGAACATTTCGAGAGGCTCGACCGGCCGCCACACATGAGGATTCGAAACGTTCCCTATGAATTCCACCATCGAGCGTTTCCTGGTGGTGCAAACGGCCTCCGGAATGGCCCCCATTGGCCCAGGGCAGATGTTCAGAGTGAAATTTGCGTCGGCATTGAAAATGCACTTGGCGTACGTCACTGGCAATGTGGTGGAAAAGCAACCAGGGTCGTTGAACAGAGGGGCAAACGTGTAGGCGCCGATCCCTGCAGTTCAAATCATGAATACAACCAATGGACAGAAAACGAAAAATAGAGAAACGAACATATAATGTTTGTGGTGTTTCTCAAAAACACCAGATGGATGATGAAGTAACTCCTAGAGTATTATTTTTTTAGATCCATTTATTTGTTTATCTATTTATTTCCTTTTCTTTTGGGGTGGGGGGTGGGGGTGGTAACAGCAATTTCCTTTCCAATTTTTAAGGGTCCCAAAAAATCTATCAGCACAATTTGCCAAGTGTGCCGATCGAGCAACAGGAGGAAAAAAAAAGGTTAGAAACAAAAAAATCAACCATCCAACACAACTTATGCAGTTTCACCGTACCTTGAACGAAAATGGCTGACATGACACCCAGCAACGCCGCCGAAATGGGATGGTTGAATTCAGCGAACAAAGCACAACACCAGGCGGTGAAATAGTGGTGCAAATGGAGGTCATTGTGGTGGCTCGTACTCAAGAAAATCGTGAAGAAATAATAGTACCTGTTTCGAAAGAATAAAGTAAAACAACAAAATAATAAAACCCCCAAAATTGGGATGATGCTGATGGTGTCTGCTGGTGTGCTCCACAATGAAGAGTGAAAGAAAAGTCAAGATTGAAATTTTAAGAAAAGAAGTGCTCTTGAAAAAATAGATTGGAAAATAAAAGAGTGAAAAAAAGAGTGAAGACAAGTCGAATTTCAGGAGAGTGATGAAAGAGTACTTATGCAGGAAGGTGACTTCGAAAACTTGAATCAACTTTCCAAACAAATGGACTTTTTTTTTTCACCAGCTGGTTGATCATTGCAAGAGTTCACTACACAAGTCAGTTTCCTTGTTTATTTTTCACCGCGCACCCAAAAACAGCGAGTCTTGCCAATAAGTACAGGAAGGCTCCGGTGATATTTTTCCGACGAAAAGCCAAAAGGAGATGGGCTATGATCACCACCAATACAACGAGTCCACCTGCACCGACGGGAAATCCCCCCACCCCCCGGGATTTTTTTTTAAAGCAAAGAACATCACAAAAAGTAACATTAATTTGGTTTCAATTTTCGAATTATCTCTCAAAGGAGTGATTTTTCTCTGTCTTGATTCTCCCTTTTTTCCTCGAAAAGTACCTATGGTCATTTGATTTATCCGGTTTCACTTCTGCTTTGTTATTATTTATTTTTTTTTCCTTTTTTTTCCTTTTTTTTGGCCTACCTCCCACTACAGCAACATACATCGCAGATGACCAATTGTGAATATCTTCTGTGCTGTGTTTCAGTGGTTCGAAATTGCTGAGCCAAGAATAGAAAGGAACCACTCCGAAAAATAGCACAAAGAAGTACCATCGCTTCCTGCGAACCCAATTCCATCAATTTATTCCAAAAAAAAAAGTTATAAAAGAGGGGAGAGGGTGTTCAATCTTTTTTTTTTTTTTTTAATTCTAGAAGACAATCGAAAAGAAGGAAAAAGAACTTTGTGCAATTTTTGTGCGTGTTGGTACATTAAATAAATGACAAAAAAAAAAAAAAGAAACATGTGGCCGTTTTCAAATCTGGATTTTGAGAACAAAAAGGTTTCATAATATTTTCACCAGAAGGAAAAAATGAAGCCTCTTTTTTGTGAGCGTGTGTGTGGGGGGGGGGGGGGGATATTACCAGTGAAACAACCAGAAAAATCTATCTTCTTGATTGATTCTCACAAACCAGCCCAGCACGACAGCAAACAGCATCATTCTGGTCAAGCTGTCATAAAGGGCGAATTGGTCCAGCGGTTCGATGGCATCGTACGGCAAGTCAGCCCTAGCCAAAACTCTCGCAAGAACGAAATTGAATGCAAACATGCACACCCACACACCCTGTCGCAAAATTCACAATCATCAAAACATGAACTCTCGTTGGAAATACAAACGGAAGCTGGACTTGGGAGGGAATGTGGATGTAACAAAAAAACATGGAGGTGGATGCATTTTCAGCATTTTTTTTTTTCTTGTTTGGAATCCTGTTTTTTTCTGGAATCTATGAGAAGGATGGAGTCGAAAGGAATCTAACCTGGGCCATGGCATTCGCCACCACATTACCATGTAAAGAAATCGGTGTGCATCTGGATCCTCCAACGCCGGCGGAGTGTGGGATGCCGCGTCGTCGGTCTGTCGAATTCCGAAACCAAAGAATTTTTGTTACGGAGTAAAACGTCGAACTTCGTGGAACGAAAATGGCTCTGTTTCTGTCCTTTTTTTTTCTGCTTTCGCAGGGAGAACGGACCTCTTCGCGAACGGCGGCTTCTTCGTCAGCCAACAAGGGCTGCGTCTGGTCGTTGAGCATCGCTGTTTCGGGATTCTTCCGAGGTCCAAACCGAACGAGTCACCGTTTGCAGATATTTGGAACAGATTTTTTTGTTTCAAAAGGGGGACATCTGGTGGGGATTTTTTGATGAAGTGACGGGTCAACAGCGACCAATCGAAACTGCTTTTCCTGTAATTTTAGTTTTTTGTTGGGGAAATGTGACCTGAAATTCATCACAAGGGGAAAGCAAGGCTGGGGTGCTGCAAAAAGATATTGGAACACCCCAGAATTCCACTCCAAACACAGACAGACAGACATACAGACAGATATTGCAGGTTCCAAGCCAGATTACAGATATCTGTTAAAAAAATGGTACACAGGTGACAACCGCACAGGGACACACATAGCAACACCACTCCACATCGAAATTCCCTACGGCGTTCATCACGACAGCCTGAAACGTACATATCAGAGAAGGGGGGCTGCAGTTAAATTTTGTTCCTCAAGGTGCATCCATATTTTCCTTCCAAACCACAATACTTTGAAATTCTTCACACCCCCCTGCCCCCCCTTCCTTTTTTTTTGCTTCACCCTCGTCCCCAGAGAACACAGCCACATAATTTCATACATATAAAAAAAACAAGAAAACAAGGCTAAATAATAAGACGATTTCCACACCAGCATCCCATTTGGGTTTTTTTTTTCCCCCTCCAGGTTCTCTGGTTTTGATAATTTTTTGTTTTTTCCAAACAACAGCAGACTCGGGGATCCCCCTTGATCTGAGCCCACAGGGGGTCCCCTGAAAAAAGAAAAAAATTCCACCGTTCCAACTTCAAACACACGTCTCGATCCTTCGGAAAACTAAAAAAAAAGCACCCCGCTTCGCACAGACAAGTATTTTTTTTTTCCCTCAAAAAAAAAAAAAAAACCACAGAAAAAAGAACCCCTTTTCCTCCTTTCTGTTTTTTCAATGAAGGATTCAGAGATCTACCAATACCAGACTTGTGCATAGAGGTGTTTTTTTTTTCCCTTTCCTCCCCCTTTGTGTTTTGCACCCCCTCCTTTTTTTTTCCTCACCTAACCCCCCCTTCCCCCCCCCCCAAACCAATCCTATGTTCAACCGTCTCCACCAGCAGGAATTTACGATTCCTGCCGAAACACAACTTCAAAAGTTCGAAAAATGATGAAGAATTTTGCGAAAAAACAAGGCTCTCTACTGAATATTTTTTCTTTCTTTTTTTTTTTATAAAAGAGGGTTCGACAGCCTGTTTTTCTCAAAGTGATGGGTTGGATTGTCGTGAAGTGTCGACATCATCAGTCCCATCATCATTTTTCTCATCATTGTCTTGTCGACAATGGCGTGAAAGATCAAAATCCCCAAATTCATAACCCCATGCTTTTGTCGTTTTTTGCTGCTGCTAATTTTTTTTTTTTTAATCCGCTTTTTTTTTGTGGTTCTTTTCCCTTTTTTTTTTTTTTCATGCAGCTTTTTTCTTTTGTTTGTTTTTGTCCTCAATCAACGCCTTACCCTCCCATTGGCGAACCATCTCTTCTGTTTCTCTCTCTCTCTTTTTTTTTCTTTTCTTTCTTAAAGGCACTTGAGAAATGTTTTAAGTCTTTTTTTTTTTTTGCATTGAAAATCTGCAAACACGACGATGATGATCCGTTTGAAAAAATATTTCCTTTTCTTTACGACAACTAAGCAAGAGATCCCCAAAAAGAACTCCAAAAAAAAAGAAAAAAAAAGAGAGAATTTTCTTTCGAAAACAAAACGATGAGAAGAAGAATCAAAACAAAGAAGTTTCTTCTTCCTACTTTTCCCTTTTTTTTTCTTTTTTTTTCCCCTTCTTTCCGGGTCGTCGGCACACACTCCCTGCAAAAATGTAAAACGCACGCAGGGGTGCACCCAGTTTGCACAACAAAATTCCCCACGCCCCAATGCAGCGCACTTCTCACTCAGACAACGCAGACCAAAAAAACAAAACAAAAAATAATTCCTTTTTTTTTTCTCTTTCCTTTTCTCTCTTTTCTTGCCTCGACCATCGAGGACTCTTTTTTCTTCTTTGCCCTTACAAGGTAAAAATGGTTTTTGAGTCTCAAGTTTTGCTTTTCAAAAAAGAAAAAAACCCCCGCCATAATTCTTTCTTTACCAAAACGCTTTTCAAACAGCATTTTTTTGCAACTTTTTCTTAAAATAAGGGTCAGAATGATCTATTGCTACTATCATGCAGCATCCATTACGGCAGCATGCTGTTTTTTTTTCTCTCTCTCTCTCTCTCTCTCTCTTTCTCTCTCTTTTTTTTTTTGGTTCAGGCAAAAGTTTTTTGTGTCAAACAGGATGTAAAGCAACGGCTGAGAGGAGGGGTGTCCGGAATCATAGGCTCATGCATAGCGATTTCGTTGATGAACGCCTCTTCCCATACTCCGGCATCCTCATCGTCCAAATCCCCATCCTCAACATCACCCCCTTCAAAAATAAAAAGAAAAAAGAAAAAAGAATCAGCCAAAATAAAGGTAAACGTGCATTGTGAATCCCAGATGCGAATGAAATGCACATGCATGCATGCATGACACCCCTACATCAAACCGAAACCACGATGATGCTTCCACATGCATTTATTCAATTTTTCTTTCCCCCCGAATATGTTGCACGGGTTTCACTTCGTGTTTTTTTGGGTTTTTTTTTTCCACCCTGGCAGGGGAATCAGGGAAACATCACGACACTGGCAAAAGGAACGGCAATGCTAAGTTCGAGAAAACGGACTCAACAGAGAGCCAATGAGCGTCAGCTGAATCTTGCATCCAGATTCGAGCATGTCTATGTCTTGAGGCTCTAGGGAGCTCGGCGGAGTCGCTGCAAATGATTCAACATAAATAATTCACAACCAATCACCAAGCGCCCCTCATTGCTCCCCCCACGACCATCAAGGTCATGCTGGGAAATCACTACAGCAACTACATTACTCCATACGTGTTTCACACCCACCCACGCCCCACACTTACCCCCTCCAAGACCATACTCTGATCCACCTCCGACTCCAGCAATGTTTTCGCCAGCGGCCGCCCTCAGCGGCACTCCGAGCGTGGTTGAAACCAGCAATGCTGTGACGAGGTAAGGGTCCATGTTGGAAGCGGGGCGCTGATCGATGTAATGCCCACACCGCCTCATTCTGGTCGAGTGGGGAATCATGATGGACGTGGCTTTGTTGCCGTAGCCTGAAGTGAACTCCCGACACCGTTGCCGAAGAACATCCTGCGATTTTCCCAGACAAATCGAAATAGCAAGGCATGAGCGCCATCTGCTTTTAATGGATCGATAAAGAAAAAAGCTGGAAACTATCCATCTAACAGTTTAAATAACCGAAAAAACTGAAAAAACAACCCCACGGAACCCCAATTAACACAAAATAACCCCACGAAACCCCCAACACGAAATAAGACCACAAAACGCAAGCTCCGGAAAAAAACAGCAACAAGAAACTTGCTTTGGTGCTCCTCTGGAAAAAAAATTCCCACACACACCTGATGAGGAATAGATAATCTCTGAAGATACCCTTTCCCATACGCCACGACATGTCTGATGTGATTTTCTTTGAGAGCCTCAATGTGTGTCGCTATCACTTCGATCCCTGTCTCGGGGGTCCTCGTTTCGTTCGTGCTGAACTCCACGGAACAGCACAGCGGTTGCAAATTATTCGAAGGCACGGGCTCAGGGTCGAATGTGACGTTGAGCCGGTGAATCTCGGCTGACCTCAGCAGCACATATCGGCTGACCCAGAGCTCGTCGGCCATTGCAATGCCTTCGCAGGGGCCCAAGTGATACACCCATTGTCCCCGGCATGCAAGGGCAGAAGAGGCTGAAAAGCAAGACACTCTTGGGTAAATATGGCTGTTGGTTTTTAGGAGAAATTAAGAGGGGGGGGGTGAAGATCATTACCCCATATTGATAGGAAAAATACTGCGTTTAAAAAATTATTCTCACGTTTTGATAGGAATTTAAAAAAAAAATTGTTTTATCTTGCTGGCGGAAGCTCTACAGAAATGTGAGGAAGCATGAATAGGCATGCCGTTTCAATATATTCCACACAGGGATGGCCAATTATTCTCTCTCGTTGGCCAGGTCAGGTTTGAAACAGCCATTCCAAAAAATAATGAGAAAAAATACACTGACTTTTCCCTTTCAAACCCTGTCAAGGCCAAAGCTGGTCTATTTTTTTTTTATTTTTTTTTTTGGGGGGGGGGTGTACTGAGCTCCCAGGTGTCGAGAACAAAGGTATTGAACCAGGAATTTTTCTCAAACATTCAAAAAAAATAAATACTCACTTGATATTTTGAGCCCTGCATGCAAGCATGCCACAAGGAAAGATTCCGAAACTTCTCTTCCTGAGACAACTCCGCTACCTGTTGCATCAACCACAACCATTTGGTCTTGGAAAAAAAAAAAACAAAAAAAAAACAGAGCAGACCAGAGGGAAAGAGACAAATTTGAAACCCCCCAAACCCTCTCTCTTTCTTTTCAAATGCATTTATTCTTAAAAAAAACAAAAACTCGAAGTTGCACCAAGCCAAGAGAAAAATATATCTATGTTTTTTTGTACTTCAATCATGAAATATTTGCAGAAAAACTTTAAAAGACGAAAAAATCACGTGGGTCTCGTTTTCTACACAAGGGATTACGTCATAGCAGCCCCAACCTGTTCCACAAAAACTTGGCGCTCCTTGCACGGGAATCGAACCCACGGACGAACTCACTATCCACGACGTTGACGGGTTCGTTATCGTGTACTCTTGATCGACCGAGAACGTGGGCTGGCTCGTTGATGCCAACTCCATCACACGTTTACAAGGAAAGCGATTATTCGTCGCGTGGGGCAACAAGTCCGAAGCTTGTCCCGAGTTCGAAGCCTGTTTGCATCGCCACGAAACCATCTAAGCCCCTACGAGCTTAGTACTCGTGCGCGGTACTCGACGAGGGTGAGCACGTGCGCAGGGATGACTGACGACTAAATGAGCGACGAGTGGCTGCCACCAACTTGAACCCCCCCCCCACACCCACAGACACACTGAACTAAAAAAGAAGACCTACGAAACGCACCTCTTTGTAAACGTACGTCCCGCAAAGAACGAGCACATTTTGCCCGCCCCGAAAAGGATCGGGATAATACGCCTGTGGCTTGAGATATACATAGTAGTCGTCTGGTAACGCCAGGCCCGAGCAGCTTCCGTCGACATGCCAATCCGGCAAATGCTCCAATCGCGTCGGCGCTGTCTCCAGCACTTTTGCAAGGCTGCGGAGATCAGTTCCCGAACCCCCCAACCATATGTACTCCGCAATCACCTGACAGGCGTCCAGAACCCCCCACTGACACTCAGCGCACATAACATCACCCTCTATCGTAATCATCTCTGTCGCCCCGTTTTTTCGCTGCCCTCCTCCGCAAATTTTTTTGGAGCTCGGAAAAGTTCACCTTCCCGTAGAGGGTTTCTGTAGTGGTGGTACTCGTGTTCGATTTTCATCCCACCTTGCCGTTCAACGCGTTGCAACGATCGATATCGCGTGGTATCCTGCCGGGGGGACTTAGAAGATGCCCCATCTCGGAGGTTAAAAAAACACTAGTTGGCTGGACAGACCCAAACAGACATATGTACAGAGACACACCACCACTTGGAGACAGACGGTGCGCATATTTTTATTACATATCGGTGTTCGAGGCAGGAGGGACTTTTTAGGACTGGGACGTACCTTGGAGCCCGCATCCAAAGTCGCTGGCAGGGTTGGCGCAAAGCCCGATCGGGGAGCAGACTCTTGCTCAATTTCCATTGGGGGCACGTGGTCCTACTAAATTACAACAAGAAAATCAAGGGGGTGGGAAGTGTTTTTTGGATTTTGGGGCAAAATATAATCACATCCATCTCGGCCAAAAAGATGTGGGGTCGTTCGCGCAGAATAAAGATGATCGAATCAGCAACGGAGGCCACACGCGCGCGCGAGTCGCTTTTCTCTAGTTTTTCTCGTCCTCTTTTTCCTGTATGCGGGCTCTCTCTCACCTAAAAAAAATAATAATTCCGCGAGCGGCCCGAGCCTGTTCGCGCTCCTCTGCTACTTCCGAGAGTCCTTGTTTTTCCAACCGGTTGCTCGCTTTTCTTTTCGAAAGGTTTGCGACGGAGGGACAACCCAACCAGCTGCCGAGGACCTCGTGCGGATGAGGTGGAATCAGTGTGGCGGCAACGGACACGACATTGTGGCGCTTTTGATCTGGACATCAGCAACTATGACAAACACGGTCCAATGGGAAATCCGAAACAAAAGAGGGGGCTCCCTCGCGAGCACACCCCACCCCTCGACGGGCAAACCACGGGACTGGAGAGGGAGAAGCGGCTGGATCAGAGCATCTCCATTGCCATCCTGCAAACGAAAAGTGAAAATGACTGATTGCCACTCCAAGCACGCAACAGCGATGAGGCAACCCCCACCAGCTGGAATGTAAGCAAGGTTTGGACGCTTACAATCGCCATGGGGTCGTCCATCTTGTGCTCCGAGTTTCGATAAGAAGGAAGAGGATGGCGCTCTTAACCCCCGTGAGGTTCTGTTTCGCCAACCGCACAAGGTTGTATTGTTCTGTGCGTTTTGCTTTGGGGCAAAAACTGTGAGACGACCTCATTTTAAGGTTTGCATGCCTACTTTTACATTCACGCTTAGTAACGCACAGTAAAACAACGCTCACGCAATGCAACGTGATATTCCGTTGACAGCGCACCACCGAGATGGGCGTAGGCCAAAACTCAGCACTATTGCATCTTTGAATGCCAATCAGATATTGACATGGGGAAAATCAGTGTGAGTTCGTTCAACAATTATGTCCCTGGACGGCCCCTGGCTCACAAAAAGAATGTTGCTGAGAATACTGATCGGATTTCCCCCTCCTGCAGCTCTGGATTGGGAGATTGCTTTCTTTTCTTTTTCTTTTTCTTGTTCCCAATGAGAAAAAGCTCTCTCAGGAAATCACCAAAGGGAAGAGTCACAACAGCAGCCATTCTTTTCATGCAACCTTCCAACTGTTCATCAAAATTACCAACAATGAACCCAAAAGCAACCCCCAACCCCCCGTGCCTCGTACTTTTCTCACTCAACTGAAATCCACAAACCCTGACTAGCTAAAAACCAACCTGAAACTCATTTCCTGTGGTGTCCCTTCACAGAAATCCCCCCTAACTCAACCATTAGGTCGGCAAGCTTTACCCTCATCAGATCCCGAAAAGAATGGAGAAAACAGTCCCCCAAATTCCACCAACCCAAACCTGCATCCCAAAAACATGCCCCCCCCCCCACGCACACACCAGAAACAAAACCTATATCATTGCCCAGGGAAAACCACAATCCCCTCGAAAAAAAAACTACACAATGCACACACACATCAGCTCAAAAGTGGATTTTCCTTGACCGTCGACCAATCTGCCTCGATGACTCATCAAAAACTAGGGCATCTACCGTCAGTCAAATTCTTTCGCTCCCCCTTGCTCCAATGATTGGAGATATTAAGAAGAAAGAAAAACATGGCCACAAGGTTACTAAAATGTCGATGTGACATGATTGAGTCATCGATGATTAGTAATACTCCCCGGAGCCTGTTTTTTTTTTTTTTTGTCCCTATCCTCAGGCCACTCTCTGTCTGACAGTTTGGGGAGGGTAAGAAAACCAGAGTAGCATTGGGAAAAAGATCACTTTAAAAAACATCGATGTGACATGATCAAGGCATCGATGATTAGTAATCCTCCCCACGGGAAATGACTTCTTTCCGGGATGGGTGGAGATATATGGTGTGTTCGTATTGTGCGACATAGGAGCCTCGAGTGTCACACAAGGGAGGATAGGGGTCCACTATCCCAGCATCGCAAAGATTCTTCAGGGCCATCGCATATCGACTTTCGCCCAATCGATCTAGATACCTGTGTTTTTTTTAAATAAGCAAAAAAAGGGGATTCAAACAATGAGACTTGTGTGAAATCTCTTTTAATTAATAAAACATAAGAATCCGCTCCGATTTGCAAATGCTGGGATCTAAATAGAGATGACTCATGGTAAACACCAGGGAAAAACAGAAAGAATTCAAAAAAAAACAACTGAAGACCCCCAGTTTTGATTTGAACGTTCTGACTGGGGTGGTGCCTTTTTCGCCATAAAAAACAAATTTCGACAAGTGGAAATGCCACAGAGCCTCCACTATCAAAATCAACGCACAAAAAGCTTTCCCCCCCAAAAAAAGGTAAATGCAAAAAAAAAAAAGGCAAACGCCTCACCTTCGACAGAAGGCGAGCGTTCCGAAATTCTTGTTGATGGTCGAGAGCAGCTGTTTTGCTTTCGGTAACCGAAGGGGTATGTGGCCGGCGTCAAAATTCTTCATGTAATGGCTGCACTCCAGATCCTCATGAACGTAGCCCTTGCCTGTCGATCCGAAAGTCTCGATCGCGTAAAACTCACCCTCCTCCATTCTGGTGGCTTCGCCCCCCTTGACGATCGGGACGCTCTTGCCTGCGTGAATTTGGTAAGGTGCGATGGAGTGCCCATTCAAATTTCGGACGCATTTTACCTGAAGGAAATGTATACATAGGGGGTAAAGAAAAGGGAATGATGGTGGAATGTATGTGGATTCGTTTGTTGTGCGTCAGGCCCATTCAACACAAAAATCAGGTAAAAAGGGAAAGGAAAAAGGGGGGGGGGGGACGAAGAGATGTAGTCCTGGTCCTGCCTTTTCGGAGTTTTGTACTCGAATCACAAAAGGAAAAAAAAAACTCAGGGAAAAATACAGAGAAAAAAAATTGACGGATCGGCACGCCCCTTCCCAAAGAAACAGCAAGAATGGAGCCCTTCTTCAACCCCCTCCCAAAAGGGAACAAAAAAAAAGCCAGAAACGGTGGGGGGGGAGGTCGAATGGCCAAAAAGATCAGCTCCTAGTAACTTAAGCAACCACAAAAGAAGGACAACCCTACCTCGAATGTTTTTCCATCCAGCTCAATTTCGTGAGATTCCATGACTTCCTGGACGGCCTCTCCAACATCGCACAATCGAACGTCGATCCCTGCAGTCCTTACCCCCGTATTGGTGGCCTCCTTCACAGCATCCAGCAACGGTTGATATTTCGGATTGAACGCCACAGTGAAAGCGCAGTCGACTATCCTTCCATTGATGTGCGTTCCGAAGTCTGCGACAAGCATTTTTTGCCCACAAAAATTAAAAGATTAATCGATAATTATGTGACAATTGGATGAACCAATAGTGTTTCATACAAAAGTTTTGGCTGCAAAAGTTATCGACCATCGCTGACTAGCAGACTGAACGAAACAAAAAGAAGCATAATACCAGTGCATATTTTTCCCATTTTCTCCTGATGCAAATCTCGTAATCAAAATTAGAACAAGAATTAAAAAAAAAGAATTGAAAAGAGAACCCCCCCCAAAAAAATCCAGAAACATGGAAGAAGAATGCCATATCATCAGCGGAATTTCACACAACAATTTTTTACCCAATTAAAAAAACCAAAAAAAAACGGAGACCAATTACCTAATTTCATGACATCATCGTATTGCAGCACTGTGGTGTCCCCAGCATTGGGAGTCCAATGGGCGGCCACATAGTTCAGACTGCACCCTACAGTTAAAAAAACAAAATGAGAACACAAAATGAAATCACAAATAATCTCCCCTTGATCCTTCCTCTAATTTTTAATTCTAATTTTTTTATTTTTTGGGAAATACAATATATTCTCAAAAGGAACCCGGCATCAACATTTCCCAGATGGACACACACAAATCAGCATTGACGCATGTAAATGTGATTCAGCCCCTTCCCACCCCCACCCCCCCCCAAAAAAAACAAAGAAATAAACTAAAATTAAAATTAAAATTGGAGGTCTTTCAAAATCCTTTTGCACAACTACAACAAATTTATTTTTTTGGAACATAGCTAATGTAAAAAACCTTTTTGCTTCGTTTTCCTTCCTTTTTTTTTTCTCTCCAAATGACTGCAATCGAAGTGCCCCACAAGTGCATTTGCCCACTAACTATTTTTTTTTCATTTGCAGTATTTTACCATAAAAAGTAAAATGTCTGGTCAAGTGTTGGAACCCCACCCGTTGGAAAAGCGACTCCTGCTTGGAGACCTCGCTCGTCGATCAGCTTTCGAACAGTATTTTCCAGGGTTTCGCACATTGTGATCATTTTTACCCCCGGCTTGATCACTTCCTTCATCATGTATTTCCGAACCTACAGTTTCACAGATGTTTAAAAAAAAAAAAAAAAATTAAATATCTTTCTAGCAGTGTTAGCTGTTTTAGACGTTGTTATCACATATTATACCCGTGACGATTTTCACAATTTCCAAAATTGGGGATTAAAACCCCCACCCCCACCCCCTTTTCTCTTTTTTTTTCTTCTGAACAGTGTAGTCCACCTCTTGTGGAGGGAATTTTTTTGTCAAGTGAATAGTTAATATCCAATAAATGCTCATAATAACGTCAATAAAAAACAGTGACATATTTAAATTATCGATCTGTTTACCTGTCGATGGACCTCAGCTGCTTCTCTGATGTCGTTGATCATGTCAGCGTCTAATTTTTCCCGATTCAACATGTCTTCACTTTTCTCGCGCCAAGCATTACTAATCAATGAGGGAAAAAAAGGTAGAAAAAAACAGACAAGGAAAGCTCAAGAAAAACCCCATGACTAAACATGAAAATTTAATTTCAATCAAGTGAAAAAACCACCGCCGTCCTCGAAAAAAAAGAGAGGTGGGAAAGTATCGTGTTGAAATTTTACATGGACACAGAAGGATCTACTGACGATGAGTAATGAGGCCCTGTCCCCTGAATTATTCTCTTTTTCGAAATTTTAATTTGAAAAGGGGGAATACCATCTTCACATCAAATTTAAATTCTTCGTTTTCCTTTTCATTTCCACTATTGAAAAAATCTAGGCATGAAATATCAACAATTTTTTATATTTTTTCAAAGGCTATATACACTCCAGAATAGAACGGAAAGAAAAACTCCTGCTGGAACTTTTTTTTTCAAACTATTTTTGGACAGCATCGAGTGGATTTGACACTTACTCTCCTGTGTACGACTGCCATTCTCCTTCAGGGAAATTTCTGTCAGGATAGAAATGCTTAATGGGGATTGTGGGCGGATTTGTTTGAACCAAATCTGAACAAAAAGCAAACAGACTCATTCATCGATCGATTTTTTCCCATCTTTTTTTTTTGTGCCTCTTATTTTCTTAAACGCAATGTACATTTTTTCTTCTTTTTTTTTTGCGCTTTTGCTTTCAAACATCCGATTCAGCAATGAAAAGTCACAGATAGTAAAATGAAAATAGGTAAAGCCCAACAATGTGACAATCACAATTATTTCTTTATTTTTTTCCAAAGAAACTTGCACACTATTGTTACCTTTCCCAGGCGGCATCAAATTCTCAGCAGCCCCCGAGGTATCTTCAACCAATCCAAACCAATGACTCACTAATTATTAGCCCTAATTATTTTTCCATTATTTTCCTGTGCCTGAAAGCCTGATAGTTAATTCTTTCTTTTTTTCAACACATTTATTTCCTCACCGACACCTTTCTTTCCACTCAAGCTTTGTGAAAAAAAATCTCCTGCTTACACCCCCTATTCTCATTTTTATTTAGTTTTTTTTTGTGCCCACTCTGTTTTTCATTCGTTTGGGGATGGTCCTGCGGTGCAATATTTCTGGAGCAAAGAAAGAACTCACTTTCTTTCTCAGACGCCTTCGATTCCCCGTTGGGAGCAGCAGCCGCGGCGGCTTTCGATTTTTTCTTCCGAAGCTTTTTCTTTTGATTTTTCGTCATCCCCTGGGCAACACAGAGCTTCCGTTCGAATACTCGTTTTTCCTGCTGATTCGCTGAGTAATAAACCCCGCCACATACACCCACGAAAAACAAAAACACCTTCAGGGAACTGCACACGACACAAAGTAGTTCTCGTCCATTCTCGATTCACCTTGGCGTCCATGTCACCAACGTTGGCGGCTCCATTCTCTTCCTTTTCGGCGTTCTGGGCCGCCACTTCCATCGCAGCGTCGGTGTCGGACATATTTCAACAAGAAACTCCGATCGCCTCCAACCCAGGCCAAACGACTTCGACTCGCGAAAAGAAAAACACAGAAAAAAAAAACAAAATCGCTGCCAGACAGAATCTGATTCACAGATACGTCACAGCACACATCTTCCCGTCCGACTGGAGGAAAGTCGGCGAGAATCCACGCAGAAATGGTGCGGATTGATCGCCGTGTTGTTCTTTTCCCATCAACACGATTTTCTTCAAACTCCAAGCAGTGTTTTGTGTTGTGGCTGTCTTTGGGTGATCAGCTTCGAAATGGATTGTGGCATGAGCATGAATCATCCGTCCAACCAAAAAACACTTATCGAGCTGCAGGACGAATTGGATGGATTGAACAGAGAGGGGAGCCGAGCTGCGAAATCCAGGCCTCGGGAATTGGAGGCCGCACGGATCGAAGCCGAATTGAAACACGATGAGGCGATTCGAGCCAATTGGTTTGAAATCATTCGAATGAAATGTGCAGTCGTCGCGGCCATGTGCGAATTGATCGAAATCAATCGACAAAAGAGTACGGTTCAAAAGCATGAATTAAAAGTTGAGAGAGAGGGATAATTCCTTTAAATTTCATGTCCCAATTTTCTTTTCCTTTTTTTGTTTTTGCTCTTGCTTTTTCTTTTAGCACCCCCTTCCCCTCCCCCCCCCCCAAAAAAAAAAGAAAATATATATATATATATATATATAATAAACGAACAAGAAAGAAACAATGAGAATCATTAGGGATCAAAATACACCAATTCTCAATGTCAAGGAGAAGGACCAAAACTCACTCCAAAAAAAAAAAGCTCTGATTTGTTTCGGATGTTGCGTGTAAAAATATATTTAGGTATGCGTCGCAAGAAACCACCAGTGGTGATGCACCAGGAATTGATTGAAAATCCATTTTTACAGGTATGGTAGGGGCTAAAAATTTTATACACGCACACACACTGGCAATTATCCTTTTTTTTTCTTAAAGTATTGCATAGATCCAGGTGAGTGATGTGAATCCCTCCACTCAAACAATAACAAAGCAGGTTCTGCATGGTCGGGTTCGAATGTCACCCTCTTCCTCCAGACATCCATAAATTTAACACCTTGCTACTATCCAACCTGAAATTCCTCTCTGCTCTTTTTTAGTCTTTTTTTATTCCTTGTTTTTTATATTGTTTCATTCACAGTTTATAGATGCATCCCAAGATACACCTCCACTTCCATCGCCACCTCTGTTGGCATCCCCCGAACCTGTGGCAGAATCTTCAAGACCTCCTTGGGCTGCTGCTTCTGGAAGTACCACGACTGCATCCCCAAATGCATCCCCAGATGCATCCCCAAATGCATCCCCAGATGCATCCCCAAATGCATCCCCAGATGCATCCCTATATGCAAACCCAGATGCATCCCCACATACATCCCTAGATGCAAACCCAGCCCCGATTGCATGTTCAGGGGCATCTGTGACATCTGAATCTTCGGTGGCAACAGCCTCGGGGCATCCCAATGATTCGACGTTCAATTGTCCAATTTGTCTGGTGGAGGTGGAAATAGAGAACGTGTTTCTGGTGGACAGCTGCGAGCATCGCATGTGCCGAGATTGTGTCAGACAGATGATATTGAAGGCACTCAGGTGGGAGTAGTAGCAACGCAAAAAAAAGACTGAAAATAACAGAAAAAAAAATATGAAAGAATAAAGGATAAAGTGTGGATGCCAACAATAGATTTCTGTACATGAATTTAAAAATAAGGACTTGTGCATTTTGAAGAACAGAAACGAAGAAAAAATCAAGCAAAGGGACCTCTGATGGGATTTTTTGTTTTCTGCCGACACGATCAAGTGTCGATTCTCAAAGCTTTTTTACAACCTGGGCTTTTTTTTGGAGGTTATTTTTTTCTTGAGCCTGGCCTTTTCTTGTTTTTCTGGATGCTAGGTCTGGGACGGTGCCTGTGAGCTGTCCATCCTGTCAATCTGAACCATGCCCCAAATGCCCTGAAAAAACTTCAGCACCTGGAGCATCGCTACAGAAAAAAAGATGCACCCTATCCCAAGGGGATGTCGAGACCGTTTTGACAGAGGAAGAGTTTTTGAGGTGATTCCCTTTTTTTTTTGGTTGTTTTTTTCTTTTATAGATTCAGTAATAGAATATTGGGGTGTGTTTTATTTAGAGAACCATGCTGGTGCCCTGAAATATCCTTTTTGAAAATAACTTCAAGATGACACAGTTGTACTACAAATTTTGTAGTATGAGGAGGATGTTTCGAACAATATTTTTTTATTTCAAAAATCTTAGAATTTAAATTCAAAAGGTGCTGACCAGGATGCGCTCCGCCATAGGTTTTTATCTGCAACATTAAATGCATCGGTGAACAACAGTGGAGGCAGTCTCGTTCGCTGTCCGGATGGAGAATGCTCCGGAGTGCTGGAAATACCAGACGATCGGGTAAACATATTAAAAAAATATAAAAAAAAAGGAAATGAGAGAAATGAGGGGTTAATATTTTCGATAAACCGTGATCGTCTGGTCCCATCCAAGTATCAAGGGGTCCAGGCAAAAAAAAACTGCATTGCCCACAAATGCAGGGGAGGGTTTTCACCCTCGATATGGAAAGAGGATACGCAGAAATTGACACTCATGATTAACTCATGGCTACTCTTTTCATTGTTATTTTTCGTTTTTTTCAGTCTTTTTCTCTTCGTTTCTTTTTCGTGTGTGTACTTTGAGTATGGTGGAAGCTCTTGGTTGTGAAATGCACTTATCATCCCGAAAACAGGGGGGGGGGGGGGCAGTATGTGCATTTGAAGTTGTTCTTAATTTAGAGCGTTTTGTAAGGGGGGAGGGGATGAATGAATGAATGAATGAATGAATGTTTATTTACATTGGGTATTTACATTATTTACTTGCCCAACAAAGGCCGTCCACAACGAGGTGATTTAGCCCCCCTGTGTGTGGGGGGGGAATGCTGCTGTCTTAATGTACTGCACGCTTGTTGGGTGGTGGGGAGATGAGTGACATCGTTGTGTGTGCATAGGTTAATTTTCTTTGTCCAGTTTGCGTCCGGCTCTGGTGCAGAAACTGTGAAGTGGAATGGCATGAAAATATGACATGCGAAGAATTTCAATTGTAAGAAGAGGAGGGGGGGGCAAAATATCCAGCAATAAGGAACAACGAGATATATACGTTATATATATATATATATATATTTGTCCAACACAATCAATTTCTTATTTGAGTCATTCAAGTCCTCAATGGCACACACACACACACTTCCCAAAAAAATTACCAGTAAAAAAACAGGAAGATTTGAAGCCTGTGTGTGATTTTGGACGTAGGGCCAGGACTGGAAAAGAAGAAGATACAGCCATGATGCAAATGCTTAACGAAGGTCGAATAAAAAGGTGTCCTAAATGCCAACAGCATGGCATGAAGGAGGAATCTGAAGAATGTAATGCCATAACGTAAGTGCCCACTAGGAAACCATTCTTCTTCTTTATTTTTTCTGATATTTTTTTGGCCCTTTTTCCCAGTTTTTTTTTCTTTGTTTCTTCTTGCCGAATATTAGCACACAACGATGATCCTTTTTCTTTTTTTTTTTTCTTTCAGGAGGGTGGTATTTTTGTCTTGAGAAATATTCCTGTGATTTGTCATCTGGGTTTTCTGTGAAAAAGTCCCCCCCCCAAAATAAAGAGGAAAGAAAAATATATAGCAATAATCAAAATTCAAGCATTATGCGTTAGAGTAAGAATGCTGGGAATTTCCCCCCCAAAAAAATAAGAAATAAAGAAATAAAGATAAAGAAGAAAAAACACTTAGTGCGCGTCAAGGATTTTTCTTTTTTGAAAGCTTTCCTACCCATGTGCCTACTTTACTTCATCTAATGCTCATTGTCCGCAACATCTCACCGCCCATTTTACAAAAGTAAGACACACAAGCAACCCCATGCCAAACCTGTGTGTGTGATTCTGATAGGTGCCAATCCTGCAAGTGCAGCTTCTGTTGGCTTTGCTTGAAAGACTTATCACACTACAAAGATTTGCATTCGCATTTCGCTGAGCCAGGACAGTGTTTCGGAAAGTGTTTCTACGGGTTGCCTGGACACGAAAACACCATTTGAGGGGGATCATTATGGATTTATCGTTGTTAGAGCGGCAGGGCCATATCAATTTTTTGTAGAGATGTAATATATATATATATATATATATATACATATACAGACATGTATCTTTTTTTCTGGCCTGTTGGCCGGGCTGCATGTGCAAACTTTGTCAATGTCTCCATCCGCCAGGGCTGGACTCTGGTTAGATTGCAGGGAACCGGAGGGCGTTATGAAAATACGATGAGGTTTGATATAGGGTTGGAATTGGACAAATGCAAATTTCGCAGAAACAAAAAAAATAGGGTTCAGGTGGAGGATGAAATCCTCTCCGTCAGGCGAAAGATTTGAACATCGAATGAATAGGGGTTAGGGTTTGTCAGGGGGTGGTTAGCAAATGTGGGGAAAGAAAACAAATCGCTTCGAACAAAACGGCAATGTAAATTGAAATGTGCTCTTCCTTGTCTTGATCAGTCTAATTTTTTTGATCATGATGCAATAGGAATTACGTTTTTGCACTGTTCTTTTCAAAAGAAGGGCAATCTCACCACGGCACATGCATTTTTGATGTGCAGCAAGAACTCGTCCAGAATGGTACCGGCTGGCATTCATGGCTGGGTGTAGAAAGCATGGCAATAAAACCTATTGATAAAAATGCCTCAAAACTGATAAAAGGTCAATAGACCAACAAAATATCCACCCTAAAGATCGTAAAAACACAATAAATGCCAATTTCCTGCTGCCGACATTTCCAAAGCACAAAAAATTCAAAGAATCACCAACACACCACCGGACCAGGAGATGAATTCAGCTCCAGCGGAGTTTCATTTGCTGATGCAAAAATTTAACACCCACTCCACTAGAAGCACTACCTGATGAGATTTGTTTTTATGGTGTGCTTCTCCATGTCCCGGATTCAATCTAGGACAAATTAAATTTAAAAAAAATATCGTATATTTTTTAATACATATAAAAAAAAATACAGGTGCTCAGGTCTTTTTATGCCCAAGCCAATACTTCTTCCTATTCGTGTTTCTCCTCTTTTTTTTTTTTTTTTTGGGGGGGGGGGGTCTGCACAGTGTCCCAGAAATCTACATATTATATCTTTCATTATCGACCTCATATATTGGGATCATCTAGTATGACCCACGGCAGACAGAAAACACTTCCCTTACAATTTCAATTCTCAAACATGCAAATCTTCGAATTTTTTTTATTTTTTTTTTTTAATAATTGTACCTCATCCCATTGTTCATATTGTTTCCAGACATCCATCCCTTTTTGGATAATATTTCAATTTTTTTCCACCTTTGTTTCCAACTCTTCCAAACTTTTTTTTTTCCGCAGCAAAACGGTGTCGACCTTTTCTTCTCCCAACCAACTTTTTTTCCAATCTCCCTTTTTCTTTCCACCTATTTTGCTCCTTTAGAGAAAAGGGAATAAGTGCTCGACAGCAGACCTGGGCGCCGACCCGCTGGACAGGACCGGCAACCACTTTCTGGACAGGATTTGCCCTTTATTAGACAGGTGCGAGACCGGTCTGGACAGGTCTTGCACCTGTCTAATAAAGGTCAAATCCTGTCCAGTAAAGGGGAACCTTTATTAGACCGGATTACACCTTTCTGGACCGGTCTTACTCAAAACCCCCCGCCTGTCCGACCTGTAAACCCTGTCTGGACAGGTAGTCGCCTGTCTAATAAAGGCGTCAGACCTGCCAGACTACCCTTTCGACAGGTCTTACTGGGCTGACCGGTCTGGACAGGTGGGCTGCCTGTCCAGACCGACCTGGAGGCTTGCTAGTTCACCAGGTCAAAAGGTTTGGTCGGTGGGGAGTTGAAACGCACTCATACAATAAACGCACTCATACAATGATGGCTGCCGGGGATGCGCAGAAGGTCGGCACGGACTCGACAAGAGGAGGTCGTGCAGGCCAAACAGGATGGTCGAATATACGGAACACCAGCTGGAGAACCGCTAAGTGGAACGCGCACAGGGTAGATGTATTAGTGCTGCGCAAGCTCAAAGACGCTCAAGGAATGGATATCTGATCTGTGAAGAGGGGTGCTCCACAATATTCTGTCGCTGTTCCGATATTTGAAAAGCCTGTTTTCCCTTCGGCAGGCGCGAAACTTGTTTCTGTCCCCCCACACAGGAGTTATTGCCGGACAAAAATTTGCTGCGCATGCAGTCCCAAAGCGCGTTTTAGAAAACACATTCTCGCTTTTACCCTCGTTTCCTCCACCTCCCTCCACTCTTCACAGTTCTGGGACTGTTTTGTGTTATCCCGGAGTGGGCGCCACTTTTTTGCGCTCAGTTGACGATTCTGTAAAACGGCGGCTGTCCTCGAAACTTGAACCGACAGTTGTGCTCTACAGGAGGGCTCGGAAACGTCACACGGTAGCGTTGGTAAAACCTTCAACGCCTATCAAAGCGCCGCCAGAAAAAGCTTGGGGCTGAGCGAATAGGCGATCAGCGGGGTGAAGCGCCGGAGGGAACTTTGACGAAACTGCAAACGGATGTGGAACGCAGGAGGAAGGAGGTGGATCCCGATGTCGAGCGCCTCAAGCGTGAGCGCGAGGCGTTATCAGAAAAGTAGGCGTTTTAAACATCCCTGGCGCTAGATTCTATTATACTCATTGCCGTGGAAAATTAGGGGCTATGTTTCGAATCTTGAAGGACCACCTTTTTTTGTTGATGTTTTGGAAACTCTGGTCTTATGTCAAGTCAATAAGTGCATTTTGGTTCCAGGGAAAAATCTCTTGATGCTCAGCACAAGAAAAGCTTCGAGGATCAAAAGAAGTGAGTGGCCTATTGAACAATTCATTTTCATTCATTCTCACCGATTGGACTTATTGAAGAGTTCAATATCAATACATTTGAAGTCTGGAGTGCCAGTTTTGTTTTTGTCACGATGAAATTTCACTGTGTGCCAGAATGTCACTCATGTTTGAACAAAAAATTTCCTTTTCTACTTCTAACCAAATAATAGTATGCGTTCGCCGAGACACAGAAATAAATATCTTTTTGCATTTTTGGGGGGGGATAAAAAGAAAGACGAGAAGAGTTGTTGGTCAAGTGGGAACACTGCTGAGAATATGGCCACTTCTCTGCGAGACAAGGACAGATAATTTCCGCGTGACATGCTCGAAACATATGATTCTAAAACAATGTTTTGGGGGTCTTGGGAAAAAAGGAGCACGGATTGGAGATTGGAGACAATGTATTGGTGTACAACAATATAGGGAAACTGCCGAAGCTGACCAAGAGATGGATGGGACCGTAAACAGTGGAGTGGATCGGTATCCAAGACATTTCAAAAGTCGCTTTTTGTGCACTGTGTTATGTTTTGAGGGGTGTTTTCTCAAAAAGACAGGATTGATCCTAATAGGGAAGCTGGAATTTTGTGAGAGAAGAAAACTTGGAAAAGACAGTACTGTCTTACTATAGCCCTATAGTACTTACTATAGCCCTATAGTACTTACTATAGGGCTTTTGGACAGAAACACGGTTTGAGACTTACATTGACTAACTAAAACGTGTTCCAGCAAAGCAGTTGGCTGAAACCACACAAGGTGCTGTGTCCGAGGTCGGCCACTGGGGGAAAAAGGGAGCCCCTGTGGAACTTGTATGTCATGTCAGTGTAGCGCAAGAAGTGTCAATGTCGGACACTCAGGCGGTTGGTTATTCGAGCCCTAGTGTTGGGACATGCATTCTTTCACCTCAGTGCTTGGATATTCCTCGAAACTGCTGATACAGGGATGCATGTGCTATTTTTCGTGCACTTTGAACAACCTTGACGATTCTGTTTTCATGGATGACTGGATGCACATTCTCCTGATGGTTTGGGGGATCAAAGTGCTGGAGTGTGGGTTCGACTGACTGTCCAAGAAGAGGTACAGTCTCTGAAGCAACATCTTATTGCCTTTGGAAATTTCTGCAAATGTGATAAAGTCCATTGATTGAGGTTGCTAATTCAATTTCCAGCTTTTTGAGGTTTTCAATTCGTTTTTGCTTGCATTTTGAAATGCACAGAAGGCGGTACAGACCAAGGCAAACAACAGGGTCTTGGCGCTGGAGATAATCAACACAAGCGTTATATTCTCAGCCCTCCGCGTTCTTGCACCGGTGTTTCTTTTCCTTTGCTCTACTTTGCTGTTGAAGGAAAAGGAACCAAACATAGACACTATAGGAAATTCGCTGAATACGTTGTAAACAATCGCGTGGTTGATGACACCATTAACGTTGTTCTACACCCCTTTTGCATGGTTGTTTTTCATCGTTGTGGAGTGCACATTTAACAATGATGGTTTTTTTAGCACCCACATCCAGCCGGCGAATCACGCAGAAGGCCCGGTTAGCATGGTTGACGTCTTTTCGAAATGACATGGCTGAGTGCTTCATTTGCAACGATGCAGTTTACAACGTAGACAGGCCTCTGAGCACGGAAGAATGTGCACTCCACAACGATGCAGTTTACAACGTAATCAGGCCTCTGAGCACGGAAGAATGTGCACTCCACAACGATGCATGTTACAACGCGGATAGGCCTCTGAGCACGGAAGAATGTGCACTCCACAACGATGCATGTTACAACGCGGACAGGCCTCTGAGCACGGAAGAATGTGCACTCCACAACGATGCATGGTACAACGCGAACAGGCCTCTGAGCACGGAAGAATGTGCACTCCACAACGATACATGTTACAACGTAGACAGGCCTCTGAGCACGGAAGAATGTGCACTCCACAACGATGCATGTTACAACGCGGACAGGCCTTTGAGCACGGAAGAATGTGCACTCCACAACGATGCATGTTACAACGTAATCAGGCCTCTGAGCACGGAAGAATGTGCACTCCACAACGATGCATGTTACATGTTACAACGTAGACAGGCCTCTGAGCACGGAAGAATGTGCACTCCACAACGATGCATGTTACAACGCGGACAGGCCTTTGAGCACGGAAGAATGTGCACTCCACAACGATGCATGTTACAACGTAATCAGGCCTCTGAGCACGGAAGAATGTGCACTCCACAACGATGCATGTTACATGTTACAACGTAGACAGGCCTCTGAGCACGGAAGAATGTGCACTCCACAACGATGCATGTTACAACGCGGACAGGCCTTTGAGCACGGAAGAATGTGCACTCCACAACGATGCATGTTACAACGTAATCAGGCCTCTGAGCACGGAAGAATGTGCACTCCACAACGATGCATGTTACATGTTACAACGCGGACAGGCCTTTGAGCACGGAAGAATGTGCACTCCACAACGATGCATGTTACAACGTAGACAGGCCTCTGAGCACGGAAGAATGTGCACTCCACAACGATATATGTTACAACGTAGACAGGCCTCTGAGCACGGAAGAATGTGCACTCCACAACGATGCATGTTACATGTTACAACGCGGACAGGCCTTTGAGCACGGAAGAATGTGCACTCCACAACGATGCATGTTACAACGTAGACAGGCCTCTGAGCACGGAAGAATGTGCACTCCACAACGATGCATGTTACATGTTACAACGCGGACAGGCCTTTTCACGATGATTTGTCAGCACTTTGCAACGTTGATTGTGACAACGATGAAAGGCTTTATCACACTGTTGGTTGTTGATTTTGCAACGTTGATTGTTACAACGGGGAGAGGCTTTGTCACACTGTTGGTTGTGGACTTTGCAACGTTGATTATTACAACGGGGAAAGGCTTTGTCACACTGTTGGTTTTTGGTTTTGCAACGTTGATCGTTACACCGGGGAAAGGCTTTGTCACACTGTTGGTTTGGGGTTTTGCAACGTTCTTTACAAAACATCATATCAATAAAACATCATATTGCTAGCAGACTAAAAATGAAATAAGGGTCACTCCCTGCCATCCCAACTCACAAATGAAAACATGAAAAGACGAAATATCGAACTGCATGTTAATTCTGGATTAACATATAAGAATCTCCTCCAGCTCTCTACTGGAGGCAGAAGCACTGGTTTTTCTTCCCATCTTGAAAAGACCTTTTTGTAATCTTCTCATAACTGTAGTCATTATTTCTGATCCATGGACCATTCTTGCAACCGTCTTTTGAATAGTTACAGAGCCTCCTCTTGAAGTTTCTCGCACAGCAAGAAGCACCAACACCACGGCAAGCCTCCAACTGCTTCACTCCACCACAAGCATTTCCAACGACAGTGGTTGCACCTTCTGTCACTGATGAAGAATCCCCCACACAAAAGCTTTTAGCTGCAACTGTGCCCTCCTTTGTGTATGCAGAAGCAGTTGTGGATGCGAACGTGACAAATTGGTCTGAAACGGTCGACTCCACTGGCTCCTCCCCACCAATTACAATAACCAAGACCCCAGTTGATTTTGCTGCCGAAATGGCCATATCGGTCAACAAGTCAGGCATATACACCTGGGGAAATGATAAAGAAAGAAAAACCTGAAATAAATTTAAAAATGAACACGAAAGAGTGTAATAGTTTTAATTAGTTTTAGTTTTAGTTTTAATTTAACAAGTGTGGTGGAACCAGACCAAACCTGTTACAGTGGCAAGCGCTACAAAACCATAAAGAAAGGATAGTCTCAATAGAACATCGCAGTTCAGGATAACCTCCACAATTTCAAACAACATCTGCTTCTTGCGACTTTTCAAATGCCTGCAAAAATCAAAGGCATTGGTTAATGATCTTCCATGCATACACATCAAGGGATCTATCATATGAAGGACAGAACAGAGTGCCTAGTTGTCGTACTGGTTTCTCTGGAGTTTCCTCTGGTTGCTCAACTGGAGCCTCAGGCTTCTCTTCTGGAACCTCAGCAGGCTTCTCCGGATTTTTAACTGGAGCTGGTTCTGCAGGTTTCTCCACAGGGCTTGCAGGAACAAAAGAACCAGTGGCCTTTGCTGGGGCATAGGCTCCAGTTGACTTAGCTTGGGCACCTGACACCTTTGCCTCTGGCCTTGCAGAAACTGGTGCTGGAGGTAAAGGAGCAGGAGGGGGAGGAGGTGGTGGAGGAGGTGGGGCAGGTTTAGGCTCATCAATTACCACTGTTGTACCACTCGGGAATCACAGCATCCCGGAGTAGGTGCTGGCCCTGTGGCTTCGGATCATGTCTCCGGTGCTGATGTGGATTCTCTCTATCTATCCCTCATCGGCTGACCAATCCCAATCCGGCTGACCATGCGTTACAGGTGGAATTGAACGAGTTTTTCGCTTCCGTCAGTTTTTTCACTTCTCCCCTAGATGCACCTGGTCACAGTCACCGCTGTTTGAAAGGCACTTTTGCCACTTTCAAAACTTTACATTTTTTTTTTCCGATTTCCTACAGCTCATAGAAAGAAGAAGAGGTAGTGCTTTGAGCGCTAGACAACCGATAGGTTTATTATGAGTCATATTTTTCTGTATCCACACCTTGGCTTCTTTACTTCGTTCTCCTCGGCACCCAAACTGCCTTCGGCCTGGCCTGTTTTGTCAGATTCTTCCTACAGCTGGCATCGAAGGTCCACCTACTACAAATGCACAGCAATTTCCCCATTAGTTTAACAAACTTAAATCAAATCTTTGCCATTCCTACTCTGCTTTCTCTTTTTACTTTCTTTTTGAAAAAAAGCACACTGAAGTCATGTCCTTTCCCTGGAAGAGTTTTTTCAATTCTTTTTCTCAGAAACACCCTGATTGATAATATCATACTTCTGTGCAGCAAGTGGGTTTCAAAAATTGATGTGCAGATACCTCACAACACCAGGGAGGCTAAACATAGCATCTTGATGCCTGCAGGCCATTAATTGGAAGTCAGACCTCCAAGGGGGGGAAGCCGATCTCTGGCAGACATCCGGCTAATCCTACCTCTGTCTTGTACCCGGCTGCGAAGGGGATCGATAACGCAAACTCCAGCAGGAGCCAATTATTGTCGTGGCCGTCACGTATCTCCCTATGCTGCTGGCCCAAAGGCCACAGAGCTATGATGCGACGAATCTACACACAAAAATCCCCTGAGAATTAGAAACTGACCCCAGCAGCTGAAGAAATACTGGGAGGGAAATTGCTGTTGGCTTCAAGAAAAATGCCAGTTTCAGACATGCGACCTGAAGATGTGAACGACAAACCAGCGATGGGGGTTGGAAATTATGGGCAGCAAGATTTGCAACACGTTGGAATACCTGGACATAGCCGACATACATAAACAGGGCATTGAGCAGCATTCTTCCCACCAAGTGCAAAGGATTTTCTGTGACCAAGAACGTTATCATCCTTGTACAGACTGACTGATGATGGAGTTGACAATTTCACTCACGTAGTTGACTTGGGATGTCCGGACAGGCGAGGGTCACAATCCAGCATACATGTGGGAAATCACTCAAACGCATGGTTCTGAAGTTTCGTGAACTGCATCCAGACCCTGCCACATCCTCATAGGGAATTACTATTCTGACGCCCCTTTCCCCCCCCCCCCCCCAAAAAAAAAGAAGGGATAGAGAAAGAGCAGCCCTGCCAACTGGTACCTTCACAACAGAATCTTCGCACTTGTAGATGCACACCGTTTGTCGGGGGTTGGCGTTCTTGAGGACGACTTCCTGTTGCCTTTATGATTTTCCACGGTCCATTTCCTATCCATTACCAACCCCGTTTTTCCAGCCTACAGTCCATCGTAATTTCACAAGCACCAGACCTGACCTTGAAAGAAAAAATCCAAAAACCTCACCCCACAAAAAAACCCAACCAGCAGCCCTGTTCACTAGGAAAAAACCAGCGAGTGTACACTCGATGTCAACGAGTGTACACCAAGTCCGATCTACACTCGGGTGCACACTAGTGTCACACCAAGTGTACATTCGAGTGCACACCAGTGTTGACCGACAGCGACACTAGTGTGCACTCGAATGTACACTTGGTGTGACACTGGTGTGCATCGAATGCACACTCGAGTTGACATTGATGTGGCTGCGACGTGTAGATCCCAATTACACGACAATAACGCATGAGAGATTCCATTTAAAAACCATGCACACATAGTGAAATATACAATCATTACATAAGAGTTACTACAATCCCTCTTCCTCCCATCATCCCCTGCTGCAATCACTCTCCTAGTCCCATCCCACCCAAAACTCACTTCCCCAATTCTCCATCATCACCCTGAACACTCTCTCAAAAAGCTGTGCACCATCTGCAAAAACTCTTCCCATCCCCAAGAATCTCTTACGAGTCGCATATTCGAATGAATAACACCTAAATGGCCTTCAAAGGCAACCCGCAATAAGGATTGCTCAAGTCTCTTCTTCCACCTCCTCACTTTCCTCAGCCCTGCTCTTCCCATCAGAGAGAACAGATGCAGGGACAGCCAAAACCTCTGCGATGCAGTCTGTACACATAGAGCTCATTGGGTTCCATATGTCCACCACCCTCCATGATTTATTTCCCTCGCACCGTCGGCACTTCTTTGTGCATTCCATTTTTCAAGACAAACTGGACACACACATCACCCATCAGCTTCCAGAAAATAACTCCACAAATATTGACAGAAAAAAAACATCATTAGTTCCCTATCCACATGGTTGAAAGGTCGTACATTTATTCGTTTATTTGCTCGTTCAAAACCATTCGCTGAAGACTATTTTTGGCATCCAATCGCAACCTGCTCGTACTTCGGGAGTTGCAGATCAGGAGTGGAGTAAATTCCAGGATACTGGCCTTGTTGAAATGCCTGAACGCTTTCTGTACCCACTTGAAATAATGCAGAGCTTGCTGATGGTCCCTTGGCACACCGTAAGCTCCATAATTGAAAAACTGATCGATGGCGGTTTGTACCACACATCGCCCAAGTCCGCAGAGTACTGATAGAATTGAAGCCATTGCTCCTCCCTGGCTTTTCTGAAACCCTGGTGCGCCCTTGCACTCAATCGAACTTTTTCGATTGCTGACAGCATGCCTGGAATTCGACCCAACTCGATCACCTAGATATCCATGCCACAAACGCTTGGTGTTCAAAATAAAATAAAATAAAATAATGAATAATGAATAAAAAAAGAAAGAGAGATAAAAATAAAATAAACAAATGAGTTCATTATTGAATAAAGAAAGAAATATAATAAATAAAAGAAATAGCTAAAAGAAATAATAGTGAAAATACTTAAGCTTCTGGATACAAGATTGAGGCAAAAACATGGTGAGCTGGGGTGCCGATCAGGTCAGCTTGAGCATTTTCCATATTAAAAAAAAATACCTTTTCGGCGACTGCATTGTAGTAGTCATCAGTAGAGACCAAATTGACGGTCTCCCGCTCCTCAGCCTGCGAGCGGGAACTCCAGGTCGATTGCCTACCAGGAATAAACATCTCAAAGCCATGCCATTTTTCGAAAGAAAGAACTGCAAGAATTTCGCGGTGGGTTTTTCAATTGGATGAGAATGTGCATGGTTTCAATGTTCCCACAACAAAGGAATAATTTCCAATCTACACACCAACATACATGGCAAATACCACGAAAGAAAGAAAATTCACAGCAGTTGGAAGTGACCAACAATGGATCCACTGCCACTCAGGGAAAGCTGGGCAATAATACAGACTCACAACCACTTGAAAACGTATGACCGGGGGCGTTATATATGTATATATGTTACCTTGAGGTTGGTGGACTGCTGGCAGTCCCAGTATCGATTGATGCTGTGCTCCTGGGAGTGGGGTTTTCCCTTTGTGGGGTGTTTCTGCCTGGACGGCCAAGGCGAAGGCCTAAAAAACCAACGAAATATTTAATTCTGTAACAGAAAAAAGCAACAAACACTCACCAAGGGATGGGCTCCTTCCGAATTTCGTAGCCGACACCACAGATCTTCCCACTTTGACGCGCGGAAAATCCTGCACAATTTCTCCTGCGTCGCGGGAAGTTAAGTTGACAGAGCTGGAGCGAGATCTCTTCGCGACGTTGTTGGCCGCAGGCAAACCCGCGGAAACGAAAGTGACTTTGCGGTGTGCTGGGTTCGAGACAAACTCTTAGTCTCGGAGGCCACTTCTTTCTCGTGGTCTAAGCGCAACCAAGGTCACGACGGCTTGTTCTCTGTCCTCTCCGTTCAACCTGAAAGCTCGCGTCCCTCCCTTCTATCAACAACAATCAGACGAGGCATAATGTGATGGAGTTTAACCCCGATGTTACTTGGTGGATCGACGTCTCGACGCAGCCCAACATTAACATCGGAGTGTCCACGAGTGTGGATGAAAGTTACATCAGGTGTTGTTGAGTGTCGATGGTGTCCACGAGTGTGCACTGAGTGTGCACGAGTGTGGATGAAAGTTACATCAGGTGTTGCTGAGTGTTGATGGTTTCAGTGGTGTGCGCCGAGTGTGCACGAGTGTGCACGAGTGTGGATGAAAGTTACATCAAATGCTGGAAATTGTCCATGGTGTCCACGAGTGTGGAGCGGTGTTCATTGGGTCAGCGAGTTTGGAACGAGTGTAGGCGAGTGTAGGCGAGTGTGAAAGTGGGTCTTTTTTCCTAGTGGTTTCTTGCCTATTCAGAGGGGAGTTCGAGAACAGAACTGGTGTACTGAAAAAAAAAACATATAACAAAATTAAACGAAAGATTAAAATTGTTCTTACAATGTCGATTCGACGATGTCACTCCGTTTACCTAATTCTGGAGACACTAAGTTTTCACATGGTTGAGTGGTTCATTTGCAACGATCCCTATCAGGGATGTTCAGCAATTCGACGATAGCACTATTTCGACGTTATTACTAAGCGAAATAGCGTGTTTTGCTATCGTTTTCGCCCACGACTCGCCCCAACGACGCTATTTCGATTAGTAATAACATCGAAATAGTGCTATCGTTGAATTGCTGAACATCCCTGATGTCGTTTACAGCGACGACAGACCACTCTGCAACGTTAATTACAAATCCCCCAGCTCAGTTGCCCCCCAAAACAGCCAGAAAAAAAAAAACAAGACAAATCAAAGTCCACACCCATCATCCCCCAGCTCAGTTGCCCCCCAAAACAGCCAGAAAAAAAACAACAAGACAAATCAAAGTCCACACCCATTATCCCCAAGCTCAGTTGTCCCCCAAAACAGCCAGAAAAAAAAAACAAGACAAATCAAAGTCCACACCCATCATCCCCAAACTCAGTTGCCCCCCAAAACAGCCAGAAAAAAAAAAAAGCACAAATCAAAGTCCACACCCATCATCCCCCAGCTCAGTTGCCCCCCAAAACAGCCAGAAAAAAAAACAACAAGACAAATCAAAGTCCACACCCATCATCCCCAAACTCAGTTGCCCCCCAAAACAGCCAGAAAAAAAACAAGACAAAAGGTCCGGTGGACTTGAACAACGTGTTTAAGATCGTGGGCGTTGGTGAAAAAAATTACCCGGTTTTGTTGGAGACGGTTCCGACAAAAATGATGAGGATGGTGGATGAAAGGGGGAATTCACGCTGTTGCATGTACAATGGAATGTGAACGTTGTAAAGGTCTTGGTCCACGTTGTGTATTTGAGGAATGGCACTGCCAACCATGTAATGGTTGGACGAGCGTTGCAAACACAATGGGTACTCCACATTTGTTTTAATATCCAGAAAAACAACCATGCATAAATCTGCCTGAACCATGCTGTGATCGAAACGACAATTCCCACACATGATATCCAGAATGACAACCATGTACAAGAACAGTCCAACCACAACACAGTTGCAACGATATTTCCAGATGAACCCGAAGTTGACGTCTGGAAAAGCAACCGTGTATATGACCAACTGCACGTTGTAGTTTAACAACGTTGTTTCCAGGGCGCCCTTTCTGACACCTGAAACTGCTTTTTAACGACGTATTAGTCGACGGTGGCGAGCCCCGAATACTTTTTCAAGATATATGTGATGTATTTTGTGTTTCTTTCAAAACTACGTTGTTGATGTGGATGTCTGCGTTGTCGGCTGATCAGGCCAAAAGGCCGTCACTTGCGAAACGCGTCGAAAGCAGTTGTATCTTGGCGGAAGACGCCTAGGGGTCGAACCTAGGTGTTTCCGCACGTCTTTGTGTGTGTTCCGGCATTTTTCGACGTGTTTCACGTTTCGATCCCGTCGGCGCGAAATTCAAATTACAACGTTAATAGTGAATCTCCCATAGTGAGATGGGGTCACCCCAGACAAAGCCTAATTGTTTTTAGACCAAAAGAATCAAAAGGACAGTTTTGGGCGACACCACTGAGTCTTTCAGAGATGATAGGAGGACAAGGAAAAGGGAACCCACTGAACCATAGAATTATAAGAAAAATGAACATAGATAAACCAGTTTCTTTATTTTCTATTCATTTGTAACTGTGAGTAAAAAACTTGAATGAATGGTTGAAGAACAGTTCCTCATTCGAACTATCAGCAACAAGTACAGTTCCGGAAAATAAGAATTCAGCTTGCTGATGGGGGCTTTTGTTACGTTCTCTTTTTCAAAAATTTTTTGAATTTTTTTCTTGATAGATTTGTTGGTTTGGTTCTCCAGAGGCAAAAAGTCCTGATCAGTAAGAAAAAAAGTTTATGAAGCACACTGGAAAAATGCTTCTCTCCAAACTAACCACACAATTATTATTGGCAGGATTTTTGCATGGGTTAAGGAGAGCATACGAGCTAACCTGCCAGGAATACAGCAGGTTTCGCTTTCAAAATCCTAGAGTCCCAAATAAATCTGTAGATTTGTTATTTTTTTAAAGGGGGGGGGGCCCCTTAAATAGAAAAAAATTATATATTTTTATAGTGGTGGTTTCAAAAGCAACAATATAACAACCGTTGCCAGAGGAAAGCATGGAGTGAAACTTAACCAGGGTGAAAAAAAGAACAGCAGTCAAACATGAGAATTCCATAATATGGAGCTTCCTTTCTTGGGTTACCATAACGAAATCAGGCCTAAGCTAGCTTTTTCAAGAAAAGAGTTCACCACTTGGTGAAACTGTGGTAGTAAATCAGACTCTGCTATCTTGAGGCATTGTTTTTTTTTCCTTGAGAGATTTGAGTGAGTTGCAAGTCTCTCAAATTGGCTTCGATTTATCGACATATATCGATACTGTTGTCCTTCAGTGGTGTTGGCAAAACTAGGAGACAGCAGCTCAACAGTAGATTTTCCAGTCTGACATTCATCCAAAGAACAAGGCCAACTCTTTGCTTACCAGTCAAAAACAAAGGGATTTTCTACAATGATTTTAAGATGGAGTTACCTTCTTGCAAACGATTCAGAAAAAACGAAGGGGAAAAAAGATCCCTGTTGAAGAAATATGAAGCAGTAGAGGGGCTGAATGAACAAGTCCCTTACTGAGCAAATATTTGAATGAAATCCCAAAACCAGAACATTCAGCTAGCAAATATGCCAGACCAAAGGATTTGAAGAAATATGGAGGGCGCTTCAAAAGATGGAGGAGCACTTCTTTTCTTTTTTCAAATGCGGGTACACATGCAAAACCTTTGAAACCATAGGCATGAAAACACTGGAAATTCTCACCACTGCCAAGGCAATCCAAAAAGAAACTCAACAAGACAATGAAGTTTCTCTTTTGCAATGCACTGTTTCCCACCATGAGTTTCAAACAGAGAGTTTTTTCTTCAGGTGCATTGAGTTCTGAAGGGGATTCTTGCATAGCTTTTTCGAAAATTTTCACAGGTAAGTCGACTGCATTTTTGAGAACCAACCAAAAGAAAAACCATTGAGCGTCAGGTCAAGCCCGATTGAGCACGCCTTGGTCGCAGTTTCTATCAATGGTCTAACTTCCCCCAACTTCCAGTATATCTTTCATCATCGACCCTCGTTTTGCTTGTCGAAGCGAATTGGTTTGTTGGGAAAACATGGACGACGCGACAGGGAGGGAAACGTCGGAGCACCTGGACGAACAGGTCAGGACGATTACAGAAGACTTTGACATAACATAACATAATTACACGCGAAGAAGCCACCCAGCTTCTAGATCTCCCGGTTTCAGTTGTTGTTGAAAGAGCGTGGCAGCAGCTCTCTCTTTCTTTACATCGGCCTCAGGGTAACGCTTTTTTGGAGCGATCTTCTTTGTCGTTTGATTCTTTTGCTTTTGATCGAGGGTAGACACAGTATTGGGTTTGAGGTTGATGGATTGTGGTCATAAATACGGACTTGTGTAATTAGCTTCTATTGCGGAAAAATGTACACCAATGTGAACAGACAAATGTTTGGAACCAAAAAACAAAAACACAGAGCATCAGGCACTAACTGCCAGTAGACCCAAAACTACCCGAACCACGATCCGTAAGGGACAAAGAATCTGCAATAATTACTTGAGGAGTAACAATTTTTTCCAAAAGTAATTGAACCACCCTATCACCCGCTTTAATGGAAAAATCTTCAGAGGAGAAGTTAAAAAGAACCGCAATCAAAGAACCCCTATAGTCACTGTCAATAACCCCAGCACCCAGAAATAACTTGAACCTGGCACAGAGACCCGAACGAATTTCCAACCGACCATAATAACCTTGAGGGATTTCAACCGCCACACCCATATCAACCAGACCGTTATTCCAAGCTGGAATAACATAATCCTGGGGCGAATAAAGGTCATAGCCCGCCGAACCCAAGGAAGCCCGAGTCGGAACTCTAGCAGCATCATGTTTAAGAAGAACCCGCAGCATTGTTCTCCCGAATACACAAGACAACCCTCCGTAAGAGGAAAAAATCCTTCAACATACGTGCAACCTTAATCTGATCAACCCTATTGAAGAGAAAGAAAAGATTGCGACAACGGAAAAACTCGGACCAGCGAATACGCAAAAAATTATATGCCGGACACACATAAAGAAAATGGAACTCATCCTCCACTACCCCAAAACCACACACCCTGCAGAATCGTAATTCCCGCACCACAAGAGGATGTTGTAACCGACCCGAATCTACCTGAAGACCATGAACCCCCGCCCGAAAGGCACAATAAATTTTTCGCAGAGAACTTGTCGAAAGGACAGAAAGGCAATCCAAGAATCGAATATTCCGTTTGATTTGACTAAAAAAATATCGAACATGGGACTTCTCCGACGAAAAAGTCAACCTCGAAAAATGATTCTTAAAATTAGAAGACCACAGCCTAATATCAATAATGCTCTTTCCAGAAAAAGAAATTAAGTGCTCTTTCACCAAAGACTCAACCCTGACCACCCAAGACGAACCACACCTATGTTCATCCAAAAGACTATTAAAAATAGCCTTAGATGGATGTTCCTCAGGAAGAGAAAAAAGTTTATTCCAGAATCTAAAAATTAGACGCCTAAAAAAAAACTCTAAAGGGTAAGTCCCCATATCCGCATATAACACCTCCGTGGGAGCACGCCGAGGCAAATTTAAACAAAACCGTAAAAAAGCCAAATGAGACCGCTCGAGCGAATCCCTCTGTCCTTTAGAAGACTTTGACGCAGGCTCGGAGAAACCAACCTTCGAGGTGTTGGAAGCCCTTGAACCTGACTTGGATGGAGCGCCCCCAGGTTTCGAAGCTGGGCCTCGTTTCTATGGGAACGGGGGGTTGGGGCTTTGGGAGTTCCAGCAGGCGATAATTCACCAGGTAAACACTTTGTGTTGCTGAGCCTTGTGTGTATGTTTTCGAATCAACCCACTTTCCCATTCATTTGCTTTCGTCGGTGGGTTGCAGATGACCGGTTTTCCCGACCTACACTGCGGGGTGAGCCCACGACAAGCCAGCAGAAACCTGCAATGCATGCCCTTCCGACAAACGGAGAACGAGGCTTTCTTTCCAGCACCTGGACTTCAAGAGCTCTACTCTTGTGCTGATGTTGCTTTCTCCCAACAATCACTGAACCCTCCAATGACAGGCTTGAATGTTGCACACCTAACGACCCAAGCAACTCAAACAGACTCACAGGACCGCATCGATATCAAGGGCGAAATTGACGACTCTGTGATTCAATATGGACTTTCAAACCGGAATCTGCATGGGGACGGGACATGGCAGAGCGAATATCACAACTTGGGGCATGTGGTGGAGGAGGTGATGTATCGTAGGGATCTGACAGAGGAGGAAATAGCGAACGACCCGTACGGACTGGGGTTTATGGACTCGAAATGGTCCCGAGAAAGTTCGCACAAACTGGTGGCCCCTGCTCCACCCACTCCAGGAGAGTCTACAAAGGTTAACGTTTTGGAGCAAGAAAAGGGAACAGCGGTGGATTTGAGTGATAATCATACCATCTCGACTGAAAATATCAACCCCAACACTGTGCCCAAACTCGACGACGAAAGAAAAACTCAAGAGACGTCAAAGACATCAGGGAAAGCTTGCAAGGAATCGAAGAGCGGAAGCAGAATGTTTGCTCGGAGCAAGACCTTGAGTGGGTGTAGGAGGTCGAAACCAGTGTCCATCCCGAAAACAAAGCCGGTGGTTACGGCGAGGACGTCCAAAGCCGATTTATCCAAATCTGGCAAGACAACCGCTCCCAAATTCTCTTCGTCTGGAAAAGACCAACCGCTCCATTTCAAACCCAAGAAGGGAGCCAACAACAAAAACAAGGGAAACCAGGAATTCAAAATTACGAAGACTCGAAAACTCGTTTCGTCCGTTCAGCGATCGATTCTGGAGCACGTTACACAGAAGAAAGCGAATGCCATGACTGATATTTCCCTGGAGAAAGGTCTCAGATCCTGTGCGGAGCATGGGAGAGCTGTGAAGGGTGTTGTCGATACCTCCACGAAAAAGACCAAAATTAGGGCGGCACCATCTCACGTGCCTTTGTCAACCTACGTTGCCCCACCCAGATTCAAAAAGAATGCCACCAAGCCAGCTCCTTTCGTCGTCGGCTCCAAACGAAATCCTGGGTTTTCTGGAAAACCACCCCTTGCGAAGGATTTGAAAAAGTATCTTCCACCAGGTCAAGTACCTTTCATCACCCGCTCACCACAAAAATCCAAACTGAGCCCGAAGGAAACTGCTCATACATCGTGCTCCATTGTCGAGTTCCCCGGACGGTCCGTTTTGCTGGACTCGCGGAGCAAGCTTTCTGGGGTGGAGCGTCCAGTGTTTACAAAGGAGGCGGCACTGGAGTTTAAGAACGGTGGATGCTGGAACTGCCCTGTTATCAATTTTGCTTCCATCAGTAAAGTTGCTATCGATGGTCAGAGACAGTGAGGGATCCTCAAGACAGGGAATTTGTGGTTGGAGAGGGTGGAGGGAGGGTGGGTCCAGACAGCTGGGGAGTATTTACGTGCTGGGAAAATTGGAAGGCATCTGTGGAGATTTATGACATTGCTCGTTTGTTCAGAAATGGACTATGAAAATCGTGAAAGGAAATAGGGCATATGTCACTTTTTGTGTTTTATTGAACCATACCAATCGATTCATCTGAAGAATTATGGTTTTATACCGGAAATAAAAATGAAAACGGAAGAAAATGGGACAAGATCCAATCAATGTGTCAATGGCATATTAAGAGTTGGTCTGCATACCAAAGATACGAATCCCCAATAAAGACTTCTATTTATTGTCGATTGAATCGATTCCTGCATGTATCCCAGCACAGCAGCAATTTCAGGCTTGGGCAAAAAGATACATACTGATACATTTCATAGAGATTCGAGATTGGCTGCTGAATGCCTTGAAGGGAAAGATTTGTGACCATCTGGTGTTTCTTCAGTGTTGCAATTCAAAACTTGAACCACAGCACAGAAAAGCATTTCCAAAACCTGCTCAGAAAAAAGTTTTGGATAGAAACATCTCCCTGGGATGTTCCAAGCTAGGATCCAGGAAAAAAAAAAGAAATTGCTGAGGCTGGCGCAAAAACAACGCCTGTGACATACATTGGCGTGGTTTTTGCTGGTGAAGGCAAAACATAAGAGAACGAATTCAGGTTCTCTTCACACAGTGCTTGTGTCAATTGGTTGATTGGGGGGATCAGCCCAACATGGACGACTAGGAAGGTGGCTCATTCGCACAACTCCAGCAGACCGATCAGGTCCCACGATTTTCCCGTCGGAAAGATATTAATATTGCAATTTGGAGTATTCCAACGCGCAATTTTTACCAGATATTAGCCCCACCGTTTCAATCTGCTCACAAGGGCCTCCGGTGGGGGCGAAGACATCGGCTATTTTCACGAAAAGAAAAGGCCAAAGACGTCACAAAGCTGCATCAAGTGTGTGTTGTATATACAATATATTGCGCGACATGTAATCATTGATTTATTGTATTGCGCGACAGTGCTTCACTCGCAGCAGAAAAAAGAACCCACAGTGGATATGGCAGGCACCCACCGTTTAATCAGTCCGACCATCGGCTAATCGGCCACGCCACCCGCGAATTTCATACAGTGAACGGTCGAACGACAAGGGAATTCGAAACGGTTGAACAAAATGAACGGAATGCAAAGAGGATACGAAACGGCTGAAATAAGATCAACGCACTGCAACAAGAGTACACAACTGTATGTTTCTATTTCTGGACGTCATAACCGTTGCGACTCGTGCTTGCGTTTCTCACCCCACCTATTCCAACCGTGAAGAAGAAAAGTTTGGTCCCCTTTTTCGTAAACGATGGAGTCGAACAAAAGAGCTCGAAAGGATCTGACCGTCACCGAGAAACTTGACGTGCTCGATCGATACACCAAGCTTCCAAAGCTCACCCAACAAGAGGCTGCTGCACAACTGGGTGTGTCGAGAGGCGTGTTGCGGGGCGTCCTTCGTGACGAAGAGAAACTTAGGCAAGCAAACTCCAATGGCGTTACAGTTGAAGAGTTTGACGTGTGGTTAGACATCGACAAGGAAAATCCCATCTCTGAGGAGCTGACTCGAGAGGAAGAGTCCACACCAGTGACGACCGAACGGGAGGACGAGCCCGAACCGACTCCGACAAACGCAGAGATGAGGCAAATATTGCGTCGTTTGGTAGTAGGCCTGGAGCGCCGAGGCTACGACAAGATGGAGGAGTACGAGAACGCCCAAGACAAAATCATGGAGTTCCTTCGACAGCGGTCTAACCGCCAGGCGTCTGGGAAAAGGAAAATGTCGGACACCGTATTGTAAAACAATCGTTTACTAAGCCAGGAAAAGCGTGGCCCGAAATGTGGGGGATTAAGCGGTGTCTACTGTATCTATAAAAAAATTAATAAATGTGTTTGCTAATTCAAGTGGAGACGTTTTTAAGACAGGATTTGTCCAAGAACACACTGAGTAAAAGCACTCACTGTCAACTTTTTCTCAACGTGAAGAATTTGAAAATCATTTGTGGGGATACAGGCTTGAATTTCAGCAAATTTAATTGAGAAGAGAGTCCCAGTCCACATTTTAAAAAAAGCACAAATGCATAAATGGCAATAATGGTCCAACAAAGCAACAACATCCATTTTAATAATCTTCGGAAAACGACATCTCCCGCACCCCTCAATCGAAAAGAAACCAAAATGTAAAAATAAAAATATGACATCCACAAACAGAAAAACCCCTTTCCCACTGTCCCCCCATTTTTTTTTTGTTTCATTGATTTTGGGAATGGGGCCCGCCTTCCCTCATGACTGACTGGACAACATTTGTTTTTGTTTTGGTATATTTTTTTATCCGTTCTCCACAATACTGCCCCCCCCCCCCCTCCTCATATGTTACACGGCGAAGAAGGCCGAAATCCTAAATCTTGTTTTCGAGAAAAATATTGCTACCCTAAAAATCAACCGTCGAATTGCAAACGGTATTGGGGCGTTTTTTCTTCTTCTTCTTCTTCTTCTTCTTCCAAATTTCACGCCGGAATCCACAAGGGCTTCCCCCAAGACATACATTGTTTTTTTGTTTTTTTTTTAAGCATCGCATTCATCCACCTTTCCTTGATTTTTCTTTTTTTTCCAAATCGGTGCATACGTTGAAAAGATTTCCTTTCTATTTGAGGAATGTGGTGAACGCCCAGAGCGAAATGAATACAAATTCACTCACGAATGTCGCTGGGGAACTGAATGCCTGGAATTAGACACGCAAAAAATAAAATAAAATAAAATAAATAAATAAAATACTAAAATAAAATAAAGCACTAAAACAAATTCCCCATCGGATTTCTTGACAAGAGAAGACCACAGACTCGAGTTAAATGTGTGTTTGCATGATTTTGACATTTCCTCAAAACCTAGAGAATCAATGAAGTTGAAGAAAGCACAAGAGCCAAAAAAAACCCACAGAAAGAGATATTTTTTTGCCAATGATATCAATACAGCAGGGAGTTTTATGATTTGCTTACCCCAATGGGATGCTGGTCTATTCTGACTCCACTCTGGATCAAACCACCGACAATCGCACCCACAACGAGACCAGCTACGGTGTAGGCTGCCGCTTTTCCTGGAATGGACCAATGACATCATAAAAACATGCAAAGTTTTTTTCCTTTTCAACAAGAGTTCTCAACCCAACAAATGGGCAAGACTGACAAAAACTAACACTAAAATTATTAACGAAAGTTTGAATCATCCCTAGCACCCCTCTCTAACCGCTCCCCTTTCCAATTCTAACTTGATTTCCTAAAACATGCAATAACTACGTACAGGGAATCCCCAATGTATCCATCGCAATATTTCATCTTCTCCGCATCGAGGGTCAGAATGAAACTTCAACCAATATATTAAAATTTAGAATTATTATATTATTATATCAAATATTAAGTAAACAGTTAATATTAATATTAAATATTACAAGACGATTCATATTTCCGATTAAAAGAAAGACCTTTGATGAATTTTCAAGACACGACAAATACTTTATGCAATCGGTGGTGTTTCAACCAAGATAGTGGTGTTTCATCGAGTAGTTTTCTGCATGGTCAATTTTCCCTTACCGAGCCCCTGAATTTTGAATTCCCTGAAGGAATAGACCGACCACCCCACAGCAAGTGCCAGAGGTAAGCTGGGGACGAAATCGTAGTCGCTCGGCAATTCTGGAGCAGCCAAACCCTGCCCCCCCCCAAACACACAAACACAAATCATAATTAACACTTCACCCCCCCTCTTGCCCAGCTGTTTGTAAATACGTATGGCACAAAATCAAGATTGCCATATTGCAAAAGGAAAAAAAGATCAACCTTCTGTATTTCTACTGAGTGTTAGAAAAACCCAGAAAGCAAAACTGAGCGTATATGCATTCTTTTCCCGTCAGGAAAACTGTCTTTGTTGATGTCAGATCAACAGCAAAATCAGAGGGGCCGTTCATGGATTTGTCTGGTTATGTTTTTCCCCACTCTGCAATGGAAATTTTCCTCCATCAGTGCTATTTTTATCACCTGGAGGAGAGCCCAGCTTGCCAATGGAACAAACACGAGGGAATTTGTGAGGAGAATATTGGACGATGGGTTTTCCAAAACAACTCCTGCCGGCAGCTCCTGAATCACCCCGGGCTGCACACACAAGGCAAACCAGAAAACCTTTGCTTTACTTGGCGATATAATAATTAAAAAAAAAATTGATATATATCATGCACTGTATATAACGATGTCCTCCCCTCATCAACTTTTTCGTTTCACAATGGCAATTTTTTTTATTTTATACTTTTCTCCTCTCTGGATGGTGAACGAATCCACCCAGAAGAAAATTAGCAACATATCTCGATACGTTCCCTAACCAGTTTAGAGAATCGAAATGGACAAAGCCTTTTGAAACACATTTAACCCCGCCTTGTGCAAGGCTTTTTACATCTTTTCCCCAGGAAAAAGAACAAGAAGAAAACCCGCACTTACTGTTGACAGTAAAGGGTTTGTTGTAGTGTTCTTTTGGTGTCATTTTTTTTTTCTTGGTATGATTCTGCTTTTAAGAGAGAGAATTTTCCCGTCGATCAAAATATGGCAATGACAAAATGCTGGTACCTGTTTGCGAGGCGCTCGTTTCACATCAGCAAACAGGATTTTGTCCGAAACTTTTTTCTCCCCTGAAATTCTCGCTCGCATGCTGCTCATGAAAAGCAGATCGTAGGCCGTCTCAATCTACCACCCATAAAAGGAAAAAGAAAAACAATAACAGAGGCGTTAACACACCCAAACAATTATTTTAAATTTTTGGAGAATAGCAGGTCAAAATCCTGGAAGCAAGGTGATCATTGCTGCCTTCTTCCAAAAACATTACAATGGGGAATAAAGTTTCACCACCAACTTATTATTTTAGTAAAAAAAACTAAGTCATGATCCCAGAAAAGAAGTGGTGAAATTGTAAAACTTATTCAACCTTGTACAAGACGTTGAGAACTATATATCAAATAAATATAGTTATTTTTCTGTGACGCTTGCGACAGTAATTTAATTTTTGAGATACCCAAAATTCATGAAGTCGGATGAGCCCTCACCTCCTCTATCCGTTTCGGATCCGCGGCCACCTTCTTGAGTTTGTTTTTCGCGGCCAAGATTTCGTCGAAGCGCGTCGTCTCGCTCACCCCAAGAATCGCCCTCGCTTCCTCCTTGGTCATGCTAATGGGAATCGCGTCAGGATTATCTCCAGCAGCTCTCGCTCGGAGACTCCGAAAAGATCCCGACGACGCGTTTCGACAGCGTCCAACATCGCCGGGAACGACCCCCGACGCGAACCCCACCGACGACGGTTTCCGGGTTTCGCTTCTCAGCTTGGGGTGGAGCGAGCAGCAATGCACCAGAGGCGAGATGGATCCCAGCATCGTTCCCCAGGAAAGCAAGTCGGAATCAATAGATGCTTCGTGGTGGTGTTTTTCGCCCGTCGTCTGCTTCCAGCAACAGTTACTCTCGGGGGTGTGACATAGGGAGCGTTTGTACAGTAACCCAGGCGCCAGCGAGGTTGTCGTACGACGCGTGTGCAGATACGACAGCGTGGCGAACACCCCACCAACTATTTAACCGCTGTCACTTTTTTTCGAAAGTCAAGACGCGAGCTCTCAGACAAACGACCAAGCGTGGTCCCCCTAAGCACAACGTTTGAAAACGTGGAGAAGGCACGAATCGAGTTTAGAATAAAAGGAATCGTTTTCCGGGGAAAAGGGAAATCGTCTTCCCCCCCCCCGTGAGCGCGCGCTGTTTTTTACGCGCCCTTTATGAGAAATCCTGACGAGATGAACACCAGTTTCCAGCTGTACAGAGGGGCGAAAGTGGGGGAGTGTTTAATGCAGAGTCTTTTTGAATTGATGGAGACCGAGAAGCTTTCCGAGGAGGTGGCGGACAAGGTTTTGTCGCAGTTCGACAAATCGATGTACCTCGCATTGGACACGCGGGTGGGAACCAAGGCCCAGCTCAGGGGCAAATTGAAAACGTACCGATACATCGACAACGTGTGGCAGTTCGTTCTGGAGGAGGTGTCGCTGAGACTGTGTTCGGGGGGCAGAGGGGGGTCCAGCGGCAGCGAGGTCAAGATGGAATCGTCGAAACTGATTTGCGTGGACAGTAAACTGGTTCTGAAGGAAAAGGAGGAGAGAGAAGGCCAAGAACGGGAAGCGGAACTGTTGCAACAAAAAGCCCTTGAGGTATGGGGGTGAAAACTGATAAACTGTTAAACACCTCATCCAAATCAAACTTGACCCAAGGAATCCAAATCAAACTTGACCCAAGGGTGTGGTGCAATTGTAGAGCTCCAAATTCCCCAACCCATTCCAAAGTAGGATTTCACACTGCTCAACACATGGGGTTTGATTTACACATCCCTTGTTAATTTTGTGGGGATTTACTGGTCAGTTTGTGAGGAAATGAGGGCTTCATGGTTGAGAAGTTTTTCAGAGAAACTATCCTTCAAGTTTTTATTTTTTTCAACAATCCAGGTCAACACGTCTCAGAGGTGGTTCTGAGATAGTGTTGAAAGGAATCTCCCAAAAAATTGAAAAAAGACCCCCCCCCCCCTCCTCCAAAAAAAAAATAATAACAAGGACAACACCATAAACCTTTCCTTGCTTGTTGAAAACCCTTGCAAGCAGAGAAATCAGTGGAACAGGATTTGGTGGTGGCCGTTGGAAACTCGGCTTGTTACTGCGTAGTGGACAGGGCACGTCACAGAGACAAATTCACAGGATTCAATTGTGGTGGTGTCCTGAAGGCCTTTTTTTTTGTGGTCAAAATTAAGAAGTTTTTTGCTTGTGTGCGTGGTTGCTACCCACAGGTGAAACTGGAAGAAACCGAGGAAGTCAGGAAAACAGAGGAGGGCCCTCCAGCACCGATCGTCAAAAAAGAGGACATTGCAAAACCTCAAGAAGGAATGGAGGCGAAATCCAGCATTGGGACCCTTTTATGACGCGTTCGTTTGAGCTCTCTGGTTTATCGTGGGGGAGGAGGAGGACCACCGTTATTCGTTATTTCTTTTCAGAACCTTGAACGAGTTTTGTTTTGGTAGTTTTATGGGGTTCGAGGGTGTGAAAGGGTGTGCCTTCACCCCATGGCTGGGGTGGGGGGATGTCCGTTGTATGTTTGATCAATTCTTTTGGGGGAAAGGAGAAAAGTTTGGGAAAAAGGGGGGGGGGAGGGAGGAATTCGGAGTAGTACTAACAAGAAACTGAAGGTTTCGAGAATTTGGACCTGCTGGGGCAAGGACCTGCTGAGGTTTGCAGGGGTTGTAACCGAGGTGCTGATACGACTAAGGGGGGAGTTGTAGTTTCTTGTGATTTCTTCACTTATTTATTTTTATTGTACACTTTTTTCTCCTTTTTTTTTTTCTTTTTGGGCAGGAGACGGCGGGAAAGGGGTAAAGATATCCCCCTGATGTCGGTGGTTTTCCTGTCCCTGCCTCATTGATTTTTTTCCCAAAAGTAAATCTTCACAGCCAATAACCTCCACAAAAGGAAGTGGGCAACAACTTGATTGCTTAAAGGTCACTCGGCACTATTTTTCCAGCCACCATGTGGGAGAGGGACACGTTGACTTTGCCACTGTCAGTCAACAGTTCTGGGCGCAGACACGGGACAGACAACCTAACCCCCTTTTGACTTTCCTCGTACCAGATGACGTCATGTAGCCCCGTTGTTATGAATAAGATGTTTTAAAACCAAAAGTCCACCCCTGAGACATACAACCCAACCAAAACGAAAAGCTGTGCATGGCGGCTGGCCGAAAATGCGGGCTCTTTTTCTGATATGGGCGATATCATCCCTGTCAGTTGTGCGGGTAAGGCGCGCGATCTGTCTCTGTCTGTAACCGTTTCTGTGTGTCGGTTCGTGAGGCCAGTGGGTCGGCCTTTGTTTCCCCCCAAACTGGGGATGCCTTTGAACCCAAAACAGCATTGACGGAAGCTGGTGGACTCCTTGTAGCTGCCGCCACTGTTATATGCTTTGAAACAGTTGTGTGTGTGTGTGTGTGTTCGTGGTGCAGGTCGCCGCATCTTGGGAAGTCTCGCCTGGGCCTCAAGGTGAATTAGATGGAGCTCCGGTAGGGACTTGAATCAGCAAACGCGGGAACGTTTTCGTTTTTCTCTTGTGGCAGCGACAAGAATATGATCGGTGGCGCTCGATTCGAAGGTGAACTGCAACTTGTATCACTACAAGAATTTCGGGTTCAATCCCTTCAACACCAAGGACACGTTTCCTCCTCAAGTTCTCGACTACAGTCCGACGAAAAACGGAACCGTGGGGCTGGATAGATTCTGGAGGAAAAGCGAGCTGTTGATCTACAACGAGAAAGTCTTTTTGGTCGATAACCTGAACGGTGGCGATGGACTGAGCCTCGTTGCGATTCATCTTCAGGATTTTGCAGAGATATACCGGTGGGGCTTTTGAGGGGGGCTCTTGTTGGGGAGTTGATGTCACTATCTAGCCATTGTTTCGTTGATATTTCAAGAAAACAAATTTGTTAAAATCTAGTCTTTGGCTTTCCAAGATGGGGGACACTTTGGATGTGTGCAGGACAGCCGAATTCCACTATTACAGGCAGAACGATATATCTTCTCTTTTTCACATCGTCGATGGTGTGGATCTGTGGCACTACCTCAAACGTTTCCAAGAGCGTGTATTGGTGCTTGCGCTGGAGAGGAGCAGGATAACACACCTTTTCGCCGCCGAATCGTTGGTTGTCTGGTCAGAAGAGGATGAATACCGTCCAAACAGGTTAGCTCAGAATTGAAACAAAAAAAATCTCTATCGAAGAATGGTTTCTTCTTCCATGGCAAGTTCCGACCGCAAGCAACAGCTCTCTTGACACGTCCCATTACACTTCGCTCAGGACCAAGTCTCGGTGGCGCCTTTGTGTGGCAGATACTTGATCCGATCGTATGACGAATCCACGAGAACGACAATGACGCTGGCCTCGAAGCAGGGGAACGACCACGACATTTCGTATAACCTTCCCAGCGCCTGCGAGAACTGGGTGGTGTCCCAAAAGTTTGATCACAGCACAAACCAGTCGATGATATGGATGTACAACTCTGTCACTGACACCAGTGAGCAGCTCATTGGCTCTTCGGGCGTCAGGAACTACATCTATCCAAAAATCTTCTCCGTCGACCAGGCTGAATCCCTCGAAACCTCAAAATCGTGCGGTGGGTGCGTTTTGACGTGGTTGGAAACTGGGGAAAGCGTCCGTCTAGATGATGATGGGGAGATGGTGGTGCTGACGGATTCTGGTGGTCTGGAGGATGCTATCATTCATAGTCTGGAGTTGCCTTGTCGAAGGTTGGGGCCCCAGCTCACAACGACAAATTCTACTTGATTGAAGTTGGACTTGGCATCTTTACTAGGAAAGCCTGCTAGCAAAGACACGTTCTATTCGAGAAAATTGAAGGGTGCTGTTGTCGTAGGTACATGCATTCGCTCGAGCCAACGCAATGGCACAGGGCAGTCGACCAAAGCGGAGAACAGCAAGAGGATATGGAATTCTCTGTACTCTTAGACTTCATGGCAAGCGGCGACTACATTTTTTTTCTTCTTGGCAAACCAGGAAACCAGCCTGGGTCTGTAGAAAAGTACAAAGTGAGGAGTTTCTACATTCTCACTGGGGACCTGGAAGACATCCGAGAGAGTGTGTCAGACTATCCGTTGTCTTTTCATGGTGCCCATGACCAAGGGCTGTTGATATGGCAGCACCGCCAAACACTGAAGGTAAAGCAAAATTATTTTGAATTGAGCTCTCGTTACTGCCTTCAATAAATAAACCAAAAAAAAAGCATCAGATGTAATTCTCTTGTTGCAGGTTCTTTTACTCTTGAAGATAGGCTTTGTCCGTGACGCCGAGATGACCACGTTTTGCACAATTCTCCAGACATCAAATACGACGACTGCAGCCTTGCACAAAGATATCGTGGTTTGGATGGAATCTGGAGGCGATCAGAATGGGGCTATAAAGATGCTCGACTTGAACAAAGACAATGATTTACTGTTTGATACCGTGGATAGATTTCCTATGGACAGTGATCATATGTGGGACAGTGACAACGACGAGATTGGGGACGCCTCAGATTTGATTCGAGCCAGGTTGGGGAGTTTTCCAGATGTCGCAATTCTGCATTGGCACTCCCTTGGTATAGAATTCTTATGGGGTTTTGATGTCTCAGGGGGAAGTGCAAGGAGTCCTTGCGGAGGGGTGCATGCTTCAGCGACCTGGGACTTCTATACATACTTTGGGCATTTTTCGTCACAATCGTTGCCATTATGACGTGCTTTGGATCCCGATGGTATGCAAAACACAAGGAAATGGTGAAGCAGGCATCCCTGCAACACGAAATGGAGGCCAGAGGTGATCACAGATCTCATATGGAAGGTTTCTCAGTTGTCCATCAAGTACCACAACTGATTGGAACCGTTTCGATGTGTTTTTGATCAGGCAACGCGCCAGATGAACGACGCAACAGTCTTGCCACTGGCGGAGCCCACCGCAACTCAGCAATCCATCGAGAAGCCAGGAGGGGTTCCACGGTCATCGACAGTCGGCGACTCTCAGACATGATTGCGATTGTGAAGCAGGACGATGAGGAGGAGGAGGACCAAGACGGAAAACCAGTTTTTAGTGTCATAAAGTAGGCATCGCCTTGACCTGAAGAAACCAACACTTTCAACTGTTGCATCTGTGGGTGGAATCCAAGTTTTTGCGAGATCCCGAAGCTTTCCCTTCCAGCATGGGAGCAATAATCCGACGCTTGTGTGTAGCTACGTTCAGGGTGGAGCTCATAGAAATGGCGTGCCATGTCGTAGTGTTGTCGATGACCATTGTGAGTTTAGTTATCGCGACTGTTCCATTTTGGTCGCCGAATCCCCCAACACTTCGCCAGCGGCAGATTTTTATGTGGATCGACTTTTTTATCACATACATCTTCCTGGTGGACCTTGTGGTGAGATTTTCGACGCTCTCAGCTTTTAGCCAGCTGCCTTGCTTGGGGAAAAATGAGTTGGGTAAACGCTTCTATTGTTTGCATTGCAGGCGCGTTTCGTTGTCAGGGACCGTGAAGTGGAGCGCACCGTTTTTCAGTTTCTGAAAGGAAACTGGCCTGATGTTCTCGCCCTAACTACAGACATCCCAGGAGTGACAAACATGGGAGCCATCCGGTTTCTTGTGATAACCAGATTCAGGCATGTTTTGCGCCTTTTTAGGATCACAAGAATACTCAAGGTGTGTCGATCTCGCCACCTTCTCCGAGCGAAGCTCTGCGTTTGTACCGTATTTCAAAAACAAAAACAAAAAACGTATTTCGAACGAATTCTTTTTTGTTTGCAGGTGTTCCGTGTGGTGCGGTTCTACCGCCGCTTCACAATGCAAAATTGGTTCATAGAGCTCATGATCAACCGCCCAACGCTGTTCTTGCTCCTGTTGTTGTGTTTGATTCTGATCATAAGTGCGAGCTTCCTCAAGATCCTTGAACAGAACAGGCAGGAAAGTTTCCAGTCGCTCGTGAATACTCTCTGGTTCACACTGGTTACAATCACAACTGTCGGCTACGGAGATATGGTGCCACTGAACGTCGTTTCAAGAATGATTACCGCCGGCCTGATGATGGTCGGAATTGGTATATTGGGGCTCCTCACCGCGACTCTCCTGAAAAAACTGCTGATGGGAGGACAGGTGACGATTTCCGGGACAAAAGAATAGAACGGAAAGAAAATGAACTGAACGTCTGGGTCAAATATAGCACGAAATATATGTGTAGATACCAAAATGTCTCCTATCGATATCGATATTTGAATTGTCACAGCCAGAGATGCCTCTTCGAACATCTTTGGGAAACTTTGTTCATATCATACTAGGGGATGGCAGAAATGGAGAAACGCAAACAGCAGAACCGCGTCAGGCTGGATCTCCTCAAGACCAACGCCGCAAAGATGACGATGGCCTACAACCCAATGGTCACTGTGTATGGAGAGTACTTCTCTAGGTATGTATCATTTGGATCTTCGAGCTTGGTAGGGGAAGTCGTATGCCATCCATTGCTTCTCACGTGCCTTGTTGTATTCAGGATGTTTGAAAACGATTCTCAGATTCGGGAGGCAAACAGCGCTCACAAGAGCTCCTACCTCAACCACGACAAGTCAGTTATGGAAGATACAGTCATGCCCCTCGAGGTAAGCCCTCTGAAATGCTCTTCGCTTTCATAGCGTATCAAATAGGGAAAAGCTCAGTTTGTAGTGTGGGAGTACAACTAAGAAACTGCATGGATCTGTGGGCATTAACTGGCGTTGGACTCTCTGTGCGCTCTGTGACGCTCAGCTGTTTGGAACTTCCAGGTAATGATGGCGCGGAGTGCAACGAAATTCCGTGCTTCTACTCAAGATAGCTCCGCACTCCAAGATCATGAGATTGAAGCACGAAACCGAGGTGCCCGAGAGCGCGACATCCTGAGATCCTTGTTCGACGATCCTTCGGCGCCAGCCATCAGCCCAGAGATAAAACTGCATTTCATTCTGAGGTTTTTCAAACTGGACGAGGGAAAGGATGCGGTGAAAGATTTCGAAGCATTCCACGAAGACTTGAAGCTGATTCTCTTCAATGAGCACACCCCTCAGAACTTGTTCATTGCGCGAGCAATGGCACTTCAAGATGAAATGGACGATAGTGGAAACCTGCCTGTTGGATGGAAAGCAGATCTGAAGGTGGGACACAAATGCAATGCACTGTGTGTGTTCCCCCCCCCCCCAAAACAAGTTGTTCTCGCCATTTCTCATTGACTTCTATTGAATGGTCTGCATTAAACTGTTCAAAGCTGACTCCTCCCCCAAAAAACACAAAGCTGTTGGAATCGCCCGTGAACGACCTGTTGGGCGTTGTTCGCAGGATCCTATCGACAGTGTGCTCGTGCGCATCGAAGAAACCTTGCGCCGCTACAATGTCCACGTTCGCCCCGACTTTCAGGAGATTATGTTGGAGTTCATTTTGCTGGCTTTCATGCACGACCGTGTGCTGAACGCCAGCTGGGCACTCCGCAACTTGAAACACACGGACGGCGCCACCAAAGCTTTCCCCCCCATAAAGCATGGCTGTGTCAAGTCCCTGGGGTTCAAATCCACTTCGTGGAACCTGGAAAGCCAGTTCTCCCGCCAGGTGAGAGCACACCCTTTTGATTCTTATTTTTGTGTGTTGCTAGATTTGGTGGGATTCTGTGTGGAGATCAAAAGATATTCCGTGAAATTGTGTGCGATTCATGCCTTGCCGTGCAGGAGCTGATTCCAAAACTCACGTTCGTGAGCCGCAGAGCCAATCTCAGCTCGACTTCCAATATCAAAAGGAACGAGAAGGAAGCCCTTAAAAAGCTTGTCGTGCCAAAGCTAGCGTCTGTGGTGTCCCGAGTGCATCACCTGCGAAGTATCAATGTCGACCAGGTATGCTTTTTGTTGTTGTTGCTTGAATCGCAAAGCTGTTTCGGGGGGGGGGGGGTCGTGTTACACTGTTCATGCGATTCTCCTGCGTTTCTGCGTTTTGGTATTTTTTTCTCGTAAGTGCCCTCCCAAGATTTGAACAGCTTCCTCTCCTAGGTCAATTTTGTGGTGCGCAACATTATGTTGGGTTTTTCTCACTGGCAGTGCTTCACGTTGCATGGCAGGAGTTCCATTCTGAGTCAAACTGGCTATTGGCTCTGGCCTGGCATGTCTTGTGTTATTTTTGATTGGTCAAGTCAACCTGTTGGGGTCCGTTTAGTTGGGTTTTTTCCATTACTGCAACCAGCATCATGACCGTATTCTTTCTCTACAGGCGGAGTCGAGTGATGCGAAGAGCAAATGGAAACTGGTGAAGCAAAAGTTGATGCCCCCAAGGAGGATATCTCCCACCTCCTCAGAGGAGGATGCTATTAAAGCAACACAATCGCTGAATCACTAATTGAAACTAGGGATTGACGGAGAGAGGGAGAGAGAGGTTTTCTTTTTTCAATGAGCTGCAATAGGGTTCTTTTTTTGTTCCGATGAAGATGTTCATTCACATCTCAAGGAGGGATTCTTGAGTTTAGGTAGATCGTCGTTTTTGTCATGGGCTCGGGATGAATCATGCCTGCCTTTCCACAACAAGTCAAATAGATCAAATCAAGTTGCATCATTTTCAGGTGTGGATTTTCATCCAGGTCTCCCTTTGATTGCATGACATGGATTTTGTTTGTTTAGTTTTTTTATCATACTCTCTCTCCAGATTTTGTGCATTTTTTTGTACATACAAAAAAAAGGAAGATGTTCATCCTTTATGCCACGTAGGTTGGGAACGGGTCGATTTCTGACATGTTGAAAAAAAAAGGGAGGGGTGCTTCCAGAGAGAAAAGCCCCCCATCATCTCCTATCCTTTGGAAATTCATCTCCCCTTGAGCAACATTTCCAGCATCCTCCCTTTCCCGAAAGCTGCTTTTCCAATGCACTTCACCTGACCAATGCACGGAATCACTGTTGTGTCTTTTTCCTGGCTGTAAAATTTCAGTACCCATTTGCTCCTTTGCTCGAGCAAAATCATATTTTTACTGTCGACTCTCCGAGCACTTCTTGGTTTGATACCCTGAAGCCATTCGCTCGTTCCTTTCACCTTTCTGCTGATGGTGTCTTTTCACTGGCACTATTTCATATACGATACCCCTTCCCCCCCCACGTTGTTTGAAATCCAAGGTCATGTCAGGTGGAAATCAGACAGGATTGCCAGCACTTTCCAGACAGGGAAAGCAGCCAGCAGGGCTGACATGGTGTGTACGATGCTCGAAATCGGAGTGTACGACAGGGCCCGATTTGACAATCCTGTCCTTGCACGTGGATTTCTGTCGTATGCCCCTCACCCCAGCGCGCTGCTTGGGTTCCGCTGAGCCATGGCCAAACACCTCGACGCAGTCGCGGAAGCCACGCGGGAGATCGACCTCTTAGTTCTGAGGCTCGAGGAGCAAGGCGCTCTGAACAGCCAGTTCAAGTGCGTGGCCAATTTGGAAGATGCGTCCGCCCCGAACTTCGCCACAGAAGTGGTGGAGCTGTTTCTCAGCAACACGGACGCCAATCTTGGAAAAGTGCGTGCGTTGCTGGACACCGACGGCCCCACCGACTTCGACGAAGTCATGAAAGTGCTGATCCTTATGAAAGGGAGCAACGCGATTTTTGGCGCGGCCGCGATGTCCGAACAGTGCGTCCGTTTCGTGGACTCGTGCAACAAATGTGACGAGGCTGGGTGTCTATCGATTCTGGAAGAGCAGGAGCGTGCGTTGGCATCGCTGAAGGAGCAGCTGCACCTGTTCTTGGCCTTGGACCAGAAGAGGAAAGCCGCAACGCAGGCCAGAGATAGAGGGGGTGGGGGGCCTGGCTCCAGTTAAAGAACTCCAGCGGTGAGGTTCTTTTTTTTACAACGTTTTTCGAGAAAAGCATGTTTCCGAAAAAGGAGAGAGTTTGGAAAGTTGCACTTCGTCTGTTGTCTTCAGAGGAAAACGATCTCCGAAGTGCGTGTTTTTTTTTTCGTAAAACATTTTATTTTTTTGCGTCGTTTTGAGCGTTGCGTCCCGTCGCTGCGAAAGCGAGCAAGCGCGAAAGTGAAAGCGTCTCGTTTGTCCGTCTTACCGGCTTTGGTGTGTTCATCGCGGGAGCTCCGTTGCGAAGTTGTCGCCTCAACCCTCCCACCAGCGTATCTTTCAAAGATTCTATTTCTCGTGGCTGCTGCTGACCAAATTTAAAGTTGCAACGCGAATGAGTGATCACCCTGTCTGTCTGACCTGAAAACAAAGCGAGATCGAGAGTACGGTGCCCTTGGGGAAAACCAGACTCACGGGTGCGTCATTGACGGGGAAGAAAAAACGCCCTCCCCCTGCCAGCAATCGAAAGACGAAACGGAACTGGAGAGAGAGGACGTTCTTACTGAATGAAGAAATGCTGAAAAGTTGTGCTGATGTATGTATGTCTGTCTGTCTGACACAGGTACAAGGAAACCACCTTGTGGTGACACCCGATATTGTGGTGTTTCGTTTACCTATGGCTGGCGGTTCATCCTTTCTTCTTAATGCATGACCCCCTCCCCTCGGGGGATGAGCCGCCGGCCGAAGTGATGGTTTTCCTGGGGATTTGGGGATTATGGTAGAAGTCGTACTATGACTGACGCATGTGGATTGATTTTGGGATTGGGGAGATCTCTTTTGAAACGTCGTCTAGAAATGAAAAAAAAGCGACGAAGAAAGGGAACAAAAAAAAATACGAGAAAGAAAGAAAGATGAGGACGATCGTTACACTTTTAGAAAGAAAAAGAAAAAGAAAAGAAAAAAAAAAGGGTGGGGACGATGGAGGCGCCGTTTCGGCCCATCGTTTTTTTGTTTTTTTTCAAAACCCATCTGGATGTATTTGTTATTGTTTATTGTTTTGCTTGGGGTGCGCCTTTAGAGTGAAAACCAAAAAAAACAGAAAAGATGAGAGAAGAGTGGAAGCCGGAAAAAAAAAACCAGAAAAGAGAAGAGAAGAGATATATAGTGTCTGACATGGTGCAGAAGCTCTCTTTCTGTCTTACTTTTTTTTTTAATTTAGTTTTTTTGCAGAAGATGAGAAGAAGAGAACCAAAAAAAAAAAAGAAGAAGTTTCACAGGGACCCAAAGAGAAGAAGAAGAAGAAAAAAAGGGGGGCAAAAAAAAAAACAAGAAGAAAAGTTATGAGATGTGTTGCAGACTGTACGTATGTGTGAAAGAGAAGACATTTTTTTTTATTTTGAAAAGAAGTACGAGGGGAGGGGGGTGGGGTTAGGGAATCCAGGTTAGGTTTCTGTGTTATGATGTTTCGTTGTTGGATGGGTTCTCCTGTGCTGGGAAGTCCGATAGGGATTTTGAGTCTTTTTGACCTTGCTTTTTGACTACCGACAGCATGACCTTATTTTGGCCTGTTTTTTTTTTGTTTTCTTGGAGCCGTCTTTCAGCTCCTCCTAGTTTTGATTTCTCACACTTCTGCTGAAGAGATGCTGAAAAAGGGTGATGTGGGGGAGTTGATAGGAAGCTGCAAGAAAAAAAAGGGGGAAAAAAAACACCGTTTTTTGCCGTGGTCCTACAGTTTTGTCTCGATGGATTTATTTCCGATTTTGTTGCGCTGATGGAAAAAAAAAGGAGGGAGGAGGCTTTGAGCAAAAGGAAATTTCATCGAGGATGGTTATGTTTTTTTTCGCAGGCGTTTTTTGGGTTTTGTTTTTGGTTTTTTTGGTGGCAGAAGTTTTGGTGGGGTTCTTGAAATCTCGAAATACAGGCTCCGTTACGGATTTTGTTGGGTTTTTTTTCTCATGTTGTGGTGATGGGGGAAGAGCTATGCAGCCATGCGTGTGTGGTGTATGTGTTGTTTTTTTTTATTTGTATGTGGAGCAGTGCCCAGAGCTATTTTTGAAATCGAGGAAGAGAAAAAGGTTTCTGCAACGTTTGTGTTTTTTTTTATTATTTTTAAAGATGATGTGGTTCCCTTGTTCAATTTTTTACTTTTTTTTTCTGTGTTTGCTCAACATTTCCATACTTTGACAAAGTGCAGCAGACTACAGTTCAATGAGGCTCCCAAGTCATACCTCGACTTCTTGCGATTTCGCTTCAAGGTTCTAAAATGGCTAAAGCAGTTGTGTATTCTTTTCCATATGCTGCACCCCCCCCCCCTTTCTCGGACTTATTCGGAGCATTATTATTATTATTATTATTACTAACTGTTGCCGATTGCTCTCCCAGTGTCACTATCTTTCCTTGAAAACTCTTCAATTAAATGTAGTTCACGGAACCACACTACTCTGGTTATGTAGGGAGGAGTTGGAACTCACCCCCATCCTCATTCTCGGCTAAACTTTAGTCAGGCATGCTGCTGCATTTTTCTCAGCCAGGAGAAATGATGTAACAAAGGGAAACCATACAAAAACCATGAATAGAGTTTTCATTGGAACCCATTGCGAAATCTTCTTTTATCTGAAACAAAGAAGCCCAAATTCTTTTTAATTCTATTCCTGCCGCATTTTTTTCTGTTCATTTTCCCCCTCTTTTTTCTTTTACACCCTTCGTTTTTTTTTCTTTGTTTGAAAAAAAAGTTTTTTTTTTCTTTTTTTCCCTGTTTTGAACTGGATATGGATATAACAGCAGACGACCACACAAAGCAAACGAAAAAAAAAAAAAAAAGCGCGGAAAAAAAAAAAAAAAAACCACGGCGACCATCTCGAAAAACACATATCTGACAAATTTCTTTGGAAATGACAATCCTTCTCTATTTTCTTTTTTTCTTTTTTTTCTTTTTATCTCCCCATTTCTTTTAACAATTTACCCCCTTTTTTTATCTTTCTTCCCCATTTTTTTTTCTGTTTTCCTCTTCCCCACATAAATCCCTTTATGAGCGCTAAAAAACTATTTAAAACAGAAACAAAAAAAACGAAAGACGAGAAAACGCATTAGACATTTTTTGAACAATAACCAAAAAAAAAAAAAACAGAAGGAAAAAAAACAAACAATTTGTATGTGTTTTTCTACTCTGTGAACACATAGTGTCTCAATATGGTCGGTCCAACTTTTGGCCGATGTCCTGCCACGGCTTTGAATCCTGTTTTCCCCAAAACCCTGTCGCTCCAAGTGATCTCCACATGGCGAGAGGCGTCATGCACCATGACTTCCACAGATTTTTTCCCACTTGAGATTGACTTGTTCTTTAGTTGAAGAGATGTGTAGATGCTCTCCATTCGACCAGGGTGCTTTTCGCCACCATACCCCTATTTAAAAAAAAACACATATGGAATTCTTAGGGTCAGCATCGTCCAGATTTTGATCCAAGGAGAGCACAGGTATTTCGTTTTACCGCTCGTCACCTTGTGATCCACTTGAAAAAAAGTGAAAAGAAAAATGGAGATCGTAACAGAATTCTGATAGAATTGTAGTCATTCCCCCCCAACTTTCCTTTGAAAGTTGGATAAATCTATGCATAATTTTTTATCAGACAAATCTTAGAATATGTTATATGAAGAACTTGAAAGTTGATCATCGATAAACTGACAAGATACACCTATTTATATTTTTCTCCACTTGTCATTTTCATGACGCAGCCCTTCCCCTGCTAATTCCCAAGGGAATGGAACTGGGGGCACTTACAGCCAATTCTGTTCCAACCTCTTAGATACATTCGTGCATTAACTTTCACACTTTTTTTTTTGGGGGGGGGGGGGGGGGGAAACAGAGGAAGAAATAAGCAGATTGAATCAATACCTGGGGTGCATCCACAATAATAATGTCCCAATTCGTATTTTTCACAGTGGATGGGAGATCCACTAATAATTCGGCGTCCGTCAGCTCCTTTCTCAAGAGCGCATCTGCCTCTCTCATGTTGTGCTTATAAGGGACCAAGTAGGCCTCGATTCCCACGATTTCCTTTTTCACCAGTTCAAACCACTCGGGGGTGCCTTCCAGAAAAACGATTCTTCCGTGGCCAGCAACCATTTGACACCATAATCGAGCGTCGAAGCCAACCCCCCACATCAGCATGTCACAGCCCTTGCACCTGATTTTTTTCAAAATGAATTCGAATTAAGAAAAAAAAAAAATATACATCACAGGGGAAAAAAAAACCCAATAATTTTGAAGAGACACTAAAAAACATGGGCAGAAAAAAAAAAAAAAAAATACTGACAGGTTGATGGACTCACTTTCGCTCACTCTTTACTCAAAGTTTATTTGTGTGTGTGTTTGTTTTTTTTTGTGTAGGAGGGGTTTTCTGGGGTGTTATCTGCTCATTTATTTAAAACCCTTGCTAGTTCCCTTTGGGACGAAGCATGTGTTCCATTGAAAGAAAACAAAACGACAAAAAAAAAAGATAGAAATGACCATGGCATCCAAACGGAATTCAAAAAAAGAAAGCTACTGCTGAAAAACCTGCTCCCCTTTCTCACGTATTTTCGCTTTCCATGGGAGGGTTTCTCACGCATGGAGGTCTGAGGTTCCTTTTCTTTGCTATTTATTTCACACAGTTTCACACTTCCGTTTCAGCATGATAGTGCCTCCACCTGTGCAGCGCCTTGGTCACTTCGATGTACTGCTCATGTGACATTTGCCCTGGATTGGTGTGGTAAAGCACCCCTGCTGCGGATATCCACCGCACTAAACTGTGCGATAGCTGGGGTTGGGACTCCATCACCAGTTCCGCATGAGCGCTGTCCACAGCTTGCATGAAGTCATCTCCACGAACCTGTAGCTTTTTCGATCCATCGCCCACGACTAAAATAATAAAAAAAAACAAGCAAACCACCATATGTTTCATCAGCAACTTTTAATAGAAAATCACAAAGGGGGAAAAAGGGGGGGGGGGGGAGGAGCATCTAGCTTCCTCCACATACAGTTTCTCTCCCTTTTTTTTTGGTATTAGGCGGACTTCTTTTGGCTAGCCCTAGATATTTCGTCGACACTTTTTTCAAATTCAAAAAGCATTTTTGTTTTTTTCTATTTACAAAAAAAAAAAAGGTTTCAGAAGGTTACTTGTCAAAAACTCCCCCCTCAGCTGGCATCTCTTTTGTCCAGACTGACGCTCAAGTCTGAGGGTTTTGAAATTCTGAGAAGACACTCAGAAAAGAGAAAAGATGAGGCAGTTGCTTGGGCATCCCTAGGTTTTCAGTTTTTTTCCATCCGTACGCATATATGCGCTCTCTCTTCTCCAAAGTATTCAGTTTAGGAGAATAAATAAAACATAGACGTCTACGACGTTCGATTATTTCCCAGACAGACGCAGCCCAACAAAGAAGGTCGGGAACACCAGCGCATTCCAAGAAAAGAGATTCGGGTAGGGAGGATATCTCCTCAGTTTCGTACACACGGTCTGGAGCGGACAGACGAACGTACCCGTTCCTTTTTTTTTCAATTTTTTTTTCGCCATCCGTTTCTGGAAAATCAGAAAAACGACAGCAAAAAACAAAGACAGTACTTCGTCGCTTCACACCCACCTTTCAGCAAGACCTCCGCCGCAGAGGCGAACTCGTCTTCGCACGACAACAGGAGGGGAGCCCACTCGGGTCTCCTCAGCTCAAGGTAGAGCGCTTCGCGCAAGTCCGCGCCTCTGCCGGTCGACTTCGCTTTTTCCCAAATGCTCGCATCACCCACCCATGCCAAGTCTTGCCCACCCTCACAGGACACCAATGGCAAAGTCACGGCCACCGCCGTGCTGGAACCCGCATAGCGCGTCACTCCAAGGATCACCACCACCGTACCCACCAACAGAAACACCACCAGTCGGTGCAGAGAGTTCATAACGGAGGGAAAAGGAAAAGAAAAAAAAAAGAATCCCAACCGTCCGCGGCTCCGGCTCTGAGACGTCACTGAGACGCACCCCTTTTTTTCCCCTGTGTAAAAAAAAGCGATGTTCTCGAGCGCCCGACGCAAAGCTTTTCCTGCGCAGAAACTGGATAGTGAGTGGGGGGCAGGTGGGTTGGAGAAGCTGGACTTGTTTAGGATACTTCCTATGTTGGGCTCAACCCATTCATCAGCCACACAATGCTTTTTTGCGCGAGTGACTGTCCACGAGAAAAGGTCATCTGTTCTTTCCCCAAAACGACATGCGGCTGTTGAAGTTCCCCCTCGTGCATCCGCTCGTGGAATACGAACGTGTGAGGGTTTTATTTCCGTGAATCGAGAAACTTAAGTAAGGCGCCCAATCACTCCTTGCCAGATCCCACTCGACCTCAACCTCGCATGGCGGGAGTAAGTTCACCTAACTAGGCTGAAGGGTGTCGAAGTTGTCTTTGGATGGCTGGGGTCGCCCAGCTGGCGTGAGCTCTTGGGAAACTGAAACGCACAGGGAACACGGAATACAGAACTCTCCTCTGTCATAGCCTCCATCCCGCGCCTGGCCGCCACAAGGTATGAAGTGTAGAAAAGTGATGTGCGTTGTGCTTGCCAAAACTGCGCTAGATTATCGATTTTGACGCCACCAAGGTTCCCCAGATTGACACCCGACGCCTCGAGTCCGGGGAATGTGACGTTCTCCCCGTGCTTTTTCGGCAAGAGTGTGCCGAGTGCGTTCCTGTGTGTTCAGCGTTGGGGCGCTCGATATCACCAAACAGTCGAGAAGTGCCGCCAATGTGGGACGGGTATACCCACTGTACGTAGAGCGCGCGGGGTGCACCCGCAAGCGTATTTTGGAGTTTGCGGCGTCTCAACGTCATTACTACAGTATGACGTGGGAAAATGAGGATGACTGCATCAGCCACCAGAATTCCACATAGCAACCCACCAAGGCGAACGCCTGGACCCCCAACCCACCAACCATCTCTTAGCTGTTGGTGTAATGTGTCCCATCAAGGTGTCATAATACAAGGGTGGGCGTTCACTGTCCAGAACAGTGCAGACAATCAATATGTTGGAAGGCTGTACCAAGTCCAGTTCCTACTCTCCACCTTGTCTTTTTTCCTCGAAAAATCGACCCAGAAAAAAACTTCTTATCAAAAATGAGTTTGATCCCGATTGTAAGGGAAGGAAACTTGGACCTAATATGGCAGAGCCAAAAACACTCATCACTGCTAGAGTTTGGGACATCCTCGCACTCGTCACCCACCCACCCTGCCAACACTGGAACAAAAAAGTACATGTTTCGATTTGATTACAATGATATCTGACCGAAATAGAACCAGAGAAGGAAAATTTGCACACAGAAGAAAAATATTACAAGGAAAGAGTCCGATGAAGTATTAATCGATTCCAGGCTTTTGCATCAGCGAGTGTAAAAAGCGAAGGGACCAGCTGTTCGATTCACTCTTTGCTGTGATGGGGAAAAAAAGTAAATTATGTAAGGACTACAATGCAGGCAGTTCAGTTACATTACCCATCACCGGTCACTGCCTTTCTTTTTTCACACATAAAACCACGAACTGAAGGACACAGCATTCATAACGGCTGAAACGTTGGAACAGCGTTTTTCTTTTCTTCTTCTTTTTTCTGTTCATTCATCCACAACACACAGAAAACATCGCCATATCAGAAAACTCATTTTTTTTTTTTGTACTCTCTTCCCTTTCCCAAAAACCCCCAAACCCACCCCCCCCCTTCGGCCAATTCAAAACATTTTCCTTGCTTACTTGAAATGATTCCAGCTAACTGGTCATTCCACTTGGACACACACACACACTTTCATGGAAGGCAATGATGTATTTGAAAAACAAACAGCGCTCACCAACCCTCTCTGAGATACAGATTCTTCGCACACCCCTCAAGAAAATCCATCCCTAAAAATGACCTCCCAAACCCTTTTCTTTTTTTCCAATTGTTTTACCCTGCCTTTTCCCCCCTTCCTTTAAAATTCTTTTCTTTTTCCCCCCACACACTCATCTGTTTTTCCTTACACTCTCTTTCACTTGTCTTGTTGGGGTTAGAACAGCCTGTAACTACATGAAAAGGATTCTTTCTGTTTGGTCTGCGTCGACTTCGGCCAGTCCCTATTACCCAGCCCACCCAAACCCCCTTCTCACTCTTTTCAAAAGAAACACAAATAAGAAAACAAGAAAAAAAAAACCTTTTTTTTCTGGTCCTATCCCCCTCCCCCCCCCCCTCAAAACATAAGTCCCATTTGTAACCAGGCATTTTTTTTTTCCCTTTCTTTCAGCAAAAATTCACCCCTTCGAGGTCGCACCGAAACTTTTCAAAAATAGGTACCAGGAAAAAAAAAGGATTTCTCGAGACAGCTTTCCTTCAAGTTGCTTTTCTTTTCTGTCCTTCCCACCTCAACCCTTTGATTTTCTTTTCTGTCTTTTTCAACCCTTTTTTTTTTCCCTTCCAGCTGAAATGAAACCATTCCCTCAGATTGACACTCATAGTTCTTCAAACCGATATCCCTTCTTTACATCTCTTTTTCTTTCACTTTTTTTTCCAAAACCCAATCATATCATACCAGCCAAGCACACTCGCTTCCCCCAACCCCATTTTCACTCTTTTTTTTTGTTTACTTTGTGTTCCTGCAGTTCTGTATGTTCGAAAACAATTTTCCCCTCACACCCCAAACCCTTAAACGAATTTCCCTTGTCGCTCTCGGAGAACCCTTTTCTTTCTTGCTTTTTTTTTTCTTTTTTTTTTTTTTTCTTTTTTTCTTTTTGTTATGAAAGCTTCGGGCTTCTCACCTCTTACTCAGCCCATCGCGTACTTTCGAGTCCATTCGCGAGCGGTGTCTTCGTACCTGTTCCTGTCGGTTTTGTATATGTGGGCAATTTCCGGGACGAGGGGGTCGTCGGGATTGGGGTCCGTGAGCAAAGAGCATATGGACAGAAGTACCTGTGTTCACCACAGCACCACCACGATTCAACTTCCCTGAGCGTCGACGTTTTGTCCGCAGCGAGACGCTGCTACCGTGGAGAACAGAAAAGATATCGAAACAGAATAGTCTGATCGTGGGGAGTCTCCGTGGAGGAAGCCAAAAGCTTGCCAAGTTGAGATAAAATCGGGCAATAGGAGCCTGGGCCGCGCTCAGCTTCCCAGCAAACGACAAGAGAGTGAGCAATCAAAAACAACTCCCTTCTTTGATAGATTGCTGGATTTCCAAGCTGCAAAAGGGACTATACCACACAAACACTTCCAAAAGCGTTCTTTCCCTTCCGATCGAGAGTTGCTCACCTTCGATATGGTCAGGGCAGGGCTCCATTGCTCCTTCAGAATATCGAGACAGATGTTACCTTGGCTGTTCACATTGGGATGGTAGACCTTCGTTTGGAACGTAACCTTGGGAGGCTTGAATGGGTAGTCTGGAGGGAAAGTTATGTTCACAAAGAAGACTCCACCGGTGTACGGGCTATCCGCGGGGCCCATGATTGTCGCCTATCGTGAAAAGCATCGATCAGCTCAAGCAGCACGTCAAAATTAAAGGCCATCGGGACGACCGTGGCGAACTTTCCAGAGCCACTCCATTTTTTTTGTCAAAAACGAAAGTTGGAAAAAAAAACGTTCCACAGCGTCTCAACGAACGGCCCGAAACGCTGCGTGTCGGAAATTCACGCCGGGGGAAAACAAACTACAGCTCTTCCCCCACCTGCCAGTGGAACAAATCATCTTGGGCAGGACCAGCGCTGCACGACGTCGGTGGGTCTCGCTGAAGGTCCTGCCAATACGGAGAAAAGCAACAACGTCAAATTTTCGACCACCACCCTCCGAAGAGACAATCAAACCTAGAAATTCCGACCAGCGACAAATCCGAGGCCGACGATGCACGTCGCACCGCGAGCGGTATACTTTTCTTTCACCAAAAAACACGAGCACCAGCGAGAAATAAACCAGAACGTGAATAAAGAACACACGAAAAAAACCGGCCAAGAAGCGTTCGCTCCCCACCTGCAGTTCCTTTTGAATTCTTTTCGAAGCCATATGCTTTACACTCTGTATGCAACTCTTTCGTGTGTTTCGGTGTTTTTTCCCCCTCTGCTGTTGGTGCCGTCTATTGCTTAATGAATCAGCTGTTCAACCCGGACTCCTCCAAGCGATGTGGTGAAACAGTTTCTTTCCAAAAAAACGAGCCCGGTTGATGAACTCAAGACACTGACAATGGTGCTATCAATCGAGGCAGGAAACCATGGGGAACTTCCAGAACTCAAATTGGAAGCTCGTCAGACCATCCCACGATGCGACCGCTTTTCAGTCAGACATGCGGTGATAATCGTACTAAGTGTCGTACGACCTGTTCCTCGTTGCTCTGTTTTGTGATGGCCTCTTTTTTGCCTTTGTTGGTTGGCAGTTTTGTTTTGGAGGGGGAGTTCTTGGCTGTTGGTAGTCTTCAGAATGCAGAGGCAAGCAAAAGCATGTTTTCTGTGTGGGAATGTTTGAAAATCCAAGGGCAGACTGAAAGGAGCAGGCTGTTGGATGATGCTGCCATCCCAGCAAACATTGTGTCAGGTTTTGTGATGTTGGAACCTGATGAAATGGGCAGGTGAACAGGACTTGAGAATGTCCCCCCCCCCAAAAAAAAGGAACTTTATTGGCCAACAGTCTTTCCCAACACTTCTTCGACAGATACCCTTGACGAAATGCTAATTTTCTGGTCCTACCTTCCCTCGCTTACAACTTGGCCGCCTTGGAGAAGTGTCCAGTGCAATCAAGAAGTGGCGGGGAAGCTATTCTTGAGCACCAGTTCAGTAAATCGTTTACGGTGAAGATAATGTGTGGTGTTGGGAATTTGATTTCAGAGTAGCCTTAATTTCTGTAGATGTGAACTAAATTAGTTGATGAAAGGAGAGATCTTGAAGTATAAGTTTGGAAAGTAGGATTGTGTCCGGGAACAATTTTCTGTAAGAAAAACACTTGTTCGAAAACCAGGCCAAGGTTGCGATATTAACATGGTTTCGGAGCTGGTGTTATCACTGCTTCTGATATCCGCCTTAGGCCAAGCCTCGGCGTATCCCCTTGTGTGGAAAACACCCGCTGTTTCTGAAAAAGTCACAGCCATTCAGAAACTGGTTGAGGAGTATGAGAGCCTGGGTCACGAGACAAAAGAAGATAAGGAAAAGGTCTCGCTTATACTAGAAGCGGCCCAGAGCTTAGTTTGGGAACGTCGGAGACGAAGAGCACGAAAGGAGGAACCTCCGTTATTCTCACTTGAATTTCTACAGACGGTGGAAAAAATACGGTTGTTGACAGCTCGGCTGAAGCATAGATCAGCAGACTTGGGTTTACTCGGTTTGGGACTTACAACGAGTATGTTGGCATCTTACTCCCTGAAAGTGGCGAAAGTGCTGTGGAGGACCTTGTCGGACTGGCGAAACAAACGCTCACCTAGCGTGTGGGCGGCGGAACATAAGCATGGAGGAAAAGACTTTCGAGCGAAAGGAGGAAACCGACGTGGGCTAAGTCAGGAAGACATGGAGCTAGTGCGCCGACTTTGCACCCTCCTCAACACGACTACACCACCGGTTTCGTCTGCTGAGATGAGTTCCCAAGAGGAATCGAACCTCAACACAGCCAACGGGAACAGCGGACCCATTACCTACAAGCAACTCCGCGTAAGAATAAGACTTGGGGAGGATCCTAAGCTTCACGACGTACTCGTCGACTCAGGGTCGACTGTGAACGTGTTACCTTTGGCCTACGCTAAGCGGAATGGTCTTGGAATCCAGCCGTCAACCCTTTCCGAGTTGTCTGGGTTCAATGGAGCGAAAGAAAAAGTCGTCGGCGTAATACCCATGGCGATAGCGGTTGGTCCTTGGGAAAGTAGAGAGTCCTTTGTCGTTGCTGCTTCAGCCCGTCAGATAATACTGGGTATGCCTTTCCTGAGCCATAGGCAATTGAGCGTGGATTGTTTAAAAGAGTGCTTACGAAGTGTGGACGGGAAAACGGTGGCTTGTCACGTGGTCACTCACCCAGCGGCAAGTGCACCACCCATCGCCGAAGCTGACCTGCCTTTCCCGGCCCTTTACCCACCGGTTGTGGAACCTCCTCAAGCTGAACACTTTGGAAGTGGAGGCGAGGTATCGACTGTTACGCTGTGTGATGATGAGTGTGATGGAGAAGGAGACGGAGACGGAGACGGAGACAGCACACAGACGTCTGGCCAGGACGCAGAGGAGGCCATGGGATCTACTGTTTCGACTAACCCTCCCGATTCTGACCCCTCTTCCTCTATTTCTGTCGATACTCCTATGACCGAAAACAAACTAGATGTTCCACTCGAAGAGCTGGCATCGGTACAGGAGCCAGCGGAACAAGAAGTCCCACCGCAGGATATGGAGGAAGAGATCACGAGGGTGGAACAGGAGGTCACGGCAGCAGAAGTCGAGTCCAAGGAGATCACGAAGTCGGAACAGGAGACCATGGCGAAAGGAGTTGCGAAGTCAGAAGGGGAACCTGCAGGAGACACAACCAATCTTTTTCGATCCCAGCCACTGGTCACTGTGTACACGGCTGCAAACAAACGAAGTCAAGCCAAACGACTTCGTATTTCTCAAGGGCGCATGTACATACCTTTGGGCGGCTCGGTTGTCCTGGGGCCTCGGATGTCAAAGACGGTCATTCCTCCTTTCCGTATCACGGGAGAGGGCATCTGCGGGGTGCTACCTATAGGACAAATCATAAATGTGTTTCACACAATCACATTGGGAGGAAATGGAGCAGTCAGAGTCAAATTACACAATATGAGCAATGAGAGTCGTATGCTCACAGGCATACTATGGATCCGACACCGATATGTCGGCGTCCGACTTTTCCGATAACCGATAAAAGTCGGCCTCAGAAAGCGCCGATGTTGTCGGCGCCCGACTAATTCGGTCCGACATCGCCGATGTACCGATATAATCGGCCCGACTGTAATAGATCGGTCCGACTTTTCCGATAAGTAACGGCCGATCATCCAATTCTACCTTTGAAATTAGATCGGATCGGGATCGGGATCGGCGTTTTCCGATCAGATCGGGAATTTACCGATTTTATCGGATTTTCCGATCATCCACCGACCCCGATCCGATCATGATCGGAATGTCGGGTGACGTACAAAGTGACCCCCGCAGGGTCCCCAGAACCCAAGGGAACCGAATGGGATTCGAACACCATACCGCACGGTGTCGAACCATCTACACTAAGCATTAAGCCAAGCGGACCACGGTGGATTCGTGGCTGTTGCAATAATATACCTTGATCTTTTTGTAATTCTGTAAAATTAGGGTATATTATTGCAACAGCCACGAATCCACCGTGGTCCGCTTGGCTTAGTGCTTAGTGAAGATGGTTCGACACCGTGCGGTACGGTGTTCGAATCCCATTCGGTTCCCTTGGGTTCTGGGGACCCTGCGGGGGTCACTTTGTACGTCACCCGACATTCCGATCATGATCGGATCGGGGTCGGTGGATGATCGGAAAATCCGATAAAATCGGTAAATTCCCAAATTCACCGACTTCGCGCCTTTCATGCCGATCATGATCGGACGACTCCGACTAACGCTCCGATCATAAGATCGTACCGACTTTTAGATCGGCCGATCCTGCCGATCACGGCCGCGAAGTCAGATCGGATCGGGGTCGGGATCGGGTGAGCCGACCTTTAATCGGGTCGGACGCCGATCCCGATTAGTCGGTCCGATCATGGCGCCGATCTCCGATGATCGGGCCGATAATGATCGGAAAAAAAAAATCGGAAAAAAGCCGACTTTTTTCGTATCACTTAGTAATAGACGTTAGTGAAAATCCGATCCCGATCCGACCCCGTTTAGACCTATTTATAGCAGGCCGATAATTGCCGACTGTATCCATAGTATGCTCACAGGCAAACTCTGCTTAGCAGCAGTCCTTCTGAAGAGGAATACGAGATTGTCATGGATCAGTGAAGAGAGTTTGTGCATGGTTGAGCATCAGTTGGCACATCCCACTCCTCCGGATACAAGACAAAACGAGTGGGATGTCCCTATTTCAGACTTGGAAAAGGAATGTTTCGAAGGGAAAGGTGGATGTAAAAGTGCATTGACTTATGGGACAGTTTCAGCACCACCACTTACCCACAGCTCAGCAGCTCCCTCTGAGGTGAATCCTCCTTCAGATCTTGACTCCTCCTCTTACACACGATTGCTTGGATCAGGCCTGGATACAGGATGTTGGGCAGCTACACCAACTCTTCCTGCAATCTTGGAATGCACACCTGTCACATCAAAGGATACACATGGAGCAACAAGGTCAAAAGATGATATGACTACACATCAGCCACTAGTTCATGTGCTGGCATACGAAATGGAGTCACCTCGGGATACCTTAAGAACGGTTTCAGGAGAATCAGTTGGGGTGTTGCAAGGACATTTTGGATTATCGGAATTCACTACCCAGGGAGTTCCCTCTCCTCCTTCAGCCCCAACGACTCCCCACATGGATGGAAGTTTACAGCCTGCTATGGGGACTTCTTCTGAAAACAATCGATTCAATACTGGAAAGGAAGCAGCAGAAGTATCTTCTGCAGCTCCTGAAGTTTCGAAACAAAGTTCTGGATTATCGGAACTCACCTTCCAGGGAACTCCCTCTCCTTCTTCAGCTCCAACCATTCCTCACACAGATGGCAGTTTACAGCTTTCTCTGGGGATCTTCCCTGGAAGCTCTCCGATCAGTTCTGGAAGGGACACACAAGGAGACCTTACTGCAGATCCAGTTGAACAACATCCACATGCTGCAGCATTTCTGGGAGGACACGGAGGGAGGTCAAAGGCAAACCTGAATGTGCCTGCAATTCCACCTCCAACTCCAGAAGCTGCTCAGCTCCCCTTGCGAATGGATAAGGACACCTGTGGACAGACAAAGGAAAAGTCGGGAACCGGAAGGAACGAAACACAAGGGAAACTGGACAAAGCAGAGCAAACAAATGGAATGAACTCCCCTGAGGATGCCTCCCTACTCCAGCACTGGACATCAAAGTTTCCTGACGTCTTCACTGACGACCTACAGCACATTCCGAAAAACAAGTGGAGTAAACGACTTCGCATATGCCACAGGGAAATAGACTGGAGGATTCCTATGCACAGAATACCTTTGTCGTCGACAGGACGACGATATCATCCTACTGGCATAGAGAAACATGAAATCGCGGAGTTCATGGGAAACCTGGAACGCAAAGGAGTAGTGGAGCACCTCTTACCTGGACAGCGCGCTCATTTCTCCCCAGTTTTATTCTTGAGGAAGCCGTCGGGGAAACTCCGCAAAACCGTCGACTTCAGGACGCTCAATGGCTATTCTCCTCCCTGGGGTTCGTCATCTCTGAATGTGCGTTCGGTGGTGGACTCCATCCCTGCGGAATGGACGACGTTTTCGGTGCTCGACCTCTCTGACGGTTTCTTCCAATTGGAAGTGTGTCCCTCCCTTCGCCCACTCTTTGGCTTCGAAACGGATGTGGGACGCTATTGGTACCTACGCCTTCCGCAGGGGTGGAGTTCGTCACCAGGGTTGTTCCATGAACGCGTGAAGTCCGTTTTGGAGGGGAAGGCTGCCCGAAATTTCGTCGACGATATCCTAGTAGGGGGAAGAAACCGCGCAGAGCATGACCTCCACCTTCGCCAAGTTCTGGAACGCCTTCGCGAGGTCGGGTGGTGCGTAAACCCCTCGAAGGCCCAAATCGCTCGCTCGGAAGTCCAATTCCTCGGCTACACCCTGGGTCCTGAAGGCATCTCGTTAAAACACTTCCTGGAGCAACAGCGCACAAACTTACCTCCTATCCGCTCTCCCAGCGATCTTCGGAAGGTCCTAGGGCTCTTCAATGTCTCGCGCGGAGTGTGCCCAGGCTACAGCGCATACGTGGAGCCCCTACAAGCACAGCCACCAAACACTCCTGGAGAAACGTTGGATCAACTGGCAAAAGAAGCATGGACGAAGATACTGGAGAACAACATTTCACTTACGAGGGAAGAAGCCTCCACTTTCCACCTCCAAGTGGATTGGTCGGGAACTGGGCGAGGCTACGTGCTCTTCTCGGGACCGCCAGAACAAGGAAGGGTCGTCGCGCTCAACTCCCAACGGCTCACGGGCGTTCCTCCGTCCAGCTTCTTGGGCGAACTCCAATGCCTCGCCTGGTCCCTGCGCGATGTCATGCCTTTGGTGGGAGCTCGACCTATCGTGGTTTACACTGATTCCCAAAGTGCTTACCACCGCTTACGCAATCCTCCTGGGCCAGACCTCATGTCGGACCTCCGCGCTGCTCGCCTCGTCGCTTGGATTTGGTCACACTTCCCTTCTCCTGGACGCATGCGAGTGGAGTTTCTGGCAGGCGAAAGCAATCCCTGGGCTGACCAACTGTCGCGATGGTTCGCGAAGGAGGACGTCCCAGTCGTCAGCCCTATCCAGGTGTCGCCGTCTCGTTCTGCACTGGAAGCTCTTCACTCGGACGGTCACTGGAAGTCACAAAAACTCCAGTGGCAATGCCACCAAATGGGCTGGGACGTCAACCTGTCGGAGATCCACGAAGTCGTTAAAAGATGTGTCACGTGCCAACACTTCACATCACCGAAGGAAAAAGAGACCTTAGGCTCTCCGACGAACCCAAAGAGGCCTGGCGAGAGCCTTAACATTGACCTGATAGGTCCACTACCTGTCGACTCGAAAGGACACAGATACATAATGTGTTTGGTCGACGGACTTACTCGCCTTGGATTCGCTGTTCCGCTGAAGAAGTCGTCAACCCAATCCATCCTCGCTACTCTGGACATCTGGCTCAAGGCAGCTCCTACTCCAAACACGATCCTCACTGACGGTGCCAGCTACTTCCAGTCTTCCGCGGTCTCCAATTGGGCCCACCGCCGTGGAATACGGTTAGATCGCGTTCCTGCACACCACCACAGAGCAAACGGATTGATAGAGCGTTTTAACCGAACGTTACTGGATCGCCTGAGAGTTCTGCAATTCGACATGGGAGGAGAATGGAGTAATCACATCAACAGAGCCTTGGACCAGATCAACAACATGATTCACAACACTACCAAATACTCGCCTGCTGCGTTGTGGCGCGCAGGAGAGGATGCATGGGCTGAAGCTTTGGATCGGACAGAAAAAAGGAGAGAACAGATCAACGCACGACGAACAGCTCCCAATCGGCATTATCACTATGTGGGAGAAGAAGTCCTAATCCTGGATTATGATCGTCTGTCGCGCGAATTGGGAAAACTGGAGCCGATTTGGAAGGGACCTTACAAAATCATTACTCACATTTCGGGAAGAAGGTTCAAGGTAGCTCCAGTCACAAGGGAAGTCAAAAAAGGACGCAAGCCTTACTTAATACTTCATGCCAACCAGATGAAGCATTATTACTAGGCTTTGAGGGATCTCCTATTTTTTTACTAATTTATTTCTCTTTGCGAAATTTCGTTATATCGGAGTTTTTCTGCGCGGTGAAGCGTGTTGGGAATTTGATTTCAGAGTAGCCTTAATTTCTGTAGATGTGAACTAAATTAGTTGATGAAAGGAGAGATCTTGAAGTATAAGTTTGGAAAGTAGGATTGTGTCCGGGAACAATTTTCTGTAAGAAAAACACTTGTTCGAAAACCAGGCCAAGGTTGCGATATTAACAGTGGTCAAAAGGAGCTTTGTGCGGAAAATGGATTTTTCTGATGTAGATTAAGGGTGCTTCCATGCTTGTGGAAGAGATATCTGGGTTTTTGTGGGTGTGTGCATGACTAGATTTGTATTGTAGAATGACTGGACTGCATCACCTCGTCGTGGACAGCTTTCGTTGTACAACTTTGCCTGATGTAAATCAAACATTCATTGATTGATCATAGAGAAGCTAAAATGCTGCTCGGGGACAAGCAAGTCAAAACGAAGCAAATCAGAAAAGCCAAGCGCACTTCTGCAGAGGGTCCCTATATTCTTCTTCTGTTTCTGTGTATGTTCCTAAGTTGGAAATCAGGCAAGCGGGGGTTCGGGATATAATATATATCTAATATAATCTATACATATAAGGGGGTACGATATCATGATTCCAGAGAAGTTTATCATTTTCTATCCAGAACCAGTGTGGCCAGCAGATCAACGCAGCTGACTTGTTTAAGAAAAGAGGGAAAGGGTCGGGAATAAACAAAAAAAGCAGAAAACCAGAATGGAAATGTGTTCGTTTCACATGGTATGGCCTAAGCCGTAGCGTTACACGATCCCAACACTATTTCAACAGCCATTTACAATATCAAACAGTGTCCGGCAAGACTACACATTCCTGGGGGAAAAGGCCATGCTCTATATAATTGATGGTGTACAGCAGAATCAGTTCTAAGCTTTCCACTCCCCCCCCCAACTCGCCGAAAAACCTGTTGTCCTCTATCAGAGTACAATTCCACCCAACAAACCACACGCATCTGTTCCAGAACGAAAATCACAAGAGGGGCTCTCCCCCACCCCTTTTTCAAACCCTCCCACCAATCACGAACCCTAACGGAGCTCGTCCCTTGGGGAAAACTCTCGACATAAAAACTCCTTTAAAAAATACACACACATACGCCACAGACACCAGAAACTGAAACTGGGACAAAACAAACAGACCATGTTTTGCATGCGTTGGCCCCTTTTTCCACCCTCCCCTAAGAATAAAGAAAAAAGACTATTCCTGGTTCCACCACATAGTTTTGTTTGGGGGGAAAGGAAGGGGGGTGGGTACAGGGAACATGACGTATCGCCCCTAACGTTTCACATGCCTGCGAATGACAGCATGTCTATTTACATCATCCACACGTTCATGAACAGCATGGGCTTGATCTTGAATATTTTCCAGATACTTGTTCTGGGTATCCAGCTCTGAACCCATATCCTGTACAGAAGAAAAAAAAATTAAAAAAAAAAAAATTAAATCGGACACACACACACACACATACTCATACATCTGACCTCATGATTGGTTGATTGTCTTTCTCATTAGTCATAGCTGAACAAGACGTTCGTTCTGAAAAATTGAATGGGTTTATTTGAATGCCATGATGTACTGAGGGAAACACAAGAAACAAAAAACGTGCAGGAGGAGAAAATACCTGGGCCCCTTGTTTCACAGCATCGAGCGTTCTATCTATCATTGTCAAATAATCCTCCTGGGCGACTCGATCTGTTTGAATTTGGGCATACGCAGGGTCTATGCAGCAAAACAGGATAAAACAACACACGAGGTGAGGAAAATATTGATAAAATGAAAAAAGATGGGCATCACAGCCTCATCCACACAGAATTTATCAACACAAATGAAAACACAGAGGGAAGGTTCTGAAAGCATCCCCTGCTGACCACTCGACTTGATTTTAAAGAAAAATGTTTCGCCCATTGCTGGGGACATTGCCATTTGATTGATGTTTACAGGAGGTAATTGATGCGTTGAACATTTCAGGAGAGAAAAAAAAATCATTTTCATTCATACCTTGGCTGGAATTGGTGTGCGTTCTTTCCATGGTGGAAATAGGGACCTGCTGACCACCCTGGCAAAAAGGAGGGAGGAAAAAAGCGAGTTTGGAGAATGGAAATAAACTTCAGTGGAAAAGCAACTGGGATTATGAAGCGTCTGGCCTAAAGCGGTGGTAGTGACAAAGATGGAACATGATTGGGGAATATGTTGGTTGAAAATATATTAAATAACAATCATAATCACAGAAATCGAACCTCTTGTGATTATTATTATGTGTACATATATTATATTTATATTGTGGTGATGGCATGTGCATGGGGCTCCAGGAAGCTGGAGTCCCACTTCAATTGAAATCCCTCAAATGGACGCTCACCGTTTCCTTGCGCTTCACAGCTCCATTCGTAACAGGAGCAGATTTCGCAGGAGCCCTACCAAAGCAACATACAAATGAACAAAAACCATTAAGACAAAAATCGAACACTCCACGTTGCTTCCTTACAATTTTTTTTTTTGGTTTGTGTGTGTGTGTGCGTTTTGTTTTCAGATTTTCATTTTCCTTTTTAGGGTCGTGCTGCCAGACTCACTTGGGTGCCTTTGGGGATCTTGATTTTTTTCTCCTGGGCTTGCTTGATCGAAGAAATCCACAACACCTCATTTTTTCTAAAACTTCTTCCGCATCATCCACACCCTCATGCACCTACGAACGCAACACGCCATTCAACCCTCAGGAAACTCAGTAATGAGACGGCTTGACCCATTCAGTCCATCTACTCTGCTTCGTTTCCTCAAATTTTGTGAAAACAAAAATCCAAGAAACAACTCTGCGGATTGCAGCGTGTTGGTCACTCGTTTTTTTCTTTTGCTTCTTTTTTGAGGTGCGGGAAGAAAAAAAGCGAAACTGGGTTTAGGTTTCAGCATTGCTACTTTTATCGCAGACATACTCTAGAACTTTGATTTTATTCACTGTTTTGTATAGAGATTATCAGGAATCGTATGTTTAAGCGACCATTTCTTTTTATTTTATGGGTTTTTTTGCAACTGTATTACATCGAGGCTGAAAGTCCCATGTATCCCCTCGCGAATGAATTATATTTTGGAATATTTATTTTATTTTTTTATTATTCTCATTATCTTGTGTGGAAAACATAAATGTCACATTCCTTCAAGGATTAGTCGTTTTTGTCTTTTTTTCTATTTTTTTTCTTATGTAGAAAACGCTGGACAACTAACCCAGGCAACTGCTGACCTCGTCTAGGTCTCCTGCAACCCCACGCAATTGACCTCCTTGGACGTTTAACGCATCCAAAGTCGCAGCCTGAACTTCATTGGTGTCTTGAACGATCTGCTCGGTTTTTGCAAGACGTCACGTCAAATCACTTCGTTGATGAAGCAAGAAAGAACGAAAACACCTGTACGTTGCTTCTGTTTCTGCGTAAAACACCAGCTCAAGTCGGAGGAAGGAAAATGTGAAACCGAAGTCGAGCACACCTGCCTGTAACGCTCTCCTCATAGTATCCGTGTTCTGGGCGCTCGTCTGGACAGATTCATCGAGGATCTCCCTGGTGTTCATTTGACGTGGGTCGCGCGTGGATGCCATCTTGTCTTATTTCTATTCCTTAGGGGGCAGCTTCGATAGTCGCTGTGTTGCTTTCAATTCTTTCTTCTTGTGCTGTGCTGATCGCGTTGTTTCGACAGTCGATTTTTTTTTTTTGGCAGCAAAACGAATTCGTGTTCTCAAATTCAGTCTTTCGGGGGCGAAGCTGCTTGGCCGAATTTGGAATGATGGGACTGATGAACGATTTTTTTCCAATTCTTTTTACCCTTCTGAGTCCATTTCTAATCCAGGTAATTCTGGCACCCCAGAAACCACACATGCAAATCTGACTGTTTCTGAACTGTCATCTCATCCCAAACATATTGACTCCACAGCAAGCACTCATCCACTAGAATCAAGAAAAAACATCCAGACTGCCCCCAAAACCCACCACCTAGGAAAAAGAGTCTCACAGGGGAGGAGGAGAGGTCCTATAGAAGGATACCAAGCCTATCACCCTGAAGGAATAAGGCACTACTATTTGATGCCGATGATTTTTTACACAGCATTTTTCACGATTTTGAAAGATGATTTCAATGAAACTTGCAATGCTTTTAAAATGGCCTTTCCTTTTTCTCTTTTGCAAAGGGAGGGGAGTGAGAGGATTTTGCAGACCAGCACGGCCAAGACACAATCTCCAAGACACAACAAGTTTGTGTTCAATCTGGATGCACTTGCATAAAACCTCGACATAAAAGTCACTGACCTCACGAAGTGAGTAAATTTCACACCAAGAATCACACCGACCACACATGGATACTACCTGCACAAACCCACTTCTCCCACAACACCACCACCAAGGCTTAATTTGCAACCAGCTCCAGGAAACTTAACTGTCAAAAACTGCTGATTTTTGCAGTCCAGTGTGCACTGTGTAGCACCAAAAAATGTTGCTGATGCAATTTGAGTGAATTCAGCTGTTTGAATTGCTCATGGCAACCTTTCGAGGCTCAATTCTGAAGCAACATGCGAGAGTTTTAGCCAAAATTTGGCATTCTGTCCACCAATTGCTCAACACAATGCAGTAGTTGTTTTGGGTAGTTTCTGTACAATTCATCCTTGGCTGCGATGGCATCGATTTAGCTATATTATGCTGGCCCAATCTCAGACACAAACCTCATTTCGTCCCACCAGTGAAACTCAGAAACGGTACTCCCCTCAGAACCAAGTATTGGGAACCTGCAAAGGCAGTCATACCTCGTACCCTCCCCGATCTGACTGACATTCAGTAGTGCAAAAAAAAATCCGATTCGCTTCAGAATTGCGAAATCGCGCTGGCTGTGTCGTGTGGTTGCAGGTTACACCCCACACCACCGATTGCGAGCCCACCAGTCGGTGTTGGTGGGGTCAAAAAAAAAAAAATCTACTCCACTAATATCAACACATCCATCGACCAAAAGACGAACAGAGCACCGACCGACCCCAGTGGCGAAAACGTCATAGCCTTCCGACGAGGACTTGACGTGGATTCTCGAATTCACCATGAATGAATAATCTCACTGGAGTACGGACACCCATGACGTAAGCCGCCCAACCCAAACGAGTGAAGAGAGAAGAGTCGGGTCGAAAACCTCCCAAGTCACTAGCACTCTCGCTGCGATGAGCGAAAGGCTGTTTTTGTTGCCTGAATGATATTTGTAGGGCAAAGGAGCCTAGTCTCTTGTCAGCGTAACACAGTAGTTTCGTCTCGCCTTTGTACTGAGCAGGTTTTTTTCGTCGGTCCACCGACACGCTAAATTTCGCGTGAAGTAGACAGAGAAAAGGAAAAACAAAAAAAAAAACACGGAAGGGCGCAGAAAGCGAGGGGGAAAAGACCAACAAGAAAAGAAACAGGGGGAAAAAATTATTGACGAAGACGGGACGGTTTCGTAGGGTATTCGCAGATTATATCGTTTTAAGGGGGTATATTTTGGGGTCCGAAAGTACGTTGGGCCGTTGGGGATTTTCTTTTTGAATATATTTGGTATACACCTTTTTTGTTTTCCGTTTTTTCGTTTCGTGAGTTGGTGAAAGCTGCTTTTCGAGATGGAGACGGAGGGTTCGGGCAACCAGTTGTACTTTCTGTATGGGGTTACCGCGGTGTTGTTGTCGTTCACCGTCGTGTTGGTAGGAGACCGCGGGCCGGGATTGGCTGCCATTCTCTTCTACGTCGTATTTCTTTCGACAATCGCAGTCAATTTTGTGGACGTCACGAGGCTGGCCGGTGTTCTCAAGGTGAGAGCCCCCGTTTTTGATCCGACACGCTCGAATGGCACCCACGCTTAGGTGTTGTGTTTTTCGAACCTGGCGTGCCAGGTTTTTTTTGGTTTCAAAGTTTTCGAATGGCGATTGTGCGAGGGTACGCGGACAAGATTTTTGACTTCTCTGGGCTAACTGGCTGAACCCCTCTTTTTCAGGAGCCGATTTCGTACCTCGTTTTACAAGGCGTCGTCCTCGCTTGTTTGGGGATATGCGTGGCCTACAAAAAGTCACGATCGAAACAGAAGAAAGAAGATGTCGCGCCTTCGTCCAGGTCAGTGCCCTTCGCACGGACCCCTCTGCCACTGTCGTCCCCCTAAATAAAATACACATTTTCCTTCATGTCGGCACTTCAACTTCATGTCGGCACTTCAAACATCTTTTCGTTTTGTCGTCAGCCCATTTGGCATCCTATCGCAGGCTTCCGTACAACGCCAACCTTGGCCTCGTGTGTTTTTTACACTGGTCTTTTGCGCGACTCTGACCTTGTTGGTAATCTTCCGACAGGCGAACGGCCGTCCCTCGCGGAGTGGAGGACATCGAGCGCGCACTCAAGCGCAGCTCCACGCCCGTGAGGCGCCCCATGGTGGAGCGCTCGTCGTTGGAAGACGTAAACTGGTGCCACCTTCCCGACGCGGTGATGGGACTCATCCTCAAAGAAATGGACGACAGAGTGGCAGGGTGCGTAGGCCGCGGACGCCGCGTGTGTTTCTGTAGTTTTGTTAGGTGATCGTTTGTCTCGTGTCGAATGCGGCTGCGTCATCGCGATGGATCGATTTTTTGATTGCTTTGGTAAAGCAATGTGAAAACACATCAGCCATTCACTTTGAAACATGTCCCATTTTTTTGAAGGTGAGGTTGGGGCGAGTTCCAACACAATATCATAGGGAAGAGCAGATAACCATAGTGAAAAAAAAAAACTTGGGTGAACTTTCAGAATTGAAAATTCGTTGGTGAAGGAATACGTCACTCAAATCTATCGAAACCACTCTATAATTTCTCCCCTCAGACACAAGTCGATACAAATAGAAAAGATAAAATGAATTGGAGGCTGTAGAAATAAACAAAGTTGAGCGAGCTACCAGCAGTGTTGAGATGCAGTTTTTTTAATTTTTGCAGGGCCGTTCGGCTGGTGTGCAAAGACTGGAACGGCTCGGCGACTCGGAGCTTGGACTCGCTCACTCCAAAAGAATTCCACCCCTTCAAGCTGGTGGAATCTTTCCCTTGTCTGCACTGCCTGGATTTGAGCAACTGCATCGAGGTAGGTGCATTTTCTCGATTTACTTCGAGGTCCATAACAAATGATCGGAATATGTATTAGCGAGTTTGGTTTTTGGATAATGTTGGGAGCAGATGATGAAAAATGTGCTGTTCACAGCAGAATTTTTTTTTGATGAAACCTTTTTTGTACACTGATGCTCCCTCATATTCTTATATATATGAAACAAGCAACTTATTGAAACGCACAGTCCATGATAAATGTGCAGGAAAATTTGTCCATGCTGTTTGTTTAGGAGAATAAAGTGATTTGGTTCATTCTTAGGCTGCCAATCCATTGGGGGGTTGTTTTTCCTGTCCATTTTCAATTTTGTTTCTCATCTTTTTGGTAGGATGTGGATTTGGACGGCATCAGATATTTGCAGCTTCTCAGGAATTTGCGCGAGCTGAATCTGGGCAGACATCACAGGCTCATCGCATCCACCATTACCGATGATTGCATAGTGCAATTAAACGCACTCTCCAGACTGCACACAGTGAACCTCTCTCAGTGTGTCCACGTCAGTGATGATGGTAAGGGAAAAGCAACACCCCCAAAAAAAAAACTTTTGTGTAGGTGACAGGAGTTAGTGGTTCTCATTTTGGCTTCAAAACGATGGCATTCCCGCATCTCCAGAAAAACCAACCTTGAAAAATAAGCAAACGCAGAAGTCCAGATAAAAATCTTAGGAGGCAGGGCCGCCCCTATTATTCGATGGCTGCCCAATACTAGATGGGCGTTCTGAGAAGCTTTGAGGATTTCAGTCTGAAAGAGAATATCAAGAGAGGTGTGGTTTCTTTCGTCAATTCTGGTTTTGTTTTGCGTGATGCAGGTTTGGCTGTTCTCGCAAAAAATCACCCAAACCTGACCTCGGTCAACATCAGCGGCTGCGTCGCAGTGACTGAGCGTGGAATCGCTGAGCTCGGTCGTCTCAAGAACCTCCAGCACCTCGAACTGCCATGGTGCCTGAAGGTGACCGATCAAGCCATCCGGTCCTTGGCCATTGTGCCCCGCATGAAAAGCCTCAACCTCAGCGGCTGTCAATTGATTCACGAGGAGGGTGTCATGGCGCTCTCCTCTTTCGTACACCTCGAGAGCTTGAACCTTCTCAACACGGGCTACTCGAAGCCGTGCGTCACGGACGCCGTCTTGTTCCAGCTCTCCGGGCTGAAGAACTTGACTCAGCTGAGCGTGGGAGGCATGCAGTTGCAGAACACCCGTGTGAGTGACAACGGACTGGCGATGATCGCAGCTCACCACCCGAAACTCCGCAACCTGTGCCTTATGTGGTTGGACGTGAGTGACGTTGGCGTGATGTCGCTCGTTACTTTGACGGAGCTGAGGGTGTTGAGCCTGAGGGGTTGCGCAAGAGTTACTCGGGGAGCGATTCGACATGTGGCGACCCTCCCCTACCTGGAGGATTTGAACTTACTGAACATGCCGCTGCTCGATGTGACTGACGACACTGTGGAGGAGCTGCAGCCCCTCAACAACCTTTCCTCTTTGGGACTGGGCGACATGCACATGGGCAATCTACTGACAGACAATGGGATGATGAACTTGGCTGGGTTTAATAACTTGAAGAGCTTGAGTTTGGCATTTTTCCAGTGGCATTTTGCCGGATCCGGCATGGCACCGTTGCTGAAGCTGGCGAATTTGAAATCCATCGACCTGCAGGGAAGCTCCAGTGTGAACGACTCCACCTTGAGCGTCATTGGCTTGATCAAGGGCATCACCTCACTGCAACTCAGCAGGTGGGGCCATTGTTATGAATCATGGAGCAACTGAGTCGGCCGATGATGGATACTCTTCCTTGAATGCATGCTGATTTTTCCCCCTCCACTTGTAATTTTCCACAGGTGTGTCCGCATTACCAGCCTGGGTATGAAACACATCGTTGGTTTGAACGACCTGGAGTCGCTCTCCCTCAGCCATTGCCACCGTATCGATGATACTGGAATGCAGCACCTCGGCAAAGTCCCCAGTCTGACCACCCTCGTCTTGTCCGGCTGCAATGCCCTCACCGACGCCGGGCTGGCGTGTTTGGGCAATCTCAACAAATTGAGGACGTTGGATATCTCCAGTTGTGAGGGTATCATGGGCACAGGGTTCGAATCCTTTGAAAATGTTCCACTCAATACGTTGAGCTTGAGCGGCTGTATCGGAGTCGTGGATGAAGGGCTGCAGGCAGTCGGGAAGCTGCTTGGCTTGACCAAGCTGGACATGTGTCAGTGTATCAATGTCACTGACAAGGGGGTTGCCGAAGGACTGCAGAATCTTGCACAATTGACTGGTGAGCTCATTGGTTTGACTGGTAGTGGCATCGCCTTGTTGTTTTGGGTTTGAGCCATTTCCCTCAACCATCCACCCAGCCATCAGAGAACACATGAAGGATGTTTAATGCAGACTTGAATTTTAACTGAGCCAACAGAGGAACTCCCAAGAAGAGCCAACACATTCTAAGAATTGATTTGTTTTTGCTGTCAGGTCTGGATGTATCTTCTTGCCACAAGGTTGGCGACGTCTCGATGGGGGTCTTGTCACGCCTCCCCCGCTTGACGACTTTCCGCCTGGGCGGCTGCATCGCCACAACTGATAAGGGAATTGCCGACCTCATGAATCTCTCAGGTCTGCTGACCGTGCACTTGGACAGATGCTACAATCTCACCGACATGGCACTCCACTCCTTGGGAAAATGCACCAGATTGACCAGCCTCCGCCTTGCACGATGCCCCCAAATCACTGATAATGGGGTGGCGTATTTGGCGACCTTGAATCGACTCTCGATTCTGAGCCTGGCCGAGTGCCCGAGCGTAACTGATGCTGGGCTGTTTGCTTTGGCTCCTCTCACTGCATTGGTCAGCTTGGAGTATTAGAGGGGGGTCGAAAGCAGGATGAAAGGGTGAGAAGTGTGATGGGAGGGTGTGTATGTGTGAGAGAAGAGTGAGAGAAGTGTAATCAATGCATCGAGAGATCGTTTTTTGGGGTGATGGGGGGTTTCAGGGAAAAAGTACACAGAACCGTGCTTGAATGGAAAGTCCTTCGAGCAGGTCATGATTAGGAACAGCTTTCCAGAAGGGGGGATGAGGGGGGGGGAAAGGGTTGCAAATGGGAGGATGGTGGATAAGAGGAAGGAAAGAGCCCACATCAACGATTACCGAAAATTTGGAAGTGTGTTTTGTGGATGTGTTTTTTTCAAGACGGAGGTGGAGAATGAAAAAAAAAAAGTGTGAATTGTGGGCTGGGGGGGGGTTGTTTCGAGGAAGTGTGATGGGAATACGAGTGATGGTCAGTTTGGTCTGAGTTGTCTGTTTTGGTTTTTTTTTTAATTCACCCAGACGATTACTTTTACTCGTGGTATTTCAGTTCTTACCGTAAAAAAAAAACAAAAAAAAAAGCTTTTGTGATCGGAATGTTGGTGAGAGAGCGAGCGTCTGTGAGAGGTTTTTTTTATATTTTTTTTCCCTTTATTTTCTGTTTTAATTTTGTCGGGCTTTGGTAGGGAAGGAAAAAGGGGGAAAAAAAACAATGGAAGTCACAGGTGGGTGCGTTGTTGCATATTATACGTGGACAGGTTCATATTCTCCCACAGATAAATATTTGATGGTGTATGGATGTGTGGTTTGGGTGGTTTCTGAAGGATGGATTTTCTGGCATGATTTATCAACAAAGAATGGATCAGGGTCTTTTCCGAGAAGTAAAAAAGGGGGGGGGGAAGGGGTATTTGGTTAATAGTGAGCAGACTTGCTGTGCTATTTTAACCTTTGTCATATAAGCAAAAAGAGAAAGAAAGAATGGATTCATGTGTTGTAATTGAGAATTGCAGAGGTTGTATGCATTGTTTTCTTTGGGCTGGGAGGAGAAATGTTGGGGGAAAAAAGAGTGAGGGAGGAAAGACCCGATGCAAAGGTAAAAAGAAATGACCCTGCGAAAAGAGGAAGGGTGAACTACTTGGGGGTGGAATCTTTTTTTTTTTTGGGGGGGGGGGGGAGGGTGGAGTGGTGAACGAAAAGAAAGGAGATGGAGGAGAAAAAAAGAAATTGTGAGATTCGAAGAAAAATGTGGAATGCACGGAAGATGGCAAAAGTAATGTCCGTTCGAAACATTTTCATCAGAATTTGCAAGTGATTTTTTTTCTCTGATTTGTGTAAGTTTGGGGGAGGAAAGCTTTTCGGTCGATAAGAATCTTGGTCCACCCTCTTTGGATGATTTTCTAAAGAGTTTTTTTTTGTTGTTGCAAAACCATTGTCTCCGGATAGGAGGCCTATTATCGTCAAAAAAGGTGTTTTTGTTCTATAATATATATATATACCCATCGATATATGTCCTTTATTTTTTTTTCTTCCCACTCCCTGGGCCCACATTCACCCTACCCCCTTTTCCCAAGAAGATGCGCACTCCCTTATCGGAGGGAACTGGTTTTTTTTTTGTTCTTTTTCTATCTTGGGTTTATTTTGGAGGGTTAGGGAGTTTGATGAACAGGGTGAGGGAGTGTGGGAAATATTCCTGGGGTGCTGGTAGATCTTGTATGTTTTTTTATGGTCCCCCTTTTTTGATATGGGGAGGGTTTATTGGGGGGGGGAAAGGGTGAAAAAAAAGGAGTGTTGTGAAGGATAAAAACTGAAGGGTGAAAAAAAAAATCGGGTTTTGAATGATGTATTTACCTGGAATATCACATGTTGTAGTTGTGAGGGGAAGGAAAACAAACCACAAGAGATAACCTGTACCCTGTGCTTGGCTGTTCTGTGCATACATATATGAATATTAATATATGTGTGTGTGTATCCATCCAGATCTATTGCAGAATTGCATAGATTCTGCACTTCTATGAGTTGCAGAAGAGAAAGAGAAGAGAATATCTTTTTGAAGTCATATTCCCCCCCTTTTTGTTTAGTTTCCTTGCCTGTCTTTTTCTTTCCTGTCTTTTTCTTTCGACATGGTATTTGTTGATAGTTCACGACATCAATGGCCTACTTAATTTTGCATTTCTGTGAAAGGGGTTGGTGGACAAAAATGGACTTTCCTTATTCATGTTCCCACTATTCCTTCATTAACTTAAAATGTAGTTGAGGTTTGAAAGCAAAATCAAACATCCTCTGTTCTCCTCCACAATGGATCATTTGCTTTGGGGGTGGAGCTGTGATACTGAATGCCGAATTTGGGGGAAGGGTTGCAAAACAGCAACATGACAGCACAATAAAATGTTCATGCTGTGAACCTGCTGAGGAGAAAAGGAGTTGTACAGAGTGCATGAAAATTTAACTAAGAACAGGGAGAGAGGGGACAGGAAAGAGGGGGGGGGGGTTGGCATGGGTTTTTCAGCCAAATTTCACATGATATTGATCAAAATCCTTCATGACGACACCTGAAGCAAGAAGGGGAATGAAACACACACTTGAGAAATGGTAGAAAGAAGTTTTTTCACCCTTTGATTGAAGTCCATTCAGAAAGATACAGGATGGCATCAGGAATAAATGCTGTCTTGGTAATGTTGTGTTAGGAGTGTGTTGGGGTGAAAATGGCAAATTTAGATAAGTTTCTTTTTTTAGAAGATATGATATCGAGGATGAAAGCCAGTGAGGTATGCAAATGAGTGATATGATTCAATAGGACCTTCATGACAAATTTGCCAGAAATACTTGCACAATATTAGCCACTACCTCCATGTGACTGTGGCGCATTTGGGGGGGGGGGAGAAAAATACCATAGAATATCATTCTTAGATTTGTTTGGTTACATGAAGGTATGTGTTGAGCAATGGGAAAACACATGGGGTGTTAAATAAATGACCAGCACAAAATTGTCAGCATGATTTTGACCCACCGACCTAGTTTCACTATGACGGTACCCCCTGCTGCTGTCTGCAGTCGGAACCTATCTCCTGGCGAATGGACGACTTCTTCCATTTTCAATCTTGGAGCCCTGCCTAGAAAGTAGGTGAATAGGTTTTCCCTCGTTGACCCCTGGATAGGGCCAGCAACAAAAAAAAAAATATTGATAAAAAAATCAGTTGTGCGTTTCCAGCTTGTGTTGCAATCTTTCTCGGAACTGTTCCTTTACGGGAAAAATCAGGTAAAATCATTCAGGAAAAATCAGAAGAAAAGGAATTCCCAGATATTTGGCTCCCTTTTCAGAAATAAAGTGCTCTGCCAATGATAAATCTGTTTTGTTTTTTATTTTTTTTTGGGGGGGGGGGATTTAAAATGAATGGTCCCAGTGTCGTTGATATGAAATTTGAGTGGTTGGTTACCTCTGGTACCCATGTGGGACAGTCCAATTCAAAAATTCCTGGTGCTGTTGGGACGTGACAGAAGCCATATCCACCTGAAAGCTCAACAGTTTTGTCAAATGTTTGCAGTGAAGGCTCCAAAGTATGACTAAGAAAAAGAGATAATTTGGTATGTAATGTACAAAGCTTTCCCACTCAGCAAACCCATTGGATATTCCTGACACGCCCTCGCTCTCTTTAAAAAATGCGATATCTGGATCGAACTTCTGAGAGTTGGGTTAAAATCACTGAATTCTGGACAGTGTTATGGAAAAAGGGGTGTTGGTGTTGGTGTTTGAGGGGGGGGAACTTACACACGTCGATCTGCCCATGCATGTCTTTGCTCCACACTTGAAAATGCAGTTTTGGCCAGCCCACCAGACCTTTCACCAGAAAGTGCAAGTCCAAAGGATGTGACCAAACAGCCATCTCTCCATCCTCCGGATAATCGACCTGAGTCTGACCGCTGTCACAACCCTCCAGAAGCTCCCAGTGAGGTCCAACCGAAACACCCCACTGCACTCCCCCCCCCCCCCAAAAAAAAAAGAGAAAAAAACAACAAAATCATAAAGAAACTTTTTATTGAAAGGCAAAAAAACATGACTTTTGATTACAACAGTGCAAGCTTCCTATCACGTAATATAGCACATCGTCTTACGTTTCCAGCCACAAATTGGAAAACGTTTCTGAATGACGACTCTTGCCAGCGAAATTGACGTCTTGTTTCACTTGTTGAATGATGCTCCCGTTCCACAATACCTTGCAAAAGATGTTCTTGTCTTTGAACCCAGTCGCACCCACGATTTCCCCGATCACATGGAATTCCGCCATGATTTCCCGCCGCAGAGAAACCAGCCTCGACGGTTTTTCCAGAAGGAATCCTTCCTGCGACGCGATTTTGTTCGCGGATACGAATCGTAGCCAAAATTCCCTGCTGACGTGTGCATCAAAACCGCAAATCCAACCAAAAAGGCAAGCTCCATACGTTCTCTGACGTTCGCTTTATCAGGCCAACCGCTTTTCCACCTCCTCCATTCCCCCCCCAGGACTTCGTTTAGTTGCTCAACGATGCTCGCCCTCGGTTGCCCAACCCCAACGCGCGCTTCAGTTGGACGCCCACAAGTATGTCTGGAAGGCCATTGTCGCTTGCTTGTGTGTTTTGTTTGCTACCGTTGGATCCGTGGAAAAAATGGGTGTGGTTGGCGGAAACGCAACAAATAGTGAACTGAGCTAGAAAAATTTGAAAAGCAGGCGCGATGCTTGCAACGCAGCGCCTCGGTGACCAGCAAGTCGACCAAGGTACGGAAGACGAGCTTTGAGCGTGTGGTCCAAAAAAATAAAAGTAGCAACTGAGCAACACTTCTGGTGGCCACTTGTATGTTGAGAAACAATGAGCAAATCTTGTTGCAAAATCCTAAGCAAGGCCTGATCGTCTCCAGGATAACAACTTGGATTGCCCCTCACACATCCAGCCAGTTTTTGCTAAAATTAAATGAAGAATTAAAGGGAAGAAAGAAAGAAAAATGAAAGCTCTTTTTTTCTTCTCGAAATTCAGGTGAAGGGTGGGATAGCTCAGAGGAGGGTCTGGCAATTGAAGGCGGAAGAATCATCCACCGAACCATCCACCGAACCATCCACAGGAACCACCCCCAAGATTAAACCTGTGGCCGCATTGGCCGGTGAAATGGAACTGGAGAACGTGGTGAGTATCTACACTCGAAGAAAAGAAAGGGCATCTAAAATTAGTGTAAAATTTTCATTGGATTCGACATGGGAAGGGAAAAATAGAAGAGAAAATGTCGATTACGATGGGGCTGGAATCTGGATATGGCCTGCCTACTGCGGAAAATTAGCAGCAATCTGCACAGGAAACAGGCATCAAACGTTACATGCCTCCTAATTACATGTTGCTTTTTTTTATAAACTCAAATTTCCTCAAATTTCTTTCATTGAGGCTGAAGCCCCATGTATCCTGCCCACTCTGTGAATGACTGATATGGGCCCACCACTCTACTATCAATAAACGGAGTTTACCAGGACCTGCATTTCAATTCAGCATGCTCCCCCCCCCCCTTCGATAAAGAGAATAAGCTTTATCCCTGGCCAGTGGTTGCTTTTTTATTGCTCATGGGTGAAGCATGAAAAAAAACCCTTTTGTTCATGATTACATTTACGAATTTTAAATAGAGGGAAAACAGGGGGTTGCATGTGACGAAAACCCGAGGAATTTTTTTTTTTGGCATGTATCTAATTAACGGGTCCTTTCTTTCCGAACGAACCTGTGCTGTAGTTGGACGCCGAACAGCAGCGTAAGAAGCTGGAGGCCGATAAGTTGAGGGACCAAGAAAAGTTTATGGTCATCGGAGCTGGGGATGCCACTTGCTCCCAGTGCAGCTACGAGTACAAATCAGAGAGGGGCGACCCAGACTTCCCCGCTGCCAAGGGGACCGCCTTTCAAGTGAGATCGCATCCATCCATTCATTCCATCTTTTTTTAAACACCGTCCCTCGCACGCCAGCTTCAAAAAATCGCTGATTTGGCCTGTGGAAATCGAACCCGAGCACAGCACGCCTTATCACGTTGAAAGAACCCCTTTTTTTTATTTGAAGCGGAAGGAAGGTTATTTTAGTTGTGTTTTTTTTCAGTTTTTTTTACTGTATGAATTATGGCCGCAGGACCTCCCGGATGATTACACTTGCCCCCTGTGTGGCTCTAACAAGAGTAAATTCAGATCTTCTGCGCAAGAAATCCCCGGATTCGCAGTCAACCAGGGCTACGGTTTTGGCACCAACGCCATGACTTCCGGTCAAAAACAAGGACTCATTTATGGAGCACTGATAGTGTTCTTTTTCCTGTTTCTGTCCGGATATTTCTTGGATTAGAAAAAAAATGGAAGGGTTAAGGAAAAGAAAGTGCCGGAGTGGTATTTTTTTTTTTCCCTTCTTTTCCTTTTTCTTCCCCCAACTAAGCAGAAGAGACGAAACAAGGGATGATGCTCATTCGTTCGTTTCTGTTCGGTTGGCTTTCTTGGTGGATTGCTGGGTGGTTTGCTGTTCGCTTATTCTTTTTCGAGCTCACCTGAGACTCGGTCCAGATGGACACATTTGTATTGCTTGATTCTTGATTCGGAGTTGGATTTTTGTTTGATTGTTTGTTTTCGCTTTTTTACGAGGGGATTGATTGTGGGTGCATACTTATGTAGACTTGATTGCATCGGTCTGTTTGTGCTGCCATCTGGGGGGAAAAAGGAGGAAAAAAAAGGGGATGAACCTCATTGCAAATCATGTGTTTTCTCTAAAAATTGACCTTTTTTTTTTCCTTTTCCAGTTGCATGTCTCGGCTTCCCAAAGGTGTTTTTCTTTTTCGATGGTCTATGCATCCCTCCACAATTTCTTCTTTGCCTTTCTTCATCCAATTCTTGGATGGAGCATTTGTGGATAACTTCTCATGGTTTAAAACGCTGCACACTTGGATCAGTTAACTCGGTCAGTCAGGTTTTGAATTTTTCCTAAAATTGTGGAGTTTGCCCCAAGAAGGGGGGACATATGAATGATGCATGATGTGGGAACCCACCCCAAAACCCCAAAATCCGAAACCAGAAATATTTCCATCAAATTCAGACACAAAGGGGGTTTCTTTTCTCTCTTTATGAGTCTCCTCCCAACCCAAACGAAAAACAGAGGGCTTTTCGAAAAACGAAAAGCTGGAATCGTCCACTTGCATCAGGTCAGCTGTCGAGGCAAATCCCAAAACGAAGTGCACTAGATTCTCTCTGAGCGCAAAACCTTATCATCCTCTTTGCGACATATCATTGTCGCGAGAAGCTGTCCCCTGGTCGTTGTCGCGACACCTGCAGCCGATGTCGCAAGTTTTGGTGAGTCGCTTCTGACTTTTTCCAATTCAAAGGGGGGAGGAAAAAAAATAAACGGTTGAGAGTGAGACTCTTTTTTCCCCAAGGGAATAACTGGCGTTTTCATATTTATTTTTTTTTTTTGAACGTTGTTGTGGCAGCCTTTGTCGCATCGGTTTTGGAGGGGAGTATCTGGAGCGTTTCAACACGGAGCGCGAAGCGCGTTTCCTCGACAAAACTCTCGAACATTTCAAAAGTTGGAAAGAAAAAAAAGGTGTCTGACTAAAGGAATGGCTAGCGCCAACAATGGGGATCAGGAGTCGACCAAGGTGGAGAAAAAAAAAGGAAATGAGAATTGAACTGTTTTGCCAGTATTTAGCTTTTTATTTTCTGATATGAAGAATTTGATATTTAAAACAAAGGATGCCTGTGTTTTTAAAAGAAAAAATAATTGATCACGAGAAAGCGTGATGGAGGAATTATACACCACGATTTCCATCGTGACGTTTTCAGAAATCAGTGGAACATATTTCGAGTTTTTTTTCCGACTCCGTTTTTTTTTGTTTTTTTTTTTGACTCCTTCGGGTTCCTAACCCAGAAAACCATATCACTCTGCATGGGGTTTGCAGCCCCCATGCAATGCATTTAAAAAAGTAAAGAAAAGCTTAAACAGAAAGGTATGATTGTATTGCTGGATGTGGGGATGTTTTTTCAAAATATCAATCCTTTGAATCATGTTTGTCCGGTGTGTGGCAGGCTTTCGATGTGCGGCCCCCGAAGTCAGCATTTTGCCGAAAATGTGGGGCAAACATGATTGTCATGATTCCGGAAGGAGATGACAAAGAACGAGACACTTGCTCTAAGTGTAATTACGTTGATTATTTCAACCCCAAAATGGTAGGATATGTCTGCTGCAGAAACGCAGTCAAAACACTTATTGTATTGATGATGATTTATCATAAATGACTGGGGCCATGGCCCTGCGTGTCATATTTGCAGCTTTTATTTTATATCATTTAACTATTTATTCGAATATTATGTATATATTTCATGTTTTTGAATTTTTTGGAATTGAGATAGGGACTTCTTTTCGCATTATTGGACACTGATAGATACTAAACTCCAATATGGTTCTGAAAAAAAAAGAATATCCCTCAATGCTCCTCGCAAAAATATAACTTTGGTTTTATTTTTTACTGCTGTTATTTTTATTTGTTTAATTATTTTTGTGGAGGTTGTCGGGTGCATCGTGGAGCACGAGGAAAAAATTTTGATGTGCAGAAGAGGAATCGAACCTTGCAAAGGCTTATGGACGTTGCCTGCAGGATATCTCGAAATGAATGAATCCACTCGAGGTGATTTTTGCCAAAAAAATAACAGATTTCCAAATAAGTTACTAAAAAAAAAAGAAAGCGTGTTGACAGCGTGTTGAGAAAACCAATGACTGGGTCTGTTGATTCTTTTCAACACAAGGGAGTCCAATTCTGCTTTTCCTCAATATCTTTTGCTTTCAGAAAAAAAGGAAACACCGCTAAGAATGAAGGGACCTTTGATACATATGCCTAATTAATTTTCATTTTTTTTTCATTTTTTTTTTTTTTGGGGGGGGGGGGAATGTGGGCTCTTTCTTTTTAAGATAACATTTAAAAAAAAAAGCAACACTTCATTTTTACCTCCACACTAGGTCCTTCCAAAATGAGAACAAGAAAGAAAATCAAACTTTCAACGATGGTGATTTTTGCCCTGAATTCCACCTTGATTCTGTTTCTTTTCTTTTTTTTCCTCCTAGATTGCGATACACAGAAAACCCCGACATCAATGACTTCTTTTCATGGTTTCACTTGAGGATATTTTTCCTTCATTCATGTAACTAAGATGGAGCCCTCCGAGAAACTCTGGAAGAGGCGAACGCCGCCGTGAAAATCATTTCACCGTATGCTTACCTCGACGTTCCAGTCATCAGCCAAACCCACATCATGTTCAGGGCAGTTTTGAACCCCCCTTACGAATTTTCGCCCGGGCCGGAGACCCTCGAAACTCGCTTCTTCGCTCCCAATGAAATCCCCTTCGAGACGGTAGGCTGTTTTTCTTTTTCTTTTTTCGATTTTCTTTTTCCACAGAAAAAAAAGGCTTCTTGTCTTATCATAACCGTTGCAAAACCGAGCAGATTCTTCTGTGGTACGAGAAAGTGTGATTTTCTTTTTGAAGGCATGGTACAAACAAGCAATTTCTTCTTCTGGTTTTTCTGTTGTTTTTTTTTCTGTTTTTCCTGGTTTTCTGGTTCTTCTTTTTCTGTTTTTTCTGGGTTTTTTTTTCTGTTTTTTCGAGAAAGAATGTGGTGTGGTAGGTTGCTTTTTCGACGGTTACCATAACGCTGAAAAAATATTTGGAAGATCTGAGGTCCGGCAGCTTTCGGATACACCATGCCGAAGTCGTCAAAGTTCCAGGGACCCACCCCAACGACATGAGAAATCACAAACTGGCACATCACTTCGAATTCCACACAAGCACGAAATCCCAGCAATGATAGTTTTGCCGACATTGCCCGAGTTCATCACTGCACAAGGTTTTGTCTTGTCTACAGCCAGAGTTTTGTGAGGTTTTGTTCGGCACAGAAAATTTTGTTGAGCAAGGCCAGTTGAATTTTGGGTCTTTGTGTGTCTGTGTGTGCTTTTTTTTTTTTTTTGGGGGGGGGGGGGGGGGGGTCTTTCCCTCATTTTGATGTCATGTTCTTTCGATGGGCTGATTGAATTTTGAACAAAGGAAAAGAAGTGAGAAGATTTTTTGTTTTTGTTTCGGGGCGGGTGGTTGATTTCGTGTCGGGCTGTTTTAAGGGTTCGGATTGCTCTATTTTCAGAAGAAAAAAATACAGGAACTGAACAAAGCGGGATTTCAGAGCGTTGATCTTCTCCACATTGGAGATCACTTTAGATAGTATGCTGAATTGCAGGGGGCGGTGGCATTGAGTTATCCTAGCTTGGATTTTTATTTTTTTAAATTCGATTTTGTTGGGCTAGCCACAAAAAAGTCTCTTGAATTATATTCAAGAAGAGTGAAGCCCTTCACCCTGGATCAACACAAAATAATGCATAAAAGGTCTAAATACTCTTTTTTCCTCACGTCAGATTCGTATCCACTGCAACGGTTTCAAAACTGCGGCACTTGTTTGGTCGATTGTTTAAACAATCGACAAAACCCAACCTTTCGCTCAAATCATTTGGTTGGTTGAGAGCAGCATGAAGTGATATTTTCAACCACTTGCAGGAAAAAATTGGATCATTGCACTGGTGGTTGCAGTGGCACTCACAGAACTAAATTAAATACCATCCATAAAATAGAACGCTTCGATGCAAACCGCCACCATCTACCCATCACCGCATCAAATCCCTGCATTTTCCATCTATGAACCAAAATGAAAAAAAAAAGAGAAAACCCTCAGAAATATAACCCTTTTTCAGAACCAGATGCAATGTTTTCATCTGGTCTCGAAAACAGACAGACATGATTTCCTTCCAGTCAAAAAAGGAAAGTAAAAAATTCACCGCAGCTCAATCTGTTTTCTTGATGGCGACCGCATCCTTGCTTGTCCCAGCTGTGTGGGTTCCAAGTGAAACTCCGCTGCAGGGAAAATATCCACAAATTTGGAACAGGCAGACTGAATTTTCTGTTTGTCGCGTTTTGTCGAGCATAACACACTCCACCTGATTGCCGAGTAGATGGATTACATGGGGTTTGCAGACATGAGTTTTGGATACATTAGCAGAGACAAAAAAATATTAAGAATATGTTGGAGCAGCAGGAGAAACTGGGTTATGAGTTTTTTTAGTTTTTTTTGGTTTTTTCGGGGGGGAGGGGGGGGGGTGTAAATTTTCATGAACAGGGGTATGTTCATTATTTGCAAAAGGCTCATAACTAAAGCAATAAAAAAGGAGATGAGCATATCTGTTCATCCATAGATGGATATATGGAATACTTGTAAAGCAAGTACAGAAAAAAAGAGATTAAAGAAGAAACTCACTCCAGAGCGGCTGTGTATCGCTGGTCATCTTTTTTGTTCTTGATTTCGTCGAACAGCACTTGTAGTCTTTCTTTGTTGGCTTTCTGGAGCATCTAGATCAAATCCACAAGAAAAATGTTTTCACAGTCGATGTTGGACAGAGCAATCCAAAAAAAGTACAAAAAGAAGTTTTGAAAACAAAAAATGGGGAAATCAACCGCAGCGACCTATTAGGTTGATTTCTGAAACTGGCATATATATATTTTTTTAATAACTAAATAATGTTAACAGTGAACAACTTCGGGTGAAAACGTTGTGCTTATTTGACATTTGAAAAATAAGAAAAATCAACTACATGATGTGACAAACTTTATTTTTTCTTTTAGAAAAAGAAAAGAAAAAAATAATATCTGGATACAATTATATATATATCGAAAAGCAACACTGAGAAATGACAAATTAACAGGTGAAAGACAGAAGCGCTTTTTTCCCTCACCTTTTGCTCCACTGTTTCTTTCCCTCTCAACATCTTGGTCAACTCATCCTCCTGATTGACCATCGTCTTGGTCTCAGGGTTGGTCCCGTGCATAATCCATTGGCCAGCAAAATAAGAAAACCCCAACAATACGCTTCCCTTCACCAAAAAACCCTTGCTGACTCCAAACACTTTCCCAGACATCGCTGCTCTCCTTCCCACCCCCCCAAAAAGAATCCAATCCTTTCCCTTCTTTTTTTTCGTGGTCGTTTTTACGAGTGCCCGAGCGAAAAAAAACCCAATCAAATCAGCCCTCTTTTTCCCTTTTTTCGTTTGGCTGGGTCACTTGCTGGGGCAGCCGTTCAGCACTGGAGGCTGGTTGATCAGTTGCTTCTTTTCAAGGGGGTGGCGATGGGTTTTCAGGGCTGGATTTGGGTTGTGTCGATTTGTCAGGTGGTGGTGGTGGTGGTGCTTTGTCCGGAAGCAAGGAAAAGCTGACAACTCCCTGCACAGATAACATCGAAACCATATTTGAATCATGCAAATTCTTCCAAGATTTGCATAGAATCTTTTATTTTATTTTTTCTTCTTTTTTTTGTTCCGCTGATGAGGAGGAGGGGGGATAGTGATTCGACCAGTCTTGTTAGTGCATTCCAAAGATTGTTGCGATTTCTTCTATCAAATGTACATACAAAAAACGTAAAATTCTTTTTCTTATTTTATGGTGCAATAAAAGCAAGGAAAAGATATTGCCAACCACACAAACATTCTCAATCATTAACCATAACCAACCTGGATGAGTGCCCTGCAAACAGGATGCCTCTGTTTTTCATATCCCATCCACCAAATCCCATAAATAGAAATTCTGATCTTTCCGAATTTTTTTTTCTCCTCCCAGCAACTCCAATCTTCACAAAACATATGCCAATAAAGCCAGGGATCTCTCCTCCAACCCCCCCTCCCCCCCCGAAAGCAAAAAAGGGATAGAAAGTCTTTACAATCTCACCTTTCTCTTGACACACTCTCTGAGTTTCTTTGTCAGGGTGACACACTTCAGCTCGTTGTAGTTTTTCGCGGCGACGCAGTTCAAAAGATCGGCAGCCTCCTTGGCACACGCGAAAGCTTCTCGAATTTGTTTTGCTTCCTTTTTCTCTCCCGGTTCTAGATCACCGTGTTTCCGATTGGCGTCAGGATTGGCCTCGCTCATGTGTGGGAAATGACGCTTTCACAAGAGGTCATTTAAACAGAACCAGAGATTCTGGCAAGCAACGAACAAAAAAAGACAATGCCAGGGGTGTCTGGGGGTGGCCGCTTTTCGGTTTTCCAAATGCGAAAAGCAAGGATTACGTAATGTATGGCATGCATTAGCAACGGGGAATTGAGCAGAAGCCATCCTCCGGAGCCCCCCTTCTATGATCAAAAATGGTGCATGTTTAACCCATGAAGTTATGGATGGCAACACCAGCAACCCAACACCCCCCCACAAATATACTGAGAAGATCATAGGGTGGTCATTTTTCAACTTCTTGCTGAAGTGTTGGGTGGGGTGGGGGGGCAGGAAGAAGATTTTTCTTTTTGTTTCAGATGGGTTCAATTTTTAAACCAAGCATGCATTCAAAACTGAAGATGGCAACAAGGAAAACGCACGGATGAGAAAACATTACACAGGCCTGGACGGAAAAAGTGCACCACCACACATCCAAGAACCTTTTTTTTTCTTTCCAATCAACACTCGACACATCACTTTTTAGAATGCTCAAGTTTCTCCCCTTTTTCCCCTTCAAATCGGCCCCTCTCTACTATGACTAATGCTATCTTATGTACTCCCACCCCCCCCCTCCCTTTTGAAAAAAAAATTAACACCACTTCGAAAAAACCTATGGATATGTCTAAAAGAAGCTGCTGTAAAACCAATATCGTTCCCTTACCTCTCCTGCATATTGAACACCAAAACAGGCAAAAGGAAGAAATTGAAGAAAAAAAGGGAAAGGCATGACATAGCTATGTATTATGGGTTTTTAAATAGATAAGACGAGTGTGTACACACAAAACCCCACTGTAAGATCTTTAAAAAAAAAAAAACCTTGCCCTCGATTTTTTTTTCCCTTTCAGCACTCCCCTCCCTTCTTTGAATCTCTGCTTTCTTTTAGCTACCTTTCTGTTTTTGTTCTGTTTTCTTTGTTTTTGGATAGGACATTTTACTTCATTTTTTTTTTGGTGAGAATTTGCTCCACCCCAGGAACACACATTCATGCCTGGGTTGATGTATACCACGTAGGTTTTTTTTTTCTTTTCAGTCATTTTTTGAAACATCAACCCAGGCCAGGTCCCTTTCTCGACATATCAACAGTGGGGGGATGTGCCAAAGAAAAAAAAGACACTCGAAATGAAAGATCCATGAGGACAAAATCTCGACAAACTTATGGACACATGCGTATATACACAAGCACCCCCTTTGCTAGGTGGTCTTTCTTCGCTCCCCCTTCAGTTTTCTCTTAAGGGGCAGCGCCATTGGATACATCAACGGAGGTTCTTCGAGGTCTTTTTCCGCCACCCATGTGTCGAATCGCCAGGAAAAACCTTTCCATCGGATCTTGAATTCTCGAGCAGCCCCTCTGCCGCGTGAACCCAGGATTCGCTCAACTGCCCAAAATTCCCCGGAGTCTGTTCGGCCAAAAAACAACGGAAAAAAGACGAAAAAAAATTAGCACCACCTTTTTCCCGGTAGATGGATCTTTTGCATGATACTCTCTTTTTCAGTCGAAAAAGGGTGTCCGCCCTCCCCTTTCTTTCTTTGACGGCAACTAGAGAAATATTGGCGGTTTTCAAAATCGAATGAAGAAATGAAAGTGTTATTTGTTCCATCGACGGACAAATGATTGCTTTTGACATTTATTGTTAGTAAATTTGTTCATTTCTTTCTTATTGAAAGGGCGACATATCAAAACCTTTACGAAGGACCAAAGACATGGAATAAATTAAAAGTTGATTTACGGTAGATGAGACAACACAACATTTTTTTATTTCCAACTTCAATCGAAAAGAGGACTTGAGAAGTTGCCAACTAATTTGCAAGCATTTCTTTTGCTTTTAAAAAGAAAAAAAACTCGTGGTTGCATATGAGATAAACCGCCCCCTCTCAAAACTTAGGTTAAAATGCACGAGGTTGTTTTCTTCCACATATTCCATCACCCCAACGAAAGGGTTGGGCCGCTCACCTTTGCCAGTTTTTTGCCGGGGGTTTTCTGGTGTGGAGGTTTTCCGCCTTCTCTTGGGTGTCGGCCGTGGCGTCGCGTCCATCTCCTCCACAAGGCGTTTCATCGACGTGCGGACTCGACTCGACCGTCGAACAATGCCGTCGTCCCCCGCGGAAGCTGGAGTTGCGTTCCCGGCGCTGCCACTTCCACTCCCACCCTCTTCGCCCCCGTTTGCCTTGACCGAATCTTTCTCCTCGCCCTGGGGTTGAGTTTCTGGCTCATTTCCTTCCTCCATTTGGACGTCAGTCTCGGGGTCAGAATCCTTCTTTCCGACTGCCTCCTCGGCTTTTTTTTCTTTTTGTGCGGACGCCCTCGTGGTGCGTTCCGTCTTTGGAACCTCTTTCTTCTTTGTTTTCGACTCCTCCATTTTCTTTTCGCCCTTTTCGGCTTCGTTTCCGCCCATCTCGACCTCTTTCTTGTTTTCTCCCTCCTCCGCGTCCTCCGCCCCCTTCGCTTCCGTCACCGAGTCTTTTTTCGCAACGGCGACCTCCTTTTTCTCCACCTTCCCATCCCCCTTTTCTTTCTCCGTCGCCTTCTTCGGCGTCTTTTTTTCCGCTCCCTTTTTTTCCGTTTTCTTTTCGACCTTTTTGTCCTCCTTGGTACTGCTCGTCGGCTTATCGTCCCCGTCCCCCTCCCCCGATGCCTTTTTCTTTTCCTCTTCCTTCTTCGCCTTGGCGACCCCTAGCACCCGAGCCACCGAGGGCGAAAGTTGGAAAGTGGCCGGGTCATCGTTCAAGTCCGACTGGCTCACCCATGTGTCATCCTTCGGGCCAAACCCCACCCACCTGGCCTTGAACGATCGCTCGCCGTCGTATTCCGTCCTCACGGCTACCAAACGCTCGACGGGATGATATCCACCGCGTCCCATCGCAGCCGGGGGTCGCGTTGCACCACAAACTCGCTGAAACAAGGAAACCTGGAGTCGAAAGCAACCATAAAAAAGAGTCGACCCATTTTCAGAAGGTACTTCAACGGGGGGTTGGGATTAATGCCTGAAGGGCTAAGAACAAAGAAAAAGACGTGACACCGCGGAGGAGCGAGTCGACGTTGGACGAGAATTCGCCGGGACGTGAGGGTGTCGGCGGGGCGATGGAAGGAAAGTCAACGGAACAGTTTAAAAGCAGCAGCCTATTTTCTTTTCTTTTCACGAAAGGCGACGAACTCCGCCACGCTGGGCGGGGCATGCTTTCGACCGAGGCATTTCTGGCAGACGTCTGCTCAAGAGGGGACGAAACCCACGGGTGCCAACGCAGCTAACTCACCTCAAAAAAAACACAAACGCCGCTCAACGGAAGTGGCCCGCTCGATACAAACACGTTCGCGTGTGTTGTTTTCCTCAAAATCGTCGTGCGTAACAGACAACTGGCGTGTCGAACCACGAAATCGGTAGAATCAGCTTCAAGTCTGCCACTTTAGATGGGAAAGATGAGAAAGAGGCGACGGTGTTGGCACACCATCTCGTCATTTCCACCTAATCAGTGCCCGTCCAATCACGCCCAAGAATCGCTCGAGAATCGCGAAAGCTCTTGTCGCCTGCGAACGAACCCCAGCCTGACTATGGCGCGTAACATCTGCCCCAACGTGACTGGAAGTCTCATTTCGCGTTGCTTTCACGGACTCCGTTTTGCTTTGCACGGATTTTCGCTCGTGGATATCAGCCCTGGTGTTTAAGAAGGAGAGGGTTGCGATCAATTCGCATCGCCCACTGGAATGCAGCCAACTTCTCGCGACGGGAAAAACGGGCATGGCTGGGTTATTCGAAACGAGGGCGACATCCATGGTGTCGTCGTCGATGAAAGAACGCGACACGTGGGGTTCGTTGCACAGAGATGTTTTGGAGAAGATTTTTTACACGCTGATGACCTCGATACCCCAAGCGCATCAGATGGAGGTGCGATGCACGATTCGAAAGGTGAACAAGCATTGGTGCGACACGTTCAACGCGAACGTTTCGACGATCATGATCCACAATCGGCGGGTCATCGCCACGATGGCGGCGCTGAGTCATGTGCCCGCAAGATTTCCCAATCTCAAGAGCTTGCATTTGGAATGCAGTTTGAGATTCATGAAGGTAAATCACCGCATCCCCCCATCGCACACATTTTGATTTTTTTTTCTTAAAATGACCTTTGAATAATGTTTTTGGATGATTTGAACTGCTGCTGGTCTCTGGACCAGCATCTTCTTGAAATAAAAAATTACGAAATAATAATTTAAAATAATGATGATGATGATAATAATAGAATTACACCATCGGATAAAATACAAAGCCAATATTCTTGCCTGTTGGGATGCCTTTCGATTTATTTCAGCCCTTCGGATTTCCTTGGAAAACTGCTTTGATATTTTCCACACCATTTTTTTTTGTTAACAATGGAAACACAATTTTATTTATTATTTTATTTTATTTTATTTTATTTTATTTTATTTATTGTTTTTCATTTCATTTTTTTTTTTTTTTTGCGCACCCTCTGCACAGTCTGCCACAACTCGTGAAAGCGAATCATGGTCCAAAAAACTCGCCCGAGACATCCACCACATCGTGAGTTGCTCGGAACATTTGCAAGAACTCAATTTGGGTGGAACGGATGTCATACGAGACAATGCTTCCCGTTTTATCGCCTCTCTTTCGACCAACACCTCCATCACGAAGCTCAATATGGGTTTCACCCGCCTGCGTGGCTCCGCTGCAGCCGCCATAGGGGCCACCATAAAAAACAATCGCTCCCTGAAACAACTTATTCTTTTTGGAAATGACATGTGTGTGCGATCTTTAAAACCCATCGCTGATGGGCTGATGGGGAACGACAGCATAACTCAACTGATGCTGGATGTGAATAATTTGGGCTCCAAGGGTGCATGCCGAATCGCTGCCGTGCTGGCATCGAACCAAACCTTAGAAGTTTTGGATCTGTCCAAAAATATGGTCGAGTCCATCGGGGCGGCGGCTCTGGGGCATGCTCTAGCTCATAACGACACGCTGAAACGGCTGGAGTTGGGGCGAAATGTGATTGACGATGAAGGGGGTTGTTCCCTGGCCAGCGGGCTGTGTTCTAATGTATCGTTACGCACCCTCAATTTGAATAGGAATCTGCTTGGATGCAAAACCATGCTGTGTTTCGGAAGCTGTCTGGAAGTCAACGAAGGACTGGTGGAGTTGGACCTGGGTGGGAATCTCATCGACGATCAACATGGCCTTTTGGTGATAAACGGGTTGAAGAAAAACTCGACTCTGCAGACCCTTCGGCTGGCGGACAACCTGCTTGGGGTGAGATCCTCGATGGCTTTGAGGGAGGCGTTGATGGTCAACTGGGTTTTGCACAACTTGGACTTGGGGGAGAATTGTGTGGGGTCGGTCGGGGCTGCTCTTTTGATGGATGGACTCAAGAAAAACACCACTCTACGTAAGATCAACCTCGAGGGCAATAATGTCGGTTGCGATATGAAATTCGAGTTGAAAATGTATCAAACATCTCGGACTGAGCTTGATATTCATTTATGAGGGAGCAGCATTTTTTTTTCACTTCTTTTTTTTTCCATCAACAGTATTTCTTGCATGATGACGTATGTTTTCATAAGCATTGATGCTTGTACCATTTTTGAGTGTACATGTGATGTTTCATCTTTTCTGGGATTTGGGGTATTAACACACGATTCATAGCAGTTATTCATCTGGGGGTAAGGGGAGTTCTAGTTCCTGCTTTTTTTTTCATTGTCGATTTTTGGTACGTAAAAAGAAATAATGCATATCAATGAAAAGCTCGTTTTGCAGGCATGAGTTTTAATTTTGGAATGGCAATAAATTGAACATTCCTGGGGTTATGGGATCAGTGCTAGTTGTTGACTATAAATGGGTTGATCAATATTAACCAGAACTCTGGGGGTTCAGATTTTGTGATGTGAAGTTTTTCCAAGGAAAGGAGCGATGGGTTGAGTGTGAGAATCTATGAAATGGTTTGGTTTGGAAGTAAACCAGTTGTAAGGATTCTTCGCGGCACTTCCACAGAACTCCGCGTGTGTTCTAAAAAACATGCAACAAATATCACGGAAGAAGGAAAGGACAAGAGCAATTCTTAGCCATCGAATAAAACTCTCTTCGAATTTCTTGTTGAATTTCTTTCCGTCTTTGTTTTTTTTCCCAAAAAACCCGATTCCCCCCTGGTACTTTTCTGGCTTTTATTTTACAAGGCGGACGAACCTTCAGAAGTTTGATTAACTAGCGATGACCTGCCTTATGTGGATGCAGTGAACCAATCGATTTGATTATTTACACCTTACATCAAATCTCACCGGAACAAGAGAGCCACCACCCCAGCGAATGAAGCCATGTCCCAACATCAATAATATATAATTGCAACAATCCTTGCTAGACTTTGTGTTTAAGATTCAAACCCAATAAATTCTTGAAGTATTTATCACCCGAACAAATCCAAGCGCATTACCCGAAACGCACAAGCTCTGAGCACAAGCTGTGTCCGTTTTGTAGGTTTGGGTAAGAAACTGCCTGTTCGGAAAGGCAGGCAAGTTGAAAAACACAGAAAGACAGTGACTGTTTGTGCCTCATACATCCCTTCTCAGAAATCTTGGCACCTCTGTTGGGGCACCTCCGTCTGACTTTGGCTGTGGTCATTTTGGAAGATTTGGAGGACAAAACATTGCTATTCTGCAAAGGTGGAACGTTGCCCTGCTCAACAAGTGTCGCTGTTGAAAATGTCGTCTTCTTCACGCACATCCATCTGATTGTTTTCGCTTTTGGATGGACAATACTGGAGGGCTTTGTCAACTTCTGGTGGAGAAAGATGGTGTTTGCATTTGGGGAGGGCCACGGACCCAAACAATGTTACCGAAACCATAAGAAAGATGCGGTCTTTGGATGGTCACTGTGTGGAGGAGCGGAGACTTGGTTTGAGTCAACGAAGGACAGGTTTTGGAGGTTCGCTGTTTACTTTCGACAACTTTTTTTTCTGGTTTTCACCAACACCATCTTCGGCATGACCTGCAACTGATACGTTAGGTTGACACTCTCAACAACGCTCATGCCAAGCGACTTTCGAGCGAACTACCAGCATGTCCAGACGCCACCTATACAGTAAGGGGCAGTGCACATGATAGGGTGTCGTAAGGACTCGAAACTCCACCCCCTTGACCTCTCCACTGGAGAGCTCGTTGCACTGGCAGTGCAACGAAATACCTTTATTTTTGGAACGATTTCAGGCTCTCGACATCGAAGCACAAGCTGCAAACAGCTTAAGCTCGCTTCGACAAGAAAACAAGGATCTGAAATACTTTTAGAGGTTCAACTTGAACCGTTCATTCATGAACCACACGCTTGATCAAGCGTCTGGTTGACAAAGCGAAGAACCATGCCCAGCCACATTCACATTCGCCTCCAAGGGCCAGTTGGACATTCATCAACACTGAAGAAAAAACCCGACTCTTTGCTTTGCCAGTCTGAATTTGAAATGTAGCATCCATCCGAAGCTTAAGCAGAATTTTCTAAACATGGGTACAGACGGAAATCTTTGACAATAGCTGGTAAGGAAATTTTGATTATGCCCACGAAGTCGGCTCGAGACTTGGCAACACAAACAAAAACTCAAAAAGGTGACGAGGTTTCTCTTTTGCAATCCACACAAAGGAGAAACTCCTCTGGTACCCTATGATTCATAGGCTATGAGTGGACTTCAACCAGCAATTTATGACCTGGCAAAAATCATCAGGTCAGTAATCGCCTTTTTGAAAGACGACTTATACAAAACAAACATAAAAAAAGTCGTCACGCCACTATGCCTTGGTAGTTTTTTTTGTCAATGGTGGAGGCTACCTAAACTTCTGAGGTATATATTCCATCATTGTTTCGCGTTTTACATGGCCACTTGCTAGTCCAGGAACATCCCCCAGTTGTATCACTCTAACAAATCGATCAAGGCGAAGACAGCCCGTGCAACATTTGAATTGGTCAACCAGCGTTTCACAATGAATCTCCACGAAACCAAAAGACTCAAGCCATGGGACTCGTGCACGAAACAGTGGTCATGTTTTAAGGACTTGGTAGTTGGAAATCCATTTATGTTTTTTTGTTGGAATCGATTGACGAAGAAGAAAAGTAAAAACTCCTGTTCACAATAATGTGGCAGATATCGTCCAATTTTGGATGCTATCTTTGGTGTCGCCCCAAAAAGCACCTCCAAAACGGCATCAAACTCACATGCGGATGTGACCGCACTGCGACGTGGCATGTCATTCCTTTTTTTAGAACTTTTTAGAACTTTTTTTTAGGGGATGATAAGTGCTGAGCAACCAACTGTCCAGAAAAGGTTATAGCTGATTGTGCACTGAGTCCACCCTCAAATTTTAAGTTTAATTTCAATTAATGGGGAGACTCGTGATCGGGGTCAAGGACTTGCGTGACGATTAACCAACGACACATCACGCTATCTCACATTCCCCCAATTTTGTTATTTTTTTATTTTTTTTCAATCAGCGAACTTGGATTTTCTTGCACAGATCTCTTCTTATGTTCTGTTTTTTACAAGGCACATTCACAAACGTTCGATACAATATGGTTGATCACATGAAGGACTATGTTTTGAGGCTGCCCCCTGCTGAGAAAAAAAAAAAAAAACTTGATGCCTTCGATGCCTTGAATGCACAACACAACATGTACTTGTGCAGTTGCAGACTATGTGAACTTCTGAAGTTCACATTGTGAAGACAGGTCCTTCTTTGATGAAGATAGTGTCAGATCACTGAGAGGTAATCAATGGCAACACATCAACTGAAACACACTTTTTAAAGAAACAAATATAGATCTGCATGTGCAGTTGTAGTTTATATTGCCCTGTAGATGGAATCTCGAATTTTTCTCTGTTTCTTCCAAAAAGGACACATACGTAAAGAAGATAGGGAGTTTAAAAACAAAGAAGAAACTGCGACAGGAAGACCAACGAAAAAAACGAACTAGTTACAACCAGTTGTACCACCAAACAACAACAACAGCCTCAGTCGGTTTTTACAACGCGAAGAGACTTCATGCATATCCTTTCCTTCCAAGTCGCGACTCGACCCAAAACGAAGTTGGTCGCCATCACCAACACTCGAAGTGGGATTGAGAATACTCGAGTTGGGACATTGATTGAGTGGTGGCCCAAAAATATTTGCCAAAACTATGGACATGTCCGAGGTAAATCGTTTGAGGGCAATTTACTCCAGAAAAACAGTTGCTATTTTGAGTGAAGCGCTTCCGTGGAAGCGAATTTAGAAATACCCTCCCACGAAAATGCTTCGAAGGAGGTCATTTCCACGGAGACGCTTGAAGGTACCTCGTTTCGATGGCAGCGCATTCTGGATTTTTTTTTTTAGACCATATTCTGGTAAAAGTTGGTGAATATGGTACATTCTTACCATGTAGCGGTCAATTTTTGCAAATATGGTAAATTTTTGACAGATTGTGGTTACCAGTGAGAGCGCCCAACCAGGCAGAAAACAAGAAGATGTAACTTAAGACCGTCGTGACATTGGCGTTCGCCATTGGAGGAGCCTTATGGGTGACTCTAAGGTGGAACCGAGGTAACCAGCAAGGCGTCAGGCACACCCCTGGGTCCCCAGACAACCCAAAAAAAGGCTTTCTTGTCTTGATCAATTATATCCACTGTGTTTTTTTTTTTTTTCTGCTGCGAGTGAAGCACTGTCACGCAATACAACCCAATGTCACACTTGATGCAGCTTTGTGACGTCTTTGGCCTTTTCTTTTCGTGAAAATAGCCAATGTCTTCGCCCCCACCGGACGCCCTTGTGAGCAGATTGGAACGGTGGGGCTAATATCTGGTAAAAATTGCGCGTTGGAACACTCCGAATTGCAATATTATTATCTTTCCGACAGGAAAATCGTGGGACCTGATCGGTCTGTTGGAGTTGTGCAAATGAGCCACCTTCCTAGTCGTCCATGTTGGGCTGATCCCCCAATCAACCAATTGACACAAGCACTGTGGCAAGAGAACCTGAATCCATTATCTTATTTTTTGCCTTCACCAGCAAAAACCACGCCAATGTATGTCACAGGCGTTGTTTTTGCGCCAGCCTCAGCAATTTCTTTTTTTTTTCTGGATCCCAGCTTGGAACATCCCAGGGAGATGTTTCCATCCAAAATTTTTTTCTGAGCAGGTTTTGGAAATGCTTTTCTGTGCTGTGGTTCAAGTTTTGAATTGCAACACTGAAGAAACACCAGATTGGTCACAAATCTTTCCCTTCAAGGCATTCAGCAGCCAATCTCGAATCTCTATGAAATGTATCAGTATGTATCTTTTTGCCCAAGCCTGAAATTGCTGCTGTGCTGCGATACATGCAGGAATCGATTCAATCGACAATAAATAGAAGTCTTTATTGGGGATTCGTATCTTTGGTATGCAGACCAACTCTTAATATGCCATTGACACATTGATTGGATCTCTTGTCCCATTTTCTTCCGTTTTCATTTTTTATTTCCGGCATAAAACCATAATTCTTCAAATGAATCGATTGGTATGGTTCAATAAAACACAAAAAGTGACATATGCCCTATTTCCTTTCATGATTTTCATAGTCCATTTCTGAACAAATGAGCAATGTCATAAATCTCCACAGATGCCTTCCAATTTTCCCAGCACGTAAACACTCCCCAGCTGTCTGGACCCACCCTCCCTCCACCCTGTCCAACCACAAATTCCCTGTCTTCAGGATCCCTCACTGTCTCTGACCATCGATAGCAACTTTTCTCATGGAAGCAAAATTGATAACAGGGCAGTTCCAGCATCCAACGTTCTTAAACTCCAGTGCCGCCTCCTTTGTAAACACTGGATGCTCCACCCCAGAAAGTTTGCTCCGCGAGTCCAGCAAAACGGATCGTCCGGGGAACTCGACAATGGAGAACGATGTATGAGCAGTTTCCTCCGGGCTCAATTTGGATTTTTGTGGTGAGCGGGTGATGAAAGGGACTTGACCTGGTGGAAGATACTTTTTCAAATCCTTCGCAAGGGGTGGTTTTCCAGAGAACCCAGGATTTCGTTTGGAGCCGACGACGAAAGGAGCTGGCTCGGTGATCAAACGGGCTTGACCTGACGCTCAATGGTTTTTCTTTTGGTTGGTTCTCAAAAATGCAATCGACTTACCTGTGAAAATTTTCGAAAAAGCTATGCAAGAATCCCCTTCAGAACTCAATGCACCTGAAGAAAAAACTCTCTGTTTGAAACTCATGGTGGGGAACAGTGCATTGCAAAAGAGAAACTCCATTGTCTTGTTGAGTTTCTTTTTGGATTGCCTTGGCAGAGGTGAGAATTTCCAGTGTTTGCATGCCTGTGGTTTCAAAGGTTTTGCATGTGTACCCACATTTGAAAAAAGAAAAGAAAATTGCTCCTCCATCTTTTAAAGCACCCTCCATATTTCTTCAAATCCTTTGGTCTGGCATATTTGCTAGCTGAATGTTCTGGTTTTGGGATTTCATTCAAAGATTTGCTCAGTAAGGGACTTGTTAATTCAGCCCCTCTACTGCTTCATATTTCTTCAACAGGGATCTTTTTCCCCCTTCGTTTTTTCTGAATCGTTTGCAAAAAGGTAACTCCATCTTAAAATCATTGTAGAAAATCCCTTTGTTTTTGACTGGTAAGCAAAGAGCTGGCCTTGTTTCTTTGGATGAATGTCAGACTGGAAAATCTACTGTTGAGCTGCACAGGATGAGTTTGTCTGTCTCCTAGTTTTGCCAACACCACTGAAGGACAACAGTATCGATATATGTCGATAAATCGAAGCCAATTTGACAGACTTGCAACTCACTCAAATCTCTCAAGGAAAAAAAACAATGCCTCAAGATAGCAGAGTCTGATTTACTACCACAGTTTCACCAAGTGGTGAACTCTTTTCTTGACAAAGCTGGCTTAGGCCTGATTTCGTTATGGTAACCCAAGAAAAGAAGCTCCATATTTTGGAATTCTCATGTTTGACTGCTGTTCTTTTTTTCACCCTGGTTAAGTTTCACTCCATGCTTTCCTCTGGCAACAGTTGTTATATTGTTGCTATTGAAACAACAATGTTTGGTTCCTTTTCCTTCAACAGCAAAGTAGAGCAAAGGAAAAAAAACACCGGTGCAAGAACGCAGAGGGCAGAGAATATAACGCTTATGTTGATTATCTCCAGCGCCAAGACCCTGTTGTTTGCCTTGGTCTGTACCGCCTTCTGTGCTTTTCAAAATGCAAGCAAAAACGAATTGAAAACCTCAAAAAGCTGGAAACTGAATTAGCAACCTCAATCAATGAACTTTACCACATTTGCAGATATTTCCAAAGGCAATAAGATGTTGCTTCAGAGACTGTACCTCTTCTTGGACAGTCAGTTGAACCCACACTCCAGCACTTTGATCCCCCAAACCATCAGGAGAATGTGCATCCAGTCATCCATGTAAAACAGAATCGTCAAGGTTGTTCAAGGTGCACGAAAAATAGCACATGCATCCCTCCATGTAAAACAGAATCGTCAAGGTTGTTCAAGGTGCACGAAAAATAGCACATGCATCCCTGTATCAGAAGTTTTGAGGAATATCCAAGCACTGAGGTGAAAGAATGCATGTTCCAACACTAGGGCTCGAATAACCAACCGCCTGAGCGTCCGACATTGACACTTCTTCCTCTACACTGACATGACATACAAGTTCCACAGGGGCTGCCCTTTTTCCCCAAGTGGCCGACCTCGGACACAGCAACTTGTGTGGTTTCAGCCAGCTGCTTTGCTGGAACATGTTTTTACTCAGTCAATGTAAGTCTCAAACCGTGTTTCTGTCCAAAAGCCCTGTAGTACTGTCTTTTCCAAGTTTTCTTCTCTCACAAAATCCCAGCTTCCCTGTTAGGATCAATCCTGTCTTTTTGAAAAAACACCCCTCAAAACATAACACAGTGCACAAAAATACATGCGCCTTTGGAAATGCCTTGGATACCGATCTACTCCACTGTTTACGGTCCCATCCATCTCCTGGTCAGCTTCGGCAGTTTCCCTATATCGTCGTACACAATTACATTGTCTCCAATCTCCAATCCGTGCTGCTTTTTTTCCAAGACCCGAAAACATTTTAGAATCATATGTTTCGAGCATGTCACGTGGAAATTATCTGTCCTTGTCTCGCAAAGAAGTGGCCATATTCTCAGCAGTGTGTTCCCTCTTGACCAACAACTCTTCTCGTCTTTCTTTTATCCCCCCCCCAAAAATGCAAAAAGATATTTATTTCTGTGTCTCGGCGAACACATACTATTTTTTGGTTAGAATTAGAAAAGGAAATTTTTTGTTCAAACATGAGTGACATTCTGGCACACAGTGAAATTTCATCGTGACAAAAACAAAACTGGCACTCCAGACTTCAAATGTATTAATATTGAACTCATCAATAAGTCCAATTAGTGATAATGAATGAAAATGAATTGTTCAATAGGCTTCTTTTGATCCTCGAAGCTTTTCTTGTACTGAGCATCAAGAGATTTTTCCCGGGAACCAAAATGCACTTATTGACTTGACATAAGACCAGAGTTTCCAAAACATCAACAAAAAAGCTGGTCCTTCAAGATTCGAAACATAGCCCCTAATTTTCCACCGCAATGAGTATAATAGAATCCAGCGGCAGGGATGTTTAAAACGCTTACTTTTCTGATAACGCATCGCGCTCACGCTTGAGGCGCTCGACATCGGCATCCACCTCCTTCCTCCTGCGTTCCACATCCGTTTGCAGTTTCGTCAAAGTTCCCTCGCGGCGCTTCACCCCGCTGATCGCCTGTTCGCTCAGCCCCAAGCTTTTTCTGGCGGCGCTTTGATAGGCGTTGAAGGTTTTACCAACGCTACCTTGTGACGTTTCCGAGCCCTCCTGTAGAGCGCAACTGTCGATTTAAGTTTCGAGGACAGCCGCCGTTTCACAGAATCGTCAACTGAGCGCAAAAAAGTGGCGCCCACTCCGGGATAACACAAAACAGTCCCAGAACTGTGAAGAGTGAAGAGAGGTGGGGGAAACGAGGGTAAAAGCGAGAATATGTTTTTAAAACGCGCTTGGGACTGCATGCGCAGCAAATTTTTGTCCGGCAATAACTCCTGGGGGGGGGCCGGAAACAAGTTTCGCGCCTGCGGAAGGGAAAACAGGCTTTTCAAATATCGGAACAGTGACAGAATATTGTGGAGCACCCCTCTTCACAGATCAGATATCCATTCCTTGAGCGTCTTTGAGCTTGCGCAGCACTATTACATTCGACCATCCTGTTTGGCCTGCACGACCTCTTCTTGTCGAGTCCGTGCCGACCTTCTGCGCATCCCCGGCAGCCATCATTGTATGAGTGCGTTTCAACTCCCCACCGACCAAACCTCTGACCTGGTAAACTAGTAAGCCTTTCGCCTTGCGTCAAGAAAACGTAAATCCTCTGTCGCCACCGAATACTCCTGGAGGGCGCGCGTGACGAATCCCTGTCAACCCTGTCGCGTCAAGCCCCATCGCCTGTGCCCTGAACGATGCTCTCCAACTATTGGGATGACCACGGAATAAGAACCCCTCCACCTATAAAAAAACCAGATCGCTCCTCTTTCAACAGCTCCGAGCTCTGCCGACCTGGAACAATAAGCAAGAAGAGTGGATCGAGCCTACCTCACATCCTTTTCTAAGAAACCCGTTCACAATGGCCTGTTTGCGTATCCTTGCGATTTCCGCCGCCCTTGTGATTTCCTTCGCCTCGGTGGAAGCTGCTGCAGGTGGGTGCGGTTTTGTATGGATCAATGGCATCCCATAGTGAATTGCACTGACCTATGTGCGTTGATCGTTTACTTTGGCCGACTGGATTGCGTGCGCAGGAAGGAATCTCCTGGGCAAGAACGGAGGTGGCTACGCCACGTGCGGTGAGTTCATCCTATTCCCTGTTTTTCGTTGAACCGAGTCTTTCGTGCCCTTTGAAAAAGGAGTCCAGCGATCCGTTGCTAACGTGCAGCGGCTTGTCGGTTGTGCTGCAGTCCCCAACTGCTGGGTGGAGAAGGTCGAGGAGTGCCATGACGAGCCCAAGAAGGTCTGCCGGACTGTTCCCAAACAGGTGCGATTTCCTCCCATGCTGAATCGTTGCCTTACACAAATCTAGTATCGAGTCGAGGTGAGTCCTTGCACGATGTCGTGGGTGGCCATTGTAGGAGTGCCAGAAGGTTTCCAAAGATCTCTGCGGCGGGACGAAAACTGTGCAGGACTGCACCACGAAGAATGTGCCGGAGTGCCAGACCGTGAAGGTCCCCAAGTGCTGGAACGAAGACAAGCAGGTCTGCAATCCAGAGCAGAAAACCTCCTGCAAGGATGTGCCTTCGGAGAAGTGCTGGACCGAGCCCGAAAGGAAATGCTACAAGTCCTATAGCGAGCAGTGCAAGGACGTCGTCAAAAAAGTAAATATCGCCCATGAGCACTGAGCTGTCCTAATTTTCATCGGAGAATCAATTGGTTATCGTGTTTTCTCCTCGACTTTTCGCTTGGTTGAAGCTTGAGGGGGGTTGGGTTGATTTTGGTTCGCTTGTCGCTGTTTTCGAAATGCCTTGCAGGCTTGCGCTCATGCTGGCAAGAAAGGTGGAATCGTCTGTACTCCACAAATCGTGCAGGTCTGCTCCAAGGTTCCAGTGATCGAATGCAAAGATGAGGATACCAAGAAGTGCAAAACCGAGTACAAGAAGGAGTGCTCGACCTCCACCGAGCAGGTCTGCAAGACTGTGAAGGAGCAGAAATGCGACGGCGAGGAGGAAAAGCAGGTATGCCAGGATAAGGAAGTGAAGTCGGACTGCAGAGACAAGCAAGTGCCGGATTGCAAGAGGGTTGAACAGGACGTTTGCAAGACTGTGGATGAGCAGAAGTGCCAGGAGAAGCTCGAGAAGAAATGCACCACCAAGGATGTCAAGAAATGCAGCCATGAGTGCAAGGCACCCACTCCTGTCGTTATTGTTGCAGGGAAAAACCTTGTGTCGGCAGTGGCATGATCTTAATCTGTGCCCTTTTTCTTTGAATTTTTTTGAAGTGATTGGTCTGAAATTGCAACTTGATGATGTGGATCTACTTTCCCAATGCCCCAATTTTTCCCTCCCCGGTGGTTTCAACAACACTAAACAAATAACACTCCTTGCTGAAAAAAATCGTCTGAATGAGGGTGATTTTTATGTTATGCAGGAAAGCATGGTTAACAAAACGAAACAAGGAAAATGAAGGGCAGAAAGATCTATGAACTCAAAAAATGTTGCTGAGCAACACATCTGTGTCAGATACAGTTCTGACTTTGTGTTATGGTTTTATTTAGTTATGTCAAGCTTTATATGTCAAAGCCGACATGTTTTGTGATCCAATTTTTTTCTTTTTTTGTGAATCTTTTCCAAGAAGAACAAAGGTGAATATGGGAAAATAGTTCCTGTAGAATCCATATTCTTACTTGATGCTGATCCAATGTTACACAGACTGGATGTCTGATTAAAGAGTCGTTTGCCTGGTTGGCTTTGATTGTTTTGCTGGTTGATGATTGATTCAAGGAGGGGCAGTTGCTGGTGTTTTTTTTTGGTTATTTCATGAGTTCGTTTTCCTGAGACGAGTTTTTGTTGCTTGATTTCGGAGCTGTAATTAAAATGTGAGTTATTCTAGAATCCAAAATCTACAGAATGTAGTTTGATGATATTTTTGTGTTTTTAAATATTCTTGGGAAACGAAATTGAAAAAGCATCAAGGATGTTTGTCTAGGCAATGTGTTATGTTGCCACATTACATATATAAATAATAGAATAATTGACTGGGCCAATTCAGAAAGGAAATTATAGACTTTTGAATCCATTCTTGCATATGTTCGATTCTGGTTGACTGCCAGTGGGATTTGGTGGGATTTTTCAAGTCCATTTCCAATTATGGTTCGATATCTAGTGCATTAAAAGAGATCAGAAGCAACCTCACCAAATTTTCACTACCTCACCAAATTTTCCCAACCCCAACAAACCCACAACTATGAAGTCCCATCCTGTCAACCCCCCCTCCCCCACAGCCCTCACTGCCTGACACGATCGGTGTTGATTTTTCTCAGCAAATCAAACTTGATCACAGCGGGGGTTGCAACTGTGTTCCAGCATCCAACGTTCCTGAACGGTGACTCTTCGGTCGCTTCAGAAAAGGGAAGTGGAGCCTCCTTTTCTAGAACAACGCCCTCAACCACGCATTCACCGATTGACGCACCCCCCACCGAATCAAACACCCGACCCTCCACTTCGGCCAGCTCGCTCCGCGACTCCAGCAAAATGGATTGTCCAGGGGATTTGACGAGGCGAGACGTGGGCATTTTTTTCTCCGCACTCAGTTTAGATTTGCGTGGCGAACGCGTGATGAGGGGGACTTGACCTGGGGGAAGATACTCTTTCAATCCCTCCAAGAGCGGTGCTTTTCTTGAAAACCCAGGATTGGGTTTGGCACCGACGACGAACGGGGCGGGCTTCATGGTATTCTCGCTGAATCCTGGCGGCTGTGACGTGGGTGTGGTTTGGACGTAGGTTGACATTGGCACGTGATATGGTGGGGACGCATTTCGTGACGTCTTCCTTGTGGAGGAGGTAATGGTGTTGAACTTTGCACTGCTTTCGTGCTCCCCACCAGTCAGTCGGCCGCCTTTCTTGGGGGAGATCCCTTGAAGAGATGCATTTGGCTGCTTCTGTGTGATATCCTTCAGAATCGGTCGGTGAACGGACGACACAAGTTTTCGAATTTTTTGGGCCGCCAGTTCTGGGTCATTGTTGTCCTCTTTGGTGCCCACCTTCTTCAGCTTGGACTGGACAGGTCGGCCAGCAGTTTTTCCAGTGGAAGAGATCTGAGGAGGGAGGGTCTTCGTAGATTTTGACATGTCAGTGCGGTCTCTCTTTGATCGAATCGCAGGTGCGACTACTGCAACACTCTTCGCTCTGGAATTCCTCGTCGACAGCGCTGCCTTTCTTTTCGAGCTGGAGACTGGTTTTTTCCCCTTCAGTGCACCGATACTCTTGCGTGGAGCCAACGCTCTGGTCCCATTCTTTGATCTCTTGCGTGATTCCGACGTCTTTGACGTCTCTTGAGTTGCGACTGTCTCGTCCTGTTTGGGCGTGGTGTTGGGAATGAGGGTCTGAGTTGATTTGATCGAAGGATCATGTAAACCCCCCTCTGACCCATCATCTTGGTCGGAAGCCTTGGTCAACTCTTCTCGAGTGGGTGCTGCAGCGACCACAATTCCAGGTGAACTTTCTCGAGACCATTTCGAATCCATGAAGCCCAGTCCGTAGGGGTCGTTTGCGATTTCCTCCTCAGTCAGACCACTGCGATACATCACCGCCGCCTCCACATGCCCTGGGCTGTGGGATCCACCCTGAGTCTCGAAAAAGATATTTCCAGGTAGATCCTGGTTTGAAATTCCATGATGAATCGCTGAACCACAGATTTCGTCATTGATGTTGTAGTACCCGTCTCCACCCATCGATGGACCGAAAAGTGGGGTGCAGTTCAATTGAGTTGTTTGGGTTGATAGCTGGCTAGGGTGCCAGGGTGCCATGTCTGCCTGCAGAGATTGTGGGTAGACAGTGCCCTCAGGAGCACCAGAGTAGAGTTCCTGAGGCATGGGAGCTGGAAAGAAAGCTTGATTTTCCGGTGGTTGGAAGGGCGTGCTTTGAAGGTAGAAGTCACCCTGTTCTGGACTCACCCCATGAGGTAGGTTGATCGCATTGGTCATCTGCAATTCCAGGACACAGAAAAATCAAATAAAAGAGAAGCACATCACCACAATTTCAAGAAATTCATTGATTTCTGCTGGTTTTACCTGGTGCATCACCTCTTCCTTTGATATTTGATCAAGCCCCTGGGTCGCTGTGCTGTGGTCCACATGGGCCCTTTGGATTGAACGGTTACAGACATCAAAAGACTCCAAATCTGGGATGCCTGATTGCACAAGGGAAGTCGCATTTTCTGGTTGGAATTCCCAAGCCGTCAAAGGATAACCATTGACTTGAGGTACTCTGTTTTCATTGTGATTCATCGTGTACAACTGGTTGATTGATCCGTAGGTTGTATGAGCAGTTTCCGCCCCAAACAGAGTCCCTTGTGAGTCAATCGGAACCGTGGGGCCCGGCTCTGGTGAATATTGCTTCCTATTGAAATGCATCCCTTCGACTGAAATATCATAGCCCCCTGGCTGAAAGGGTGGGATGTCCGAGTTTTGATCAAAATAGGGCAACAGAGGGACATCGCTCCACATTGAAGAAACCCCAAGGGCAGGGATGCTGGCTTCCCCAGCGACCAGCTCAGAACGCGAATGATCGCCTGAGAGAGAGTTATACAAAGCTGGCGGCACAGGAGGGATTCTGGTTTCCTCATTCCCAGTAAATCCACTGCCCCACTGGATTTGGTCAGTCTCCGCGTTGGGCATTCGATTGTGGAGATGAGGATCAGTTGGGAAACCTGGTGGACCTTTGTTTTGCTCTTGGACCCAGTGGGATCTTCCAGCCACATCCAGCATATCGAGTTGCTCAGGGAGTGGTGGATCTGAGTCCTCTTTGCGCCCCAAGCCTTTGGTGATATCCTTGACCTGTTGGTCCAGTTCCTGCTCCGATTCCCTCCCCGTCACTTCTTCCACTAGCCTCGTCTCTGGATCCGATATTTGCATCGCCGCCATGGGGCCTTCGATACACGAAACCGGGACGTCAGGTTGCTCGCTTGACGTCACCTTCAGCGCCACCAGCAACCCTTGGATTTCACCGACCAGATCGTACAATTGGCGCACGCACTCCCTCCGACACGAGAACCTGCGAAACGAGAGAGAGAGTCAACCACAGAATGGCGCACAAAGCTGACAAGTGCGCAGGAGGCTGGAGCGCTGAAAGTGGGGTACGGTCGACGGACCTAACGCTCGGGGGCTTGTTTTTCAGCAACTTGGCGAGCATGGTTGACCTCTCTGTGCCAGACTCACTCCACTTCCCTTCGAGGGGTAGGTGACACCAGGACTGGTTCTCTGCAGGGGTGCATCGATAGATTCATGCCCTCCTAGTTATATGGCAAAGACATCGTCTATCGAAAACGCAACGTACCTGTCACGATTTTCGTCAAGGAAGAAAACAGAGTGCGCAGGTCCGCGCAGCGGCTCTCGACCAAGGCCCCTTCCCTTTTGCTTTCGCCTATCTTTCTCTCCACCTCGTCGATAAACTCTCGAACGAGCTCTATGTTGGGGAAGTTGCCGCCGTCCAGATCGTCGTCGGCTGGGTGCTCCTCCGCAGTGATCGTTTGTTCATCCTCTTCCGCTCTTGGAATACACACAGGGTGTGTGGAAAGTGCTTCCTCCTTGAGCGAAGCTTGCGGTGTGGATCCCGAGCGCAAGTCAAGTCTCGTTTCCAGGACTTCTTCACTAGTTGACCTGATCTCCCCACTTTCTGTACGTAGCACACCAACACTCCTAGCCTCTTCAGGCGAACTCTGCGCTTCCGGAATGTTCATCCGTTTCCACGCAAAATACGCTATCCTCAGCAACCTCGTGTCCCCAGCCGTCGGCGAAGCACGGAAACAGCGCTTTCCGTTCCGCCGACGAACAAGGTGTTGAGCGACGGTTGAGGGGGCGCTACATCGAGCCTTGCTCTTTCCGTGGTTTTTTGCCCGCTGAAGGAGAGTCGTCGCCAAGCCCACCCAGGGCTCCTGTCGACGATCGTGGAGAAAAAAAAAGCACAGAGCTTCAACCTTTGACACGAATCATCTGAGGGAACGCACTGGAAGAAAAGGACAGGACTTGCTTTGCATCGACCTCTTTTCCAAGTTCCGACGCGCACGAAAACAAGAAAAACAAGCTTGGACAATGCACGCGCGCGGGGTTCAACGGTCTAGATGACAGAAATTGAAACTGGCAGCATGGAGGCAATTTCAATGACCGAGTGCAGCTAATCGTATATTTTGTATATTATAGTCTCTAATATATTTAGTAGAACATGGTAGAAATTTCAGAAAACAGGAAATAGTGTGAGCCACACTATTTTCTGAAATCTACACTTCTTGGTAGATTCGGTTTTCCATGAATTAGTGTGGCCTGCACTATTACTGGGGTAACACTATTAAAAGACCCACACTAAATACGATCGATAGTGTAGCGGTGGCCTTTCCATAATTCGGCGCAGTGCACAGCCAGCCTCTGGATCAATTGTGCGAAGATTACCTCTGTGAGGTCCTCCACCTCAAGGGTGTCCACAACTATCGATCCAATTTCCATTTGCAGAGTTTCTCTTTGCTGTTGTTCCTGCACAGACATCGAAAAAGCAATTTCCAAAATGGAGTTGCAAATATCTGCGTGGCATGCCATGCCATCCCAAGTCAAATTTTTTTTCCCCTCTGGATAAAATCCTCTGAACAGTCCATGGGAAATAAATCGAAAAAAAAACAAAACTAAATGTGTTTTTCTTTCCAAATTTCTATCTTTTCTTTGGCAAGTTAATGAACAAGGACTCCATGTGTGCACTGCTGTAGAGTAATTGGCAGTGCTTGAGCTGTTTGTCCATGAATGCTTCAAGGGCAAACATACACAACACGATTGGAGACCCGTGGAAAAATTGCTGTAGAGCTGCATGTGTGAAGCTCTTTAGTTGACCATCCCTCACCGGATCAACCGCCTCCCAAATCTCATCAGTCTGGGTGCATTGAGTACCCCTGCACTCAAAGCCAACGCTCTCCGTTTGAACCTCGTTGTGGAGGACTGCCGAGTCGCTCGTTTGGACTTGTGCATCGCAAAGAGAAACTGTGCTTTCTTGCTGAATTTCCGGACAAGTAGCGTCCGTTTGGGCTGCCTGAGCGGAGGTTTGGATCAAACTCGGTGTGCATCGCCTGAGACAGAATGGACTCACCTTCGAAGTCTAAAACTCAAAACTGCTGCTGTGTCACCAGGAAGCAAACGATCGAGATTATTGGGAGTTTTGTTTTTTTCATGATAGACCTGGCATTGGAAAAATCTGGTGGGTGTTGTTCAAATTCCAAGACGAATCAGAAAACAAAAAGTTTGCTCATGGGCCGGCCCCATATAACTCATTTGCATAATGGACGGCCTGCATTGGGTTTGCAGCCTCGGTATTCCACATTCAAAGGAAAACTTTCAGCTCACGTTTTTTGCAGGGCATCAATCTGTCCCTTCAAGGCGTCGATCTCTTCGGACGCAAGCATCACCTGCCAAGACATATTAAGAAAAAAATTTAAACCGGTCAATGTTTTTAGAATGAAGATTTCCTCAATAATAGGGGGGGGGGGGATAAGAACATTGCAAACGAGAAGCCAGTGCTGATTTTTCTGTCGTGGTTCATTGGCGTGGCCACACCACCTTTCAGAAAAGAGAGTGGCATACACTTTTCCCAACGAATATAATGCACAGTTGCAATGGAAGACTAAAAATTGAAAAGCACTGACCTCCTCGTCCCTTTTGGCTAAGCTCTCCAGCAGGCGTTGCTGTTGCTCAACCAGCCCCACCACCTGCTTCCTGATATCTTCCTTTTGCGTCTTTTCGGCTGCGAGAAGCTTCTCGTAAGAAGTGGCTTCGCTCCTCCTCGTCGATTCTGCAGCAGCTGCCCTGGCCTCGGAATCTCTGACACATTTCGAAAACCAAACAACGTTATTCTCGCAGACTGCATGGCTTATCATCAGCTTTAGAAATGTTGCTGGCAGAAATTGAATGTTTGAACTGTGAGGAAGAACAGGGTTTGAGTTTCTTGAATGAGAAAACACCATGCGGAATCCCCATCAATGACGAAAGCTGCTATTCCAAACCCACAGCAACTGAAAATTTCCTGGTGCAAGATTCTCAATATGTATTCACTGATGTATCAGCCATTTGGGGATGCATTAACCACCATTGGAGTTGCTGTGGTTAATTGATCCATTCGAAGGCCAAATATTATGAAACGTCCATCAAAGCATGAAAATCCACTGTAAAATTTTCCACAGGAATGGAAAACTGTACCTGATGATTTCTCGAGCTCTGCTGATGTCCACAGTGGTGGCATTCGACGCACTTTCTCTTCTTTGCTGATTCTTCAAGGCTTCCAGCTCGTCTCGCATTTCGATCGTCCTGCAAGAAATCGTCGACTCAATATCGAACTTCAGAAAATGAATCCAGCCAGGGTTGGGCAAGGAAAATCTCAACACGGCCTCAAGTTTTAATGCTTCCATTCACTTTCGAAGATATACATTTTAATAAAATATGAAATCAATTAATTATTTTATTATTATTAATTAATTTTTCGAATCATGCATGGAAAAAGTAGTGAGGTAAAACATAGAGGTGGTGAAAAAGTTTCATGGCAACTCTGTGTGTGGAAAAAGACACAACGAAGGACCACACTCAAAAAAGAATAACAAAAATAACCGCCCCAAAGCAACGAGGCCTTTTTCGGGATCTCGGACGTCGGGCAGACGTCATGGCGTCACAGCTTACAGCTTTCGTTCGCGTTGGAGCTCGGGTAGCACGGCATCCAGAGCTCCCGCGAACTTGGACAGCTGGCTTTTTCGACGCCACGGCTGGAAGCACGCCTCCTTGACGAGCAGCTCTCGCTCCCACATATCCTCAACTGCCCCCATTCCAACCGGAAACACAACGCACCCACGTCCTAACCGCTTTAAGTTTCAGCGGCCTCTGGGAAGGGCGGTAATGACGGGAGCGAGGATCGACCCACCCCGTCGACCGCAGCTTCGAATTTTGCAAGATTTTTTGTTGATGCCAGAAACTTGGCCCCCCCCCCATCATTGACTGTTGTGGTATGCACATTTGCTCTATTTTGGACAGGATATTTCTTGCTCCAGTGTGTGCCAGCCAAAGAGCAGCCACTAACATTGCTTGCGTTTTTCCCTTAGGAGTTATATCAGGCTATTTCATCTTTTCGTGGCCCTTTTGTGGATTCAATTTGTCCCAAAAAACAAAATTTCACCCAATCTTCAATAATACAAATTACAAGGTTTGGAACACAAGATTAACTTATCAATGTTGGTTGTGAGTTTTGTGGAATCGTCGATTGCTTTTTTGGAGGTGGCTCCAGTCCTACCAATGGCCCCCCCCCCCAAAAAACGGTGTTGCCCTGAGACTCGAAGTTACGTCAAATCCAAGAATTGGGTCGAATATTTTCCAGCCAAAATGCTGTTGGGCATTCAACACCTGTCAGCTGAATCCTGATGAAATCTTTAGCTGACCGACCCATGTATCTGCACACCACTGAGCAAACAGGGTTATCACAAAAAACTATCACAAATAGTCAAAACATGCACAGTCCCCCATCCCTTCCGGTGTGAGGTTTGAAAACAATATTGTTCAAAAATGTCAGGGCAGTGCTAATACAGGTCTCACCAAGCAATATGGCGGTGGTTTGACTATCCACCTTGTGTGTAAAAATAATATGTACCTGGAGTCAAAATCTTTGACAAGAACACCACTTGTCTGTCAGTCAGTCTGGTCACCCTCCCCCATCGGCATCAACAAAAAAAGACAATTTGTCCCAAATTTGTCCCCAATTTGTCCCAGCATGCATTTAAATATAACAGTCGCTCGTGTAACAAAAACAAACCACCCTCCTAAAAAAAAAAAAGAGAAAAAAAAGACACCCCCAAAAGAAAACATGTCCGTTTTGTATCGCTTCCCTCACGTTTCGACGTTTTGCATTTTTCTTTTGTATGCTGCTACGTATATTTTTTTTTTCGAAATTCTTATTAAAGGATTTTTCTTTTTGTTTCAGGTTTGTTGTCTCCCTCTCTCCCTTTTTTTTCTCACTCTTTTCAAAACCCAAGTTTCATAGTTCCACACATTTTGTTATCTGTCTATTTCTTTCATAAAATAGAATCATTAATTCTTTTTTGTTTACAGTGCTCCTCTCCTTTCCAACAGGTCATCCACCAGAGCTTCCAAATCTGTGAAAATCGCAGTTTTTTGACGCCACTCGTCTGGAATGCTGTCCAACCCATCCTAAAAACGACCACAGATACCTCATCTTCCGTACCACATTATATGTATATGTATATTTTTTTTTGAACTGACAATCAAACGGTTTCTTCACATATTTTGGGTACTTTAACAAAATTTCTCAAAAGGCAAATTCTGTAATTTTGAATTTTTGTTCGCGGGTGTTCATTTTCACGACCCGCAGCGAATCGTGGAATTTTAAAAACGCGAAATCTCGAAATGGTACAAATGATCACCAGGGAAAAAAAATCAAAATCAAAATTACAGTATCAAAAGCACCCATTTCAAAAATCGACACTGATAAAAACTCCCCCTAGAATCTCACCTGCGCTGCAAAAAGCGCCCCTATGAAATGAGCCCTGCTGCAATTATCTCCTCCTGCCATTATGTTTTCCCTGACTGCTTCCACATAGCCGTTGCTATGACTGGCCAGAAACATCGGGCCTTGGAAGCTGCCAGGAAGGTGACACGATTGCCCAAAATCGAGCACAGCGGCTTCAGCATTCGTGTGTTTGGATTGAACAGCCGTTTGGAGCCAGAGTTTTGCTGAGGTGGGGATGTGGTTGTCTTGCAAAGCCCATTGAATCGCCTGGCTGATGCGTTGACCCAGCACGATTCGTTCTAAAACCAACGCTGCGGCGACACCTGGCACAACCGCAACAATAAAAACAATCTGAAAAATATCAGTATGTCAGACCAGGGCTGGATTTGGCTGGTCTGGAACTATCATGTCAGGTTTCCTTCAAAATGAGGAAAATAATTCGGCGATCGATCTATTTTTAGAATTGTGCGAGCACTAAAGGGAAGGGAGAAGGGGCTGAGTCAGCACAAACAATACCTCCAAAAATCAACACAGATGGTCAAACCCACCTGCACACCAAACTGTGGTTTAAAAAAGACACGATAAAACCAGCTGAAAAGTGAAATACAGTGCAATTTGGAGAAGATCAAGGTTCAGGGGCGAGGTCAGGGTTTCGGCTTTCCACGATTTTCAACAACACTTTTCGGCGCTTTGCTGGTCCATCGATTCGGTTTGATTACCAGCATCGTCGGCGTCTGTGCTTTGCTGGTGAACTCTTATGGTGTCCAGCATAACGTCTTTTAGATTTGGTTTTCCAGCGTAACGGGCCACCACCACGGATGCTTTCACGATGGAATGGGCTTCGTCATTGACAGCCCCAGCCTCGGGGAACTGCTTGCCAGACTCCAGATTTCTTACCATATCCTTTGACGCTGAGTTCAGTCTTCCGTTGTACTTCTTGAAGGATTCGAACAGGTGCTGCCAGAATTAGGTAAAGGCCCATATTAGTCATTAGTCATTAGTCATTTGTATTTTTATTTTTATTTTTTTTTTGGGGGGGGGGTGATTGAGGCTTTTAAAAAAAAGAAATCAAAAATAGACACAGCATGTTGGGTTTCTTAAAAATAGCACAAAAAAAGCAAATCTTAATTAAACCTGTCTGATTTTCATCGAATTGTTCGTTTGAGCAATGTATCCCCTCCTTCTCCCTCAATGTCATTTTTTCGAAGGTTGAAAAAAAACAATTGCGGGGGATATGACTAACCTTTGAGAAGTGGTGGGGGTCGAGCCTTCCTTGTTCAACCACGGATTCCAGCAACGGCAAAACTTCGTCGCCGTACGGGGACAGATTCCCACTGTCATACTGCAAAAACACAGCATCCAGTATTACTCCAACGAAGCGCCGATTTCAAAAACCCTACTTTCAAACTTCACAAAAACATAAAGAAGAAAAAACAGAATCTGTGAATTTCCACTGGGTTTGGAATATATATGTATTTATATATATATACACACACATATTATAACAAATTTCAGTGAACGGGCTGCACTCAGCCTTTTGGTCGCGTGTAAAATAATTTCACAGAAAAAAATGTACAATGTTTTCGAAACACCCCTCCTGGTAACATTTCGACTTTCAAGTGCAACCCAAAAGATTTTCCCGGTTATAGAAAAAAAAAATGAAGAAATAAAATCATGGAACAAGAAAAAATAAATAAAAGAGAAAGGGAAAGGGGGAAGGAAAAAAAAAATCCAAACCGGGGGAACTTGCTCACAATTGGGACGATTCAATCATGCCTTATAGAAGGGGCACGAAGGTGGTTCGAAAAACTCCGGGGATCCAATTTTCTGTTTGGTAGTCAGCAGTGCCTGGATTTGTGCCGTGTTGTAAATCCTGCAATGAAAATTTCTCATTCTCCAGGAAAAAATGCACACAAAACAACATAATAAATATATATATATAAATAAAAAATATTTATTTATGTTTGTGTATTGTGCAGATTTTTCGCAAATCCGACATGTACAGCTGGATTCTCGGTTTGAAGAAAAGCTGGTTTGTGGGAAAAAAGATCATCCAGTGTGAAGCTCAGCCTAATTCAACAGGGCTGAGATTTCCAATGGTATCATTAAGGTTCACTACAGAAGTTGAAAATGAATTCATTCCACAAGAGCAGATTAGATGGATTGTTTGACTGATGACTAATATCATGAACATCAGGACGCGCAAATTCGGGTGGGTTTCTTCGACGAGTTTTTCGACGGTTGCAGGGATTCACGGCAGCGAGCGTAAATATGTGAGTCCAAAAATATATATTTGACGTTGAATTCGTTCGTCTCACCAGTGCAAACCCATAGTGGCAGCGTCCGCCACGAACGCCCCCAACACCGCTGCCTTGGCTCGCTCCTTGACTCGGTTTTCGTCCGCATCGTTCGAAATATCATACAGCGTTTCTTTGTCAGACGTCGACGACTTGCCTTCGAACGAATCCTCACGCGTCAACACGCCCTCCGAAGAAGCGTCGTTCTGGCCCTTCGTCGACGCTTGCATTTGCGTCGACGTCGACCTCGACCTCGACCTCCAAACCCAACCCCCAATGTAAGCCAACGCCACGACGGTTATCACCAGCAACACAAACAAGCGAAAGGAGTTTTGCTTCTTTCCGCGTCGAGGGCGTCCCGTCATTTTCGGAAAAAAAAAGATAAAAGGGATATTTGAAATCGCACGACGGGCCTGGGTGGGTTTGGGGTGCCTTTGTTGAGAAAGACGACGGGGAATCTGGCGGGCGTTGTTGTAACTTGCACACCACGTGGTGGGATTGCCTTGCTGTCAAATGACAAGACGGCGTCCCGAAACCACAACCAACCCCCCCAAGCACAAACCCCCACCATTTTCAACTTAAGCAAAAATACCTCGACATTCACCGCCAGCAAGCATACCAACGGCATCTTCAGGTGTGTTCATCAGCTCGGTGGTGTTGGCTTGGTTTTAGAGAAAAAAAACCTCTGATGGGTGTTTTCAAATCCAAGATATAATACCTTTCATAAACACTTGCTTTTGTGCAGTACTCCAAAATAGTTTGCTTTTAGTCAGGTAAAAGTGCTAGGTGGGGTGTTAATTCCAGGCCAGAATATGGAATATCTTATTTAGCTCATTGATAGGAACTTGAAACAGCCCCCCAGCCATAGCGACCGACTTGAGTCGAAAAAAGATTCCAGATTCTTTTAGAGAAAATGGAAGGAGCAGCTCACGCTTTGGTTTGGGGTTGAGTATTTGGAGAGGTTGTTGAAAAAAAAATAAGGTTGTCGTACGAGTCCAGGTTAAGATTAAACAAGTTCAAATTATATTCACAAATCCCAATCCAGAAAAAAAAACCTCCTCCCCCGCCAAAAAAGAAAAAAAAAACACTTCTCTTCTTTTCTTCCCCAAAAAACTAAAACGGCAATTGTTCAGGCCAGAGAACTCCAACCCCTCCGGCACCCCTTCAATGCCAGAAATTAAAAAAGAAGTTGTAAAAAAAATGAAATGGTAAAATAAAATAATGTACACATCTAAATTCCTTTTTTGCTTTTTAGTTTTTCTTCTCTTTGTCAATTTTCCCCTCTACCCTTCCTTCCCCATACGATCAAAAACTTACTCAAAAATGATTTTACTCCGTTTTTTTTGTCCCCCCTTCAAGCATTATCCTCCGAAACCAGACCTTGCCACAACCTATTCACCTCTTCGTCCGAAACAGTCCCAGGTCGACCCACGAACGAGTAAAATCGATCGATCGCGGAATTATTCTTGCATTCCTCCTGTGGGGTGCCGTTCACTACCAGCGGCATCTGCATTTCTTGCGATTTCGCACCCTGGTGGGATGTCATCGCGGGCATCACGGCCCAGCCGCCAACGACCTCCTGCCCGTTGGGATCGATCAGCGTTCGACCGGGCGGAATTCTCTGACCTGGGAAACTTTGCATTTGTAACGCTCGCGCCGCAGAGTACATCAAAGGATTGTAAACCCCTTGACCGGAGCCCAGGGCCATCGAGTTCGCCCACCAGCCGGGGCAAAGCGCGACTTGCCCCACGGAAACGGGATTTCCGACGGAGGTCTTTTTGGAATCGACGGTTTTTCTAGGCTTCCTGGCGGCTGGGGCTCGCTTGGTGGGTTTCTTGGCGACCTTAGGCTTTGGTTTGGTTTTCGGTGTCTTGGCTGCTTTTCCCCGACGTCCCTTTCCTGTAGTCTTTTTTGATCCAGAAAACCACCCCAAGCAGCGATGCCAGTTTCAGACTTGGTGGAAAATTAGCACTAAAAAAGCAAGAGTAATTGATATTCTTTTTTTAATTTAATTTTATTTTAATTTTATTTTTTTTGGGGGGGAAGGATATAATTTTTTCTTTTTTTTCCTCACCTTGGTCTCATTAGCTTTATTCGTGGTGGATGGTGGTCCAGGTTTCCCAGTCTGATTGGCATCTGACGAGCCTCCAGTTAATTTCAAAGTGATGGCTTTGTCAGGATTTACATCCTCATCGTTTTCAGCCACAGATCTGCAGAAGCAATACAAAAAAAGAAACGGCCATTCACATTTCTTTTCATTATATATTTTAACTGAATCAAAAGTAGACAAAAAAGAAAATAGGCAAACAAAATGCTAAGGATGCCGATTGCTTTTCGCCTCAACAATTAACTCATAATTAAAAAAATAAGAAGTTGAAACACCTGATGGTATCCATCAATACATCCATGTCGATGGGCTGCTGCAAGGTGGTGGAATTGTCTAATGAAGGAAGGCTGAGAATGTCGACATCAGCCATAGGAAGCCGAGGTTCGCCTCTGGTAGGGGTTGGCACCCCTCCTATCGGGTCTTTTTCCCGAACAGCTCTAGGTATTTTTGTTGGGCTGGATCGAACACCATAGCTGAGACGAAAAGGGCTGGGTCTTTTCAAAAATCCGTGGATGTCGATAATCTGATTTGAGAACGGCAAAATCACAATACCAGAATGAGGGCAGAGCACAATGCCGATTCGAATTTTTTCTATTTTTTTTCCCATTTTTTGTCTTGATTTAAACCCAGATATGATTTTTTTTGATTTTGTATCCATCTCTTTTGAAGAATGAAAAAATAATAAAAAAACAATGTTTTATTAAATAAAATCTTAATTTAATTCAATTTTTTTTTTACACCAACAATGTTTTTGTATGCTCTGAAAAAAAACCAATTTATCAGAACTTAAATTAATTGTTGGTCAGAAAAGCGTAATTATGTTGGAGTGTGGTTGGCTGAATTGGCATTGCAGGGTTGAGCATATTTGGGGGTTGTCGATGGGTGGTGTTGTGGTGGTGTTTTTTTCGAAAAAAAAAGTCCAACCTTGAGTGTCGGATCTGTGTCTTTTTCGGTCCATCGGATTCCTTTGAGCAGGGCTGGGCAAACTGAAAGTGGTGGAGTGATGAACAGGCTCCCTCTTTTCTCGTCGCTGAGTTTCCATTTGTCCAGAATGAAAAATATCGCGACCAGGAGCGGCTTCATCGGGCTGCATGGATGGAACTCAAATTCAGGAAAAAAAAAAATCATGAAAGGAAGCTTTTTGCAGGCAAGGTGTTTCTGGTCTTACTCGTGGGTTTTTTTTTTTTTTGGTGGTTTGTTTCATTTATATGCAGAGTTGGTGGTCTTCTCATTTTTATTCGATGAAAAAGAATGATTTTGTCACTTTATGAATCGCTTGCTCCTTCCTCTGTTTTTATCTTTTTTTGGGGGGGAAGGGGGGGAGTGGGGGGTTGACTAATTTGTTAATCTACCTGATGTTCAACTCCAAGTGAGGATTATTCCCGGTTTGTCGAATCACAGCTTCTGCTTCTCTATCGATCGGGACGAGCTGAACGGCAATGTGCTCCCCTTGATTCAATCCAGGCCTGGCAGCATCAGTGGTTTACCAGCTGTGTATTTTTCCGCAGGATAACTGCCATTTTCTTTTCACCAGAAAGAAGGGGATGATTCCAAAACAGGATGTGGAAAGAAAGAGGCAATATATCAAACGGTTTGGTCCGCTATGGTCTATGAATCATATTTATTACAGGGGACTCACACACGAAATCTGTCCAATCCAAATTCACAAAATCTTATGCATTTTTTTTTCTCTTTTTCTTCCCCAACGGTGCCTTTGACCTCCCTCTGACGCCCCAAAAAAGTAAAAAGAAGACAGAAAATGTATATACATGTGTAAACATATATGTATATATTAGACATATATAAAACATGTGTAAAAAAAAAACTAGGTGTGAGAGAGAGGATGTTTTGTTATTATCCACTAGCAAAGTGGTGGAGCAGCTCAATACCTAGGCTGTGCATTCGTCTGGGGCGATGCCTCAGCATTGCCAGAAACCCGTCGTGATGCACCATTACCTACAACAGCCGAGGAAGACATGGCCACCTCTCAGCGAATCCATAACATTTCATTCATTTCCAGAAATTCCACCAAAAAAAAAACTGGTCCGGGCGGAGGATTTGTCTTGATGCTTTTTCCCAGAACTGCTTTTTTTTGTGTTTTATCGCTCTTTTTGTTTGTCAGGGGGAAGGGGGGGGGGGAGTCAATGAGATGTTGGTATTTACATGATTGTCTTTGCTTAGTGCAGGGAGAGGAGGGTACCCCATCTGAAGGCAATCGTCGAAGATCCTACAGAGAAAAAGATACCCCTTGTTTTTTTCTTCTTTTTTTTCTTTAGGATTCTTTTCAAGTGCTATACAAGCCCTTGTTTTTTCGACTTTTTTATTTTTGTTTGTTGGGTTTCAAAATCCTAGCATGGGAAAAATGGACTTGAAAGTTTGTCGATCAAACAAATCGGTTTGTATTTTAGGGTCAAATAAAATTGCCCTTTTCAACCAACATGTGTCTTAAACCGGTCGTCAGACAGCAACGAACGCTTGGAAAAAACGGAAACTGATTTTTTTTTATAGAGGCAGTCTGCTCTTCCAAACGTATAGACGTCACTACGTGACGACTTAGAATCAGAGTCCGGATTGATGTTCCCCGCCGATTCGGGGCCCCAATAACACAACGATTTCAAAATGTTGGGCATAAAGCACGGTTTGTTTGACTGAGTCAAGCGCCCGCGGATTTTTCATTCTTGATGAAAAACATTCGTCTGAAAACACTGACGAGTCGTCACTTGCGTGGCAAGAGACGTCAAAAACGTATCAAACCGCGTACCGCGGTACGTTCGGGTCGGGTTGGAGGCTCTTGCACTGGTGACTTGGCCTGGAGCGGCTTTGATGACATCTCGACTGAGATATCGTTTTCTGGAACCAGTTTCGCGCTGGCTTTTGTTCTTTCCCACTGATTGTTCTGACCTCCAATACCTCAGGGGAGGGGCCAAGAAACGATTTAGGAACTTCGATTAAAAGCAAAGCGCGGCTCTTCCCACCCACGCTCCCCTTTAAATACGTCCAAATCGGGGGAGAATTGGACAATGCGGAAGCACACAAACATCAAATCAGTGTGGATTGCTCCACAATGCAATTTCGAATCGTCGTTGCAACAAGAAATAAACGAACGCCCCTTTCCCACCACAGTGGAATACAGTACAGATTTATTGTCGAGTCCAAGGTTTTCCCAATGTATCGTCACGTGCATCCACGTTCTAAAAATAGGCACAGAACAAGAGTGATGCAGAAATTGGGCCTGCCGCCTTATTTTCTTTTTTTTTTCTTTTTACTTGGATCGGAATAGGAGGATTGGCCATTTTTGGCTTCGATCTGGAAAGGAAAAGATATTGTTCGTTTCATGGTAGTTGTATGTCTGTCATGCAAGCCACATTCTTACCACATTCCTATTGTCATGAATGCTTTGAGGGTTCAACAACAAGTTGCTGAGCTGAGGGAGATCTTTGGTGGTATGTTCATTTTTGATCCGTGAAACTTATTCTTTATTTTCGGGGGGACTCGGGGAGCAAGAAAGAGTTGTAAAAAAAATAAAAATATTGAATGGGTGCCAGTGCTAGGTTCCAGGACCATTATTAATGCTTGCCCCAAAACAATGCCGCACACGGTATTTGCAGTTTGAGTTTTCGTAAAAAAGGTTCCAAAAATTCCTCTCGGATTCCATGAAAGATAGGAAATTGAGTTGGCCTCAATAATAATACAATGAATTCCACAGGAAAATTTCGTTTTCAGGTTCGTCAACACTGGCTATGCTCAGGGGTTTTGATCAATATCACGCATCTCGATCTTCTTGGTTTGGGCGTATTTTGGGTTTTTTCAGACGGTTTTGGCCGGAGAAGATATTTTCTTCTACGACTTTGGTGGACATTTCGGAATTTCAGCGTCGTTATAAAGCTATGCATGCTGAACATGTTTTCGGTTCATCTGCATCTCGAGTTATATCTTGGTATCGGCATATTAAGTTTTCCCTCAGATTTGAACGGTATTTGACAACTTTAAAACCAACTTCTCTTCGGGTTTTCTTTACTCGTTTTCGTTGTGGTATTCATTTCTTGGAAGTGGAAGTGGGACGATATAATGGTGTACCAAGGGAAAACAGGATTTGTCGGTTGTGTCGGTCCGCGGTGGAAGATGAACGGCATTTTCTTTTTGAATGTCCTTTTTATTCTTCCTTTCGTTCTTTGCATTCAGATGTTTTTCGATGGGCTAATCCCAAGGATCTTTTTAGTAGGGTGCCATCGGGCAAATTAGCTTTAGTTATCAGCAAAATGGCTTCAATACGTTCAGCAGGTTTACAATCCTAAGGTTTTTGTTTTGTTTTTGTTTTTTTTTGTTTTTCTCTTTCTTTTCTTTCCTTTTTGTCTTTGTTCCAGCATCATAGAGGGTGATGGCTCTCTTTTGCTGTGGGTTGTAATTATGATTATGATTATGAGCGGCTATGCTCAGGGAAGCATTAGTGCTTGATTACGCAGCAGATGTACTGTGATGAATTTCTTGATATACCGCTCATAATAACGTGTCGGGGACATGCAATTCCAGCATTCATTCATTTTTTTTTTCCTACTTTTTTCCAGTGATGTTGTTTTTCTGAGTTGCAGGGTGATACGGTGGTGCAGAGCAGCGAGTGTGAGTGTAAGGAGATTTTTTCGATTGCTGGTGGCCAACTGGATCCGGTGGGGCAGAACCAAATTTAATTTTTGTCGGTAGGTGGTGGTCAAGCCAGCTTGCAGCCGGATTTACTGCTTGCCAGAAAGAACAACGGGGATGATAATGGAAACCAATGCCGATTATTGGCGTCGAAAAAAAAGCATTGTGAAAAAGGTTTTTGTTTTTTGTTTGTTGTTGGGAGGCTTGTATGGATGGTGGCACTGTTTTTTTGGTAGAATTTGTACATTAGGTTTTGTAGATTCCTTCCAGGTGCTTGAAGATTGTGGGATGCTGGATTAAAAATCCGTTGTTGCTGCTGGATTAAAAATTCGTTGCTCATCTATATTCTCCCTGATTCTGACTGAAACGAGGGCTATTAAAAAGTGTTTTAGATTTTTGTAGATAGGGGGAAAAAGAAGACAGGGAGGGAAGTTTGTTTTTTCCCACATCGGGAGTCTTAATTCACTCCCCTGCCTCCTCAACTCTGAACTGTTGCTGCTTTACCCAGTGAACAAATTCATATGAATTCAATTTTGCCTCTTCACAGTCTCATCAGGATTGGGATAAGAAAAGGTTTCTCCCAGGACCAAAACAACCCTGAGTCAGACCAAACAAACAACAATGAAAAGAGACGCAAGGTTTGAAGAACCTTGGAAGCAGCAGTCCCAACGTTGTTGGTTAAACAAGACTTGAAGAATTCCAATGGCCGCGGACCGGTGGTGAGGACTGGAGGGGACCGGCCAGGGTGAAAGCACAGAGTGCGCTCAAATACTCCAAGCTCCGGAGGCTTTCCAAACATCGAATCCCGACGCAACACAATGAACACCATGTGGTTGTTGCTCTCCGTCGTCGGAGCCTTGGCCGCGTGCCACTCTGTTCACCCTACTGGTGCGCTGAGGAACATTGCTCTGGCTGTTCAGCACTGCGGATCGGGTTGACGGCTTAACGTTTTACGCTTTCTTCTGCAGACACCTCGACGATGCTGCAACTTGGTCCCCAGTGATCGTTGCTTGACCCGACCGGGTCTCCCTTGTAAGTTCAGTCGTATGTTTGGTGTATGGGTCTTGCCAGGAAGTTGGAATTCCTGTTTCTGCTGTGCTGTTCTGTCGATCTTGTTGTTTACTTCCAACTCATCTGGGGGAGGTGGTGGGTCCAGGGGTGGCGGCGGCGGCGGCGGCGGCGGCGGCGGAGGAGGAGGAGGCCGTTCCAATGGTGGTGGCCATAATATCTTCCCCAAGCCGGGGCTTCTATGAGGGTGGCGTCAGTGGTTCTTACCTCCCAAGTGGGAGAGGATCTCCATTGTACGAAAAGGCATGCGAATGTGGGTGGGTGGGTGGGGGCTCTGATGAGCGACAGAAATGTCGCAAGGGACGAATTCGATCTGGGTTTTCTAAAGGAAATGAAAATCTGCAAGGATGGAGTAAGCTAAGCAGCATGGACCAGTTTTTTCTCAACAGAAAGCAACAACCAAGGGTATGACACCACATAAATTTCATAAATTCATTGGAATTGCTCTGAATCCCTTCTGCCATGTCCTGTGCAAGTCTCACACCGCAGGGGTTGGCTTGCGTGGGGGGGGGGGGGGCGTTTCTGATCGGTGGAAACTCTGCTTGATGAGTGAATAGAATGGATGGTGTCACACACTCTTGATAATCATCTGTGTGCAAATGGGGCGATCGATCGAATAGGTCGTTTAACAGAAAATTTATTGCAGCGTCAAAATCTGTGGCTCATTGGTGTGCTGCCATTCGTTGTTAATTAACGTGGTTCATGTGTAGATTTTCAGAGCTGAGGAAACAACAAGTGGAGACGCATCCAGGGATTGGAGCGTGTATGTGAAAGACCTACAGAAGCTTGTTCGAGAACAAGCTTCGGAAAGATCAGCTCTGCAAAAGGTACCTTTTTTTGGTGTGTCAAAAAACTATTCACCTTCTTTTTTTGATTTAATCCATTATTATTCACTTGAGTTTGTTGGACTGGCAGAAATTTCCCAGCCAGTCCAAGTGGCGGATGTTATGGAGCCATTGTTGAAATCAATGGCTGAAGGATAATATCTTAATTGCACAGCTGTGTACAACTTTCAAAAACCAAATGACTGATATTCAAAGTGAGATAGATTTTCATGGATCAAACGCAAGAAACATGGAATGTAATATGATTTCCCGTTCCCAACCAACAGGTGATGGTGAATGAATTCGGGCAAAGCTGCGGTTTTGGATGTGTGTGTGTGTTTTTCAAGATGTCCAGGCTGGAGCCCAACTTTAATTTAATTTTTGTCAAGGTGGTGGTCAAGCCAGCTTACAGCCGGATTTACTGCTTGCCAGAAAGAACAACGGGGATGATAATGGAAACCAATGCCGATTGTTGGCGTCGAAAAAAAAGCATTGTGAAAAAGGTTTTTGCTTTTTGTTTTTTGTTGGGAGGCTTGCATGGATGGTGGCACTGTTTTTTTGGTAAAATTTGTACATTAGATTTTGTATATATTTTTGTAGATTCCTTCCAGGTGCTTGGAGATTGTGGGATGCTGGATTAAAATTCGTTGTTGCTGAACGATGAGGGGCTCATCTTTTTCTGATTCTTAAAAAAGTGTTTTAGATTTCTGTGGAGGGGGAAAAAGAAGACAAGGGAGGTTTTTCCCACATCTATACGTTTCGTGCGTCGGAAAACATTCTGCCCAAAAAGCTCCGTCGGGTCTCAGCGACTGCCTCTTATGAAAAAGCCGAGGCAAGTGGATAGGTTTGCTACCAAGCACCAAACGTAACAAACAAACAACACCGGTCTTTCCCGAACAAACACACAAACAAACACACAAAAGAACGAACGAACGAACAAAAACTTTGGCAGCCGTCCCACCCGCTGGCTTCCCCCCTCGCCACTGTTTCTCTTTCGAGGGTCCCGCTCTCCGCCCCCCTGTTACCGTCGTCGATGATGGCCCGGCCAATCGGGGACACGGAACAAGGGTGCTTCACTGAGCTATCCTGACAATGGTAGTTGACTGTGTCCGTATTAATCTTTTTTGCGTTTCGTTGTTTGAGACGTTTTTTTTCCAGAAACAAGTGACTGTATTTTGACTCCACTTTTTGTGGATGAGCCACATCAGTCCGCAGAACCGTGATCCGCTCATCCACAGAAAACACAAGCCGTTCGAATCAACGACACGAATCCGCCGACAAAACGATATACTCTGGGGACGTCGGCATGCTTCGGGCAGCCGCGCTGCAGTTCGATGGCATTACCTTGTTCAAAAACAAGGTGGCAGCTTTTACTTTTTGAACTTGAGTATTGGGAGGGATTATTTCTGGTTTTTTTTTTTTTTTCCCTGGTTTACAGCCACTTGGATTGAAAAAGTCAAGAGAAGTCGATTTCCTGGAGAAACTGCGGTCGGCTGTTGGTCGAATTCATCCAGAATTTAAAAAGAAGGGATGCAAGTGTTGGATTGGGCCAGTATTGAGGTGACGATTGGTGTCTTTTTTTGTCTTCTCATTTTCTGTTGTTTTTCTTCTTGTGTGGATTTCGTGGATTTCGTGGATTTCGTGGAGATGTTGTTTGTATGTTTACAGCACCATAAAGAAAAGAGAGTCCAGATATACAATGGATGCAATATCTGATTTGTATATGCAACGGGCCTGCAACATCTACGTCTTTCTTTTTAATTTTGGTGCCATGTTTTTTTCCTTCCCGGATATGTTTAATAATTATGATGATGTTAAAAACACAGGAGCGATCTGTTGGCCATCAAAACAGACGTGAAATTGGCCGAAGCTTATCGACCGAGAAAGCAACCTTGGTGGGAGGACTACAGAGGCAGAGCTGCCCAAGACGAATGCTTGAACAGACTTCCCAGAAGGTTCGAGGCTATACAGCTTGCCAGAAGGTTGGACCGAACCTATAGATTTGATTCTGACAAAAAAAAAAAAAAAAAAAATGGGATGTGAAAATGGTTGTGATATGAGAAAATGTGGTGTTTGTTTTATATTTTTTTTCCTGGTTTTATAGAGGGGGGCTGGTGGAAGTCGAAGGAAGCCGGTGCTGGCGATGAGGCTCCAGGTATGGATCCAGATCCATTTTTTTTTTTTTTTTTTCAACCTTCTGAACATATGTGTATATGGAAGTTTCACGGTTGCGCTTTTGAAATTATCAAGCAGTCGGGTTTTCTTTTTGCCTGCTCCAAGATGTTCACGATTCGGCGCATGTAGCTTTCGTCGAGAGTTGCATTGGAGTGGGTCTGTCAGACCCACCTCTTTTTCCTATTAGTGCTTCTCCCTTTAATTCTTCATTTTTCATATTATCCCCCCCCCCCCAAGAAATAAAAAACAACAAGAATAAGTATTATTAACAATAAACCTGAAGATTCAGCCGATCCCTCAACATGCATGCAGATTCATGTAGTGATTTTTCGACACATAGGTGTTGAAAGAGTTTTTCTACCAGTTTTTCAGGCAGCAGCAACCGCCGTTTTCAACGGAGATGCATGAAAAAAAAGTGGATGGCTCCGAGCTCTTTGTTGGGGAAGCCCAAACGAATAGAATCCACAGAATTATTATGGCAGAATAAGGCTCCATAATGCTCCATCGTATTTGCTTGATGTGTGCATGTGGTGTGACACACTCTTGATAATCATCTGTGTGTAAAACAAAAAAAACGGTGCAAATGGGGCAAACGATCGAATAGGTTGTTAACAGAAAATTTATTGCAGCGTCAAAATCTGTGACTCATTGGTGTGCTGGCATTCGTTGTTGATTAACGAGATTAGATTTTCAGAGCTGAGGAAAGACCGACTCAATCTCGGATGGGGTGGGAAGAATCGAGTGCAAAGGAGGGAGGAGAGGCAGCCACGCTGGGTGATGATGGACTGCTATGGGAAAATTCCTCCCAAAGTTGGAGGCATCCACAACTCTGCCAGCTGGCAGCAAACGAATGCAAGCGAGCTCCAGGGCTGCCACCCACCCGGGCTCGACCTGCCTCCAGGATGTTTGAAATGGAATGTCCAGTCAGCAATCGACATCCCGATCAGAATTTAGATTTGCCTCCAGGGTTGAATCCACCAGGCCTGAGAGCCTTGAAGAAGAACGATCAAGAACGATCCGGCATCCCCGATGTCTGACATGGCAGCCAAAGTGAAGGATCTGCTGCCAACATCCCCTACTTTGCATCCTGGTCAATTCATGGCTGCCAATGCTGAGGATACGGTGGTGCAGAGCAGCGAGTGTGAGTGTAAGGAAATTTTTTCGATTGCTGAGCAAGGAGTGGGATTCGAGCAAGGTGGCCAACTGGATCCGGTGGGGCAGAACCAAATTTAATTTTTGTCGGTAGGTGGTGGTCAAGCCAGCTTACAGCCGGATTTACTGCTTGCCAGAAAGAACAACGGGGATGATAATGGAAACCAATGCCGATTATTGGCGTCGAAAAAAAAACATTGTGAAAAAGGGTTTTTGTTTTTTGTTTTGTTGTTGGGAGGCTTGCATGGATGGTGGCACTGTTTTTTTGGTAAAATTTGTACATTAGATTTTGTATATATTTTTGTAGATTCCTTCCAGGTGCTTGGAGATTGTGGGATGCTGGATTAAAAATCATCTTTTTCTGATTCTTAAAAAGTGTTTTAGATTTCTGTGGAGGGGGAAAAAGAAGACAAGGGAGGTTTTTCCCACATCTATACGTTTCGTGCGTCGGAAAACATTCTGCCCAAAAAGCTCCGTCGGTCTTTCCCGCTGGCGAACGAACAAACAAACACACAAACAAACACACAAACAAACAAAAGAACGAACAAAAACTTTGGCAGCCGTCCCACCCGCTGGCTTCCCCCCTCGCCACTGTTTCTCTTTCGAGGGTCCCGCTCTCCGCCCCCCTGTTACCGTCGTCGATGATGGCCCGGCCAATCGGGGACACGGAACAAGGGTGCTTCACTGAGCTATCCTGACAATGGTTGTTGACTGTGTCCGTATTAATCTTTTTTGCGTTTCGTTGTTTGAGACGTTTTTTTTCCAGAAACAAGTGACTGTATTTTGACTCCACTTTCTGTGGATGAGCCGCATCAGTCCGCAGAACCGTGATCCGCTCATCCACAGAAACCCCCCCCCCCCAAAGCCGTTTTTGTTCTCGATCCAGTCGCGCTTCGTGAATATCGCTCTATTGTGAAGACTGCCACCGCGCGATGTCATGTGAAAGGAGCTCGTGATGGAAGTCGCGAAAAAGAAGGCGGCTGCGCTCTTGATCGATCGTGGGTGAGCGTGGAGGGGTGATTCGAATGATATCGCTGTCTGCTCCTCGATTCGATAGGAAAAGAAAACAGCGCCGTGTCGGCGGTGGGAAATGGAAAAGAATTTCTTTCGGCCAACCATCCAGCTGGCAAACGTTTGGCTGGATGGCGCCGCTTTGTTATTTCGTTTTCCCCTCGAATTGGGGGAATTTGGCGCTTTCTCTGTGGATATGTGATCATGAACGGCTGCTCTGCTTGGCCGCATGTTAGGTGCCAATCATCATTTTCGCAGGTCGCCGCCAAATGATTTTGGGCATCGGAGACCGGGACGTAATGGCCAAGCATGATGGGCTCGTGGACGGAGGGCTTTCGGTGCTTCGACTCAGTAATCGTCCGATTGAGTGTTTTTTTCGCATTGGTATTATTTAGCCGCTGGGGCTGCGATCGGGAACTGAAACGGATTTGTTTCCTGAGGCTGAATACTTCCAGCCGCCACTTAAACCGTTCTTCACACACGTTGGGAGACGACCAGAAGTTCTGTAAGAAAGGTCTGAGACACGAGAGTATACAACTGAATCTTATTTCAACAAGCTTGTTCTTTACAACGATCCCCAGCCTTTTATACTCTCAGCCCAGAGCTTCTAGAAACTCCCAGCCCATCTCCTAACCTTACAAATACTAGCTATCATCTAGCTCTCCCCAAAACGTCTCTATCATTTCTCAGCTCAGCCCTTCTAGCCAGAGCTCCGACTAACCCTTTATAACCCTTGATAACCTCTAGACTAAGGACCCAGACTGAAGCTCCTTCCAGTCTGACTCCCGACTCTCTACCCAAACTCTCAGCCATCTGAGACCTGACACTGAATATACTGAACCTGGTTCGAACTCTTTTCACTACGTTTCAGCCTCTCATTGAGCATCACGTAACTACCCCATTCCAGTCAGTCCGCGACTACCTGGAACTCTCAGACTGTAACCTCTGTTTTCCGCCTAGATCTTCGCCTACTAAGTCAGCCGTTTCACTCCTCCCCCCTTAGAGAGAGATCGCTGACCCAGCGATGTTCTGTACACTAAGTTCGTATTGCACGACTTCACCAGAACTGCCAAGTGACTTAACTCGCTTATTCTGAGAATACCTCTGATATAGCTGTAAGCAATATTCTCCGACGTTTTCCGTAACAACTTCCCGATTGCGACTTGAGCTGAATGTTGGTTTCTGCTTATGGTTACTTCTGCCGCTGTGACATCCCATCCCAGCCCGTTCACACATAAACCCAACCCTGTTCAATAGACTTCACAGCCCACACTGGAAATCACACAGTCTCAGCTCTAGTCAAACTGTAATTCTCACAAGTGTTTTTACACACTCAGTATGTTAATTGTTTTCCAGAAATTCCCTCTACCCTCACTTGATCCATTCACTGTTCTTTTCCTTTTTCTTCCAAAAACAAAATAAAATTCAAACACCCAATTACCAACAGAAAATCATATTCCACTCTTGATCCTATATTTTTTTTTTTTTTTATATTCAACTCAGGCTTTTCTGAGTTTCACATTTCTGGATCCCCCTGAACTTCCAGGAGGTTTCCTTTTCTTTCCTTCTGGTCCACTGTCTCCGCCTGGCTCATTGACGACCCAATCCCCATCGTAGTCCGTTGGTTCTGCATCGTCTTCGGCTGCCTCGAATTTTCTCAGGGGGCCCACGGTCCGCTTGGCCTTTAAATACACTCCCCGAGTATAATCCGACCCCAACTTGAAACCCAAGGCGCAGAGTTTGCAGGTTTCCGAGTGTAGCACCATTGGTGGCCCTGTTTCAGCTGGTACCCACATTCTCCGCCAGTCTCGTTTTTCCTCATCGACTTCCAGACTGATACTCAGCCACACCCGATCCCGACACCCGATATTCGAGCACACCCAGTGCCGTTGGCAGTCTTCTCCGGTCGGCTGACAGTTGCTGCTTGGGGTGCGACAAAACACGCAAGTGTGTTTTTCCCCCTCTTCGTGCTTCACTTCTCCGCTTGGTTTTCCCGACATGGACTCCACCATACTCTTCAACAAGTCTACCTGGCCCTTGAGCTGTTGGTTCCGCATTTGCTCTTCCCGCAGCTTGTCTTCGACCCCGTCGAGCTTGTGGCGCATTTCCTCATCTGCCCCCTCCATCAGCAGCTTTTCCGCCTCTCTTTTCGCCGCGTCCGCTGAAGTTTCCGCCATCGCCAATTTTACGCTGAGGTCCTCATTTTCCGCCAAATATTTCGCCCGGTCGTCGAGCAACCGAGTGCGTTCAGCCTCCCAGCTATCTCTTTCCGCCTGAAATCCCCCTTCTTCTTCCAGCTCGCCGATCTTTTGCTTGAGTTGTTCTTTTTCCTCCTCCAGCTTTGCCATTTTTTCCAGGGCCTCCTGCTCATCTCTTTCTTGGATTCTTTCCAGTCTGGTTCCTTCCTTCAGGTACTCCTCCAGCATTTTGTTGATCCTTTCCGACACTCCCTCGATCGCTCCAGCATTCTTTTTAATCTCCTCCAACAGTGCTTTGACTCCTCCACCAAACTCAACCATGTTGTCTGCTTTCTTTTTCTTTTTCGAACTCCAAACTGTCTCTCGCACACACTCGCACTCGCACACACTCAACCCGAACTCAGGAAAACAGGAGCTAGTCCATGGAAGATTTTTGACGTAAATACTCCTGCAGCACTTGCTGCGCATTACCCAAGTGATGTGACGGGAGCCACTGGTCCTCTTCCGATCCGTATCCTTCCCAGGAAACCAAGTACTCTGTCACATTCTTCTTTTTCCGCCGTTTGGTTCGATGTGTCTTGATCTTTTCGACGATATATTCCTCGACTCCTTCCAACACCACTGGATCTGGAGGTGGAGAAATAGCCCTGGCTGGAAACTCTTCTGATCCATCTTCAAATGCTTTTAGCTTGGAAACATGAAAAACATCATGTATTTTCCAGTGATTAGGAAGTTCCAACCTGTAAGTTACTGATGTCACAATATCAATAATTCTAAAAGGTCCACAAAACTTAGATACCAACTTCCGGCCCATCATTGGCGGTAAAGGTAAATCAGCTGTCGATAAAAAGACATACTGATTTAATGCAAAACTTGCATCCCTCCGCCCTCGGTTTGCGACAGCCCTCTGTCGCTGTTGGCTTTTCAAAATCGCTTTCCGAGCCAGCTGTAAACTTTTAGCCCAAACTGTCCACCATTCATCTGAAACTGGACCTGAGTCTAACAAATCCTGAGGGGATCTGGGATGTTGCCCATAAACCAAATAAAAAGGTGTAAAACCTGTTGATGAGTGAACGGATGAGTTATAAGCAAACTCAGCCGCCACTAATTTAGTGTCCCAATCACCCCCTATGGTCGAAATATAAATTCGCAACATGTCTCCGACTACTCGATTTGCCCTTTCAGTCATTCCATCAGTTTCAGGGTGATATCCCGATGACATGGCTAAACGAGTTCCCGCTAATTCCCACAGTTTTCGCCAAAACTGGCTTGTAAAACGAGTATCTCGATCGGAAATAATAGCCTCTGGCAACCCATGATGTCTGAAAATTGTATCAAAGAAAATTTCAGCTACCCCACTAGCTGTAACTGCAGTAGTGGTGGCTACCAAGTGGATCATTCGACTAAAACGGTCGACCATAACCACTAAATAATCATGACCCTTTTGTGTCATAGGTAAAGGTCCCACAAAATCTAAACAAACTTCTTTCCAGCGTTCGTCTGGAACTGGAATCGGCTGATATAACCCCAATGGTTTTTGAGTGCTAGACTTGTTTTTCTGACAACCAACACAAGTCCTAACATATCGTTCGACATCCTCAGTGCATCTAGGCCAATAATATCTTTTTCGAACATTTGCGACAGTCTTGTGTCTCCCAAAATGTCCAGCCTGATCGTGACATTCAGCCAACACTGTTTGTCTAATTTCTTTGTCCTTTGGAATATACCAAAACCATTTGTCTTTCAGACCAGAGATAGGACTTGGGCCGATTTTTTGGTCCGGCTCCGGTCCGGTCCGGTTACGGTCGGGTTACGGTCACCGTACTACGGCCGTAACTCCGTACCGTAACCGGACTCGTTTACTCCGGTTACGGTCCGGCTGATTTACGGTTGGTTACGGTCCTGGTTACGGTGGTTTTTTATGGTTTACGGTTTTACGGGTTACGGTGTTACGGTCAGAATTTACGGTGGTCCGGTGGGTCAATTACGGTGTTACGGTCAGTCTTTTACGGTTGTTTTTACGGTCCGTAGTGCACCGTAGTTGCCAAAGTACGGTACGGGATGTACGGAGTCATTACGGGTCACTACGGTTGCTACGGTCACACCTGATACAGGGAGAAACATCCACAGAGTGGTTGTAAAACCATTTATATTTGTTCCCACCCAGCCCAACATCCCACAGAGTCCCAACAGGTCATGAACCCACAGAGTCACAACCATTAACTCAAATGATCCCACCCATCAACCCACAGAATCCCAACTGTTTATCAACCCACAGTATCCCAACAGCCCATCAACCCACATAATCCCAACAGCCCATAAACCCACAGAGTCCCAACAGCCCAAAAACCCACAGAGTCCCAACAGGTCATGAACCCACAGAGTCACAACCATTAACTCACATGATCCCACCCATCAACCCACAGAATCCCAACAGCCCATCAACCCACAGTATCCCAACAGCCCATCAACCCACAGAGTCCCAACAGCCCATCAACCCACAGAGTCACAACCATTAACTCACATGATCCCACCCATCAACCCACAGAATCCCAACTGTTTATAAACCCACAGTATCCCAACAGCCCATCAACCCACATAATCCCAACAGCCCATCAACCCACAGAGTCACAACCATTAACTCACATGATCCCACCCATCAACCCACAGAATCCCAACTGTTTATAAACCCACAGTATCCCAACAGCCCATCAACCCACATAATCCCAACAGCCCATCAACCCACAGAGTCACAACCATTAACATCCCATCGGATGATTCATTTTGATTCTATTTTTTTTTTGGTTTTCCCCCCCCCTTCCCCCCCCTTCCCCCCCCTCCCCCCTTTCCCCATTGAATCACCCCCCCCCTCCAATCAACCCCGCTCTTCACACCAGCCCGATAAAAGTGAAAGCTCGGTGACGTGATCATCGGATAACCGTGACCTTCTAGAACGCACTATGTGTCCCAGTTTTGAAAACGCACGCTCACTAGCAGCTGAGCTGCTTGGGACAGCAAGATACCGACGAGCCAACTCACTGACTATCGGAAGTCGACTTTTATTTTCCCGCCACCACACCAGGGGTTCACTACACTTGCCCATATTCTGTCTCTCACCCAGAAATCTGTCTATTTCATGCAAAGCCAAGGTCCTGTCACCCCCACCACCACCGTCATCGCTGTCATCGCTGCACAAGACTGTGCTTATGTTCCCTTTTCTTTTTTTGGTTTGTGTGGCTTGGACGGTGATCTCCCCCTTCTCGATCAGATCACGTGCATGATCCGAAAGCAGTATCCTGAGGTGCCTCAGCATGGAGGACTTGTGGAAGAGGAGTCTCTCAGGGTAAAACCGGAGCATCCCCTGGGGAGCAGGAAAATCAGCTTGGTTGTCGGGCAGCAGTTGCAAAAACAGGTACGCTTCTTCGAGGGATCGCCACCGCACTGACACATCCATAAGAGCGCACAACATCCAGGCCAGCCCGAGCTGCGGGTCGCTCCATTCCTTCTCCAGCTTGTCCACCATGGCATACACAATTGGCGACAGCGCCTGGATGTTCGGTGGGGGGGATCTCCCCTCCTTCACGGCCTCCACATTTGTTCTGATCCAGTCTTTCCAAAAACTGTGGATCCTCGCGAACGTCAGGACCACCCTCCCGCTTGTCACTGTTTTCGATGCCTCCAATCTAAAACAAGACATCACATTGAATGAATACTTGATAAATAACGGGCTGCAGTTCAGTTTGTTATTCCCTGTTTTTTCTTTTGTCGTTTTGTTCACACTACTTGAAAAATCATACATCTTCTCAATAATCAAGTTTTTTGTTTGGTTTTTTTTCTGCAATGTTGTACTTACAGGTGTGTGGCATCCCTCGCAATTTTCAGCAACTCCAACAGGCTCTCCAGCAGCGTCCACTGCCGTGGTGTTATTTCACGGTGCTCATCCCCCTCCCCATGTTGCTCAGCTAGCAATCGATCGATTGCTGGCCTGAGCCTCACGGCTCTCTGGAGCATGATGAAGGTGCTGTTCCACCGTGTGCTCACGATCGTGGGGAGTTGCAGCACCCTAGGTTTTCTTGGTGGGGGTGCCGGCTGCGATGATGGTGCACCAGACTGTTGCGAAGGGCCACCAGCCTGTTGAGAAGGGCCAACCACTTCCACATCCATGGTCTCTGCCGTGCCCTCTCCCTGCAGATCACACAACACTTGTCACCTCACAGACATGCATTGAAATCGATTGGAACACAACATGTCAATGATAGTGAAAATTTGTTCGACCGTAAAAAACCGTAAAAAACCGTAAACACCGTAAAACACCGTAAACACCGTAAACACCGTAAAAAAACCGTAAAAAACCGTAAAAAACCCGTAAAACACCCGTAAAACACCCGTAAAAAACCGTAAAACACCGTAAAACACCGTAAAAAACCGGAAAAAACCGGAAAAAAACCGGAACCGGACCAAAATTTTGGAAAAAAAAATACAACTCAATAATCACCTGTGATGTCAGATCTTCCACAGCAGCAGCAGCAGCAGCAGCTGCAGCAATATCATCAAGATCCTGACTGGTGGGACCCTGCAGCCAAACAACACCCAAAACAAGCCATTTAGATGTCAGAAAAAATTCAACTTATAACAAGAAGCAAGCAGCAACACAGAAAAAGGGAAGTGAATGGAAGCAACAGAAAATAAAGGAGAGTTTATCCACCTGTGGCGCCATATCCTGTGCATCCTCCAGCGAGTCCTCGCTTTCCTCCTCCCCGAGGTCCGCCGGCATGTACTCCACCTCCCCCCCCTCCCCCCCTTCCCCCCCTTCCCCCCTTTCCCACATCTCTACCTGAGCCTGACTGAACTTAGTTTTAAAAGTAGAGGAGCGCCGTACATGGGCTGCTACCCCTTTCAACACATCTATTGCCTCTAGTAGTAAGGCCGTGTGTTTATTGACCCTCCCAATAACGCCTATATGCCCTAAGCCCAGCTGCACCACATTGTGGAGCATGTGCAAGGAGCACCTGAGCCAGTCAAATTCTAATTCTTCTTGAAGGGCCTTCCTAATATTCGATCCACAATCTGAAATTATGGTCGGCCTCATTTCTCCTAACTGAGCTGACCCCCCAAAGTACCCCTGAAGCAGTTTTGGAATTTCCACCGAAAGAACCTCTGCGGTTATGCTTGTATACTCTAACCTATGCGATCCTAATGTCCTAGTCTGCAAAACCCACTCTGTATCTACCCAGCTGCATGTGAATGTTATATATTCACATGAAGTCCTACTCTTCCACAGGTCGGTCGTAAAAGCGGTTACCTTCCATGGGACGGACCTCGTCAACCTTTCCATCTCGCTCTTGTAGACAGAACTGATCTCGCGCTTTATGGTTTTGGGATCCACTTTTGGGCATTTGGGTTCAAGCACCCTGGCGAACTCGAGGAAGGCTGGAGTGCATGGAGTCCCAAAAGGAAGGGAGTCCCTCGCCACCCACTTTGCCGCTTCCCTGACGAACCTCTTGTATCCGGCACTGCCGGCTTGGTAGCGCACATTCTGTACATCACACATGCACATCAGCACCACATGCAGTCCCCCAAAATTCAGGCTGGAAATTCCAGCATCCAGCAACACAACAACACATGCAGTCCCCCAAAATTCAGGCTGGAAATTCCAGCATCCAGCAACACAACAACACATGCAGTCCCCCAAAAATCAGGCTGGAAATTCCAGCATCCAGCAACACAACAACACATGCAGTCCCCCAAAAATCAGGCTGGAAATTCCAGCATCCAGCAACACAACAACACATGCATTAACATCACAAGCAATCACAAACCTACCCGGTGTAGAGACTTGGATATCAGCGTCTCGGATGGGTCCTCGCTTGACTTCCCCCCCTTTCCTGGCTTCAAATGGCCTGCTGCTGCCATTTTCGACGTCCATTCTGCTAGTGGGAAGTCCTTCCCATCCTTCGCAGCATCATCGATCCACCCCTTGGCAGTGGTGAGGACATCATGGTCTTTCACACCATGCCTCCCAGAGCAGTGGGACTTGAGGCCACTGTAGGACCCCTTGGCTGCAGACATCCACACCAAAATAAAAAACTACTCCAGAAATATTAACCCAGAAAAAGAAAAAAAAAAAAAATACAAAATACTTACACCAAGAGCACATGTGTCCGCACAGCAAACACTTCAGCTTGACCAGCCTGTCCTCTTTTTTCTTCCCCTTTTCTCCTTTTACATAGGCCTCCCACGAGCCGTCGTCGAGCTGCACCACCAGGGTCGCCAGCGGTGCGTAGTCGACAGGACGCAACCCCGCATCCTTTCTGACCTCGCCCATCAACTGAACATCCGACGTCGCCGACATACTGAACACACTCCGGAAAAAAACGAAAACACACCGCGAGACAGTAGAAAACCAAAGGAGAAACTAGCGATGGGAGAGTGGCTAGGTTATAAGGGAGGTTGCGTACGACGGGACAGCTTCCCACCGTAACTCCTCTTTACGGTGGAACGGACTCCGGTTTGCGGTTTACGGTGTTACGGTCACGTGATTACGGCGCTACGGTGGATGATTTACGGTGCTACGGTTGTTGATTTACGGTGAGTTTACGGCATGCTCCGGTGTACGGTGATAACCGAACCGTAAATCCGTCATTTCATGCTCCGGACCGCCGTAATGACGCCGTAGTACTACGGATAACATTTACGGTGGTCCGGTTCCGAGCACGAAAACCACTCCGGTCCGGACCGGAGTGACCGTAACCGTAAGTGACCGGAGTGAGGTTACGGTACGGTTTACGGTACCGTAACCGTAAAGTCCTATCTCTGTTTCAGAGAGATCCCAGAAAGGTTTGGCGCAGGCAGGCGCAGCTTTCTAAAAGGTCGAAATCGCAGTACTGCCTGAGTGCAGGTTTGACTAGGCGCAGCGGCGCAGGGTCTAGAAGACGCAGGTTTGCGCAAGTTTTCTAGGTTAATCAGAGTAGGCGCGGCGGCGCAGATCTAGAAGACGCAGGTTTTGCGCAAGGCTTCTTGGTTAGTCGGAATTAGCCGGTGTTGTAGTGGCTTTCTGCAGAAGTGTGCTGCATGAGTTTTGGGAAACCTGTGACAGTGGAGAGTAGTGGAAGTGAAGCAGAATCAGACGTAGAGACTGTTATCCAGTGTGAGGCAGGGCTGCCACCTGATCTGTTTACTTTCTCAGGGGACTGGGTTTCAGCCCCTTTCAGGTTACCCAGACCAGTGCAGGTTTTGGGTCCGGTGAGACACCCATTGGCAGTGGTACCTCCACCTCCTCTCAGAGCGCCTCCTCACGGCCACAGGAAGGCAGAACGCAGTGGTAATATTATCAGATACTACGACTGTTCTGACCCTCAGTGTCCGATCTACAGATCGCAGAGGGCAACGCAGGAAAGGCGTGAGCGGAACAGGAGGAATGTCAGGCACAGACGAGCACCCGCAGATGGGAACGCCAGCCCCAGATCCGTTCGATCTTCAGGGTCTGAGGCGGGGCATGGCAGAGATGCAGGAAGAGATCCTGCACCTGAGGCAGGTCGCCGCTAATGTCAACGCGCAGATGGACGATGCAGTCCGGCACGCAGTACGGACTAGGTTGGCCGAGCAGCATCCGCCGGCAGCTCTGGGTAAAGCAAGGGCAAAAGGCCCTGACTCCTGGTATGGTGATCCACAGGATGTTCCTCTGAACGAGTGGCAGGTTCAGTTGCAGACATATTATGATCTGACTGCAACCAGAGACAGGGAACAGCAGGTTTTGGTGGCTGCAGGCTGTTTAAGAGGTGCCGCAGGAACATGGTGGAGAAGTCGTTACGAAGAGGCAATGGCAGGCCAGAGGGCTTTGCCTACAGATCTGACCGCACTAGTCGCAGATCTCAGACGGCAGTTCGGCAAGACCAACGAGAACAAGGACTTCAGACGTGAATGGTCACGCCTGAAGCAGGGTCGAATGTCTGTCGCAGAATATGTGCACGATTTTCGCAGGCTCATGTTGCAGATCAACGACAGCAATGCTGGGGAGCAGCTGTTTCGTTTCATAGAAGGTCTGAATGATCGTTTGCGCACTAAGGTTGAAATGGAAGATCCTGCAGATTTGGAGCGTGCAATAGCACTTGCCGCTACATGGGAAGGACCTCTAGAGATATACCGCAGAGAAGGACGCAGAGGCCGCAGTCCCAGAGGCAGGCGTGAAAGTTCACGCAGGGACAGGTCCCAAAGCAGGGGACGATCCCAGAGCAGAGGACGCTCACAGAGCAGAGGACGCTCGCAGAGCAGAGGCAGGTCTCAGAGTTTCAACCGTGGCAGATTTGACGATCGGCAGACACCGCGTTATATTCCCCAATCAGGTGACCGCATGGAGGTTGATGGCCTCCAGCGAAACCGTGTGGGTTTTGACGACGGCAAACGCCGTGACGCAAGTCGCAGCAAGAGCAGGGGACGCTGATACGAGGTGACGAGGTTAGTGTCTAGATGTCCCATCGGTGAGTGGGTGTGTCACTGTAGAGTAAGGGGTTAGTGTGTTGTGGACGGTACTTAAAGGGTTGTATTTTTGACATTGTGTAGCCTTTGGGGCTGGGTTTGCTATTGTGTTGTGTTCCCACGTTCTACCCTCCTCCACTTGGAGGAGGGCCCCTATCTACCCTTCCCCCTCTGGGGGAAGGGCCCCTATCATTTTGGTTTCGGAGCTTGGGCGTCCCTAAACGACGAGGACGGACGACCCTGTAGGAGGAGCCACCTGACGACGAAAAGTCAGTGGCTAGGTTAAGTGCCTATCAAGAGGGGATGGGCAAGGAGTGATGGCACCAAAGGGGGTGGTGCTAGGTGGGATCGAAGGAGCGCGAGTGCGAGCGACGAGTTCGTAAGCACTGGAAAGGTCGGGGTAGAGGCGAGGAGAAGGAAACGAAAAGGAACCCGTCGCAGGAAGAGATCTAAGGGTCAGATCTACAGAAATCTGCAGGTGACCTTGTGACTGTTAACCTAAAGGACAGCACAGTGGTCGAAAAGAGTTCGAAACAGGTCGAAAGAGGTCGAAAAGCAGTGGAAAGGAAAGCTGAGAGCTTAAGTTTCCCTAAGACAGAGTTTCGACAGAACCTGTAAATTTCTGGAAGAAGATCTACAGCAGATCTGCAAAGATCTCCTACAAACGAACCACCTATGGACGAACCAAGTTCGAGTCAACGTTTGTGAGGGAAGTTCGACACACGGACGGCCAACGCGTGGTGGCGGATAGTTGCTGCGCAAGAAGTCGACGACTGCGCCTGTGACAGCTGCCAGAAATTCCGTTGTCGGACATACAGTCATGTCACACTGTGTTACAGCGGAATTTGGCAGAGCGGAAGTATCACAGCGGAATCCGCGGAGCGGAAGTGTTACATCGGAATCCGCAGAGCGGAAATGGCGAGCCGGAAGTGCAGCGGACGAGCCAAAGTCAGACAGCGAATGGAAAAGGCCAGAGTCTGACAGCGGACAAAATGGCGCAGCGGACAAAATAGGTGGCGGAAAAAGGGAGCGGACAGAACTCCGAGGTAGTTCGCCAGAGCCGGAAAAACGAAGTCCGCCAAAGCGGTTAAACGGAAACGGCGGAGAGTGAGGGCGGACAGAGGTAGAAGGCGGGCAAAGTGGCCCAGCGAACTGCTGCCCTTACACTCTGCTGGGCGGACTATGATATTCCAACGCGGAGGAAGAATAGGCGGTGTTGTTGTGAGCTAAAGCGGTTAAGCTTGGAGGAGCACCAGCGGACACACAACACGGAATATCGGCGAAGTATCGAGGCTAGAACTACGGTAGTTTCACGATCGCGTTGGAGGCGGATTTTAATACATCAAGCGTTGGAGGCGGTCATGAAACAGGAGCTGGAGGTTGTGTTACATGGCAGGAGCAGAAACGAGTCTGTATCAACGCACAAACCGCCTGGGCTGATCACCCAGCGGACTAGCAACCGCAAAAGAGCGGATTTTCAGTGCGAAGATAACAAGACAAAGACTTTATACTGCCAAGAGTTGGACCATAGCGGAAGAATGTAAGCACAACTAGCGACAAGAAGACAAAGAGAGAAAAGAAGTCGCCAGGCTAATAGAGAGCGGAAGAGCGGCCTGCCAGTTACCTACAAATCGAGTTCAAGCGATAGTGGAGTTCAACGCGCCCAAGTGGGGGATTAAACCGCCTGCAAAGCTGCTAAGTACGCAGGGCGGAAGAGAAGGAATCATCTGCTAAGCTATTAAGTATGCAGAATGATTTGTTGCAGAAGGAGCTGTTGGAGAGTATAGTTCGTTTGGAATGGACTTTCAATAGGCCAAGACCTCACACAAGCGGATATAAGACGAGCGGATTAAATGTAGCTTGCCGCGAGCTATCGAGCATTCTCGAGAGCTTGAATCTGATTAAGGAGCACGCAATAGCAGTGCCACATTGGATGTTTGTGACTTAATGTTATGAACGGGCAAGTGAAGCTCTGAGCGGATATCTTGTGGGTAAACTTTGAGGTCTAATGGATGTGGTAGCGGATTGTGATATTCCGGGCTGAGTGAAGAAGAAGAATTAGAGGTTATTGCCGTGGAAGTGTATGGTGGTATTCTTTGGAACTAACCGAGTTGCCATGGAACCAACCAAGGATCACGAGCGGAAAAATTCATTCTCTTTTCAACAGCGGAATAGCAGAGGCGGACTAAATGAGGTCGTCAAGGCGGATTAAATTAGACCGTCAAGAACCTGAGCCAGAGCGGAAATAAAAGAGCCAACCTGGATGATCAGGTCCAAGGACTATTGGCTGAAAGACTAAGCGGAATCATACGTCTGGTCAGGGCGGACACTACCACAAACCATTGAGCGGATATGGCTCACAATACTAGCCATACATGGAAGTCTAGCGCCAAGAACAACACCCAAAAGTCTAAGGAGTATTCATCGACCAAATTACAGCCGTCAGACTATTGCACTAAGCGGACTAAAAGCTAAGGCAAAGGCGGACTGTCAGCGCGGACTGCTGAGGCAGAATGCAAAGGCGATGAGGGGGTGTGTCTTGAGCGGAAATTCCAATGCAGCAAAGGTGCAAGCGGACTAAGTGACAGACAATATATCATATGGAGCATTCAAATTGATCACCGACAAGCGTGTTCTGTCAAATGGAGCGCGAGCAAAGAGTCAGCGGATTTTTGTCAGAAGCAAGAGAACAAGCGGATTATCAAGTGGATTGGAAGTAAGGGCGGATTATACTCGTATTAGCCAGTGTAAGGCATTGAGTTAACCGAACCTGAAGAGCGGAAAAAGCTACCAAGCGGATAAGGAGTGCTACTGACAAAATAATTTAAAGGAAAAGCGCAAACTCAAGGATCAGCGGAAAAAGCTATGTGTCTGGGAGAGTTGAGCGCTGAAGAATGGATTCTACTGCTGACAAGCGGACAAAATTATGGAAGATCCTGCAAATGACAAAGCATGCGGAAAAAGATGCATAAGAGCATGTCGGAGTGGAGGAAACTTGTCAGAGAAGCGGATTATTTAGTGCCAGGGAGATGAGTCCTACCACAGAAGACACATTTGGATGAAAGAGCGGAATTGCATCATCACCAAGACTTTAAGAGTTGCTGGAGGCGGAATACTACTGTCAGTTGGGGATTAAAGCGGAAATTTTGAACAAGTAGGCCGACCTAAGAAGGGCGCCACTAAATAGAGATTTCCAGGAGCTTAATCCAAAGCTTGAAGGACCAGCAAGCGAAAGATTGACTGGAATTGGAATTGGAAAGAAGCTAACGACAGATATCCACGACATGAGCGGATATTGCTTCAGATGGCGGAACACTAAAGTGTATAGGCGGATTACTAGCTTGAGCAGCCTATGGCGCCAGCAGATTCGACCTAAACCGGACAATACTGAAGCAGGCATGGAATGGATGGATCCAGCAATGATGATGGGGAGAATGAACTCCAAAGCTGACTCCAAAGCGGACTATAAGGTTCCAAACTATCCTAGACACCGAGAAGCGAGTAAATGGAAGTTTTGAAGCTTTGTGGTCGGGACAAGGAGTGCTTTGCTTCCGTATACTGAAGAAGTTGTCCAACATTGAGAGGGACCATTACCAGAAAAACCCAAAACGCGGACAAAGGAAGCAGCGAATCAATCGGACAATCGCAAGGAAGCGGGTCTGATAACGCCCACCTCAAAGAGAGTTGGGGCGGATTTCCTGAGCGGATATTTTAAAAGAGATTTGGCTGGCTACTTGTCAAGCGGAAACAGGGGATGGGGACTTCCCGGAATGGCGAAAAGCATAGCTGAACGCGGATTGGCTGGAGAGGAGGCAGATAAAGATTGAGCGTGGAAGCGGCGGTTATGCGTGGAGCATAATCAACAAAGAGGCGGAAATCCAGGTGTGCACGATGGATGGATGCCAGAAGGCCGGACAAATCCCAAAGACCAGGGATGGCGCAATCCACGCCGAGGCCTAACTTTGTGGAGCAACCAGAGCAGCCTAAAACGCCATACCAAGCAATGAGCACCACGTGGACAAAAAGGCTTGGGAGACTATTGAGGTGCGGTAGTTTCAACCAGTCTGGCAAGACTGTTATGGTGTATACTGAGAGACCCAAGCTAGGAGAGCTTGAACCAGGCGAAGCAATCTGGTTGAAGGTTGACAAACAAACAAATCGCGCTAGAGGTCCAAACTAGCGACCGCGGAGCATCCACTGACAGGTGGTCAGGGCGGAAAACAGAGTTTCCTTGGATGCTACACTTAAAGGCGAGTGAGCGGGCAGATTTGTTGAAGTGGAGAAATATACCAGTCGAGAGAGAAGTGGTGAACCTCTTCAAAAGGCGGACTAAGAGGGAAACCAAGTACCTTGGAGCTAAGAACGAAGCGTTGGAACGCACACCAGAACTCCTTAGAGTCATCTGAGTGTGGCGGATTGTTGAAGATGTTAATAAGTTCGACAAAAAGAAGATGCTTCAAGCTCTGTCAGCGGACTGCAAATATGTGTGGAGGAAGAATTTAATTCGAGTATTGTGTATTGACAGCCCATTCAGTGAAATGTGCAGAACCGGGTAATCCGTCGGCACCCTTGTCCATAGGGAGAACGGTCTATTCCTGGTTGTTGTGAACGCCTGTGTTAAGGTGTGTGCCTTTACTCGACATTAAACTTCCGAAGGATTCCTTATAGCAGCAAAGTTCAACTTGGACAAGGAGGAACACGATAATTTGAAGTAGGAAGTCCAAGACCGCAACCTTGAGGAAGGCGGACCTGAGAAGCGGACCTGGAGGGCGGACTAAAGAGGACTAAGCCCTTAGGCGGATTAAACACCTGGAGGGCGGACTAAAAGTTTAGCCTTCGGGCGGATTAAAGCTTCATCAGGCGGACTATGAAGGGCTCAAGGGCGGACTTCAAAACAAATTCCAAAGGCGGATGAAATCAGACAGCCAGAGCGGGTTAAATACGACCGCTAGAGCCGGATTTTGAAGGTGAACTTGCGTGAAACTACAAGTAGGAACGACTATGCTGATTTGGAAGGCAGATTACAAGGCTTTCGTTCAATACAAGACCAAGGGCGGAAGTGCCACATATTGTGCAGAAACCAGCGGACAGAAGAGGATATGAAGAGCTCAAGACTTCGGGCGAAGTACCAACAGTTGAGAGGGGACTGTTTGGGCGACAAAGCGGGAACTCTGACGGGGATGTCTTGCAGCAGGAAAACGGGGGCAAGCTCCTCAACCAGTGTTCTGGACAGCCGTGGTACGAACACTGGCCCGCTAGTCGGTTGAGCTGGAGATTATCGTTCAGGGTACTGAAGAGAAGACGAAGGTCTTCCTCCAGAGGCAAGTCAAGCGTGAAGAAAAAGGAGGAGGACTTCCGACACTTGATGAGGCTCAAGCCGGAGCCAAAATCAAGATGTGCTAACCCGCTAAGCGGATTAGTTACGTCGGGAAGTCGCTTGTCAAGGGGCGAGCAGGGATGCACAGTTCCCCTCAGGCGGAACTGCTGTTCGAACAAGGGGTAACCCAACGGGGGTTACCTGGATACTTTCTTCTCGGGAAGGCGTGCATTGACTTCCAGCAAACTAAACCTCGCTGAAAATAGGATCAAGAGCGGATTTGCCAAGCCACAAGCGCGCAGAAGGAGGACCAAGGGGATTATCCAAAGGCGATTTAACTTTGGACGTGCAAGGTAAAAGAGAGACAAAAACTATCGGGGAAGGTGAACACTGCCAAGTGGTACCCGAGTTATTTGTCTGAGGAGCGGAAGTCGACGGACTGACATTCCTTTAACTCTTTCTTGCGGAACTTTCTATTTAGTGGTATCTAAATGGATAGTGCGGACAAGACCGTCTTGTTGCTGGCGGACTATTTCCAAGGTTCTTTGGAAGGCGGGGGTTAAAAGGTAATCTATGTGGCGGAAGGTATATGGAGTGTATTTCGCGTGGAAGTCAACAAGTTTGAAGTGGCGGAACTTGGGGACTAACCGAGCATTGATGAGAGCGGACTATCTGCGGTGAAAAGAATCGACTCGTGTTTGGATCTAGACAGTATCGAAGAGATAGCGGGCTCGAAAAATGAGCACACATTGCGATTCTATAGGGATGGAGTAAGCGGAAATACTCAGTTGGTGATTTACTACCTATAGACGCAACCGTGAAACTTTGGGAAGTTTACATACAAAGCGATGCCGTGAGCAGAGATAGGACTTGGGCCGATTTTTTGGTCCGGCTCCGGTCCGGTCCGGTTACGGTCGGGTTACGGTCACCGTACTACGGCCGTAACTCCGTACCGTAACCGGACTCGTTTACTCCGGTTACGGTCCGGCTGATTTACGGTTGGTTACGGTCCTGGTTACGGTGGTTTTTTATGGTTTACGGTTTTACGGGTTACGGTGTTACGGTCAGAATTTACGGTGGTCCGGTGGGTCAATTACGGTGTTACGGTCAGTCTTTTACGGTTGTTTTTACGGTCCGTAGTGCACCGTAGTTGCCAAAGTACGGTACGGGATGTACGGAGTCATTACGGGTCACTACGGTTGCTACGGTCACACCTGATACAGGGAGAAACATCCACAGAGTGGTTGTAAAACCATTTATATTTGTTCCCACCCAGCCCAACATCCCACAGAGTCCCAACAGGTCATGAACCCACAGAGTCACAACCATTAACTCAAATGATCCCACCCATCAACCCACAGAATCCCAACTGTTTATCAACCCACAGTATCCCAACAGCCCATCAACCCACATAATCCCAACAGCCCATAAACCCACAGAGTCCCAACAGCCCAAAAACCCACAGAGTCCCAACAGGTCATGAACCCACAGAGTCACAACCATTAACTCACATGATCCCACCCATCAACCCACAGAATCCCAACAGCCCATCAACCCACAGTATCCCAACAGCCCATCAACCCACAGAGTCCCAACAGCCCATCAACCCACAGAGTCACAACCATTAACTCACATGATCCCACCCATCAACCCACAGAATCCCAACTGTTTATAAACCCACAGTATCCCAACAGCCCATCAACCCACATAATCCCAACAGCCCATCAACCCACAGAGTCACAACCATTAACTCACATGATCCCACCCATCAACCCACAGAATCCCAACTGTTTATAAACCCACAGTATCCCAACAGCCCATCAACCCACATAATCCCAACAGCCCATCAACCCACAGAGTCACAACCATTAACATCCCATCGGATGATTCATTTTGATTCTATTTTTTTTTTGGTTTTCCCCCCCCCTTCCCCCCCCTTCCCCCCCCTCCCCCCTTTCCCCATTGAATCACCCCCCCCCTCCAATCAACCCCGCTCTTCACACCAGCCCGATAAAAGTGAAAGCTCGGTGACGTGATCATCGGATAACCGTGACCTTCTAGAACGCACTATGTGTCCCAGTTTTGAAAACGCACGCTCACTAGCAGCTGAGCTGCTTGGGACAGCAAGATACCGACGAGCCAACTCACTGACTATCGGAAGTCGACTTTTATTTTCCCGCCACCACACCAGGGGTTCACTACACTTGCCCATATTCTGTCTCTCACCCAGAAATCTGTCTATTTCATGCAAAGCCAAGGTCCTGTCACCCCCACCACCACCGTCATCGCTGTCATCGCTGCACAAGACTGTGCTTATGTTCCCTTTTCTTTTTTTGGTTTGTGTGGCTTGGACGGTGATCTCCCCCTTCTCGATCAGATCACGTGCATGATCCGAAAGCAGTATCCTGAGGTGCCTCAGCATGGAGGACTTGTGGAAGAGGAGTCTCTCAGGGTAAAACCGGAGCATCCCCTGGGGAGCAGGAAAATCAGCTTGGTTGTCGGGCAGCAGTTGCAAAAACAGGTACGCTTCTTCGAGGGATCGCCACCGCACTGACACATCCATAAGAGCGCACAACATCCAGGCCAGCCCGAGCTGCGGGTCGCTCCATTCCTTCTCCAGCTTGTCCACCATGGCATACACAATTGGCGACAGCGCCTGGATGTTCGGTGGGGGGGATCTCCCCTCCTTCACGGCCTCCACATTTGTTCTGATCCAGTCTTTCCAAAAACTGTGGATCCTCGCGAACGTCAGGACCACCCTCCCGCTTGTCACTGTTTTCGATGCCTCCAATCTAAAACAAGACATCACATTGAATGAATACTTGATAAATAACGGGCTGCAGTTCAGTTTGTTATTCCCTGTTTTTTCTTTTGTCGTTTTGTTCACACTACTTGAAAAATCATACATCTTCTCAATAATCAAGTTTTTTGTTTGGTTTTTTTTCTGCAATGTTGTACTTACAGGTGTGTGGCATCCCTCGCAATTTTCAGCAACTCCAACAGGCTCTCCAGCAGCGTCCACTGCCGTGGTGTTATTTCACGGTGCTCATCCCCCTCCCCATGTTGCTCAGCTAGCAATCGATCGATTGCTGGCCTGAGCCTCACGGCTCTCTGGAGCATGATGAAGGTGCTGTTCCACCGTGTGCTCACGATCGTGGGGAGTTGCAGCACCCTAGGTTTTCTTGGTGGGGGTGCCGGCTGCGATGATGGTGCACCAGACTGTTGCGAAGGGCCACCAGCCTGTTGAGAAGGGCCAACCACTTCCACATCCATGGTCTCTGCCGTGCCCTCTCCCTGCAGATCACACAACACTTGTCACCTCACAGACATGCATTGAAATCGATTGGAACACAACATGTCAATGATAGTGAAAATTTGTTCGACCGTAAAAAACCGTAAAAAACCGTAAACACCGTAAAACACCGTAAACACCGTAAACACCGTAAAAAAACCGTAAAAAACCGTAAAAAACCCGTAAAACACCCGTAAAACACCCGTAAAAAACCGTAAAACACCGTAAAACACCGTAAAAAACCGGAAAAAACCGGAAAAAACCGGAACCGGACCAAAATTTTGGAAAAAAAAATACAACTCAATAATCACCTGTGATGTCAGATCTTCCACAGCAGCAGCAGCAGCAGCAGCTGCAGCAATATCATCAAGATCCTGACTGGTGGGACCCTGCAGCCAAACAACACCCAAAACAAGCCATTTAGATGTCAGAAAAAATTCAACTTATAACAAGAAGCAAGCAGCAACACAGAAAAAGGGAAGTGAATGGAAGCAACAGAAAATAAAGGAGAGTTTATCCACCTGTGGCGCCATATCCTGTGCATCCTCCAGCGAGTCCTCGCTTTCCTCCTCCCCGAGGTCCGCCGGCATGTACTCCACCTCCCCCCCCTCCCCCCCTTCCCCCCCTTCCCCCCTTTCCCACATCTCTACCTGAGCCTGACTGAACTTAGTTTTAAAAGTAGAGGAGCGCCGTACATGGGCTGCTACCCCTTTCAACACATCTATTGCCTCTAGTAGTAAGGCCGTGTGTTTATTGACCCTCCCAATAACGCCTATATGCCCTAAGCCCAGCTGCACCACATTGTGGAGCATGTGCAAGGAGCACCTGAGCCAGTCAAATTCTAATTCTTCTTGAAGGGCCTTCCTAATATTCGATCCACAATCTGAAATTATGGTCGGCCTCATTTCTCCTAACTGAGCTGACCCCCCAAAGTACCCCTGAAGCAGTTTTGGAATTTCCACCGAAAGAACCTCTGCGGTTATGCTTGTATACTCTAACCTATGCGATCCTAATGTCCTAGTCTGCAAAACCCACTCTGTATCTACCCAGCTGCATGTGAATGTTATATATTCACATGAAGTCCTACTCTTCCACAGGTCGGTCGTAAAAGCGGTTACCTTCCATGGGACGGACCTCGTCAACCTTTCCATCTCGCTCTTGTAGACAGAACTGATCTCGCGCTTTATGGTTTTGGGATCCACTTTTGGGCATTTGGGTTCAAGCACCCTGGCGAACTCGAGGAAGGCTGGAGTGCATGGAGTCCCAAAAGGAAGGGAGTCCCTCGCCACCCACTTTGCCGCTTCCCTGACGAACCTCTTGTATCCGGCACTGCCGGCTTGGTAGCGCACATTCTGTACATCACACATGCACATCAGCACCACATGCAGTCCCCCAAAATTCAGGCTGGAAATTCCAGCATCCAGCAACACAACAACACATGCAGTCCCCCAAAATTCAGGCTGGAAATTCCAGCATCCAGCAACACAACAACACATGCAGTCCCCCAAAAATCAGGCTGGAAATTCCAGCATCCAGCAACACAACAACACATGCAGTCCCCCAAAAATCAGGCTGGAAATTCCAGCATCCAGCAACACAACAACACATGCATTAACATCACAAGCAATCACAAACCTACCCGGTGTAGAGACTTGGATATCAGCGTCTCGGATGGGTCCTCGCTTGACTTCCCCCCCTTTCCTGGCTTCAAATGGCCTGCTGCTGCCATTTTCGACGTCCATTCTGCTAGTGGGAAGTCCTTCCCATCCTTCGCAGCATCATCGATCCACCCCTTGGCAGTGGTGAGGACATCATGGTCTTTCACACCATGCCTCCCAGAGCAGTGGGACTTGAGGCCACTGTAGGACCCCTTGGCTGCAGACATCCACACCAAAATAAAAAACTACTCCAGAAATATTAACCCAGAAAAAGAAAAAAAAAAAAAATACAAAATACTTACACCAAGAGCACATGTGTCCGCACAGCAAACACTTCAGCTTGACCAGCCTGTCCTCTTTTTTCTTCCCCTTTTCTCCTTTTACATAGGCCTCCCACGAGCCGTCGTCGAGCTGCACCACCAGGGTCGCCAGCGGTGCGTAGTCGACAAGACGCAACCCCGCATCCTTTCTGACCTCGCCCATCAACTGAACATCCGACGTCGCCGACATACTGAACACACTCCGGAAAAAAACGAAAACACACCGCGAGACAGTAGAAAACCAAAGGAGAAACTAGCGATGGGAGAGTGGCTAGGTTATAAGGGAGGTTGCGTACGACGGGACAGCTTCCCACCGTAACTCCTCTTTACGGTGGAACGGACTCCGGTTTGCGGTTTACGGTGTTACGGTCACGTGATTACGGCGCTACGGTGGATGATTTACGGTGCTACGGTTGTTGATTTACGGTGAGTTTACGGCATGCTCCGGTGTACGGTGATAACCGAACCGTAAATCCGTCATTTCATGCTCCGGACCGCCGTAATGACGCCGTAGTACTACGGATAACATTTACGGTGGTCCGGTTCCGAGCACGAAAACCACTCCGGTCCGGACCGGAGTGACCGTAACCGTAAGTGACCGGAGTGAGGTTACGGTACGGTTTACGGTACCGTAACCGTAAAGTCCTATCTCTGGCCGTGAGAAGGATCCAAAGACGACGGAGGTGGCGGCTCATGCAATGGAAAACAAAAGAAGGAATGTGCGGACATTCAAAAATTACTCTTCTCCAACGAAGGAACCTCGAGCGGACGTGGAACTGACCGAAGGGCGGATTATCACAGAAGCCGAGCAAAGAAAGAAACCGAAATAAATCCTGAACTATGACCCGTGCAGACGGAAGACACATACAGCTGAGTGACTGAATTCGTTCGGGCGGATTAATTGTACATCAGTTGGCGGAAACAGCAACTGAAGCGGATAATGCACTTGTCAGGAAAAAAGCAACTTCGACTACGGCGGAAGAAGCGAAGTTCTGAAGAGAACTTGAAGGGTATTCGACTGGCGGATTGTGACCAGCGGATTAAGCCTGTTGGGATATGACTGGCGGGTTAATCTTGGCGGAATCACATTGCTAGCGAATACGAAGACAAGAAGCATTTGGGCGGACAAAATCCAGTACTTAAGGCGGATATCGTGCCTGCAGAAGCGGAAATTGTGCTGCAGAAGCGGAATTGTGCCTGTGGAAGCGGATATTGTGCCTGAAGAAGCGACACAATTCCAGTGAGCGGAATATGAAGGCGGAATTGATGATCTCAAAGAGCCAAAGCGGGAAAAAATCAGTCAAGGCGGAAAATATCAGCCACGGCGGAATTTGAGGATCACGGTCGCACGTACAATTAGGAACGAATGAAAGGGCGTCAAAGCGAACGTTGGAGCGACCTAGCGGACAACACTAAGCGGAAGTTCTGATCAACAACCGACTTGGAGGCGTGAGGGTAGCTATGCAACGATTGACTCAGTCACGAGCGGATTATGGATGTTCTGAAGCTGAGGATGTATTGGAGACTTATGGGGGTTTACCAAAGCATCAGAGGATTGGCCGAAGACAACAAAGAATCGCCAGGGTGGATTAAATTGGACCACCAGGGCGGATTAATTCAAACCGCCGAAGAAGGAGCGGACATTATTTGAAGACCCAAACTCGGAAAAACATTGGAGCGGACCACTGAAGACAATAGCACTGGAGCAGAAAGGACGAAGAGGTCAGGGAATGGCCGGACGCTCTGCTGCATATACTGGCTCTCGCTGCTACGTAGGGACTCTAGTAGCCAACCAGCGGATTGTGATTCGATGAGATCCTGGGGGAAATGTAGGCCTCAGACAAATCTCTATAGCAGTGGCCATACATGTTATGGATATGCTCGAGCGGCTATTGTTCTGAGGTGTTGCGGCGGAGAAACTCATGGGAGATTCGTAGGGACGTTGAAGAGAGAAGAAGCTGAGAGATCAGCCGGACTTCTCATCGGTGTACTGGCTCTCGCTGCTAAGTGGGGACTCTAGCAGTCAACCAGCTTAGTGAGATCCTGGGGGTATCCGCATAGGATTTGGCCTCGGACAAATCTCTACACTGATGACCGCTTATATACTAGCGGATAAACGTAACGAATGGAGTGTTGTGCCTAAGTGATATCCGACCAAGCGTTTTACCGAGCGAAGAACGAAGATGTACCGTGGAAGGAAGGAAAAATATCAGTTGTAAATGAAGAAAACGGAAGTGGAAATCTGACCAAGGAATTGCAGCGGCATTGGAATTGACCAAAACTGCAATGGATGAAAAGCCGCAGCGGATATCAACAGCAGCGGACTACAGGAGAGTGTCTGACAAGAGCGAAGCTTATGGTTTCCGACTAAGTGAAACTGCGAAGCGAGGTAGCGAGCGGAAGTTATAATCTAAGCTTGCGCGGACTTGGAGTCTTGAACGGATAAAGCATAGCGGGCATTTCTTCATGTTCGTGTGCTGAATCACGAGCAAGAAGACATTGCAAGCAATGCTTATGCCATGTTTAACCTTCTCCTTGGCGGTACTCGTGGGCGGAATCCACATCCGCACCATAGAACCACGAGTTAGGAGAGGCTTGAGCGGGCTATTACTAAATGCCCTGATGAAGCAAGCAGACGAAGAAGCGGGCATCCGTCCAAGCAAGAGACACAAGGTTTTTGGATTTCACAGAGTATGGGATCTGTTATGCCGTTTGAAAATCATCTTGTTTGCATGATTGTGAGGTTTGTTTTCTATTTTTCTATTTTTCTTCGTGTTTTGTTCAGTGGATGGCCCTGTTTCTCTTTTTAGCGGCCAATCAAACTACTTATTCTTTATTTCTTTCGGGTTTTTCTTTCGCGATTAACTTTCTTGAGTGCTGAGGACACCACTCGGGGGGGGGGGGGAGTAGTTGATACGAGGTGACGAGGTTAGTGTCTAGATGTCCCATCGGTGAGTGGGTGTGTCACTGTAGAGTAAGGGGTTAGTGTGTTGTGGACGGTACTTAAAGGGTTGTATTTTTGACATTGTGTAACCTTTGGGGCTGGGTTTGCTATTGTGTTGTGTTCCCACGTTCTACCCTCCTCCACTTGGAGGAGGGCCCCTATCTACCCTTCCCCCTCTGGGGGAAGGGCCCCTATCAGACGCAGTGGCAGTCCTCGCAGACAGAGGCGAAAGTCTGGAGAAAGTTCGTCAGCAGGCAGAAGCAGAATGGACGCAGGTCGCGCTGCAGCAAATGTGCGGTGCTATAACTGCGGCAAGTTGGGCCATTTTGCTGTTGATTGTCAGGAAAACTGAGCAGGCTGGAGTCTGGAGAGACTGCCAGCCGTGGAGAAGAGAAGCAGGAGGACAGAAGTGGAGTGTGGGAAGGTCGGCGTAGCCACCCACACAAGGTGTTACCTCAGGGGAGGGTAGCCTATGGGCGTGGAGTCCATTCTAAGGTTGATGAGCCGTGTGTAGCCGTAACCGAGGAGAAGTGTGTAAGATTCATGGATGGAATTTCTGCAGGTGGTGGTCCAGGCAGGGACACCGGTGCAGGGAATTCTGGAGGCCTTAGGGAGAAGGTGAGCAGCAGACGTGGGCGCCGGCAAGTTTTAAAGGACCGGACCGGACCGGAAAACCTGTCTTGGACCGGATTTGACCTTTCTTAGACAGGTCAAACCGGTCTGGAAAGGTCAAATCCGGTCTAAGAAAGGTCAAATCCGGTCTAGTAAAGAACACCTTTCTTAGACCGGATTTGACCTTTCTAGACCGGTCTGACCTGTCCAGACAGGTTGTCGCCTGTCTGGATAGGTCATACTCGTGTGACCTGTTTTAGACCGGTGTGACCCTGTTTTAGACCGGTGTGAGGCCTAGTTTGACCTGTTTTAGACCGGCTCCAGGTCGGTCTGGACAGGTGGGCTGCCTGTCCAGACCGACCTGGAGCCTGTCTAGAACAGGTCGCACAATTAAGCACATAACTGGGAATCAATCAGTTGGGAAGTGATTGAATTAATTAAAGCACCAAGTAATACTATTATATATATTTTTAGTGGATGAATAACGTGAGCCAAGCTCACCAGCCACCGACTAGAGGGAGTCGGTCGACTTTGGGAGGACTCGAACTCGGGTTGGCTAAGTCCGAGTCGAGAGCACTACAAGGTAGCGGACCCCACCATAGGGACGCTCAAATGGGGTCCGCTACCTTTAAGTACCCGTTATTTTCCATTACAAAAAGTAGGTACTTAAAGGTAGCGGAACCCATTTGAGCGTCCCTATGGTGGGGTCCGCTACCTTGTAGTGCTCTCGACTCGGACTTAGCCAACCCGAGTTCGAGTCCTCCCAGAGTCGACCGACTCCCTCCAGTCGGTGGCTGGTGAGCTTGGCTCACGTCATTCATGCAATGAAAATACATGTAACAATATTATTTGTTGTTTAATTAATTAACTCAGTTCCCAGTCAATTGATACACAATTGGCACGCTAAAAGTGCTTAATTGTGTGACCTGTTCTAGACAGGCGCCAGGTCGGTCTGGACAGGCAGCCCACCTGTCCAGACCGACCTGGAGCCGGTCTAAAACAGGAGAACAACCCTGTCAAGACAGGGTCGTTCCGGTTTTAGACAGGTCACATCGCCGGTCTAATAAAGGCGAAATGTGGGTGTGACCTGTCTAAAAACGGAAAATCTCAGAAAACCGGTCCAGATTTCTGCAGATTTCCGAGGTTGATTGGACCGGAGTGGACAGGACCGGACAGGTCGCAACCTGTCCGGTCTTGCAAGGACCGGCGTTTTTTCGTTGGACCGGACAGGACCGGACAGGTCGGCCGGTCCTTAGACAGGTTGGACCGGACCGGACCGGTTTTTCGCTGCCGGTCCGGTCGGGCCCAGGTCTGGTGAGCAGTACTGCAAGTGGTCTGCCGAAGTTGGGGAGGCTTGCAGTTTGTTTGAAGAGTGCAATGGTAGATGCTGGGCGCGGAGTCGCAGCATCTGCAGATGTTTCAGAGAAGGATTCTGAAGGTGTAGTGCAGGAGGCACTGACACCTGCAGGGTCATGGAGTGAGATTGAGGGGGTTGATGTGCCTACGGTAGCCACAACTACTCAATTCTCAGAGGCAGTAGGTGCAGGGCCAGGCGGGGCCACACCTGACTTGCATGATTTTTCAGTGCATGTTGGTGCTGCTGGTGATCTGAGGGCAGACACCGCAGACCTGTTTTCAGTGAGAGAGGAATCTGGGCTGGGCAGACCTAATGAAGTTTGCTTTAAAGGATATAGCTTGGATGAACCCCCACTTTTGAAGTTGAGAGGAGTCCATGGGGGGACTCAGGGAATGTTGAAGACCACAGGGTTTGTGGCAGATTGTTTTGCTAGAATTTTGATAGATAGTGGTGCAACCGACAATTTTGTTTCGAAAGATTGGTTGCAGGAAAACAGCATACAGACACAACACTCTGAGGCAGTTTCTGAAGTTCAGTTGGCAGATGGCAGGACTTCAGAAAAGGTAGAAAAAGAACTGCAGGCCAGTGTCAAGATGGGGAGGTTTGTGTCTGAAGAAAAGATGTATGCAGTAACACTGGGCAGATATGACCTGGTGCTGGGTATGTCTTGGTTGATCAAACATAACCCCACCATAGATTGGCAGGAAAAGATAGTGGCTTTGCAGGGGCCTCAGGGTAGAGTCGTTAAACTTAGAATGCAAACAGGCAGATTGGAAGATTGCAGTACAGCAGATTTGGACCTCATGTCTGCACATGAGGTAGCTCGGGCAGCTCGCAAGGGCCTGCCGATGTACCTATTGAATTTACGGGAAGTAAATAATGGATGTTCAATAAATGGTTTGGAAAGTACTGATGCAGTGAGAGGCAGTGAACCAGAAACCTTGTCAGAGGAACAGAAAGAGGCAGTTGAGCTAGAAAAACAGATCAGAAAGGAGTTTCAGGATTTGTTTAAAGAGGAACTGCCGCAGGAATTGCCTCCTGACAGGGGTGTGAACCATAAGATTGAATTGGTAGAAGGGGCAGAACCAGTGAAAAAGGGGCTTTATAGAGCCAGTTTTGCAGAAAGGGAAGAATTCAAGAAGCAGTTGGCAGAGTTACTGAAGCAGGGTTTTATCAGACCTAGCAAGTCACCCTGGGGTTCACCAATTTTGTTTGTTCCTAAGAAGAACGGAAAGCTTAGGATGTGCGTAGACTTTCGGGCACTTAACAAACTAACGGTGAAGAACAGGTACCCTATCCCAAGGATAGAGGAATTGCTGGATCAGATTCAGGGAGCTCGCTGCTTCAGCAAAATTGATCTCTGCGCAGGCTACCATCAGGTGCGGTTGGACCCTGCAGACTGTGAGAAAACGGCCTTCCGCACCAGGTATGGTCTGTATGAGTACATAGTTCTTCCTTTTGGGCTGACCAATGCTCCTGCCACATTCATGAACACAATGAATCATGTGTTGCATGATTTTCTGGACGCCTTTTGCATCGTTTACTTAGATGACATCTTGATTTTTAGCAAGAGTTGGGCAGAACACAAGGTTCACTTGGAAAAGGTGATGCAGAGATTGAGGGAGCAGAAATTATATGCTTCAGCTTCCAAATGTGAAATCTGCAAGGAGCAAGTTGAGTTTCTGGGGCATGAGTTGAGTGCTGCAGGAGTACAGGTGTTGCAGAGTAAGGTGCAGGTCATCAGGGACTGGCCACCTTTGACTTCAGTGAAGGATCTCAGGTCATTTCTGGGATTGGCAAACTATTACAGAAGATTCATCAAGGATTTTTCTGCAAGAGCCAAACCACTCACTGCTCTATTGAAAAAGGAGGCAGTGTGGAAATGGACTGAGGCAGAAGCTGCAGCAATGCAGGATGTCAAGGAGGCGTTAATGTCTGCACCAGTGCTTTTGGTGCCTGACCCAAGTCTGAGATTCGAGGTGATCACAGATGCCTCAGACTATGCTATTGGAGCAGTCCTAACACAGGACCAGGGGCAGGGTCAGCAACCAGTGGCATATGAAAGCAGGAAACTGCAACCGGCAGAGCTCAACTATGCGACTCATGAAAAGGAGCTGTTGGCTGTGGTGCATGCTCTGAAAGTGTGGAGGCACTACTTGGATGCTCAGGAGTTCACCGTGCACACCGATCATGCACCTCTAAAATTTTTGCACACCCAGCCTCACCTGTCACAGAGGCAAGCACGATGGATGGAGACTCTGCAATCCTTCAAGTTTGATATCAAGTACCGACCAGGCAGAGACAATGTGGTGGCAGATGCGTTGAGCAGGGCCACACATCAGGCAGAGGAACATGGTCCTCAGCTGAATGCAAGGATAAGGTTGACAGCAGATCGGGAATTTCAGCAGGCAGTGCTGGCAGCTTACAAGAAGGATCCATTATGTTGGCAGCTGATTGGAGCACCTTCCAGACCTCCACATGTGAAATGGGATGGTCTGAAACTTTGGAGACATGTTGGTCATTCCTGGAAATGGTGGATACCTGAAGCAGATGGGCTCAGGGAAAAGATACTGCATGCTTGCCATGAGTCTGCATTGGCAGGACATCTGGGCAGGAGGAAGACCCTGCACAGGGTTCAGCAGTATTACTTCTGGCCACTCATTTCAGGATCTGTGCAGAAGTATGTGAGGAATTGCATTCCCTGCCAACGAAACAAGGCCTCTACTCAGAAGCCTTTGGGTAAGCTGCAGCCCTTGCCAATTCCAGATGGCAGGTGGACTAGTGTTTCATTGGACTTTGTTGGACCTTTGCCAAGGACTCAGAAAGGGTCAGATTATTTGCTGGTGGTTGTGGATCGGTTCACAAAAATGATCAGACTCATTCCAACAAAGCAGACAGTTACTGCTGCAGGGGTAGCAGATTTGTTTTTCCAACATGTGGTTCGTTTCTTTGGATTGCCTCAAGAAATTGTTTCTGATCGGGATAGTCGTTTCACTAGCAATTTTTGGAGGGCTCTTTGGAAGAAGGCAGGCACTCGGTTAGCAATGTCTAGCAGTTATCATCCTGAGACAGATGGTCAGACTGAGCGAGCTAACAGAACAGTGCAGGAAATTCTGCGCAGTTATGTGGAACCTGCAGGCACAGACTGGGATATGCATTTGGATGCTGCAGAATTTGCATACAATTCCAGCATAAATGCTACAACTGGGTTTTCTCCCTTCTATTTGATGAATGGACAGCAACCCAGGACTCCTGCAAGTGCTGTAGCTGCTACAGCTTGCCCTGCAGTGGATGATTGGTGGTCTACTTGGCAGACTGCATTGCAAACCTGCAGAAGGAACATTGCTTCTGCTCAGGCACGTCAACGCCAGGGGGCGGACGAAAACAGAAGGGGAGGGGGCTTTCAGCCGGGCGACAAAGTTTTTCTCGCCACAAAGGACTTACCCCTACCACAGGTGTTGAGCAGGAAATTGACTGCAAAATACTGTGGACCTTTTGTAGTTCTGAAGAGGTTATCTGAAGTTGCAGTCAGGCTGAGGCTGCCAGGTCATTGGAAAATTCATAACACCTTCCATGTGTCCAAGCTGAAACCTGCTTTCGAAGATCAGGAGGGCAGCTTTCCTGACAGGGAGGCACCCAGGTGGCAACCTGAGCCTGAAATGGTGGCAGGCCAAGAGGAGTATCTGGTTGACAGGATTCTGGCAGATAGGACTGTCAGGGGCAGGAAGCAGTACCTTGTCAGATGGCAGGGTTATGATCAATCGGAGGACACCTGGGAACCTGCCAGAAACTTGCGAAACGCACCGGACAAGTTACGTGAGTTTGAGATAAGAAGCTGAAAGGACTAGATCAAGCAGAGGTGACAGGTTGATGTCTCTGACAGACTGAAGCAACCTCTGACAGAAACGGAAATAGGTGTGCAGTATACTGGAGTTGGAAACTGTCTAGCAAGTTACGTGCGCAGAGCAAGAAGAGAGAAAGAGGAGCCTATCGTTCGGAAAGGGAAAAGAAAAAAGGAATCAACATGGATCAGCAACCAGCAAACCAGGCCGCCCTTATCGTCTCAACCCCCGCCAGCAGCAGTGAGCCAGCAGAGGCTGCCCCTGTGGTTATCCCTGCGGCAGCGGTGGAGAAAGCCGACGTGATCAAGGGGGCAGATGAGGTTGTGGCGTTTGAGGAGGCGGTGCAGGTCCTGCGGAAGAGGGCAGTCGACGTCGCGGAGTTGGAAAGGCTGAGGAGCAAGTGTCAAAAGGTGGAGCAGGAAAAGTGGAAGCTGCAAGGGTCTCTGAGTGCCGCCGAGAGTGAGCTGAAAGCGTGGCGAGAGTGGGCGAAGAAAATGCCGGTAACGCGGTTGGATTCCGAAGAGGAGGTGTCCTTCGGCTTCCTGGACACAGGGCTCCCTGAACCAGAAAAACCTGCAGCAAGCCAAAAGAGTGAGATGGAGACGGCGCTGAAAGAAACGGGACGCGGCTGTTCGCTCTGCTTCAAGACGGCGCGATCTCTTGGGGCACCAGTGCGGGAGCTTCCATGTGGGAAGCACCGGGTATGCTGCAGAGACCTCTGTGTCCAGAGACTCTGGTACGCGCCAGACGTAACGGTGGAGAGAACGAACCCAGACGGGAGCTTGGAGGTGGTTGGACGACTCAGCGAAACGCGAAAGGGGATCTCGGTGGATGCGACGAAAGAGTGCGGGCTGTGCCAGCTGCGGGAGCACACGGTCATGGCGCCGAGGGTGCTGACGTCCTTGCGGATTGCGGTCATCAGTCCACCCCTGCCAACGCAGCCAGCCTCCCCGGGACGAACCAATCGTGACTGCGTGCCACTTCGAGAGATCCGCTGGAGTGTGCCCGCGCTTGCGCCAAAGAGGGGCTTGAAACGTCCGGCGACCTGAGGCAGGAATCGACAGGAGGTGTGACCATGGGAGTTGATGATTGAATGTGGTTTGCTCAGGGGGTGCAGTGAAAGAGTTGGTGATTTGGGGCTGTCCAGTTTCTGGTGATCAGTGTGTTGGAAGTGGAATTTTTCAAGGGCTGTCCAGTTTCTGGTGATCAGTGTGTTGGAAGTGGAATTTTTCAGGCAGGGTTAAACCCTTAGGGCTGTCCAGTTTCTGGTGATCAGTGTGTTGGAGGTGGACAAGGATCTTTTTTTTGCAGTTTCTGGTCAGGTTGAGATGAAAACTCTGAAGTTCTTCTGCAACCTGTTTTGGTTATGAAAATGGTTCACCTGTTGATACATTGCAAGTCCAGCAGGGGTAAAATGTTATTGCTAGAGAATTCCATATTTGCAATCTGAAATAAGAGTTACTGAATTAGCAAAAGGGAGAGTAAGGAATTGCATGGTGACCTTTGAGGGAAGTCCAGTCAAATGGGTTTTTATTATACAGAGTTTGCAATGGATTGGGTAATCAGGTGACTCAGGTATTCTGCAGGAAAAGGGGGTTTTTGTTTGCCAAGAAGTTTTGGTGTCTCAGCTGACCTTGTGGGCTGTATGAAAATCTTCTAGGGAAGGCAGAATTAAACTGACTATGATTTCCTTGTTGCTTTGAACTTTTTATAAGGTAGTTTTTCTGGATTTTCTGGGTAGTGCAAGATGGTGACAGAAACAAACACTTCAGGTTGTAATTTTCCAGCAAGGGTGTTACCAATTGATTTTTCAGGGTATTTTGGGTTTCTATTGCATTAGGACAATTTCCTGACACAGTGTTTTTGAAGAACTGTTTTGACTTCCTTATATTAACATAATCACTTTTGAAACCCATTTTCTGTGGAAGAAAAGTTTAAAAAAAAAAAGTTGACATCCAAAAAGGGGCAAAGGTTGTTATTATAATCTCTTGGGGCAGTAAGGGACTACTGCCAACTAGATGGGGAGGAATGTAAGGATTCTACAGTTCAGGGGAACTGTCAGATCCTCAGTTCAGAGAACTGGTAGACCTGCAGTTCAGGGGAACTGACAGGCCTGCAGTTCTAGGGAACCAGCAATGCTGCAGCCGGTTTGCTGCAGCAGGGCGGAACCCTTAGATCTGTGAATGGGGGCTGACAGCTCAGCAGACGCTTTTCTGCAGGGCTGGCAGCTCAGAAGGTTTCAGACAGGGGACCTGACACTGAGGCAGACTGTCAGGTCATGTTGATGGATAGGACCTTGAACGATCAGTTTGGATCAGAGGTGCAGCCTAGGGTATTTGGGCAGCACCTCAGGGTATTCTTGTAACTCGATTTTGGGGTTGAACACTCTCTCTCTCCCGCTCTCTCGTGTCAGAACTTGTTGCAGCCTTCTAGGCTGTTGTTTCAGGCTGGCAGACTGCTTCAGAGTCGCAGTCTACAGCGCAGTCTTTACATGCCCCCTCAAAAAATTAAGAATTGAAATTGGAGACTTATGTATTGGATAGAAATGAAGTTTTATAGTTATCTATTGGAAGTGAAAGAAAAACAAGTTTTTTGCAGAGGAACGACATAATGTTTGCTGTGGTTTACTGATGAAATATCTGTGCGTAGTCGTACTGCCCATCGAACTTTTGGGGGAGTTGTTGCATTTTTCTCCTGCTGGTGCCAAATTCTCGCCATCCCTTTTTGGAAAGACGCATCTGTTTTTTTTTTCTTTTTTTACGTTCCATGGCATTTGGTTATGTTTTTTTTTGCGGGTCATCTGGCTATGCTCAGGGAAGCATTAGTGCTTGATTACGCAGCAGATGTACTGTGATGAATTTCTTGATATACCGCTCATAATAACGTGTCGGGGACATGCAATTCCAGCATTCATTCATTTTTTTTTTCCTACTTTTTTCCAGTGATGTTGTTTTTCTGAGTTGCAGGGTGATACGGTGGTGCAGAGCAGCGAGTGTGAGTGTAAGGAGATTTTTTCGATTGCTGGTGGCCAACTGGATCCGGTGGGGCAGAACCAAATTTAATTTTTGTCGGTAGGTGGTGGTCAAGCCAGCTTGCAGCCGGATTTACTGCTTGCCAGAAAGAACAACGGGGATGATAATGGAAACCAATGCCGATTATTGGCGTCGAAAAAAAAGCATTGTGAAAAAGGTTTTTGTTTTTTGTTTGTTGTTGGGAGGCTTGTATGGATGGTGGCACTGTTTTTTTGGTAGAATTTGTACATTAGGTTTTGTAGATTCCTTCCAGGTGCTTGAAGATTGTGGGATGCTGGATTAAAAATCCGTTGTTGCTGCTGGATTAAAAATTCGTTGCTCATCTATATTCTCCCTGATTCTGACTGAAACGAGGGCTATTAAAAAGTGTTTTAGATTTTTGTAGATAGGGGGAAAAAGAAGACAGGGAGGGAAGTTTGTTTTTTCCCACATCGGGAGTCTTAATTCACTCCCCTGCCTCCTCAACTCTGAACTGTTGCTGCTTTACCCAGTGAACAAATTCATATGAATTCAATTTTGCCTCTTCACAGTCTCATCAGGATTGGGATAAGAAAAGGTTTCTCCCAGGACCAAAACAACCCTGAGTCAGACCAAACAAACAACAATGAAAAGAGACGCAAGGTTTGAAGAACCTTGGAAGCAGCAGTCCCAACGTTGTTGGTTAAACAAGACTTGAAGAATTCCAATGGCCGCGGACCGGTGGTGAGGACTGGAGGGGACCGGCCAGGGTGAAAGCACAGAGTGCGCTCAAATACTCCAAGCTCCGGAGGCTTTCCAAACATCGAATCCCGACGCAACACAATGAACACCATGTGGTTGTTGCTCTCCGTCGTCGGAGCCTTGGCCGCGTGCCACTCTGTTCACCCTACTGGTGCGCTGAGGAACATTGCTCTGGCTGTTCAGCACTGCGGATCGGGTTGACGGCTTAACGTTTTACGCTTTCTTCTGCAGACACCTCGACGATGCTGCAACTTGGTCCCCAGTGATCGTTGCTTGACCCGACCGGGTCTCCCTTGTAAGTTCAGTCGTATGTTTGGTGTATGGGTCTTGCCAGGAAGTTGGAATTCCTGTTTCTGCTGTGCTGTTCTGTCGATCTTGTTGTTTACTTCCAACTCATCTGGGGGAGGTGGTGGGTCCAGGGGTGGCGGCGGCGGCGGCGGCGGAGGAGGAGGAGGAGGAGGCCGTTCCAATGGTGGTGGCCATAATATCTTCCCCAAGCCGGGGCTTCTATGAGGGTGGCGTCAGTGGTTCTTACCTCCCAAGTGGGAGAGGATCTCCATTGTACGAAAAGGCATGCGAATGTGGGTGGGTGGGTGGGTGGGGGCTCTGATGAGCGACAGAAATGTCGCAAGGGACGAATTCGATCTGGGTTTTCTAAAGGAAATGAAAATCTGCAAGGATGGAGTAAGCTAAGCAGCATGGACCAGTTTTTTCTCAACAGAAAGCAACAACCAAGGGTATGACACCACATAAATTTCATAAATTCATTGGAATTGCTCTGAATCCCTGCTGCCATGTCCTGTGCAAGTCTCACACCGCAGGGGTTGGCTTGCGTGGGGGGGGGGGGGGGGCGTTTCTGATCGGTGGAAACTCTGCTTGATGAGTGAATAGAATGGATGGTGTCACACACTCTTGATAATCATCTGTGTGCAAATGGGGCGATCGATCGAATAGGTCGTTTAACAGAAAATTTATTGCAGCGTCAAAATCTGTGGCTCATTGGTGTGCTGCCATTCGTTGTTAATTAACGTGGTTCATGTGTAGATTTTCAGAGCTGGGGAAACAACAAGTGGAGACGCATCCAGGGATTGGAGCGTGTATGTGAAAGACCTACAGAAGCTTGTTCGAGAACAAGCTTCGGAAAGATCAGCTCTGCAAAAGGTACCTTTTTTTGGTGTGTCAAAAAACTATTCACCTTCTTTTTTTGATTTAATCCATTATTATTCACTTGAGTTTGTTGGACTGGCAGAAATTTCCCAGCCAGTCCAAGTGGCGGATGTTATGGAGCCATTGTTGAAATCAATGGCTGAAGGATAATATCTTAATTGCACAGCTGTGTACAACTTTCAAAAACCAAATGACTGATATTCAAAGTGAGATAGATTTTCATGGATCAAACGCAAGAAACATGGAATGTAATATGATTTCCCGTTCCCAACCAACAGGTGATGGTGAATGAATTCGGGCAAAGCTGCGGTTTTGGATGTGTGTGTGTGTTTTTCAAGATGTCCAGGCTGGAGCCCAACTTTAATTTAATTTTTGTCAAGGTGGTGGTCAAGCCAGCTTACAGCCGGATTTACTGCTTGCCAGAAAGAACAACGGGGATGATAATGGAAACCAATGCCGATTGTTGGCGTCGAAAAAAAAGCATTGTGAAAAAGGTTTTTGCTTTTTGTTTTTTGTTGGGAGGCTTGCATGGATGGTGGCACTGTTTTTTTGGTAAAATTTGTACATTAGATTTTGTATATATTTTTGTAGATTCCTTCCAGGTGCTTGGAGATTGTGGGATGCTGGATTAAAATTCGTTGTTGCTGAACGATGAGGGGCTCATCTTTTTCTGATTCTTAAAAAAGTGTTTTAGATTTCTGTGGAGGGGGAAAAAGAAGACAAGGGAGGTTTTTCCCACATCTATACGTTTCGTGCGTCGGAAAACATTCTGCCCAAAGAGCTCCGTCGGGTCTCAGCGACTGCCTCTTATGAAAAAGCCGAGGCAAGTGGATAGGTTTGCTACCAAGCACCAAACGTAACAAACAAACAACACCGGTCTTTCCCGAACAAACACACAAACAAACACACAAAAGAACGAACGAACGAACAAAAACTTTGGCAGCCGTCCCACCCGCTGGCTTCCCCCCTCGCCACTGTTTCTCTTTCGAGGGTCCCGCTCTCCGCCCCCCTGTTACCGTCGTCGATGATGGCCCGGCCAATCGGGGACACGGAACAAGGGTGCTTCACTGAGCTATCCTGACAATGGTAGTTGACTGTGTCCGTATTAATCTTTTTTGCGTTTCGTTGTTTGAGACGTTTTTTTTCCAGAAACAAGTGACTGTATTTTGACTCCACTTTTTGTGGATGAGCCACATCAGTCCGCAGAACCGTGATCCGCTCATCCACAGAAAACACAAGCCGTTCGAATCAACGACACGAATCCGCCGACAAAACGATATACTCTGGGGACGTCGGCATGCTTCGGGCAGCCGCGCTGCAGTTCGATGGCATTACCTTGTTCAAAAACAAGGTGGCAGCTTTTACTTTTTGAACTTGAGTATTGGGAGGGATTATTTCTGGTTTTTTTTTTTTTTTCCCTGGTTTACAGCCACTTGGATTGAAAAAGTCAAGAGAAGTCGATTTCCTGGAGAAACTGCGGTCGGCTGTTGGTCGAATTCATCCAGAATTTAAAAAGAAGGGATGCAAGTGTTGGATTGGGCCAGTATTGAGGTGACGATTGGTGTCTTTTTTTGTCTTCTCATTTTCTGTTGTTTTTCTTCTTGTGTGGATTTCGTGGATTTCGTGGATTTCGTGGAGATGTTGTTTGTATGTTTACAGCACCATAAAGAAAAGAGAGTCCAGATATACAATGGATGCAATATCTGATTTGTATATGCAACGGGCCTGCAACATCTACGTCTTTCTTTTTAATTTTGGTGCCATGTTTTTTTCCTTCCCGGATATGTTTAATAATTATGATGATGTTAAAAACACAGGAGCGATCTGTTGGCCATCAAAACAGACGTGAAATTGGCCGAAGCTTATCGACCGAGAAAGCAACCTTGGTGGGAGGACTACAGAGGCAGAGCTGCCCAAGACGAATGCTTGAACAGACTTCCCAGAAGGTTCGAGGCTATACAGCTTGCCAGAAGGTTGGACCGAACCTATAGATTTGATTCTGACAAAAAAAAAAAAAAAAAAAATGGGATGTGAAAATGGTTGTGATATGAGAAAATGTGGTGTTTGTTTTATATTTTTTTTCCTGGTTTTATAGAGGGGGGCTGGTGGAAGTCGAAGGAAGCCGGTGCTGGCGATGAGGCTCCAGGTATGGATCCAGATCCATTTTTTTTTTTTTTTTTCAACCTTCTGAACATATGTGTATATGGAAGTTTCACGGTTGCGCTTTTGAAATTATCAAGCAGTCGGGTTTTCTTTTTGCCTGCTCCAAGATGTTCACGATTCGGCGCATGTAGCTTTCGTCGAGAGTTGCATTGGAGTGGGTCTGTCAGACCCACCTCTTTTTCCTATTAGTGCTTCTCCCTTTAATTCTTCATTTTTCATATTATCCCCCCCCCCCCAAGAAATAAAAAACAACAAGAATAAGTATTATTAACAATAAACCAAGGTGTACCTGAAGATTCAGCCGATCCCTCAACATGCATGCAGATTCATGTAGTGATTTTTCGACACATAGGTGTTGAAAGAGTTTTTCTACCAGTTTTTCAGGCAGCAGCAACCGCCGTTTTCAACGGAGATGCATGAAAAAAAAGTGGATGGCTCCGAGCTCTTTGTTGGGGAAGCCCAAACGAATAGAATCCACAGAATTATTATGGCAGAATAAGGCTCCATAATGCTCCATCGTATTTGCTTGATGTGTGCATGTGGTGTGACACACTCTTGATAATCATCTGTGTGTAAAACAAAAAAAACGGTGCAAATGGGGCAAACGATCGAATAGGTTGTTAACAGAAAATTTATTGCAGCGTCAAAATCTGTGACTCATTGGTGTGCTGGCATTCGTTGTTGATTAACGAGATTAGATTTTCAGAGCTGAGGAAAGACCGACTCAATCTCGGATGGGGTGGGAAGAATCGAGTGCAAAGGAGGGAGGAGAGGCAGCCACGCTGGGTGATGATGGACTGCTATGGGAAAATTCCTCCCAAAGTTGGAGGCATCCACAACTCTGCCAGCTGGCAGCAAACGAATGCAAGCGAGCTCCAGGGCTGCCACCCACCCGGGCTCGACCTGCCTCCAGGATGTTTGAAATGGAATGTCCAGTCAGCAATCGACATCCCGATCAGAATTTAGATTTGCCTCCAGGGTTGAATCCACCAGGCCTGAGAGCCTTGAAGAAGAACGATCAAGAACGATCCGGCATCCCCGATGTCTGACATGGCAGCCAAAGTGAAGGATCTGCTGCCAACATCCCCTACTTTGCATCCTGGTCAATTCATGGCTGCCAATGCTGAGGATACGGTGGTGCAGAGCAGCGAGTGTGAGTGTAAGGAAATTTTTTCGATTGCTGAGCAAGGAGTGGGATTCGAGCAAGGTGGCCAACTGGATCCGGTGGGGCAGAACCAAATTTAATTTTTGTCGGTAGGTGGTGGTCAAGCCAGCTTGCAGCCGGATTTACTGCTTGCCAGAAAGAACAACGGGGATGATAATGGAAACCAATGCCGATTATTGGCGTCGAAAAAAAAACATTGTGAAAAAGGGTTTTTGTTTTTTGTTTTGTTGTTGGGAGGCTTGCATGGATGGTGGCACTGTTTTTTTGGTAAAATTTGTACATTAGATTTTGTATATATTTTTGTAGATTCCTTCCAGGTGCTCGGAGATTGTGGGATGCTGGATTAAAAATCATCTTTTTCTGATTCTTAAAAAGTGTTTTAGATTTCTGTGGAGGGGGAAAAAGAAGACAAGGGAGGTTTTTCCCACATCTATACGTTTCGTGCGTCGGAAAACATTCTGCCCAAAAAGCTCCGTCGGTCTTTCCCGCTGGCGAACGAACAAACAAACACACAAACAAACAAAAGAACGAACAAAAACTTTGGCAGCCGTCCCACCCGCTGGCTTCCCCCCTCGCCACTGTTTCTCTTTCGAGGGTCCCGCTCTCCGCCCCCCTGTTACCGTCGTCGATGATGGCCCGGCCAATCGGGGACACGGAACAAGGGTGCTTCACTGAGCTATCCTGACAATGGTTGTTGACTGTGTCCGTATTAATCTTTTTTGCGTTTCGTTGTTTGAGACGTTTTTTTTCCAGAAACAAGTGACTGTATTTTGACTCCACTTTCTGTGGATGAGCCGCATCAGTCCGCAGAACCGTGATCCGCTCATCCACAGAAACCCCCCCCCCCCAAAGCCGTTTTTGTTCTCGATCCAGTCGCGCTTCGTGAATATCGCTCTATTGTGAAGACTGCCACCGCGCGATGTCATGTGAAAGGAGCTCGTGATGGAAGTCGCGAAAAAGAAGGCGGCTGCGCTCTTGATCGATCGTGGGTGAGCGTGGAGGGGTGATTCGAATGATATCGCTGTCTGCTCCTCGATTCGATAGGAAAAGAAAACAGCGCCGTGTCGGCGGTGGGAAATGGAAAAGAATTTCTTTCGGCCAACCATCCAGCTGGCAAACGTTTGGCTGGATGGCGCCGCTTTGTTATTTCGTTTTCCCCTCGAATTGGGGGAATTTGGCGCTTTCTCTGTGGATATGTGATCATGAACGGCTGCTCTGCTTGGCCGCATGTTAGGTGCCAATCATCATTTTCGCAGGTCGCCGCCAAATGATTTTGGGCATCGGAGACCGGGACGTAATGGCCAAGCATGATGGGCTCGTGGACGGAGGGCTTTCGGTGCTTCGACTCAGTAATCGTCCGATTGAGTGTTTTTTTCGCATTGGTATTATTTAGCCGCTGGGGCTGCGATCGGGAACTGAAACGGATTTGTTTCCTGAGGCTGAATACTTCCAGCCGCCACTTAAACCGTTCTTCACACACGTTGGGAGACGACCAGAAGTTCTGTAAGAAAGGTCTGAGACACGAGAGTATACAACTGAATCTTATTTCAACAAGCTTGTTCTTTACAACGATCCCCAGCCTTTTATACTCTCAGCCCAGAGCTTCTAGAAACTCCCAGCCCATCTCCTAACCTTACAAATACTAGCTATCATCTAGCTCTCCCCAAAACGTCTCTATCATTTCTCAGCTCAGCCCTTCTAGCCAGAGCTCCGACTAACCCTTTATAACCCTTGATAACCTCTAGACTAAGGACCCAGACTGAAGCTCCTTCCAGTCTGACTCCCGACTCTCTACCCAAACTCTCAGCCATCTGAGACCTGACACTGAATATACTGAACCTGGTTCGAACTCTTTTCACTACGTTTCAGCCTCTCATTGAGCATCACGTAACTACCCCATTCCAGTCAGTCCGCGACTACCTGGAACTCTCAGACTGTAACCTCTGTTTTCCGCCTAGATCTTCGCCTACTAAGTCAGCCGTTTCACTCCTCCCCCCTTAGAGAGAGATCGCTGACCCAGCGATGTTCTGTACACTAAGTTCGTATTGCACGACTTCACCAGAACTGCCAAGTGACTTAACTCGCTTATTCTGAGAATACCTCTGATATAGCTGTAAGCAATATTCTCCGACGTTTTCCGTAACAACTTCCCGATTGCGACTTGAGCTGAATGTTGGTTTCTGCTTATGGTTACTTCTGCCGCTGTGACATCCCATCCCAGCCCGTTCACACATAAACCCAACCCTGTTCAATAGACTTCACAGCCCACACTGGAAATCACACAGTCTCAGCTCTAGTCAAACTGTAATTCTCACAAGTGTTTTTACACACTCAGTATGTTAATTGTTTTCCAGAAATTCCCTCTACCCTCACTTGATCCATTCACTGTTCTTTTCCTTTTTCTTCCAAAAACAAAATAAAATTCAAACACCCAATTACCAACAGAAAATCATATTCCACTCTTGATCCTATATTTTTTTTTTTTTTTATATTCAACTCAGGCTTTTCTGAGTTTCACATTTCTGGATCCCCCTGAACTTCCAGGAGGTTTCCTTTTCTTTCCTTCTGGTCCACTGTCTCCGCCTGGCTCATTGACGACCCAATCCCCATCGTAGTCCGTTGGTTCTGCATCGTCTTCGGCTGCCTCGAATTTTCTCAGGGGGCCCACGGTCCGCTTGGCCTTTAAATACACTCCCCGAGTATAATCCGACCCCAACTTGAAACCCAAGGCGCAGAGTTTGCAGGTTTCCGAGTGTAGCACCATTGGTGGCCCTGTTTCAGCTGGTACCCACATTCTTCGCCAGTCTCGTTTTTCCTCATCGACTTCCAGACTGATACTCAGCCACACCCGATCCCGACACCCGATATTCGAGCACACCCAGTGCCGTTGGCAGTCTTCTCCGGTCGGCTGACAGTTGCTGCTTGGGGTGCGACAAAACACGCAAGTGTGTTTTTCCCCCTCTTCGTGCTTCACTTCTCCGCTTGGTTTTCCCGACATGGACTCCACCATACTCTTCAACAAGTCTACCTGGCCCTTGAGCTGTTGGTTCCGCATTTGCTCTTCCCGCAGCTTGTCTTCGACCCCGTCGAGCTTGTGGCGCATTTCCTCATCTGCCCCCTCCATCAGCAGCTTTTCCGCCTCTCTTTTCGCCGCGTCCGCTGAAGTTTCCGCCATCGCCAATTTTACGCTGAGGTCCTCATTTTCCGCCAAATATTTCGCCCGGTCGTCGAGCAACCGAGTGCGTTCAGCCTCCCAGCTATCTCTTTCCGCCTGAAATCCCCCTTCTTCTTCCAGCTCGCCGATCTTTTGCTTGAGTTGTTCTTTTTCCTCCTCCAGCTTTGCCATTTTTTCCAGGGCCTCCTGCTCATCTCTTTCTTGGATTCTTTCCAGTCTGGTTCCTTCCTTCAGGTACTCCTCCAGCATTTTGTTGATCCTTTCCGACACTCCCTCGATCGCTCCAGCATTCTTTTTAATCTCCTCCAACAGTGCTTTGACTCCTCCACCAAACTCAACCATGTTGTCTGCTTTCTTTTTCTTTTTCGAACTCCAAACTGTCTCTCGCACACACTCGCACTCGCACACACTCAACCCGAACTCAGGAAAACAGGAGCTAGTCCATGGAAGATTTTTGACGTAAATACTCCTGCAGCACTTGCTGCGCATTACCCAAGTGATGTGACGGGAGCCACTGGTCCTCTTCCGATCCGTATCCTTCCCAGGAAACCAAGTACTCTGTCACATTCTTCTTTTTCCGCCGTTTGGTTCGATGTGTCTTGATCTTTTCGACGATATATTCCTCGACTCCTTCCAACACCACTGGATCTGGAGGTGGAGAAATAGCCCTGGCTGGAAACTCTTCTGATCCATCTTCAAATGCTTTTAGCTTGGAAACATGAAAAACATCATGTATTTTCCAGTGATTAGGAAGTTCCAACCTGTAAGTTACTGATGTCACAATATCAATAATTCTAAAAGGTCCACAAAACTTAGATACCAACTTCCGGCCCATCATTGGCGGTAAAGGTAAATCAGCTGTCGATAAAAAGACATACTGATTTAATGCAAAACTTGCATCCCTCCGCCCTCGGTTTGCGACAGCCCTCTGTCGCTGTTGGCTTTTCAAAATCGCTTTCCGAGCCAGCTGTAAACTTTTAGCCCAAACTGTCCACCATTCATCTGAAACTGGACCTGAGTCTAACAAATCCTGAGGGGATCTGGGATGTTGCCCATAAACCAAATAAAAAGGTGTAAAACCTGTTGATGAGTGAACGGATGAGTTATAAGCAAACTCAGCCGCCACTAATTTAGTGTCCCAATCACCCCCTATGGTCGAAATATAAATTCGCAACATGTCTCCGACTACTCGATTTGCCCTTTCAGTCATTCCATCAGTTTCAGGGTGATATCCCGATGACATGGCTAAACGAGTTCCCGCTAATTCCCACAGTTTTCGCCAAAACTGGCCTGTAAAACGAGTATCTCGATCGGAAATAATAGCCTCTGGCAACCCATGATGTCTGAAAATTGTATCAAAGAAAATTTCAGCTACCCCACTAGCTGTAACTGCAGTAGTGGTGGCTACCAAGTGGATCATTCGACTAAAACGGTCGACCATAACCACTAAATAATCATGACCCTTTTGTGTCATAGGTAAAGGTCCCACAAAATCTAAACAAACTTCTTTCCAGCGTTCGTCTGGAACTGGAATCGGCTGATATAACCCCAATGGTTTTTGAGTGCTAGACTTGTTTTTCTGACAACCAACACAAGTCCTAACATATCGTTCGACATCCTCAGTGCATCTAGGCCAATAATATCTTTTTCGAACATTTGCGACAGTCTTGTGTCTCCCAAAATGTCCAGCCTGATCGTGACATTCAGCCAACACTGTTTGTCTAATTTCTTTGTCCTTTGGAATATACCAAAACCATTTGTCTTTCAGACTATACCACAATTTTGTGCCATCCCACCTATAACGCGGATCTTTTTCACCAGCTTCCCAATTAGCTATAACTTCTCTGCAATGTTCATCCCCTTGATACGCAAGTCTAACCTGATCCTGAAATACTACGCCTGCTCGGACTTTTGCCACAGCGTTTAATTCCATTTCCGACCTTCGACTTAATGCATCTGCAACTGTATTTTCTTTTCCAGGTTTGTATTTAATCTCAAAATCAAATTCCTGTAAAGTTTCCATCCACCTAGCCTGTCTACTGGATAATTTAGGCTGCGTCTGAATATATTTCAGCGGAGCGTGGTCCGTGTGAACCACAAATTTCCTCGCCCCCAAATAATGTCGCCAAGTTTTCAAACAATAGACTATCGCATACAGTTCTTTTTCGTGTGTCGGATAATTCCTCTCAGCTGAATTTAATTTCCGACTTTCAAACGCGGCTGGTTGTTGCCCCTGACCTTGATCTTGCGTCAGAACTCCTCCAATAGCAAAATCCGATGCGTCTGTAGTTACTTCAAAACTCAACTCCGGATCTGGAATTATTAACACAGGTGCCTCCTGCATGCTCTTCTTTAGCGTCTGAAACGCTTTCTCCTGACTTTCAGTCCACTGCCATTTAACTTCCTTCCTTGTTAGTTCATGTAACGGCGTTGCAATCCCAGAGTATCCCTTAATAAATTTCCGATAATAATTCGCTAAACCCAAAAACGACCTAATATCCCGAACTGTCTGAGGTTGTGCCCACTCCTTAATGGCTAAAACTTTCTTAGGTACCACGGAGAGTCCCTCTCTTCCGACTATGTGTCCCAAAAATTCGACTTCTGTCATCCCCAAATCACATTTGTCCGGTGAAACGTAAAGTTTGTGTTTTTCGAGTAGCTGAAACACTTGTCTAAGATGTTCCTTGTGCTCTTCCCAGTTCCGACTGTAAACTAAGATATCATCGAGATAAACTATAACAAACTTATCCAGATGTGGTCGAAAAACATCGTTCATCACATTCATAAAAGTTGCTGGTGCATTTGTCAAACCCATTGGCATAACTGTGTATTCGTAAGATCCATATCTAGTTCGAAAAGCAGTTTTCGCCCAATCCTTTTTCGCCATCCTGACTTGATAGTATCCCGAACACAAATCTATTTTCGAGAAGTATTTTGCGCCATGAAGCTGATCTATCAGTTCATCTATCCTCGGAATCGGATAAGAGTTTTTCACCGTCACCTTATTCAATGCCCGATAATCTACACACATGCGTAGTTTCCCGTTCTTCTTCGGTACAAAAATTACCGGTGCTCCCCAAGGTGATCTACTCGGTCGAATAAACCCTTTTCCCGACATGTCTGCAATCTGAGTTTTCAGTTCTGCCATTTCCTTGATGCCTAGTCGATAAGGTGCTTTACTTTGTGGAACCGTGCCTGGTTCCAACTGGATCGTGTGTTCGATACCTCTGGAAGGGGGTATCTCACTGGGTAATTCTTCCACAAAAGTGTTAGGAAATTCCTGTCTGATTTCTGCTGTAAGTTCAGCTTGTCTGGAAACATTTTGTTCAGAGTCAGTTCTGTTCAAACATGTTTCAAACACCATCAGCACACACTGTTCCTCTTCCTCCTCTCCGGGGTTTGCCGGAGGAATCAAATGTTCTTTCAGCCCGTCTGAAACCACTACCTCATTCGTTCGAAAATCAACCCGGGGATTATGCTTAGCCAGCCAAGTTTTTCCCAATATAGCATCATACTTAGCAAGAGACATTTCATGAAAAATCTCCCTACTAGCAAAATCTCCAAATCTGAGAGTAGCCCTGATCTTCCCTTTAGATTCTAAGGTACTTCCCCCAGCCAGGCTAACTTTTTCTTCTTGTGCTTCTAATTCCAGCTTATTTTTCTCGCAAAATTTCCGAGCCAAAAAGCAATCAGTTGCTCCACAGTCTATTAATATCTCAGCTGCAAAACCTGAGATTTCCCCTTTCACAGTAATCAGTTGTCTAGTTCGGTTATCAGTTTCAGCCACTGCTAGAAATCCGAACTTAGTCATGTCTAAATCTGTCCCATCAAATGAATGGACTTCTAGGTTATCTTGGTTATCAGGTCTAGTCGGTTCCTTGGACGTTTCTTCCAACGAAAAATCCCTCGAATTCCTAGAATTCCTCGAACTCGCAGGCTTCCCCTTAACTTCACACCCTGCGAGTTTACCTAACATACTCATTTTCGCGAGGGGCAGTCTCGAGCGTAATGCCCTCGACGCCCACACTTGTAACACTTCACCTCTCCGTCTGCTTTTTCTTTCTTCCAGACTGGCTTATTTCTTTCTCTCTCTTTATCACCTCGCTGTTTCTGCTGTCTCTGTTGTCGCCTTCTTCCGACGTAGTCCAATTCCATGTGATCCGATCTGCGATTTCCGCCGCCGCCGCTGCTGCCGCCGCCGCCGCCGCGATCTCGATTCAAGATCGAACTCCCAGATTGAGCTCCTCCCCACCTTTCCGCCACTCGAATAGCTTCATCCAAGGTCTTGGGGTTTTGGAGGTCGGTCTCGATACCAACCCTCCCTCGCAAACCATCGACGAACCTGTGTATTTTTTCGCCCTCCGATGCGTCGGAAATATACAACATCAGCTGCCTAAAGCGATGCGTGTATTCCCGCACAGACATTCCGCCTTGGCGTAAATTCGCCCATTCTGTCCGTGTGCGGCGCAAAAAATGTGGTTCTCCGAACTGGTTTTTCAGCTCCTCACAGAAGTCCTCATACGTCGGCAAAGGTCGGCCTCCATCAGTCTCCGACTCCTCCACTCTTGTCCTCCACCATGTCGCGGCTGGCCCTCTCAGTAGAGATCCTGCCAGGCGGAGTTTCGAGACTCCATCTTCGACGTGGGTGGCGTCAAAATGCACTCGGAGGCTGAACAACCAGTCCTGGATAGGAGGGTCATTCTGCCTGCCTCCCCACAGATCAGGTCGGGCTGGCTTGCTTCTCAGGTCATTACCTCGACCACCACTTCCAGCCGCCGTTCCAGCCTGTGCTGCAGTTGCCGCCCCGATTGCTGTTCCCACTTTGTCGGTTAGTTGCTCCAAAATGGAGCTTCCCACAGCCTCATTGACCGCCGTGCTCAGCATTCCCGGTACTTCTTCGACCACGCCTTGCACTCGGTTCAACCTTCCCATTACCTCCTCATACGCCGCCCTCAACTCAGCCACCTGTTGCTCCATCTCAGCCTCAAAAATCCTCGGTTAGGGTATTCCGCGGATAGGTAAATTCGGATACCCTAACTTTCTTCGACTGCCTTTTCCGATCAAGGAGCTCCACTGACTCTCCTTCCTGATTTACGAGGGTGTCTGGAACCCTCTTCCTCTCTGGATCTCCGGTGCACGTCCTGACAATCTGCCGCTCCTCTTGGGTCAGCTGCAGAAACTTGTCGCCAAACAAACCCAGAGGTCTGATAGTTGGGATTTCCAGACCCTCTGAGTTTACGACCGGCTCTTGCTCGTGCCCCCGTACGTTATGTACTCCTGGCTGCGCGAGCGTCCACTTTACTTGGTAGGTGTCGTTTAGTTCGTGGATCCTCTCCTCTTTCATTGGTGAAAAAGCGATGTCAGGGCCAAGGAGTTCCGTTCCTCCTCGTCGTAGCGGTAAAACCTTGATGTAGTGGGAAAGTCGAGAGGTGACTCGGTAGTTGGGGTTGGCTGATTCTCCTTGTCAGCCTGTTCTTCCAGCTCTTTCAGAAAGCAGAGTAGGTCGAGTTCTTCGTAGTTCAACTGAACCTCGTTCCTCCTAGCTTCCCTCCGCACAATCGGTAATCCCAGCTCCTCGTCGGGATACTGCCACTCTACTCTGTAATAAAGATCGAGAAGGTGAGCCAGCCAAGGGTCCATAGACAACAAAACTCACTGATGTTGGGGTTCCTCCTGAGTTGGGGTTTCAGGGGTAAGCGGAAGATCAACTGTCGCCTCTGTCTCAGTTCTCGATTCGCTTGATCCTGTGCTTTCAGTATCACTATTGTCTTCGCCTATGTGCAGAACTTCCAACGGGTTCTCTTCCAGCCAGAGGTCTACAAGCAGTAACCTAGGATCTCCTTCTTTGCCAAACCAGTATTCTTCTTCTCTGATTATAGGCATAGAAACTCGCTCCGAAACCAGTGAAACGGATTTGTTTCCTGAGGCTGAATACTTCCAGCCGCCACTTAAACCGTTCTTCACACACGTTGGGAGACGACCAGAAGTTCTGTAAGAAAGGTCTGAGACACGAGAGTATACAACTGAATCTTATTTCAACAAGCTTGTTCTTTACAACGATCCCCAGCCTTTTATACTCTCAGCCCAGAGCTTCTAGAAACTCCCAGCCCATCTCCTAACCTTACAAATACTAGCTATCATCTAGCTCTCCCCAAAACGTCTCTATCATTTCTCAGCTCAGCCCTTCTAGCCAGAGCTCCGACTAACCCTTTATAACCCTTGATAACCTCTAGACTAAGGACCCAGACTGAAGCTCCTTCCAGTCTGACTCCCGACTCTCTACCCAAACTCTCAGCCATCTGAGACCTGACACTGAATATACTGAACCTGGTTCGAACTCTTTTCACTACGTTTCAGCCTCTCATTGAGCATCACGTAACTACCCCATTCCAGTCAGTCCGCGACTACCTGGAACTCTCAGACTGTAACCTCTGTTTTCCGCCTAGATCTTCGCCTACTAAGTCAGCCGTTTCAGGAACAGTCCAGACATCGTACAGGAGCCGATCAAGGCAAAATGCGGCGTGAATGCCAAAGACAGCGAAGGATGGACTCCCCTGCATTTCCCATGTGGCGGCGGGGAATCCTTGTTCATTGATGCTCTCATCGACAGTGGGGCTGATGTTGGATCGAAAACTGGGAAAGGGGCTGAGATCGATGCTCAGGATTTGAAAGGATTTGACACTGCAATCTGCCAAGGGGGATGAACGTTTGGAAATCTTTTGTGGATGGCGACATACAAAAGAAATTCATCCCAGCTTTCCAGAAAGATACTGCTGCCTTGGTGAGTCCGGAGTCTTACCATACATTCAAAGGATGTTTGGGAGGTATGGGATCAGGAGGGGAAAAAGGAGGCTGTCGGTTGGGTCTTTTCCATGAACGATTTCTGCTGGTGCTGTCAGAAGGGAGATCATCGATACATGTGGCAATGTACGCATGAATTGCTTACCAGGAATCCTGTATCAACCTCAGCAAAAAAAAAACGAAAACGAAAACAAATAAAAAATCGAAATCCAGTCTTGATCTCAGATGGATTGAACAGCCGTCCGTCGGGAATGCCCTGTAAGGATTCTACAGTTCAGGGGAACTGTCAGATCCTCAGTTCAGAGAACTGGTAGACCTGCAGTTCAGGGGAACTGACAGGCCTGCAGTTCTAGGGAACCAGCAATGCTGCAGCCGGTTTGCTGCAGCAGGGCGGAACCCTTAGATCTGTGAATGGGGGCTGACAGCTCAGCAGACGCTTTTCTGCAGGGCTGGCAGCTCAGAAGGTTTCAGACAGGGGACCTGACACTGAGGCAGACTGTCAGGTCATGTTGATGGATAGGACCTTGAACGATCAGTTTGGATCAGAGGTGCAGCCTAGGGTATTTGGGCAGCACCTCAGGGTATTCTTGTAACTCGATTTTGGGGTTGAACACTCTCTCTCTCCCGCTCTCTCGTGTCAGAACTTGTTGCAGCCTTCTAGGCTGTTGTTTCAGGCTGGCAGACTGCTTCAGAGTCGCAGTCTACAGCGCAGTCTTTACATTGGTTTCGGAGCTCAGGGCTGGCGACAAGATCGCAGCGTTCCTGAAAGGCTTCAGGAGGAAGCAAAAGAGGAGAACGAAGTTCTGGTGAAAGGTAGCGCAGGCAGGCGCAGCTTTCAAAGGAGAGGTCGCAGAAAGGTTCAGCGCAGATAGGCGCAGCTTTCAGAGAGATCCCAGAAAGGTTTGGCGCAGGCAGGCGCAGCTTTCTAAAAGGTCGAAATCGCAGTACTGCCTGAGTGCAGGTTTGACTAGGCGCAGCGGCGCAGGGTCTAGAAGACGCAGGTTTGCGCAAGTTTTCTAGGTTAATCAGAGTAGGCGCGGCGGCGCAGATCTAGAAGACGCAGGTTTTGCGCAAGGCTTCTTGGTTAGTCGGAATTAGCCGGTGTTGTAGTGGCTTTCTGCAGAAGTGTGCTGCATGAGTTTTGGGAAACCTGTGACAGTGGAGAGTAGTGGAAGTGAAGCAGAATCAGACGTAGAGACTGTTATCCAGTGTGAGGCAGGGCTGCCACCTGATCTGTTTACTTTCTCAGGGGACTGGGTTTCAGCCCCTTTCAGGTTACCCAGACCAGTGCAGGTTTTGGGTCCGGTGAGACACCCATTGGCAGTGGTACCTCCACCTCCTCTCAGAGCGCCTCCTCACGGCCACAGGAAGGCAGAACGCAGTGGTAATATTATCAGATACTACGACTGTTCTGACCCTCAGTGTCCGATCTACAGATCGCAGAGGGCAACGCAGGAAAGGCGTGAGCGGAACAGGAGGAATGTCAGGCACAGACGAGCACCCGCAGATGGGAACGCCAGCCCCAGATCCGTTCGATCTTCAGGGTCTGAGGCGGGGCATGGCAGAGATGCAGGAAGAGATCCTGCACCTGAGGCAGGTCGCCGCTAATGTCAACGCGCAGATGGACGATGCAGTCCGGCACGCAGTACGGACTAGGTTGGCCGAGCAGCATCCGCCGGCAGCTCTGGGTAAAGCAAGGGCAAAAGGCCCTGACTCCTGGTATGGTGATCCACAGGATGTTCCTCTGAACGAGTGGCAGGTTCAGTTGCAGACATATTATGATCTGACTGCAACCAGAGACAGGGAACAGCAGGTTTTGGTGGCTGCAGGCTGTTTAAGAGGTGCCGCAGGAACATGGTGGAGAAGTCGTTACGAAGAGGCAATGGCAGGCCAGAGGGCTTTGCCTACAGATCTGACCGCACTAGTCGCAGATCTCAGACGGCAGTTCGGCAAGACCAACGAGAACAAGGACTTCAGACGTGAATGGTCACGCCTGAAGCAGGGTCGAATGTCTGTCGCAGAATATGTGCACGATTTTCGCAGGCTCATGTTGCAGATCAACGACAGCAATGCTGGGGAGCAGCTGTTTCGTTTCATAGAAGGTCTGAATGATCGTTTGCGCACTAAGGTTGAAATGGAAGATCCTGCAGATTTGGAGCGTGCAATAGCACTTGCCGCTACATGGGAAGGACCTCTAGAGATATACCGCAGAGAAGGACGCAGAGGCCGCAGTCCCAGAGGCAGGCGTGAAAGTTCACGCAGGGACAGGTCCCAAAGCAGGGGACGATCCCAGAGCAGAGGACGCTCACAGAGCAGAGGACGCTCGCAGAGCAGAGGCAGGTCTCAGAGTTTCAACCGTGGCAGATTTGACGATCGGCAGACACCGCGTTATATTCCCCAATCAGGTGACCGCATGGAGGTTGATGGCCTCCAGCGAAACCGTGTGGGTTTTGACGACGGCAAACGCCGTGACGCAAGTCGCAGCAAGAGCAGGGGACGCAGTGGCAGTCCTCGCAGACAGAGGCGAAAGTCTGGAGAAAGTTCGTCAGCAGGCAGAAGCAGAATGGACGCAGGTCGCGCTGCAGCAAATGTGCGGTGCTATAACTGCGGCAAGTTGGGCCATTTTGCTGTTGATTGTCAGGAAAACTGAGCAGGCTGGAGTCTGGAGAGACTGCCAGCCGTGGAGAAGAGAAGCAGGAGGACAGAAGTGGAGTGTGGGAAGGTCGGCGTAGCCACCCACACAAGGTGTTACCTCAGGGGAGGGTAGCCTATGGGCGTGGAGTCCATTCTAAGGTTGATGAGCCGTGTGTAGCCGTAACCGAGGAGAAGTGTGTAAGATTCATGGATGGAATTTCTGCAGGTGGTGGTCCAGGCAGGGACACCGGTGCAGGGAATTCTGGAGGCCTTAGGGAGAAGGTGAGCAGCAGACGTGGGCGCCGGCAAGTTTTAAAGGACCGGACCGGACCGGAAAACCTGTCTTGGACCGGATTTGACCTTTCTTAGACAGGTCAAACCGGTCTGGAAAGGTCAAATCCGGTCTAAGAAAGGTCAAATCCGGTCTAGTAAAGAACACCTTTCTTAGACCGGATTTGACCTTTCTAGACCGGTCTGACCTGTCCAGACAGGTTGTCGCCTGTCTGGACAGGTCATACTCGTGTGACCTGTTTTAGACCGGTGTGACCCTGTTTTAGACCGGTGTGAGGCCTAGTTTGACCTGTTTTAGACCGGCTCCAGGTCGGTCTGGCCAGGTGGGCTGCCTGTCCAGACCGACCTGGAGCCTGTCTAGAACAGGTCGCACAATTAAGCACATAACTGGGAATCAATCAGTTGGGAAGTGATTGAATTAATTAAAGCACCAAGTAATACTATTATATATATTTTTAGTGGATGAATAACGTGAGCCAAGCTCACCAGCCACCGACTGGAGGGAGTCGGTCGACTCTGGGAGGACTCGAACTCGGGTTGGCTAAGTCCGAGTCGAGAGCACTACAAGGTAGCGGACCCCACCATAGGGACGCTCAAATGGGGTCCGCTACCTTTAAGTACCCGTTATTTTCCATTACAAAAAGTAGGTACTTAAAGGTAGCGGAACCCATTTGAGCGTCCCTATGGTGGGGTCCGCTACCTTGTAGTGCTCTCGACTCGGACTTAGCCAACCCGAGTTCGAGTCCTCCCAGAGTCGACCGACTCCCTCCAGTCGGTGGCTGGTGAGCTTGGCTCACGTCATTCATGCAATGAAAATACATGTAACAATATTATTTGTTGTTTAATTAATTAACTCAGTTCCCAGTCAATTGATACACAATTGGCACGCTAAAAGTGCTTAATTGTGTGACCTGTTCTAGACAGGCGCCAGGTCGGTCTGGACAGGCAGCCCACCTGTCCAGACCGACCTGGAGCCGGTCTAAAACAGGAGAACAACCCTGTCAAGACAGGGTCGTTCCGGTTTTAGACAGGTCACATCGCCGGTCTAATAAAGGCGAAATGTGGGTGTGACCTGTCTAAAAACGGAAAATCTGTCAGAAAACCGGTCCAGATTTCTGCAGATTTCCGAGGTTGACTGGACCGGAGTGGACAGGACCGGACAGGTCGCAACCTGTCCGGTCTTGCAAGGACCGGCGTTTTTTCGTTGGACCGGACAGGACCGGACAGGTCGGCCGGTCCTTAGACAGGTTGGACCGGACCGGACCGGTTTTTCGCTGCCGGTCCGGTCGGGCCCAGGTCTGGTGAGCAGTACTGCAAGTGGTCTGCCGAAGTTGGGGAGGCTTGCAGTTTGTTTGAAGAGTGCAATGGTAGATGCTGGGCGCGGAGTCGCAGCATCTGCAGATGTTTCAGAGAAGGATTCTGAAGGTGTAGTGCAGGAGGCACTGACACCTGCAGGGTCATGGAGTGAGATTGAGGGGGTTGATGTGCCTACGGTAGCCACAACTACTCAATTCTCAGAGGCAGTAGGTGCAGGGCCAGGCGGGGCCACACCTGACTTGCATGATTTTTCAGTGCATGTTGGTGCTGCTGGTGATCTGAGGGCAGACACCGCAGACCTGTTTTCAGTGAGAGAGGAATCTGGGCTGGGCAGACCTAATGAAGTTTGCTTTAAAGGATATAGCTTGGATGAACCCCCACTTTTGAAGTTGAGAGGAGTCCATGGGGGGACTCAGGGAATGTTGAAGACCACAGGGTTTGTGGCAGATTGTTTTGCTAGAATTTTGATAGATAGTGGTGCAACCGACAATTTTGTTTCGAAAGATTGGTTGCAGGAAAACAGCATACAGACACAACACTCTGAGGCAGTTTCTGAAGTTCAGTTGGCAGATGGCAGGACTTCAGAAAAGGTAGAAAAAGAACTGCAGGCCAGTGTCAAGATGGGGAGGTTTGTGTCTGAAGAAAAGATGTATGCAGTAACACTGGGCAGATATGACCTGGTGCTGGGTATGTCTTGGTTGATCAAACATAACCCCACCATAGATTGGCAGGAAAAGATAGTGGCTTTGCAGGGGCCTCAGGGTAGAGTCGTTAAACTTAGAATGCAAACAGGCAGATTGGAAGATTGCAGTACAGCAAATTTGGACCTCATGTCTGCACATGAGGTAGCTCGGGCAGCTCGCAAGGGCCTGCCGATGTACCTATTGAATTTACGGGAAGTAAATAATGGATGTTCAATAAATGGTTTGGAAAGTACTGATGCAGTGAGAGGCAGTGAACCAGAAACCTTGTCAGAGGAACAGAAAGAGGCAGTTGAGCTAGAAAAACAGATCAGAAAGGAGTTTCAGGATTTGTTTAAAGAGGAACTGCCGCAGGAATTGCCTCCTGACAGGGGTGTGAACCATAAGATTGAATTGGTAGAAGGGGCAGAACCAGTGAAAAAGGGGCTTTATAGAGCCAGTTTTGCAGAAAGGGAAGAATTGAAGAAGCAGTTGGCAGAGTTACTGAAGCAGGGTTTTATCAGACCTAGCAAGTCACCCTGGGGTTCACCAATTTTGTTTGTTCCTAAGAAGAACGGAAAGCTTAGGATGTGCGTAGACTTTCGGGCACTTAACAAACTAACGGTGAAGAACAGGTACCCTATCCCAAGGATAGAGGAATTGCTGGATCAGATTCAGGGAGCTCGCTGCTTCAGCAAAATTGATCTCTGCGCAGGCTACCATCAGGTGCGGTTGGACCCTGCAGACTGTGAGAAAACGGCCTTCCGCACCAGGTATGGTCTGTATGAGTACATAGTTCTTCCTTTTGGGCTGACCAATGCTCCTGCCACATTCATGAACACAATGAATCATGTGTTGCATGATTTTCTGGACGCCTTTTGCATCGTTTACTTAGATGACATCTTGATTTTTAGCAAGAGTTGGTGTAACGATTCTGCCCCTGCAGATCGCTTTTTCCACTCAAGTCCATTGAAGACTGCGACCCTGCCGGTCTGCCAGTCTGAACTGCCGTTCTATTGAACGACCATGGGAGAGACACTTGAACCTAGCAAGGTTCAAGGGCGAGATCAGGTTCCAAACTAAGGTTAGGTTAAGTTACAAGAATGTCCAAGCCCCAACAACTTATACCGTTTCTTCCAACCCTGATCCAAACTGATCCTAAGCCATAACATCAGTCTGCATCAGTGTTGCAGACCATCAAACTACCAAGTTCCTTTCAGTCCCCTTTCATGACATGCAGCCTCAGACACCTTGCACGGTACTGCGGTCCTGAGTCTGCCACCTAAGACCTTCTAGAACCTTGTGCCTGCCAGCTCTGCAGCCCACGTTCTGCAACGCTGCCAGCACCTGTCTGCCATCAGCAACCCTGTCAGCCCGACTACTCTGCCACTTCGTCAGTCTGCCAATCTGCTGACTACCAGTCCTTTAGTCTGCAGGTCTAAAGGACCTGAACCATTCTTGCTTCTTCAGAATCATAGCAGTCAACCTGCAGCCTAATCTGTCAGCCCAATCACTGCCAGTCTGCAAGCCTGCAGGTCTGCCTGAATCTCCTTTGATTCTGCCGAATCCTTACATTCCTCCCCATCTAGTTGGCAGTAGTCCCTTACTGCCCTAAGAGAACGATAACAACCTTGTCCCTTGGATTTCAAACACCCAAAGAAACACTCAAAGTTCAGTTTGAAAAGTTGCTATCCCATCTTGCCAACTGCCAAACACCTTTTGGAAGGACTGACCACTGAAAATATCTTTTCGACAAAAATTGCAAAATAAAATATAGCCTCTTTCTCAACATTCTGATGTGTACCTTTGAATTGCCTAGAAAACTGCTCAGAAAAATCCCAATAACACAAACAAGAAACCCGAATGAACTTCTCTTTCGGAATTGTACTGTGCTACTGAACAAAATTCAATTCCTTTCTGCAGCCTGTTAACTCAACAGATTTTTATTTTGACCATAAGAAAATCCAACAGAAAAATAGCAAAAATCTGCTGCAGCTTTCAGAGTCTCAGCAATTCACTTTTCTGCCTTCTTTAAGATAAGAATGTTGCTATTCTGCTCAAATATTTTGCAACTACCCAAACTTCTGAAACTTCATGTTGCCCCATAATTTCAAAAGCAACATTTGCATATTGAAAACCTGCAAACTGCCACTACCACAATCTGCAAATTCTCTGCAACTACTGCCACAGTCTGCAACCCAGCAAACTGGTGCTGCCACAATCCAGAACTCTACAAACTGTTGCTGCCAAAATTTGCAACTCAGCAAAATACCACTTTCACAATATGCAAACTGTCTTGGAGTAAAGAAGAAGGTTGAATGACTGAAGTTCTGTCTCCCAAAAGAAGTTTCCAACCTTTTGAAAACCAAGAGATCACCAGTCACTCCAGCAGCTCCTCAGAGTTGAAGCTCCTTGCTGCATACTGAGCTGCCACATGTCTCCACCAAGTTAGCCTTCCGCATAGCAATGAAAAGCGAGCGATAGGATCTTGCAACAACAAGTCTCCAGATGTTCTTCAATGAAGAAGTGAGCTTGCTCCTCAATTTTTCCCTGAAGCATGCTCCCTTCTGTTCCTGCTTGCTCTCTCCTGAGTCATGAATGTTCAGAGTACCTACAGATTGATTGCATTAATTGTTCCCGAGTTCTTCTATGCCTTCTCCGGTTTTCCCATATATGAATCTATACAAACCAGAGTATATGAAAACCCAGAAATTCCACTTGGCCTATCCTGACTTAATGAAATCAACCCTTTCTTTCAACCAGCAAGACTTCACTCAGTGATATTTCCTTTTTCTTTGATAAATATCCAACAACTGAGTGCTGAAAGAATCCATACCAATGTACCCTCTGAAATTCAGTAAACCTCAAGTAAGCACCGATCTAACTGATTCAATCAATTCCAAACCAACTAAATCCACAGCAAAATATGTGTCGTGAACCAGAATATTTCAGTCCACCAGAAACACCCTTGCTAAGACTGCAAATGTTCACTTCTGCATCGTCCTAAAGTAGTGAACTATGCCTAGTTCCTTAATCCACTCTGCAAGAACTGTAGAACTGAAAACACATATTTACTGACCACCAAGATATTGCAAACACTATCCATGAATTCCCATCAGCTCTGAAAGAGTATTACTAACAACCTCTTCCTTTTCTCAGAAACCTTAATGAAGGTGTGTGTCTCTTTGCAACACCTACTGAAACAAATGCAATTTTGGAAAAACAAAAATGAAACGCATCGGTTGAACCGAGGCCCCCTCCCCATCTGAAATGGAGCTTGTCCTCAAGCAACCATGCAACCATGCAAAACCATATCACTGTACCAGCTACAGAAAGTTGAGCTGTTCGGAGCAGCCAAAATAACCCCAAACAACTGAACAAACTACTTCAGAAAACAAGCCTGAAAAACTGAAGGCCTGAATTTGCTCTGCCAAAGTCAGAATAATCTGCTGCCCCAGATTGTAACCAAACGTTCAGTTCTCAACCTTTCTGATTTGTTTTGTTCTCACACAAATATACACCAACTACGTCACCAAAGATCAAAGCTATTTCTGATTCATTGACTAGAAAAGAAATAGAAAAGAAAGAAAACACAGAAAATTTTGCAGCCCTGCAAAGTGTTCCTGCAGCTAACAGGTTCTGCACCTGCAATGTACCAACTGCCCATAACAAATGTCCAGATCTCCTGCAAAAATTTTCACTGTCCCTTTTGTTTCTTTGTATGTAAAGCTGAACCTGACCATCGAATGTCATAACCTTCAGCTCCTGATCTTTGACACCATGCTATTCATGCATCAAGTTCAAACACTAGCCCATTGTTTACTAGTACATCGTCATGAAATAAAAGAGTTGCCAACTCATGCTACTTCATGTCTAACCACTGCAAACAAACTCAAGAAGAAATCCACCTGAAAATCTGAATCCTGCCTGAAAATCTGAAAGAACTATTCTTTTCTTTTCTTTAACTCTGCTGATTTCCACTGATTCAAACACAAAATCAGAGATAGATCTTCAGAAATTGAAAATCCTTTTGCTTTTCCTTCTGAGCTTTATATTTCTCACAATAATATTTGAACTACCGCTGGTCCATGTATATTTAGACTTCTCAAAGAAATCAGAAATATAGACTTCACCCCTGATTTTCTTTCTTGATCTCCTGAAAATCTGCAACTCAAACCAGATCTAATGTATCGAATCAAAATAAAGCATTTTCCAGATTTCAGTCACTGCCAATCAAGTCCAAAAGTGACTGCAACAATACCAACTTCTGTCACTGAAAATTGCTATCTCTGATGCAGTTTGACACAACCATATCTTTCACAGGGAACCCTGAATTTCCCTCAGAAAATTTTCAGCTCAGCAACCAGTCTATGGACCTGTAAAATAGAAATCAGAGTCCTCCTTTCAAGCAAAAACTGCAACTCCATCTGCAGTCTGAAATAGAGCCCAAATCTCTCATTTTCAAGCCTTTCAAATGTTGTAATTCTGCCACTGATTTGCCAAACTAATTTCCATCAACAAAACTGAAATGAAAACTCTTCTGTAGGTTTCTGTATCTGCCCTTTTCAATCAACCATACTCAAGGCAGCAAATACTAACACCACAAAGATAAATCTCACAATGCATCAGATATTTTTCTAAACCAATACTCTGATCCTCTTTCCTCTAGAGCTGAGGTCTCTTCACACTCTGCAACTCCTAGAAAAGATCATTGTATTTTCCTTCGACTCAACTACATTCCTTCATCAATCTGAAAAGGTGATATCAGATGCAGTTCACATGTTACTGCATCCACTGAAAATTTCTCTAGCCAATTTCAGAACCCCAGCTAGCTTCCAGTTTATAGGCAAGATGTAGATATTCCAATTCTACATCCCTACCTATCGATATACGATTTTCTCCACGTCACGAAATCACCGACAATAAAAATTCAGTTCCTTCTCAAAACATCAATCGCACGCCGTACACAATCTGCCTGGCATGTATTCTCATTTCAGCCGCACGCCGCACACGGCCTGCCTGGCATGTCCACTGCACTTCCATAAAGATCAATCGCACGCCGTACACAATCTGCCTGGCATGTATTCTCATTTCAGCCGCACGCCGCACACGGCCTGCCTGGCATGTACACTTCACTTCGAAGTTTAGACTATGTCCTTTAAAGTAGACTTCATTAGGTCTACCCAGCCCATAACTCCTCGCTCACAAAAACAAATCTGATGTGCCTGCAGAACACATCATGCAGGTCAGGTGTGGCCCCACATGACCACACACCCCCTGCCTCCGAGAGCTGAGCAGTCGTGGCTACACTCGGCCCAACAACCCCCTCAAGCTCAGAATCCTCCTCCAAAAATTCTGTAAGTCAGTACTCCCCGCACTGCACTTCAGAACTTTTCTCTGAAAAGTCTGCAGATCACTACCTCCGGCAGTGCACCTTCAGCACTTTTCCCCAAAAAATCTGCAGACGCTGCGACTCCTCGCCCAGCATCCACCAACTCACAGTCTGCAGGTCCCACGCGTCGCCTAGTGGGTACCTCCTGCAACACTGCTCACCTTCTCCTCAAGGTCTCCAGAATTCCCTGCACCAGTGTCCTTGCCCGGACCACCACCTGCAGAAATTCCATCCACCAGACTTACACACTTCTCCGTAGTTGCGGCTGCACCGGCACTCCAACTTCGGAATGGACTCCGCGCCCATAGGCTACCCTCCCCTGAGGTAACACCCTGTGTGAGTGGCTACGCCGGCCTTCTCACACTCCACTTCTGTCCTCCTTCGCCTCTTTTCTCACTCCTGCAAGTCCTCCCTGGACTTCCATCCCCGCGAAAACTTGGGGCTGAGCAACTTTCTTGAGGGATGCTGATCTTAGCTTCCCCGCTCAGTTGTCCTACATGAGTGTATGCTTCCCATGGCACTCCACTCATGCACCATCTCCTCAGATGTAGCTACACATGGCTTTTCATCTGCAAGAGATATCTGCAAGTCTTGCTCTCTTTTTCTCACTTCACAACCCATAAGCACCACCTGGTGCTATCACCTTAAACTCTTTCCTTTGTTTTCTCTTTTCAACTTGTACTCTTCTCGTAAAAAGCACCTGACTACAATGTGGCTGCAAAAAGAATATAAAACCTGCCACATTTAACTTCCTTTCTTTTCCTCCTATTTTACCCTAATAAATCAGCAAAATACTGAGTGCACCTCTTTCTTTTGTCACAACAAACCACTAAGTATATTATGGCAGTCCAAACACAAAAATCTGCCACAGTTTCTTTGTGTAAAGAATGCATGAAAACTTCAGGTGACTCCAGCATATCACTAATATACTTTCTATCGCCAACAGGATAGAAACTCTACCAAAATAACTATCAGAAATATACTCCCTTTGAAAATCAGCAACCACTCTGCATCCAAATGAAAAAGGAAGAACAGAACTATACCAAACAAGCAAAGAAAACTTCTCTTTTGTTCAGCCATCTGCCCTTTAGACTGCTGCCCTTTTTCTGTGCCTCAAGAGTACCACTGCTAGTTCAATAACTGACCTGAAATTTTCTGGAAACCTGAATAAACTTCCAGAATGAGATATATCCTGAAAACCTATTTTCCAACACCTCAAAGACAAATAACCAAGAGTGTAACCAGAAATTTCTTTTCTCTAAGACCAAGCTTCTTCAACCAACTCTGCTACCACCAAAGTCTTGTTGAAATAAAAACCTAGTACCGAGAAAATGCTGCCATCAACCAAAGAAAATACCCTCTTAATCAATGGGTAGGATGTGGCTGCTTTATCACTTCAACCTCCCCATCTGATTTCTTTTCTCTTTGAAAGACAATCAGTATTTTCAAACAGCTTAATTTCCAGAATTCCCTACACTATCTTTGAAAATTCAGTCTCTAACAATACTACCACAATTGAGTATTGTTCCCTTCCAGAAAATTCTCTAATCACTAGCAACCGTTTACTGCTCAATAAGGGGCATCCTTGAACAAAATAACCTGCCCTCATATCAATGTATCTGACTGAAAATTTTCTGCTAGCGAAAATAGAAGATGTCCTATTTCAGAACACCCATAATAGAAGAAAAGATCAGCTACTGCTGTACCAAACATTTCTTTACTTCACCACTATCACTCAGCCTACTAAAGAAGAGTTCCATGGACCTATTGGTCCCTTCAAAAATCTACATCTTTTCCTGACCTGAAAAGCAAGGCTGCCACAGAAAAATACCTTGCCAATACATCTAATATTTGCCCTGCCAACAACAGAAAATGATCTGCCACTGATCTATAAAAAGATTGATATTCTGTCATTTGTCCCACCAAACAACAGAAAATAATCTGCCACTAGTCTATTATAGAACGAAAACTTCATGTCATTGACATTCTTCTGAGAATAACCTGCCACTGGTCTATTCAGAAATCAGAGCAATATACCATAGGGTCCATCAAGAAAAAGACAAGACAACCCTTCCACAGAAACACAAACACTATACCTCAACTGACCAATAGAGTAGAACTGAAAAGTGCCTTAGCTTTCTGCAAGCAACTCTAAAATAAGTTCTGACCTTCAGTTCTCCTCATTTCAAGTTCAGAAACGACTCTGAAAAATTCCCTCAAGCTATTGTGCATTCACTGAAACACCTGAAAATGTTCCCACAATCAACACAAATGTAGCAAGTGTTCCTGATGTACAAACATCCAAAATATGTATGCACAATCACATCAAAGCTGATGTGACACATGTTCTGACCTGCCACTAAAGCCAAGAATTTTTTTTCCACTGCAACCTTCCACACTCTGAAATGCTGAGTCAACCACTACTGCTCAATCCCACTGAGCCAAGGATAATATTCCACTAGAAGATGCACAAATCCAAGCAATCAAGAAGAGACCTTTATCTCATATCAGCAAGGAAAAGCCTCTGATCAGAGAATCCCAACTTCTGACCAATAAAGCTGTCAAATATCACCACCAGACTTTTGAAAGAATATATCAAAACTTCCTGAAAAATCTGCCTGGTCTCAAAGACTCTTTCCAGAATTTTCCCCACTGACTTGTAATCAATCAAAGCCTTTCAGAACATCTCCCTCACTTCAGCCTGAAAATTTGACTGCAACTCTGAAATCCTTTATAAAGTGATCAAACATCTTTTCCAGAATGTGTACTGCAATCAGAAGATCATAGATCACCTGATCCTGAAATCAATCTGAAGCTCACTACTTCTAAAGTCACTTCAATCAACCAACGAAATGATCAGATCACTCAAATGTAACCCTGCAAGCACGTAACACTCTTGCACCTCACGTCTGCGCTCAACTTACGCTCAATCTGCGCTCAACCTGAGTCAGTTAAGCGATGCCTGCATCAGTCGCACTCACTGCGCACACTGCAACTCTTCCTGATCGCAGCAACTTAATTTGTGCTACACAATTCTCACTCTCGCACACATCCTGCCACGTTCTGTGCAAGTCCATCAGATCCTGCACCTTGTGCCGACCTTGCACACAGCTGCGCGTTCCTGCGTCAACTGCGCGATCCCTGCATCAGCTGTTCCTTCAATCGACACGCAGTCCCAACATCGTCTGCGAACTTCCATCAAGAGCTGCACAGTTCCATAAACACTGCGCAGTCCCTGCATCCTGCATAGGCTGCCCAGCCTGCATCTGCGCGAAATGTCCCATCGACATTGCAATCCGCTGCACGCAGCGTAACTCTGTCGTCTGCAGTGCAATTTCGCATGTGCAGCGCTTTCCTGTGGCTGCTGCGCGTCACATCATCCACTTACGCAGTGCCAACATTCGCTGCGCACTTCCAGCAAAACCTGCGCACGTTCTGTCTGCGACGCAATCCTGCCCGCGGTACATTTCCATATTCGCTGCGCAACCTTGTATCAACAGCGTAATTCCACATCTGCGGTAGAACTCTGCATCTGCGGCGCAATCTTGGATCTGCTGCGCATTCCTGGATCTGCTGCGCAGTTCTACACCTGCGACGCAATCCTCCAAATGCTGCGCCACCCAACGTCTCCTGCGACGCTGCATAGTCGTGCTGCGCTTGACAATGCTGCGCGCCTGTGTGTAAGCTGCGCTTCTACATACTCCAATGTATTGCCCTGCGCTCTACACATCACTTCTGCGAAATCTGTCTGCCGCAGTGTTCTTACACACACTGCGCCCATTCTACTCCTGACGCTGATTCAGCGACTTTCCTTCACACAGCACACTCGAACACTCCAATAGATAACTGCAAATCTGCAAAGCACTGGCGTTTGTCTGCCTTGCAAACCTCTGCTTTGCACTGTGCTGTGTGCCTGCCAGTGTCCTGCGCCTCTGCGCCTTCTCACTGCGCGCCTGCCGCGCATACTGCTGCCTCTGCAGCCTGCCAGACTCGTTTGTGATCTTGTCACAAGCCTGCTCCGAAACCAATGTAACGATTCTGCCCCTGCAGATCGCTTTTTCCACTCAAGTCCATTGAAGACTGCGACCCTGCCGGTCTGCCAGTCTGAACTGCCGTTCTATTGAACGACCATGGGAGAGACACTTGAACCTAGCAAGGTTCAAGGGCGAGATCAGGTTCCAAACTAAGGTTAGGTTAAGTTACAAGAATGTCCAAGCCCCAACAACTTATACCGTTTCTTCCAACCCTGATCCAAACTGATCCTAAGCCATAACATCAGTCTGCATCAGTGTTGCAGACCATCAAACTACCAAGTTCCTTTCAGTCCCCTTTCATGACATGCAGCCTCAGACACCTTGCACGGTACTGCGGTCCTGAGTCTGCCACCTAAGACCTTCTAGAACCTTGTGCCTGCCAGCTCTGCAGCCCACGTTCTGCAACGCTGCCAGCACCTGTCTGCCATCAGCAACCCTGTCAGCCCGACTACTCTGCCACTTCGTCAGTCTGCCAATCTGCTGACTACCAGTCCTTTAGTCTGCAGGTCTAAAGGACCTGAACCATTCTTGCTTCTTCAGAATCATAGCAGTCAACCTGCAGCCTAATCTGTCAGCCCAATCACTGCCAGTCTGCAAGCCTGCAGGTCTGCCTGAATCTCCTTTGATTCTGCCGAATCCTTACAGTTGGGCAGAACACAAGGTTCACTTGGAAAAGGTGATGCAGAGATTGAGGGAGCAGAAATTATATGCTTCAGCTTCCAAATGTGAAATCTGCAAGGAGCAAGTTGAGTTTCTGGGGCATGAGTTGAGTGCTGCAGGAGTACAGGTGTTGCAGAGTAAGGTGCAGGTCATCAGGGACTGGCCACCTTTGACTTCAGTGAAGGATCTCAGGTCATTTCTGGGATTGGCAAACTATTACAGAAGATTCATCAAGGATTTTTCTGCAAGAGCCAAACCACTCACTGCTCTATTGAAAAAGGAGGCAGTGTGGAAATGGACTGAGGCAGAAGCTGCAGCAATGCAGGATGTCAAGGAGGCGTTAATGTCTGCACCAGTGCTTTTGGTGCCTGACCCAAGTCTGAGATTCGAGGTGATCACAGATGCCTCAGACTATGCTATTGGAGCAGTCCTAACACAGGACCAGGGGCAGGGTCAGCAACCAGTGGCATATGAAAGCAGGAAACTGCAACCGGCAGAGCTCAACTATGCGACTCATGAAAAGGAGCTGTTGGCTGTGGTGCATGCTCTGAAAGTGTGGAGGCACTACTTGGATGCTCAGGAGTTCACCGTGCACACCGATCATGCACCTCTAAAATTTTTGCACACCCAGCCTCACCTGTCACAGAGGCAAGCACGATGGATGGAGACTCTGCAATCCTTCAAGTTTGATATCAAGTACCGACCAGGCAGAGACAATGTGGTGGCAGATGCGTTGAGCAGGGCCACACATCAGGCAGAGGAACATGGTCCTCAGCTGAATGCAAGGATAAGGTTGACAGCAGATCGGGAATTTCAGCAGGCAGTGCTGGCAGCTTACAAGAAGGATCCATTATGTTGGCAGCTGATTGGAGCACCTTCCAGACCTCCACATGTGAAATGGGATGGTCTGAAACTTTGGAGACATGTTGGTCATTCCTGGAAATGGTGGATACCTGAAGCAGATGGGCTCAGGGAAAAGATACTGCATGCTTGCCATGAGTCTGCATTGGCAGGACATCTGGGCAGGAGGAAGACCCTGCACAGGGTTCAGCAGTATTACTTCTGGCCACTCATTTCAGGATCTGTGCAGAAGTATGTGAGGAATTGCATTCCCTGCCAACGAAACAAGGCCTCTACTCAGAAGCCTTTGGGTAAGCTGCAGCCCTTGCCAATTCCAGATGGCAGGTGGACTAGTGTTTCATTGGACTTTGTTGGACCTTTGCCAAGGACTCAGAAAGGGTCAGATTATTTGCTGGTGGTTGTGGATCGGTTCACAAAAATGATCAGACTCATTCCAACAAAGCAGACAGTTACTGCTGCAGGGGTAGCAGATTTGTTTTTCCAACATGTGGTTCGTTTCTTTGGATTGCCTCAAGAAATTGTTTCTGATCGGGATAGTCGTTTCACTAGCAATTTTTGGAGGGCTCTTTGGAAGAAGGCAGGCACTCGGTTAGCAATGTCTAGCAGTTATCATCCTGAGACAGATGGTCAGACTGAGCGAGCTAACAGAACAGTGCAGGAAATTCTGCGCAGTTATGTGGAACCTGCAGGCACAGACTGGGATATGCATTTGGATGCTGCAGAATTTGCATACAATTCCAGCATAAATGCTACAACTGGGTTTTCTCCCTTCTATTTGATGAATGGACAGCAACCCAGGACTCCTGCAAGTGCTGTAGCTGCTACAGCTTGCCCTGCAGTGGATGATTGGTGGTCTACTTGGCAGACTGCATTGCAAACCTGCAGAAGGAACATTGCTTCTGCTCAGGCACGTCAACGCCAGGGGGCGGACGAAAACAGAAGGGGAGGGGGCTTTCAGCCGGGCGACAAAGTTTTTCTCGCCACAAAGGACTTACCCCTACCACAGGTGTTGAGCAGGAAATTGACTGCAAAATACTGTGGACCTTTTGTAGTTCTGAAGAGGTTATCTGAAGTTGCAGTCAGGCTGAGGCTGCCAGGTCATTGGAAAATTCATAACACCTTCCATGTGTCCAAGCTGAAACCTGCTTTCGAAGATCAGGAGGGCAGCTTTCCTGACAGGGAGGCACCCAGGTGGCAACCTGAGCCTGAAATGGTGGCAGGCCAAGAGGAGTATCTGGTTGACAGGATTCTGGCAGATAGGACTGTCAGGGGCAGGAAGCAGTACCTTGTCAGATGGCAGGGTTATGATCAATCGGAGGACACCTGGGAACCTGCCAGAAACTTGCGAAACGCACCGGACAAGTTACGTGAGTTTGAGATAAGAAGCTGAAAGGACTAGATCAAGCAGAGGTGACAGGTTGATGTCTCTGACAGACTGAAGCAACCTCTGACAGAAACGGAAATAGGTGTGCAGTATACTGGAGTTGGAAACTGTCTAGCAAGTTACGTGCGCAGAGCAAGAAGAGAGAAAGAGGAGCCTATCGTTCGGAAAGGGAAAAGAAAAAAGGAATCAACATGGATCAGCAACCAGCAAACCAGGCCGCCCTTATCGTCTCAACCCCCGCCAGCAGCAGTGAGCCAGCAGAGGCTGCCCCTGTGGTTATCCCTGCGGCAGCGGTGGAGAAAGCCGACGTGATCAAGGGGGCAGATGAGGTTGTGGCGTTTGAGGAGGCGGTGCAGGTCCTGCGGAAGAGGGCAGTCGACGTCGCGGAGTTGGAAAGGCTGAGGAGCAAGTGTCAAAAGGTGGAGCAGGAAAAGTGGAAGCTGCAAGGGTCTCTGAGTGCCGCCGAGAGTGAGCTGAAAGCGTGGCGAGAGTGGGCGAAGAAAATGCCGGTAACGCGGTTGGATTCCGAAGAGGAGGTGTCCTTCGGCTTCCTGGACACAGGGCTCCCTGAACCAGAAAAACCTGCAGCAAGCCAAAAGAGTGAGATGGAGACGGCGCTGAAAGAAACGGGACGCGGCTGTTCGCTCTGCTTCAAGACGGCGCGATCTCTTGGGGCACCAGTGCGGGAGCTTCCATGTGGGAAGCACCGGGTATGCTGCAGAGACCTCTGTGTCCAGAGACTCTGGTACGCGCCAGACGTAACGGTGGAGAGAACGAACCCAGACGGGAGCTTGGAGGTGGTTGGACGACTCAGCGAAACGCGAAAGGGGATCTCGGTGGATGCGACGAAAGAGTGCGGGCTGTGCCAGCTGCGGGAGCACACGGTCATGGCGCCGAGGGTGCTGACGTCCTTGCGGATTGCGGTCATCAGTCCACCCCTGCCAACGCAGCCAGCCTCCCCGGGACGAACCAATCGTGACTGCGTGCCACTTCGAGAGATCCGCTGGAGTGTGCCCGCGCTTGCGCCAAAGAGGGGCTTGAAACGTCCGGCGACCTGAGGCAGGAATCGACAGGAGGTGTGACCATGGGAGTTGATGATTGAATGTGGTTTGCTCAGGGGGTGCAGTGAAAGAGTTGGTGATTTGGGGCTGTCCAGTTTCTGGTGATCAGTGTGTTGGAAGTGGAATTTTTCAAGGGCTGTCCAGTTTCTGGTGATCAGTGTGTTGGAAGTGGAATTTTTCAGGCAGGGTTAAACCCTTAGGGCTGTCCAGTTTCTGGTGATCAGTGTGTTGGAGGTGGACAAGGATCTTTTTTTTGCAGTTTCTGGTCAGGTTGAGATGAAAACTCTGAAGTTCTTCTGCAACCTGTTTTGGTTATGAAAATGGTTCACCTGTTGATACATTGCAAGTCCAGCAGGGGTAAAATGTTATTGCTAGAGAATTCCATATTTGCAATCTGAAATAAGAGTTACTGAATTAGCAAAAGGGAGAGTAAGGAATTGCATGGTGACCTTTGAGGGAAGTCCAGTCAAATGGGTTTTTATTATACAGAGTTTGCAATGGATTGGGTAATCAGGTGACTCAGGTATTCTGCAGGAAAAGGGGGTTTTTGTTTGCCAAGAAGTTTTGGTGTCTCAGCTGACCTTGTGGGCTGTATGAAAATCTTCTAGGGAAGGCAGAATTAAACTGACTATGATTTCCTTGTTGCTTTGAACTTTTTATAAGGTAGTTTTTCTGGATTTTCTGGGTAGTGCAAGATGGTGACAGAAACAAACACTTCAGGTTGTAATTTTCCAGCAAGGGTGTTACCAATTGATTTTTCAGGGTATTTTGGGTTTCTATTGCATTAGGACAATTTCCTGACACAGTGTTTTTGAAGAACTGTTTTGACTTCCTTATATTAACATAATCACTTTTGAAACCCATTTTCTGTGGAAGAAAAGTTAAAAAAAAAAAAGTTGACATCCAAAAAGGGGCAAAGGTTGTTATTATAATCTCTTGGGGCAGTAAGGGACTACTGCCAACTAGATGGGGAGGAATGTAAGGATTCTACAGTTCAGGGGAACTGTCAGATCCTCAGTTCAGAGAACTGGTAGACCTGCAGTTCAGGGGAACCAGCAATGCTGCAGCCGGTTTGCTGCAGCAGGGCGGAACCCTTAGATCTGTGAATGGGGGCTGACAGCTCAGCAGACGCTTTTCTGCAGGGCTGGCAGCTCAGAAGGTTTCAGACAGGGGACCTGACACTGAGGCAGACTGTCAGGTCATGTTGATGGATAGGACCTTGAACGATCAGTTTGGATCAGAGGTGCAGCCTAGGGTATTTGGGCAGCACCTCAGGGTATTCTTGTAACTCGATTTTGGGGTTGATGTAATGATTCGGCAGAATCAAAGGCGATTCAGGCAGACCTGCTGTTATCGCTCGGGAGGACTGACGTCCGCGAGCGACGTCTCCTATCTCGGAAAAGAGTGAGGCGGCGGCGGAACAGTCACACAAAATCGCACGGGTCACAGACTCGGGGTCACACCAACAGATCACTGAAAAAGCAAGGTTACATCAAGCGTCCCATCATTTCAACTCCCAGTTCGACTTTCCCGAGGGTGACTAACCACCCGTAACACTCCCACTACCCTGACTCACAGCCGCCAGTTCTACTCCTGACTCACTCACACTCTCGCACACAGGCCCAGACCAAAGCACGTTCCCACTCAGACTCGAACACAAGACCTCAGTCTCGCAAGTCCTAATCTGGCTGATCGAACCACTGTCTTGACTCTGTGCTCTTGCGGTGGTTTCCTCGCTGTAGTTCAGTAGTACCTCCTTGGGAGGATGCTGTCATTCACCGGGGATGCATCTGACGCTTCACAGACGTCAGATGCATGACGCTTTTGACGTCTGACGTCCCTGGACGTCAGCAGCTGGTATCAATTGCCTCCCCCCTGGGGGCAGTTGGTGCCCTCACCAAGTATCCATCAAATGCATCCTTCTGATTCTGTAAAAGTAACTCTGAACTAGGGTGATGCAAATCCCAAGCTCCCTGCACTTCTGAAAGGATAATTAGATCCCCATAAAATCCTTAACCCACAGAAGTTCAGAAAACACTTCACTGCCCTTATGCAACCCATCCCCTAGTCTCTGGGATTCCTGATCCTTCAGCCACAGAATCAAAAGTGCATCTAACTTCTACCTGATCCCAGCTCTCCTCTTATAATCAGCCAGGATCTCTGATGCATTTAGTAAATTGTCTTGGGGTTCCCATGTTGCTTCACTAAGTGGATACCCCTTCCAGACTACTAAAAATCTCCTTTTTCTTCCTGAAAACTTATGTCTTACTACAGCCTCAACTTCAAATTCTTCTTCTCCCTCAGAATCTAATTCTGCTGGAGGTGCCATTACCTCCCTAGGAAACTTTGAACTCTCCTGAAGTTTTCTCAACTTTGATACATGAAATACAGGATGTAATTTCCATCCATCTGGTAACACCAATCTATATGCCACAGATCCCACTGCAGCAGCAATAACAAAAGGCCCTATATATCTTCTTCTGATTTTTGCTGGGATGTGTTTCAAGACTGATAAATTCAATGTCTTTGTGGAGAGCAACACCTTTTCTCCCACTTGAAACTGTACATCCCTCCTTTTCTTATTAGCTTGCTGCCTCATCTTCTCTTGAGCTGTCTTATATCTGTCTTTGGCATCATTGATGACTTCCTGCATATGAGATATCATCTCTTGCACTGATTCTGCTTCAGCTTGAGCTTTTCCAGCCAGTAAATCTCCTGGCAGCTGAGGATGCACCCCATACATCAAGTAGAAGGGGCTGTATCCTGTAGATGTGTGTACAGCATTGTTGGCTGCAAATTCAGCCATCCCTAATCCCTGCATCCATGTCTCTGGATGCTCTTCCACATAGGGTCTTAGGAAATTCTCTAATGTTCTGATGCTGACTTCACTTTGTCCATCTGTTTGAGGATGGAAGGCTGTGGACATCCTTACTTTAGTCCCCACACATCTCATTAATTCCTGCCAGAATTTACTAGCAAATCTAGTGTCCCTATCACTGATTATCACACTGGGAATCCCATGATTCCTGAAGATGTGATCAAAGAATATCCTTGCATACCCTGGTGCATCTATTGTTTTGCTGCAGGGTATAAACTTTACCATCTTAGTCAATCTATCAACAAACACTGCAATTGAATCAAATCCATCCACAGGGGGTAAATCAGTCACTAGATCAGTAGTGATCTGATCCCATTTCTTATCAGCTACTGGAATAGGTTGCAGCAATCCCTTCTGAGCTCTTAACTCAGGTTTCATTTGCTGGCAAACCTCACATGTCCTGACATATTCCTGGACATCCTTTTTCATATTATTCCAGTAGTATTTCCTGGACATCAGCTCCAGAGTTCTCTCTATTCCCAAATGTCCAGAGATTTGATTATCATGTCCTTCTGTAAGGACTTTCATCCTCAGTTCCTGAGGAACCCATAATTTCATAAGTCCATCCTGAGTTTGATAAATCAATAATCCTGATTCATTAATTCCATAGCCTGGAATTCTCTCCCCATCCAGTATTTGAGTGTAGATGTCCTTGATCTCAACATCTGCCAGTGTTGCTTGTTCCCAGAGTGTAATCTCTTCTGTGCTAGGCTGTAATGAACTCACTACTTTGAGTTCCTGCTCTGCTGGAAGACTTCTTGATAGTGCATCAGCAACCAGATTCAGTTTCCCTTGGATGTACTGAATTTTTGGTTTGATGCTGAGGAAATGTCCTGCCCTGAGCCACCTGGCTTGGGGTCTTGACATCATCTTTTGATCCATGAAATTAGTTAGTGGCTGGTGGTCTGTAAAGACTGTGACTTCTCCTGGGCAGCCCTCTAAATAGTGCCTCCACTGCATCAAGCAGTAGGCTATTCCCAGGAGTTCCCTTTCATATACTGAGTAATTCTGTTCTGACTTTGATAATCTCCTACTGCAGAAGGCTATGGGCTGTAATCCAGAGCCATGATCCTGACAAAGGACTCCTCCAGTTGCTTCCCCAGATGCATCACTAATCACAGTGTAATCTTTCACTGGATTAGGATGGATCAGCACTGGTTTCCCCATCAATGCAGTTTTAAGTGATTGAAAAGCTTGTTCCTGAGCAGAGCCCCACTCCCACATGACATCCTTCTTAGTTAAGTCATGCAGAGGGCCTGCTATCTTTGCAAAGTCTGGGATGAATCTTCTATAGAAGGATACCATCCCCAGAAAACTCCTGACATCAGTAACTGTTTTTAAGGGCTTCCAATCCCTGATTGCCTTAACTTTCACATCCATTGCTGAGATCCCTTTTTCACTCAACCAAAATCCACAGAAATCTGTTTCCTTCACACAGATTTCACTTTTGGTGGCCTTGGCAAACAGACTATACTTCTGTAGCCTGGCTAAGACTGCTGCTAAATGCTCTACATGCTCAGAGATGCTCTTAGAATAGATTAAGAGATCATCAATGAAGATCAGCACAAAGATATCCAGCATATCCTTGAAGATGTCATTAACCATGTTCATATATTGTGCTGGAGCATTAGTAAGTCCAAAAGAAAGCACTTTGAACTGATAGTGTCCAAATCTACTTCTGAAGGCAGTCTTAGGCCTATCCTCTTCCCTTAGAGGCATCTGCCAGTAGCCTGATCTCAGGTCAATCTTAGTGAAATATCTAGCCCCATGTACCCTGTCAATCATCTCCTCTGGTAAGGGCAGAGGGTATCTGTTTTTGATGGTTTTCTTATTGAGCCATCTGTAATCCAGGCACATCCTGAGCCCTCCATCTTTCTTAGGGACAAACAGGATTGGTGCCCCAAATGGTGACTGTGATGGTTCTATGAAATCCATCTCCAACAGGTAATCTAACTGTCTTTTAACCTCATCTAACTCAAGAGGAGACAGTTTGTATAGGGGTCTATACATGGGTTCTGTACCCTCCTCCAGATCAATCCTGAATTCATGACCCAGCCTGGTAGGAGGTACACCCTTAGGCAAATCTTTTGCAAATACTTTTCTGTACTGAGTCAGTACTTCCTTAATCCTGGGATCCATATCCTCCTGCAGGATTTTCTGTAGATCATCCCCTTCCCTTTGTTCTGGGATTGTTTCTACTCCAGTCTTTGATTCATCCTCTGGCCTAATCACCACCATGATGATGTGTTTGATTTCCCCTTTTTCTATCTGTCTTTTGATTCTGCCACTAGAACAAAAGGAAAGTTCTGTAGCTCCAGTGGGTTTGAGCTGATATTCAGGCATCACTGAGAGTGGTAATTTTACACTCTTTTTGCCCTTGTTTACTGTGATTATTCCTGACTTAAAATCCACTTTGGGATTATAGTGTATGAGCCAGGGCAATCCCAGTAGGATTGGGTGATTACTGTCTGGAAAGACATCAGCATCAAATGAGAGCTGGATCTTTCCACAGACAAATGGGATGCCAAAACATCTCCCCACTGATTTCCTTTCTGTACCATCTAGAAACTTAACAGGAGTTTCTTGTGGTTTGTATTGTAGTCCCAGTTCCTTGACTGCATCCATGCTAATATAGTTAGCAGTGGATCCTGTATCAATGTATGCTGTAGCTTTCTTTGCACCAATAAATCCTGCCAGTTCATATCCTCTATATGCTGCTGTAGCCTGAGCTACTGCAGTCTGAACTGGTTCCTTTCCCTCAACATTTCCTTCCACTCTAGTGGGTAAACTCACAGTGGCCTCTGTTTGTTTATCCACTCTCTTTTGAGACTGCTTTTTCTTTTGAATTAACACTCCTGGAGTGACCCCATCCAGTGTGTATGCTTCCTGTTCTGTTGCAATAGGGGCTGCAACCACAGGTGTCTCTTGAACACCATCATTTAGTGAGGCTGGTGTTTTTGTAGTGGGTTCTTTCATTTCAATATCATCTGGAGGCTTAGCTGACCCAACACTAGCCTCCTCTTTTAGTTTCCCTTCTTCAGGGCTTTCTGAGCTTGGGACAGTTTGGGACACTGTCTCACCCCATGCTCTGTGCTTCCACATAGAAAACACTTGAAGGATCCTCCCCTTGAGGGCCTAGATCCCATCTGACCTCTCTGCTGCACAGCCTTAACTGAATTTGCTGCAGGAGGCAGTTGCGATGTTGCAGCAGACATCATTGCTGACATCTGTGTATTTCTCTGTCCAAATCTTCCCCTCCCTCTACCTCTGCCTCTAAAATTGCTAGTAGTGCCACCTCTACTGCCTATAGTTGCAGAGAGTCTTTGGACTGTGAGGATGGCCTTATCCAGATCTCCATCACACAGGGTCATAACCTGTGCTTGCATATTTCTATCTGAGAGCCCATCCACAAAGGCTGCATATCTTTCTTCTTGAGGTAGATTGGGGAGTCTAAACATCAGCTTTCTGAAGAGTCTGATGTAGCCTAAGGCAGTTCCAGTCTGCCTTAGAGTTCTTAATTGTTTTCTGGCAGTCTCTATTAGGGAGACTGGCTCAAAAACATTCCTTAGTTCTTGAGTGAACTCTTGCCAGCTAGCATACTCTGCTTTTTCCTGATTCATGATCTGTATATCCATCAGGTTTAACCAGCTAAGTGCATCTCCCTGGAGATGTGACTGAAAACAGGATAACCAGTCTCTCTCTAAGATGTGTTGATTCTGCAACCATCTCTTCATTCCTAGTATCCATTCTGTTGCAGACATCCTTTCATCTCCTGTGAATTTCTCTGGGGGAGTGAGCTTAATCTGTTTGCTGTAAGGTCTATCAGGACCTTGTCCTGAACCTCCTGATGTACCACTAGGATCTCTATCAGGTGGTCCTCCTCCTGGGGGACCTCCTCCATCACCTCCACCACCATCACCACCATTCCCTGGCCCTGGATGTCCAGAACCAGATGCTCTAGGCATGCCTGGTCTGTCTGGGCCATTTGGTCCATTTGATCCATTTGGATCCCCTGGATTTCCTCCAGGTGCACCACCACTGGGTGCTCTTTGACTTGTTAACTGTTCAAAGGGATTTGGTGGTCTAATTCCCATTCCTGATGGTGCTGGGGTAGTACCTAAAGTAAAGGTAGCTGGAGGTGCTATAGTTACTGCTGGTGGTTGCAGTATAGGGGGTGGTAAACCCATGGACAGTTGTTGTCCTGAAGTGAGGTCTATCAGACCTAAAGAAGAGGGTCCTGGAGGTACTGCTCCAGTACTTGTGGCAGGTATAACTTGCTGTACTGGTGGCTGACCAGATGTTGGGATATCCTGAGTTTGTCCCTCAGTTTCTCCTTCCTCTGTATTCTGTACTGTTTGTGTTGCTTGCATCATATGCACTTGCATCACTTGTGGAGGAATAGGTGTTCTCAGGATTCCATCCTTCATCCAGCCATCAACTGCTTTCTGATATTCTGGATCAGTTAAAGCCCATCTAGTCTCTTCTAGATCTGCTTTCTGTCCTTCAGCATTGTTATACTTGTCCTCAATAGCTGTGGTGGTTTCATCCACTGCTGTAGCTACCATTTTCTGAATGACTGCAGGATAGGAGTCCAATTCTCCTTGTAGTATACTAGTCATTGTGTTTGTCATACTCTCCCTCTCTTCCATCAGCTGTTTTTGCATTCTTTGCATGTGCTGAGACACTTCATATAGTTGGGCATTAATATCTTCCTGTTGTTTCTTTTGAACCAACATCAGTTGCTCCTGTAGAGCTAACTGCTTCTTCTGGAATAGTTCCAGCTCTGTTTGGTTCTTATTTTTCCACTGAGCCATGCCCACAGCATGATCTTTTCCTGTACTTCTCAACTGTTCACCAAGGTCCTTCAGTTGAGTGTTTGTATTTGCAGTGAGGCTTTGATAAAAGTCCTTTGCATGTAGCTCTTGAGTCTGCTGTAGTTTTCGACTCTGTTCTTCCAAACTGTGCACTAAGGCTGACTGCAACTCTTCCTTTAGAGTTGACTGATATAGCTCTGCTTGCTCTCTGTGTGTATAGAGTTCAACCTGGACTTGTTGAACCTGGCTCTGCATGGAGGTCAATGATTGCTGGAGGTGGTTGGTTACTGTTCCACCCCAGACCTCAATCTGTCTTTGCATTTCAGTGTGATCAGAACCATTGATCTGTATATTCTGAATTTGCTGGTGCACCATTGGTTGCACTTCTGACCCTTCCATAACTTCGTCGCTTATCGCGACCATGTCGCTTTCCGTAACGACCGGAACCAGAGCCATTCTGGTCGCTTGACTTTCAGTTGACTTTCCAGGCAACGGTTACTGTCAACTGTAGACCGTTGACTTTCGCGCCACGACCTGTCCTTGCCGAACTGTGAACGGATAACCCACGTGCCCTTGCCGTGAGAGTTACTATACGTAATACTACTATACCCCTTCACGTCCGACTCTAACCCTTCGAACCTGAGTACTACAGTTCGCTGACAGCGACGCAGGTTACAGGGTAACCTTTTTCCCAAACGTCCTGTCACACGACTGAACGTTGGCACCCTCTTTTCTCTCTTTTTATGGGTGTGATTCTTTTCCAACGTTGCTACCACACGTTTTCCTTTTTTCCCGTTCACTGCGTTTGCCTTTTTTTCCGTTTTCCCACGACCTTACGACTGGCGTTAAGCGCCTCGAACAAACCTGCTGGTCAAACCAGCGGAGAGCTCCAGTCCAGTCGGTTCCTTCGGGCTCCGAAACCAAAAATGTTATCGCTCGGGAGGACTGACGTCCGCGAGCGACGTCTCCTATCTCGGAAAAGAGTGAGGCGGCGGCGGAACAGTCACACAAAATCGCACGGGTCACAGACTCGGGGTCACACCAACAGATCACTGAAAAAGCAAGGTTACATCAAGCGTCCCATCATTTCAACTCCCAGTTCGACTTTCCCGAGGGTGACTAACCACCCGTAACACTCCCACTACCCTGACTCACAGCCGCCAGTTCTACTCCTGACTCACTCACACTCTCACACACAGGCCCAGACCAAAGCACGTTCCCACTCAGACTCGAACACAAGACCTCAGTCTCGCAAGTCCTAATCTGGCTGATCGAACCACTGTCTTGACTCTGTGCTCTTGCGGTGGTTTCCTCGCTGTAGTTCAGTAGTACCTCCTTGGGAGGATGCTGTCATTCACCGGGGATGCATCTGACGCTTCACAGACGTCAGATGCATGACGCTTTTGACGTCTGACGTCCCTGGACGTCAGCAGCTGGTATCACCTGCAGGCTTGCAGAACTGGCAGTGATTGGGCTGACAGATTAGGCTGCAGGTTGACTGCTATGATTCTGCAGAAGCAGGAATGGTTCAGGTCCTTCAGACCTGCAGACTAAAGGACTGGTAGTCAGCAGATTGGCAGACTGACGAAGTGGCAGAGTAGTCGGGCTGACAGGGTTGCTGATGGCAGACAGGTGCTGGCAGCGTTGCAGAACGTGGGCTGCAGAGCTGGCAGGCACAAGGTTCTAGAAGGTCTTAGGTGGCAGACTCAGGACCGCAGTACTGTGCAAGGTGTCTGAGGCTGCATGTCATGAAAGGGGACTGAAAGGAACTTGGTAGTTTGATGGTCTGCAACACTGATGCAGACTGATGTTATGGCTTAGGATCAGTTTGGATCAGGGTTGGAAGAAACGGTATAAGTTGTTGGGGCTTGGACATTCTTGTAACTTAACCTAACCTTAGTTTGGAACCTGATCTCGCCCTTGAACCTTGCTAGGTTCAAGTGTCTCTCCCATGGTCGTTCAATAGAACGGCAGTTCAGACTGGCAGACCGGCAGGGTCGCAGTCTTCAGTGTATTGAAGCAGAAAAAGCGATCTGCAGGGGCAGAGTCGTTACATTGGTTTCGGAGCAGGCTTGTGACAAGATCACAAACGAGTCTGGCAGGCTGCAGAGGCAGTAGTATGCGCGGCAGGCGCGCAGTGAGAAGGCGCAGAGGCGCAGGACACTAGCAGGCACACAGCACAGTGCAAAGCAGAGGTTTGCAAGGCAGACAAACGCCAGTGCTTTGCAGATTTGCAGTTATCTATTGGAGTGTTCGAGTGTGCTGTGTGAAGGAAAGTCGCTGAATCAGCGTCAGGAGTAGAATGGGCGCAGTGTGTGTAAGAACACTGCGGCAGACAGATTTCGCAGAAGTGATGTGTAGAGCGCAGGGCAATACATTGGAGTATGTAGAAGCGCAGCTTACACACAGGCGCGCAGCATTGTCAAGCGCAGCACGACTATGCAGCGTCGCAGGAGACGTTGGGTGGCGCAGCATTTGGAGGATTGCGTCGCAGGTGTAGAACTGCGCAGCAGATCCAGGAATGCGCAGCAGATCCAGGATTGCGCCGCAGATGCAGAGTTGTACCGCAGATGTGGAATTACGCTGTTGATACAAGGTTGCGCAGCGAATATGGAAATGTACCGCGTGCAGGATTGCGTCGCAGACAGAACGTGCGCAGGTTTTGCTGGAAGTGCGCAGCGAATGTTGGCACTGCGTAAGTGGATGATGTGACGCGCAGCAGCCACAGGAAAGCGCTGCACATGCGAAATTGCACTGCAGACGACAGAGTTACGCTGCGTGCAGCGGATTGCAATGTCGATGGGACATTTCGCGCAGATGCAGGCTGGGCAGCCTATGCAGGATGCAGGGACTGCGCAGTGTTTATGGAACTGTGCAGCTCTTGATGGAAGTTCGCAGACGATGTTGGGACTGCGTGTCGATTGAAGGAACAGCTGATGCAGGGATCGCGCAGTTGACGCAGGAACGCGCAGCTGTGTGCAAGGTCGGCACAAGGTGCAGGATCTGATGGACTTGCACAGAACGTGGCAGGATGTGTGCGAGAGTGAGAATTGTGTAGCACAAATTAAGTTGGTGCGACCAGGAAGAGTTGCAGTGTACGCAGTGAGTGCGACTGATGCAGGCATCGCTTAACTGACTCAGGTTGAGCGCAGGTTGAGCGCAGGCTGAGCGTAAGTTGAGCGCAGACGCGAGATGCAAGAGTGTTACGTGCTTGCAGGGTTACATTTGAGTGATCTGATCATTTCGTTGGTTGATTGAAGTGACTTTAGAAGTAGTGAGCTTCAGATTGATTTCAGGATCAGGTGATCTATGATCTTCTGATTGCAGTACACATTCTGGAAAAGATGTTTGATCACTTTATAAAGGATTTCAGAGTTGCAGTCAAATTTTCAGGCTGAAGTGAGGGAGATGTTCTGAAAGGCTTTGATTGATTACAAGTCAGTGGTGAAAATTCTGGAAAGAGTCTTTGAGACCAGGCAGATTTTTCAGGAAGTTTTGATATATTCTTTCAAAAGTCTGGTGGTGATATTTGACAGCTTTATTGGTCAGAAGTTAGGATTTTTCTGATCAGAAGTTCCCCCTTGTTTGTTTGCTTGGAATTGTGCATTTGTTAGTGGAGATTTATCCTTGGCTCAGTGGATTTGAGCAGTAGTGGTGACTTATCATTTCAGAGTGTTGAAGGTTGCAGTGGAAAAATTCTTGGCTTTAGTGGCAGGTCAGAACATGTGTCACATCAGCTTTGATGTGATTGTGCATACATATTTTGGATGTTTGTACATCAGGAACACTTGCTACATTTGTGTTGATTGTGGGAACATTTTCAGGTGTTTCAGTGAATGCACAATAGCTTGAGGGAATTTTTCAGAGTCGTTTCTGAACTTGAAATGAGGAGAACTGAAGGTCAGAACTTATTTTAGAGTTGCTTGCAGAAAGCTAAGGCACTTTTCAGTTCTACTCTATTGGTCAGTTGAGGTATAGTGTTTGTGTTTCTGTGGAAGGGTTGTCTTGTCTTGTCTTTTTCTTGATGGACCCTATGGTATATTGCTCTGATTTCTGAATAGACCAGTGGCAGGTTATTCTCAGAAGAATGTCAATGACATGAAGTTTTCGTTCTATAATAGACTAGTGGCAGATTATTTTCTGTTGTTTGGTGGGACAAATGACAGAATATCAGTCTTTTTATAGATCAGTGGCAGATCATTTTCTGTTGTTGGCAGGGCAAATATTAGATGTATTGGCAAGGTATTTTTCTGTGGCAGCCTTGCTTTTCAGGTCAGGAAAAGATGTAGATTTTTGAAGGGACCAATAGGTCCATGGAACTCTTCTTTAGTAGGCTGAGTGATAGTGGTGAAGTGAAGAAATGTTTGGTACAGCAGTAGCTGATCTTTTCTTCTATTATGGGTGTTCTGAAATAGGACATCTTCTATTTTCGCTAGCAGAAAATTTTCAGTCAGATACATTGATATGAGGGCAGGTTATTTTGTTCAAGGATGCCCCTTATTGAGCAGTAAACGGTTGCTAGTGATTAGAGAATTTTCTGGAAGGGAACAATACTCAATTGTGGTAGTATTGTTAGAGACTGAATTTTCAAAGATAGTGTAGGGAATTCTGGAAATTAAGCTGTTTGAAAATACTGATTGTCTTTCAAAGAGAAAAGAAATCAGATGGGGAGGATGAAGTGATAAAGCAGCCACATCCTACCCATTGATTAAGAGGGTATTTTCTTTGGTTGATGGCAGCATTTTCTCGGTACTAGGTTTTATTTCAACAAGACTTTGGTGGTAGCAGAGTTGGTTGAAGAAGCTTGGTCTTAGAGAAAAGAAATTTCTGGTTACACTCTTGGTTATTTGTCTTTGAGGTGTTGGAAAATAGGTTTTCAGGATATATCTCATTCTGGAAGTTTATTCAGGTTTCCAGAAAATTTCAGGTCAGATATTGAACTAGCAGTGGTACTCTTGAGGCACAGAAAAAGGGCAGCAGTCTAAAGGGCAGATGGCTGAACAAAAGAGAAGTTTTCTTTGCTTGTTTGGTATAGTTCTGTTCTTCCTTTTTCATTTGGATGCAGAGTGGTTGCTGATTTTCAAAGGGAGTATATTTCTGATAGTTATTTTGGTAGAGTTTCTATCCTGTTGGCGATAGAAAGTATATTAGTGATATGCTGGAGTCACCTGAAGTTTTCATGCATTCTTTACACAAAGAAACTGTGGCAGATTTTTGTGTTTGGACTGCCATAATATACTTAGTGGTTTGTTGTGACAAAAGAAAGAGGTGCACTCAGTATTTTGCTGATTTATTAGGGTAAAATAGGAGGAAAAGAAAGGAAGTTAAATGTGGCAGGTTTTATATTCTTTTTGCAGTCACATTGTAGTCAGGTGCTTTTTACGAGAAGAGTACAAGTTAAAAAAAAAAAGAGAGTTTAAGGTGATAGCACCAGGTGGTGCTTATGGGTTGTGAAGTGAGAAAAGGAGAGCAAGACTTGCAGATATCTCTTGCAGATGAAAGCCATGTGTAGCTACATCTGAGGAGATGGTGCATGAGTGGAGTGCCATGGGAAGCATACACTCATGTAGGACAACTGAGCGGGGAAGCTAAGATCAGCATCCCTCAAGAAAGTTGCTCAGCCCCAAGTTTTCGCGGGGATGGAAGTCCAGGGAGGACTTGCAGGAGTGAGAAAAGAGGCGAAGGAGGACAGAAGTGGAGTGTGAGAAGGCCGGCGTAGCCACTCACACAGGGTGTTACCTCAGGGGAGGGTAGCCTATGGGCGCGGAGTCCATTCCGAAGTTGGAGTGCCGGTGCAGCCGCAACTACGGAGAAGTGTGTAAGTCTGGTGGATGGAATTTCTGCAGGTGGTGGTCCGGGCAAGGACACTGGTGCAGGGAATTCTGGAGACCTTGAGGAGAAGGTGAGCAGTGTTGCAGGAGGTACCCACTAGGCGACGCGTGGGACCTGCAGACTGTGAGTTGGTAGATGCTGGGCGGGGAGTCGCAGCATCTGCAGATTTTCAAGGAAAAGTTCTGAGGTGCAGTGCGGGGAGTACTGACTTGCAGAATTTTTGGAGGAGGATTCTGAGCTTGAGGGGGTTGTTGGGCCGAGTGTAGCCACGACTGCTCAGCTCTCGGAGGCAGGGGGTGTGTGGTCATGTGGGGCCACACCTGACCTGCATGATGTGTTCTGCAGGCACATCAGATTTGTTTTTGTGAGCGAGGAGTTATGGGCTGGGTAGACCTAATGAAGTCTACTTTAAAGGACATAGTCTAAACTTCGAAGTGAAGTGTACATGCCAGGCAGGCCGTGTGCGGCGTGCGGCTGAAATGAGAATACATGCCAGGCAGATTGTGTACGGCGTGCGATTGATCTTTATGGAAGTGCAGTGGACATGCCAGGCAGGCCGTGTGCGGCGTGCGGCTGAAATGAGAATACATGCCAGGCAGATTGTGTACGGCATGCGATTGATGTTTTGAGAAGGAACTGAACTTTTGATTGTCGGTGATTTCATGACGTGGAGAAAAATTGTTTATACGATAGGCGTGGATGTAGAATCAGAATAGCTACATCTCGCCTACAAACTAGAAGCTAGCTAGGATTCTGAAATTGGCTAGAGAAATTTTCAGTGGATGCAGTAACATGTGAACTGCATCTGATATCACCTTTTCAGATTGATGAAGGAATGTAGTTGAGTCGAAGGAAAATACAATGATCTTTTCTAGGAGTTGCAGAGTATGCAAGACCTCAGCTCTAAAGGAAAGAGGATCAGAGTATTGGTTTAGAAAAATATCTGATGCATTATGAGATTTATCTTTGTGGTGTTAGTATTTGGTGCCACCTGAGTATGGCTGATAAAAAGGGCAGATACAACCACCTACATAAGAGCTTTCATTTCAGTTTTGAATATGGAAATTGGTTTGGCAAATCAGTGGCAGAATGACAACATTTAAAAGGCTGGAAAATGAGAGATTTGGGCTCTATTTCAGACTGCAGATGGAGTTGCAGTTTTGTACTCGAAAGGAGGACTCTGATCTCTATTTTACAGGTCCATAGACTGGTTGTTGGGCTGAAACATTTCTGAGGGACATTCAGGGTTCCCTAGAAAACTTATGATTGTGCCAAAGGGCATCAGAGATAGCAATTTTCAGTGACAGAGTTTGGTATTGTTGCAGTCACTTTTGGACTTAATTGGTAGTGACTAAAATCTGGAAAATGCTTTATTTTGATTCGATACATTAGATCTGGTTTGAGTTGCAGATTTTCAGGAGATCAAGAAAGAAAATCAGGAGTGAAGTGTATATGTCTGATTTCTTTGAGAAGTATATATATACGTGGACCAGCGGTAGTTCAAATTTTATTGTGAGAAATATAAAGCTCAGAAGGAAAAGCAAAAGGATTTTCAGTTTCTGAAGATCTATATCTGATTTGGTGTTTGATTTTCAGGCAGGAATCAGATTTTCAGGTGAATTTCTTCTTGAGTTTGTTTGCAGTGGTTAGACATGAAGTTGGCAGCTCATTTATTTCATGATGAGATGGTAAACACAATGGGCGGTCGTGTTTGAATTTGATGCATGGATAGCATGGTGTCAAAGATCAGGAGCTGAAGGTTATGACATTTGGTGGTCAGGTTCAGCTCTACATATGAAGAAACACAAGGGACTGTGAAAATTTTTGCAGGCAGATCTGGCAATGTTATGGGCAGTTGGTAAATTGCAGGTGCAGAACCTGTTAGCTGCAGGGATACTTTGCAGGGCTGCAAAATTTTCTGTGTTTTCTTTATTTTCTATTTCTTTTCGGGTCAATGGAACAGAAATAGCCTTGATCTTTGGGAGCATGGTTGGTGAATATTTATGTGAGGACAAAATATTTCAGAAGGGTTGAGAACTGAACATTTGGTTACAATCTGGGGCAGCAGATTTTTCTGACTTTGGCAGAGCACATTCAGGCCTTCAGTTTTTTCAAGCTTGTTTTCTGAAGTAGTTTGTTCAGTTGTTTGGGGTTATTTTGGCTGCTCCGAACAGCTCAACTTTCTGTAGCTGGGACAGTGATATGGTTTTGCATGGTTGCATGGTTTTGCTTGAGGACAAGCTCCATTTCAGATGGGGAGGAGGCCTCGGTTGAACCGATGCGTTTCGTTTTTGTTTTTCCAAAATTGCATTTATTTCAGTAGGTGTTGCAAAGAGACACATGTTTTCATCAAGGTTTCTAAGGAAAGGAAGAGGTTGTTAGTAGTACTCTTTCAGAGCTGATGGGAATTGATGGATAGTGTTTGCAATATCTTGGTGGTCAGTAAATATGTGTTTTCAGTTCTACTATTCTTGCAGAGTGGATTAGGCAACTAGGCATAGTTCACTACTTTGGGACGATGCAGAATTAAAACATTTGCAGTCTAGCAAGGGTGTTTCTGGTGGACTGAAATATTCTGGTACGTGACACATATTTTGCTGTGGATTTAGTTGGTTTGGAATTTACAGAAGTTTGCAGGACCATTGATTGAGTCAGTTGGATTGGTGCTCACTTGAGGTTACTGAATTTCAGAGGGTACATTGGTATGGATTCTTTCAGCACTCAGTTGTAGGATATTTATTTGAGCAGCAGAGTTCAAAAGAAAAAGGAAATGTCACTGAGTGAAGTCTTGTTGGTTGAAAGAAAGGGTTGATTTCATTAAGTCAGGATAGGCCAAGTGGAGTTTCTGGGTTTTCATATACTCTGGTTTGTATAGATTCATATATGGGAAAACCGGAGAAGGCATGGAAGAACTCGGGAACAATTAATGCAATCAATCTGTAGGTACTCTGAACATTCATGACTCAGGAGAGAGGAAGCAGGAACAGAAGGGAGCATGCTTCAGGGAAAAATTGAGGAGCAAGCTCACTTCTTCATTGAAGAACATCTGGAGACTTGTTGTTGCAAGATCCTATCGCTCGCTTTTCATTGCTATGCGGAAGGCTAACTTGGTGGAGACATGTGGCAGCTCACTATGCAGCAAGGAGCTTCAACTCTGAGGAGCTGCTGGAGTGACTGGTGATCTCTTGGTTTTCAAAAGGTTGGAAACTTCTTTTGGGAGACAGAACTTCAGTCATTCAACCTTCTTCTTTACTCCAAGACAGTTTGCATATTGTGAAAGTGGTATTTTGCTGAGTTGCAAATTTTGGCAGCAACAGTTTGTAGAGTTCTGGATTGTGGCAGCACCAGTTTGCTGGGTTGCAGACTGTGGCAGTAGTTGCAGAGAATTTGCAGATTGTGGTAGTGGCAGTTTGCAGGTTTTCAATATGCAAATGTTGCTTTTGAAATTATGGGGCAACATGAAGTTTCAGAAGTTTGGGTAGTTGCAAAATATTTGAGCAGAATAGCAACATTCTTATCTTAAAGAAGGCAGAAAAGTGAATTGCTGAGACTCTGAAAGCTGCAGCAGATTTTTGCTATTTTTCTGTTGGATTTTCTTATGATCAAAATAAAAATCTGTTGAGTTAACAGGCTGCAGAAAGGAATTGAATTTTGTTCAGTAGCACATTACAATTCCGAAAGAGAAGTTTATTCGGTTTTCTTGTTTGTGTCATTGGGATTTTCCTGAGCAGTTTTCTAGGCAATTCAAAGGTATACATCAGAATGTTGAGAAAGAGGCTATACTTTATTTTGCAATTTTTCAAAAAGATATTTTCAGTGGTCAGTCCTTCCAAAAGGTGTTTGGCAGTTGGCAAGATGGGATAGCAACTTTTCAAACTGAACTTTGAGGCAGAAGTTTCTTTGGGTGTTTGAAATCCAAGGGACAAGGTTGTTATCGTTCTCTTAGGGCAGTAAGGGACTACTGCCAACTAGATGGGGAGGAATGTAATGATTCGGCAGAATCAAAGGCGATTCAGGCAGACCTGCAGGCTTGCAGAACTGGCAGTGATTGGGCTGACAGATTAGGCTGCAGGTTGACTGCTATGATTCTGCAGAAGCAGGAATGGTTCAGGTCCTTCAGACCTGCAGACTAAAGGACTGGTAGTCAGCAGATTGGCAGACTGACGAAGTGGCAGAGTAGTCGGGCTGACAGGGTTGCTGATGGCAGACAGGTGCTGGCAGCGTTGCAGAACGTGGGCTGCAGAGCTGGCAGGCACAAGGTTCTAGAAGGTCTTAGGTGGCAGACTCAGGACCGCAGTACTGTGCAAGGTGTCTGAGGCTGCATGTCATGAAAGGGGACTGAAAGGAACTTGGTAGTTTGATGGTCTGCAACACTGATGCAGACTGATGTTATGGCTTAGGATCAGTTTGGATCAGGGTTGGAAGAAACGGTATAAGTTGTTGGGGCTTGGACATTCTTGTAACTTAACCTAACCTTAGTTTGGAACCTGATCTCGCCCTTGAACCTTGCTAGGTTCAAGTGTCTCTCCCATGGTCGTTCAATAGAACGGCAGTTCAGACTGGCAGACCGGCAGGGTCGCAGTCTTCAGTGTATTGAAGCAGAAAAAGCGATCTGCAGGGGCAGAGTCGTTACAGTTGAACACTCTCTCTCTCCCGCTCTCTCGTGTCAGAACTTGTTGCAGCCTTCTAGGCTGTTGTTTCAGGCTGGCAGACTGCTTCAGAGTCGCAGTCTACAGCGCAGTCTTTACATGCCCCCTCAAAAAATTAAGAATTGAAATTGGAGACTTATGTATTGGATAGAAATGAAGTTTTATAGTTATCTATTGGAAGTGAAAGAAAAACAAGTTTTTTGCAGAGGAACGACATAATGTTTGCTGTGGTTTACTGATGAAATATCTGTGCGTAGTCGTACTGCCCATCGAACTTTTGGGGGAGTTGTTGCATTTTTCTCCTGCTGGTGCCAAATTCTCGCCATCCCTTTTTGGAAAGACGCATCTGTTTTTTTTTTCTTTTTTTACGTTCCATGGCATTTGGTTATGTTTTTTTTTGCGGGTCATCTGGCTATGCTCAGGGAAGCATTAGTGCTTGATTACGCAGCAGATGTACTGTGATGAATTTCTTGATATACCGCTCATAATAACGTGTCGGGGACATGCAATTCCAGCATTCATTCATTTTTTTTTTCCTACTTTTTTCCAGTGATGTTGTTTTTCTGAGTTGCAGGGTGATACGGTGGTGCAGAGCAGCGAGTGTGAGTGTAAGGAGATTTTTTCGATTGCTGGTGGCCAACTGGATCCGGTGGGGCAGAACCAAATTTAATTTTTGTCGGTAGGTGGTGGTCAAGCCAGCTTGCAGCCGGATTTACTGCTTGCCAGAAAGAACAACGGGGATGATAATGGAAACCAATGCCGATTATTGGCGTCGAAAAAAAAGCATTGTGAAAAAGTTTTTTGTTTTTTGTTTGTTGTTGGGAGGCTTGTATGGATGGTGGCACTGTTTTTTTGGTAGAATTTGTACATTAGGTTTTGTAGATTCCTTCCAGGTGCTTGAAGATTGTGGGATGCTGGATTAAAAATCCGTTGTTGCTGCTGGATTAAAAATTCGTTGCTCATCTATATTCTCCCTGATTCTGACTGAAACGAGGGCTATTAAAAAGTGTTTTAGATTTTTGTAGATAGGGGGAAAAAGAAGACAGGGAGGGAAGTTTGTTTTTTCCCACATCGGGAGTCTTAATTCACTCCCCTGCCTCCTCAACTCTGAACTGTTGCTGCTTTACCCAGTGAACAAATTCATATGAATTCAATTTTGCCTCTTCACAGTCTCATCAGGATTGGGATAAGAAAAGGTTTCTCCCAGGACCAAAACAACCCTGAGTCAGACCAAACAAACAACAATGAAAAGAGACGCAAGGTTTGAAGAACCTTGGAAGCAGCAGTCCCAACGTTGTTGGTTAAACAAGACTTGAAGAATTCCAATGGCCGCGGACCGGTGGTGAGGACTGGAGGGGACCGGCCAGGGTGAAAGCACAGAGTGCGCTCAAATACTCCAAGCTCCGGAGGCTTTCCAAACATCGAATCCCGACGCAACACAATGAACACCATGTGGTTGTTGCTCTCCGTCGTCGGAGCCTTGGCCGCGTGCCACTCTGTTCACCCTACTGGTGCGCTGAGGAACATTGCTCTGGCTGTTCAGCACTGCGGATCGGGTTGACGGCTTAACGTTTTACGCTTTCTTCTGCAGACACCTCGACGATGCTGCAACTTGGTCCCCAGTGATCGTTGCTTGACCCGACCGGGTCTCCCTTGTAAGTTCAGTCGTATGTTTGGTGTATGGGTCTTGCCAGGAAGTTGGAATTCCTGTTTCTGCTGTGCTGTTCTGTCGATCTTGTTGTTTACTTCCAACTCATCTGGGGGAGGTGGTGGGTCCAGGGGTGGCGGCGGCGGCGGCGGCGGCGGAGGAGGAGGAGGAGGCCGTTCCAATGGTGGTGGCCATAATATCTTCCCCAAGCCGGGGCTTCTATGAGGGTGGCGTCAGTGGTTCTTACCTCCCAAGTGGGAGAGGATCTCCATTGTACGAAAAGGCATGCGAATGTGGGTGGGTGGGTGGGTGGGGGCTCTGATGAGCGACAGAAATGTCGCAAGGGACGAATTCGATCTGGGTTTTCTAAAGGAAATGAAAATCTGCAAGGATGGAGTAAGCTAAGCAGCATGGACCAGTTTTTTCTCAACAGAAAGCAACAACCAAGGGTATGACACCACATAAATTTCATAAATTCATTGGAATTGCTCTGAATCCCTGCTGCCATGTCCTGTTCAAGTCTCACACCGCAGGGGTTGGCTTGCGTGGGGGGGGGGGGGGGGCGTTTCTGATCGGTGGAAACTCTGCTTGATGAGTGAATAGAATGGATGGTGTCACACACTCTTGATAATCATCTGTGTGCAAATGGGGCGATCGATCGAATAGGTCGTTTAACAGAAAATTTATTGCAGCGTCAAAATCTGTGGCTCATTGGTGTGCTGCCATTCGTTGTTAATTAACGTGGTTCATGTGTAGATTTTCAGAGCTGGGGAAACAACAAGTGGAGACGCATCCAGGGATTGGAGCGTGTATGTGAAAGACCTACAGAAGCTTGTTCGAGAACAAGCTTCGGAAAGATCAGCTCTGCAAAAGGTACCTTTTTTTGGTGTGTCAAAAAACTATTCACCTTCTTTTTTTGATTTAATCCATTATTATTCACTTGAGTTTGTTGGACTGGCAGAAATTTCCCAGCCAGTCCAAGTGGCGGATGTTATGGAGCCATTGTTGAAATCAATGGCTGAAGGATAATATCTTAATTGCACAGCTGTGTACAACTTTCAAAAACCAAATGACTGATATTCAAAGTGAGATAGATTTTCATGGATCAAACGCAAGAAACATGGAATGTAATATGATTTCCCGTTCCCAACCAACAGGTGATGGTGAATGAATTCGGGCAAAGCTGCGGTTTTGGATGTGTGTGTGTGTTTTTCAAGATGTCCAGGCTGGAGCCCAACTTTAATTTAATTTTTGTCAAGGTGGTGGTCAAGCCAGCTTACAGCCGGATTTACTGCTTGCCAGAAAGAACAACGGGGATGATAATGGAAACCAATGCCGATTGTTGGCGTCGAAAAAAAAGCATTGTGAAAAAGGTTTTTGCTTTTTGTTTTTTGTTGGGAGGCTTGCATGGATGGTGGCACTGTTTTTTTGGTAAAATTTGTACATTAGATTTTGTATATATTTTTGTAGATTCCTTCCAGGTGCTTGGAGATTGTGGGATGCTGGATTAAAAATCATCTTTTTCTGATTCTTAAAAAGTGTTTTAGATTTCTGTGGAGGGGGAAAAAGAAGACAAGGGAGGTTTTTCCCACATCTATACGTTTCGTGCGTCGGAAAACATTCTGCCCAAAAAGCTCCGTCGGTCTTTCCCGCTGGCGAACGAACAAACAAACACACAAACAAACACACAAACAAACAAAAGAACGAACAAAAACTTTGGCAGCCGTCCCACCCGCTGGCTTCCCCCCTCGCCACTGTTTCTCTTTCGAGGGTCCCGCTCTCCGCCCCCCTGTTACCGTCGTCGATGATGGCCCGGCCAATCGGGGACACGGAACAAGGGTGCTTCACTGAGCTATCCTGACAATGGTTGTTGACTGTGTCCGTATTAATCTTTTTTGCGTTTCGTTGTTTGAGACGTTTTTTTTCCAGAAACAAGTGACTGTATTTTGACTCCACTTTCTGTGGATGAGCCGCATCAGTCCGCAGAACCGTGATCCGCTCATCCACAGAAACCCCCCCCCCCCAAAGCCGTTTTTGTTCTCGATCCAGTCGCGCTTCGTGAATATCGCTCTATTGTGAAGACTGCCACCGCGCGATGTCATGTGAAAGGAGCTCGTGATGGAAGTCGCGAAAAAGAAGGCGGCTGCGCTCTTGATCGATCGTGGGTGAGCGTGGAGGGGTGATTCGAATGATATCGCTGTCTGCTCCTCGATTCGATAGGAAAAGAAAACAGCGCCGTGTCGGCGGTGGGAAATGGAAAAGAATTTCTTTCGGCCAACCATCCAGCTGGCAAACGTTTGGCTGGATGGCGCCGCTTTGTTATTTCGTTTTCCCCTCGAATTGGGGGAATTTGGCGCTTTCTCTGTGGATATGTGATCATGAACGGCTGCTCTGCTTGGCCGCATGTTAGGTGCCAATCATCATTTTCGCAGGTCGCCGCCAAATGATTTTGGGCATCGGAGACTGGGACGTAATGGCCAAGCATGATGGGCTCGTGGACGGAGGGCTTTCGGTGCTTCGACTCAGTAATCGTCCGATTGAGTGTTTTTTTCGCATTGGTATTATTTAGCCGCTGGGGCTGCGATCGGGAACAGTCCAGACATCGTACAGGAGCCGATCAAGGCAAAATGCGGCGTGAATGCCAAAGACGGCGAAGGATGGACTCCCCTGCATTTCCCATGTGGCGGCGGGGAATCCTTGTTCATTGATGCTCTCATCGACAGTGGGGCTGATGTTGGATCGAAAACTGGGAAAGGGGCTGAGATCGATGCTCAGGATTTGAAAGGATTTGACACTGCAATCTGCCAAGGGGGATGAACGTTTGGAAATCTTTTGTGGATGGCGACATACAAAAGAAATTCATCCCAGCTTTCCAGAAAGATACTGCTGCCTTGGTGAGTCCGGAGTCTTACCATACATTCAAAGGATGTTTGGGAGGTATGGGATCAGGAGGGGAAAAAGGAGGCTGTTGGTTGGGTCTTTTCCATGAACGATTTCTGCTGGTGCTGTCAGAAGGGAGATCATCGATACATGTGGCAATGTACGCATGAATTGCTTACCAGGAATCCTGTATCAACCTCAGCAAAAAAAAAACGAAAACGAAAACAAATAAAAAATCGAAATCCAGTCTTGATCTCAGATGGATTGAACAGCCGTCCGTCGGGAATGCCCCCTCAAAAAATTAAGAATTGAAATTGGAGACTTATGTATTGGATAGAAATGAAGTTTTATAGTTATCTATTGGAAGTGAAAGAAAAACAAGTTTTTTGCAGAGGAACGACATAATGTTTGCTGTGGTTTACTGATGAAATATCTGTGCGTAGTCGTACTGCCCATCGAACTTTTGGGGGAGTTGTTGCATTTTTCTCCTGCTGGTGCCAAATTCTCGCCATCCCTTTTTGGAAAGACGCATCTGTTTTTTTTTTCTTTTTTTACGTTCCATGGCATTTGGTTATGTTTTTTTTTGCGGGTCATCTGGCTATGCTCAGGGAAGCATTCGTGCTTGATTACGCAGCAGATGTACTGTGATGAATTTCTTGATATACCGCTCATAATAACGTGTCGGGGACATGCAATTCCAGCATTCATTCATTTTTTTTTTTCCTACTTTTTTCCAGTGATGTTGTTTTTCTGAGTTGCAGGGTGATGCGAGAATCGGAATTCCGATTGAAAGGGTTATTTTTGATTGCTTTTTTTCTTCTGTGGAAAATATTATGCTTACCCATTCAAAATCCCTGCTGTTTATCAAACTTCCCCCCCCTGTTTTTTTGATTAATTATTCAAAAGGTTCTTTCGCATATACAAACAGCTGGCTACAGGTATGTACAAATATATATGGACGGGGGGGGGGTTGTCTTCTCATTTGCAGCGACGTTATGTTTCCATATTTGGCAGTGTTTGGAAACTGGGACACTGTGCCGCTTGAATTTCTGAACCAATTAATTTTCAATTTTCGATGGCAATTTTGGCTGCATTTGCCATGGAGTGCCACACATCAGCCAAGCATGGGGTTTTATTTAAGACTGAGGCCAAAGGCATAAAATCTCTTCATATAAAAACAATGCCAGCTAAAAAAAACCCACTTTCTTGCAATCGAAATCACATACACCCACTCCCATATGCGTACACTTTCATCAACCCCCACTTTTCTTCTTGTAAAAAACAAACAAAATCAAAGGAAAAAGAGAGGAAAATCGAAGCCCCTATACTAAAAGCGAAAAAAAGAAGTGAAAAGAAGAAAGAACGAATGAACCCTCTCCCCCCCGAAACAAAAAAAAAAGTTTTTTCTTTTTTTTTTCAACGTGATCGTTTTTTGATGTCTAAATCTAATCGTTTTCTAAGGTCTTGCAACTCCGTTCCCAATTTACTGAGCCTTTGTTCTGTGATCGATGGGTAATCTGCAACTGCTGGAGCCCCGCCGCCTCCAACCACACTCGATCGAGGAGAACTTCGCATGCTGGACAAAATCAAGCCAAATTTCGTCATTTCCACTCGAAATGAAACAAAAAATTAATTACAAAGGGTCCACATTTGTCACACATTTGAACAGTGGACAAACGTCTCGGGAAACCTGCTGGTTGGTTGAAAAAAGAAGTGAATTTAACCTCACCTCGAACCCCTTCTTTCTCTGGGGCTGACACTCTGCTCCCTCAAACCAGCTGGCCCCCTTTGCTCCAACAAAGATCGCCTCGGAAAATTCTCCATCACTCGCAACGAACCCGTCCCCTCTTCCCCAAACTCCATTTGGTCCAGCTCGCTCTGCGTGAACCCCCCATCCACATTCGGCGATTTTTCCCCTTGATACTGTGCGATTTCCCCTGACCCCTGGTCATCGCCTCCAAAGCCGATCTCGTCTGACTGGGATGTCGATGAGGTGTCCAATTGTGGCTTCCGAGAAACGTCAATCGATTTTTGAACCAAGGAGGATAGCCGGCGGATGCTTTTTTGTGCATATTGGGTTGCTTCAGCACTCAGAAAGGGTGAAGAAGGATCCAGGTCTCGTTTCATGGCTGAGGTGTAGTTTGCCCACACACTGAAAGCATCCTATAGTCCAAAAAGGGTCAAACAAATAAAACAGCTCAGCAAAACGATCGTAATCTGGACATTGGGTGATGCCCCCAATTAATCAACCGGTGGAAGGACTGGAGTACCTGGCCTCTCCGTCGTAGATTTCTGGCAATCATGAGATTTGCCTTCGCGTGCTGCTCCCTGGCAATCTGAACCCAGCCACGCCAAAGCTGCCAGCAATCACCTATCCGTTGGTCATTCTCGGACTCCAACACGACTGTGAATGCTGCCCTCAACGCCGAACGCTGGGACTGCCTCCGGCACACCTCCTGGAACCATCCACGCATGATCACGGCGATCTTCTTCCTCAGAAAGAAGTCATCTGCCAGGGCCCCCTTGTGTCGGGCTTCGGCTGCCAGAGCTTTCGCTGAATCGTGCCAAGCCCACAGTGCACGCCTCAAGCAGCGACTCTCGAAATGGGAGCAAGCCTGTAATGCCTGAGCCTCCTGAATTCCTCGACACACATCTTTTAGATATGGGCATCATGCAGCATCTACTCAACCTGCACACTGATTTTTGATCGTACCCTCCTCCCCTTCCTCCCACCAAAACAAGAAAGAAGAAACCTGCCACCCACATTGTATCGCATAAAAGTGTATTTTTTGGATATCCACCCGGGCTTCTGACCTCGATTTGCTTGTCCTTGACGAAACCCCTCCAGCCGTCCCAAGCCTCCTGTCGGCTCCTTCTTTGCACTCTCTCCGAAAGCTGCCTCCAGTTCTTTCGCAACACGACAAATTGCCGCCAGCCTCCGAACACACCCAGGGTCAACTCTTTTTGCCTTCTTTGAGCAATCCTATCCCCGATTTGGACGGCCTCCCTTACGGCCACCTGTCTCCGAGCGAACACCATTCGTTTCAATTGCATGTGCTGGACTTCCGATCGCCAGGCATCCATCACTCTTTTGAGCAGTTTCTTTTCGAAAACGGTGCCGGCCTCTCTGTCGACCAGCCGTTTGTTGTGCTTGTGGTCCCTCTGCTCCAGCCAAGCCTGGAGTGCAGTGGACAGCAGAGACTGCCGAGAATGCCTGCAAGCCTGGGTAGCCAAACAAACCATTACGATTCAGAGGAATCGTATCAACACTCAATTAGAGTGTGGGCGATCCACACTCGATCCACACAACACAATGACGCCAACAGAAAAATTTCCCATCACACAGAAAAATGCAGGCACAGTGAATGGCAGCTTCATTCAAAACACTGCCTTAATTCATCATGCAATCCAACAACATTCACCACCACCTACCACCCAATAGAAAAAAAAGCAAGCTTACCTTATGCGTCTGCCTCCAGTGTGCTAAAGCCCCCGCCACCCTCCGAGTGTTGGCTTTCACTCTGATCAGATGGCCCCGTGCTCTTCGATCCTTGCCACTAGCATTCGCCCACCACCACCCTCTGAGCCCTTTCATTGCCAATGTCCGGAAACGCATAGCAATGGCCAATCGATTCAGCCGCCGGGCGCTTCTCCGCTCAGCAGCGACCTCGCTCCAAGCAAGAAACGACCTAAGATTTTGCAAGCACTTTCAGCAAACCTCCATACGTTGGAACATACAGGTGCAGACGATTTTTTTCTGTCCATGGTGCCACTGCATCAAGCCCTCACAAGCTGACTAAAATTCCATTTTTTGGTGTATGCCTTGTTTTTTGACATGAAAATAGGCTTGGAATCACCTGCTGGCAGCATTTCTCTGATCGAAGCTGATGGCCCTCTCCCACTTAGTCATCTTCAAGTGGACTTTCCAGCTGACCAACGCCTTTATCAACGATTTGCTGTTGAAAAACAAGAGCCCCCTCCTTTTCTTCAACTGTAGTACATGCAACAAACTCAAGCTTTCTGTTCCAACCCCTTGAATTTCTGGAACGCATCCAGCAAACGCTGAGCATCGGCCTTCAGGTGGTTTTCCATCAACAGCACCATGTTTGTCTGGAATGGTCGATAGCGTATAAATATTTATAGAAAAAAAAACCCCTTTAAATAATCGATGAACTTCCAAAAACAAAAACAACTGACCTTCCACTGACTCCAGCTCTGCCAAGCTTTGAACCGAGCTTCCAGATGTTTCACTTTCCATCTCTCCAAAAAGAGAGACAAACCGCCCTGAAGTTTCCAAAGCAAAAAGTCAAACTCCAGCTTAGATATACAAAACACTGGCCTCTGGAAGGAGCCAACGCTGTGGCTTAGTTCCAAACTACCTCGGCCCTCGACCAGACTAATGATCTCCGTTGAGCGGCACTAGCTTACCTTGAGATGGACCCTTCTTGCAGCAACGTTCCTCCATTCGACGACATATCTGGAAAGCTGCGATTTGAGCATTATTTTTGCAATCGATCCTGCCCTGTCGCGGCTGTGCTTTGCTTCTTTGGTGTAGCCCCTCCATCCGGCAAAAGCCGACGAAATCTTTCGTCTGGCCAAGCCCTCCATCAGCTCCATAGCCAGGTTTCGAAGAGCAGACTTGTTGGACGCAAAAGTGTTCCAAGAGAAAAGGACCCCGAATTGCAGCCTGCAGGATTTTAAACACCCCACATTGAAGAGAAAAAAAAAAGGCAACAGTGGTCATCATGAAAGAAATCTGGGGCCAATGCAATGCTGGTTTTGTCTTCTCAATTCTGTTCCGAGGTTTCTGTTTTTTTGACGGCTATGGCAACAATCGAGATATCAAACCAGCGATCGAAGGGCCAAATTGTATGGGTGGGGGGTTCCCTCCACCCCCTTTAGCAACATATATATATATATATTACCTGAATGCGGCAAATCGCACAGCTTTTGCTTCGTTGGCTCTCTCCTCCACCTGATCGCTCGCAGAGTGTTGCCAAATGCAGAAAACCTTGTCCAAGGTATACATCCGGTGATTGGCCCACCCCAGCTGCAACAAAATAAAATTTCACTCCCTTTTTCCTTCTCAAACCTTGGTTTCTTTATCAAGCAAGATTGTCAATCAATGCATCCAATATGACCTGGCCGAGGCACTCTCAGTGTGCTCATACAGAAATTAACACCTCCTCAAAACCACAATGAACGATAATTGCTCACATATATATATATATTTACAAATGAACAAACGGACCTCTAGTCTAGCAAGAAGATCCGTATTCCTCATGCTGACTTCTCTCCAGCAACCGAACGCATTTGCGATTGTATGAGCCTGTCGTTTCATGATCGAGTCTTCCACGACACCCCTCGAATACAGGCCCCACGACACCATATCCCTCCATCCGCTCAAGACCTGCATCAGAGTAGACCCCCAGTGAAACATTATTCAATGTAGATGGAGAATATAATCTGTCCTGCAACCCCCCCCCCACACACACACTTTTCCCGACAAGAAATCTTTTTTTCTTCTGATTATCCAGCCAGATGAAAAAGAGTGAATTCCAAATTGGAGTAAAAGCAAACAAATGTTTGATTATTTAAAAAAAAATACTAATTCCAGTGCACTTCCGGAAGAGAATTGACATAGAAAACGAGATTCTACCTTGGATGCAGTTGAACTTTCATAAAAGTCCTGCGCTGCAATTTTCCCAGTTTTCAGTCTCTTTGACCAGGCAGCACCATATCTCCACAACTGGAAGCCGCCACGTAGCTGTTTTTGTTCGGCCTACAATCACCCCCCCGAAAAAAAATCAACCCTCAACATAAAAAAGTAATAAAAAATAAATGGAAATAAAAAAAAAAAAAAAAAAAAAAGAGCATGGGGTTGATCATTTGGAAGAAATGAGTGTTGACGAGGGTGGTTCGCTTCACCTTTGCAAGCAGACCATCGAAATTTTCTTGAATGTGTCGAAAGGCAGCATGATGGGCTTGCCATTCGTCAAAGAAAACAGCCAGCCTGTGCCTGTCCATGAGCTGACATGCAGTTTTCTCTTGCATCCGTTTTGTCGACTGATAAAACACATTTTCTTTCAGGGCGAGGAGAGCCCGTCTCGACACGCTGGTGGTATATGCCAAAAACACATTCTTTCCAGCAAGCCGGAGACTGCGGTTTTCCTGTTTACAGCCAGCAACCACCCATGTCAGTCATGTTTGCATGGTGGATGGGGTAAGACATGAAGATTAACAGAGCCACTCCCCAATTGACTATGATTTTTTAAAATTTTGTTTCTCTGAATCCTTGGAGCGCCGAAAACACAGGCATCCCTTTGATGAAATCAAGGTGTTTTTTGCTTTTTTTGGGGGAGGGGCGGTGGGGAAGATCTCTACTGTGTTTCTTTTGTTTTCAATTTTTTTTCTTTCTTTTTGGTGTCGGTTTCATTGTTTCATGAATGAAACACAGAACTAGAAAAGAAAAATCAAAAGGATCCCAAAAAACTGACCTTTGCAAGGTCACTCCATGCTGCGATGGTAGTCCTGGTGACGGCGTGTTTTCGGTGCATATCAGCGCATCTGAATTGCCACCCATGTTCGACCTCCTCTTTGAAAGCGTCAAACGTCTTTTTGGCCAGTTTGAAGTACAGATGCTGGTAGGCGGCGATCGAATTTTCCCTGTCTTTTTCCTGCAACACAGATGCAAGAATGCTTTTGTTTCGTTATTGGTGGGTGGTGGTGACTGGGAATATCTTTTCATAACCAAAGTACAAAAACATTGAGAGAGAGAGAGAGAGAGAAAAAAAAAATGTGGAAAAAATATAGAAGCAAATCGAGGTCACTCACGTGTTCAGTTTTCAGGTCGATCCAGCATTCCAAGGCTTCGGACAACAGCAAGTTTCTCCATCGGTATAATGAGTATCTGGCAAATCCTGCAGCGGGCGCTTCGCTTTCAGCTATGACTAAGCCCATTCTGTCCAGCCTTTCCCTTTCATCTCTCAAGTAAATTGCCGTCACCCTAAATCCGCCACATATTCTTCAACATTTAATTCAATTCTTTTTATGTTTCAAAAACGAAACAGAAATTTGCTTTTGGCAACTTTTGCATGGATTCGCTCGTTCACCCCCAATAATTTTAATAGAATAAATAAACAATCATAATAATTTTTAGAAATAATTTTTTCTTTAAATGAGAAAAAGAAAGAAAAAACGAGCAGCTTTTTTTTTGCTTACCTCCACTCTCTGAGAATGGATTTCTTCAAACTGGAAAGTGTTTTCAGCAGCAGTTCCCTGCTGGCATTGGCTTTCCGTGTATAATCCAACCAAGCAAAAAACGCCCCTGCAGTTTCTCTGTGACGAATCCTCACCAACAGTGCCGTCCCCTTTTTCAGAGCTCGTGCCGTACGGCTCCAGGAGAAAAAAAACAAAAGTTTGGTTGTGGCAGCCCGTCTAGCGGAGCGATGGTCGAACAAATCTTCGACCACAGCTTTCTGTTCTTTTCTGTATCTAGTCAATCCTAGCCAACTTTTCCATGCTTCCACTGTCAGCCTGCATTCAGGTAAAAACAACATTTCATCCTGTGACATTTGAGAAATCACGTATCAGGGCGGATTCCAAAAACAAAAAACTGATAATCTTTTAGAAAAAATTAAACAAGTTTTGTTGCCAGATTTTTCTCTGTCAACGCATGTACATCGCTTTCTCTATTTTCTTTCCCTATTATTTATTTATATCTTTATCTTTATGTTATTTTATTTTACTTATTTCATTTTTATTTTTATGGTTCCCGACATCCACCCGTTTTGGTGATACGCAAAACATATTGCCAAACCTCCTCAATTTCCTCTCGATTGAATTTGAAAAACAAAAAACCCAGAAAAAAAAAGGAAAACAACGCACCTGTGGTTGATTCTATCTTGTCCGATATCGACCGCCCTTCCTAAGTGAACGGCATACTGAAATCCCAAAAAGCCCTTCTGCATCAATACGGCTGCATAGTGATTCGTGGCATCCACCTTCATCCTTCTGCTGTTCACAAAATCTAGCCAGCTATTCCAAGCGAACAAAGTTTCTCGAACCTCGATTTTGGTCATGATCGTATCGGCAGCCTGCAACACCAACCCACCCAAAAACTCAACCAAATCAAACCCACATTTCATATACTTTCTAGTGTTTTTTTTTTCTTTTCAAGTATATAACACATTAGAATGACCAGTTTTTTTAATCCAGGTTTGTGGCGATATCCAAGAAAGTGCCGCCTATAAAATTGATGCACACACATGTAACTATAAATACAAACAGATATATACATATATATGCAGGTCAGCTCCGTCCCTTCCCAAACATTGCTCCAACTTGGTTTCATGTCTTTTATCTTTTTTTTTTATCGGCCAGGTGATTTTTCTGAAAGCTTACAGATCTACAAGTGCGTCTCCATCGAGCGTATCCTTTCCATGTTTGCACCGCAGCATCCAATTTTCTGTGAGCCGCCGCGAGAAGGACTGTTTCCAGCTTTGTCTTGATGGCCTTGTTCTCCTTGCTCCGCTCATGCCAGACATGGAAGCAATCGGCAACTCTCCTTTCGGCGAATCGCTGCTTGCATGCCTGACCTAGCAATCGGCTGGACTGGTTCCACTCCACATAGACGACCCAAGATTTGAAGGCCTGGGTGCGCATGATTACAAGAACAAGATTTTCTCGGACATCCGCGCATGAAATGATGGGACAGGACGTCAAAGTCGTCATTTTTGACGTCACCCCCTGTGGTTCCGTAACCGTCGAAACAGTTCTAGTTGCCACATATCCATCCCCGAATCGTCCACAGCGCTCGACAGTAGCAGGAAAACCCATAGTCAGCGCGCGACGAACGTCGAAGTGTATTGCAAAAAGGTTCGTGACGCCCGGATTCCATCACAGCGACATAGTTTTGAGAAGCATTCACCTCCGAGGTCGACAGTTTTCGCCAGTGGTGGATCGCCTGGAAGGTGTGCCGGCGTTCCTGCAGGGAATCCCTGACGAACACTTTCCAGCAGAAAAACGCCCCCGCCAACAGCTGCCCCGACCAGTGCGTCAGAGCGATTCGCAGGGACTCCCGCTTCTGCTGCTTCTCAGTCACGCGCAGCTTCCAAGAGATGAACGCCTCTGAAACAACGACCTTGAGATTCTTAACCGTCCAAAACGAGGTGGCCGAAAAACAAACACACACGCTGTTTTTTTGTTTTTTTTTTCTGTGCGGAGCAAAACGCCCCGCCCGGAAACTTGCTTGATATCAAAGGCCCGCCGCGAATCAGCGGCTGAAAACCAGTGCGGTCGCAAGCGCGGCGTTGTTCGCAATGCCAGAAACTGCCAGAATGCGGTTGACGCAATCCACCACCACCAGTAATTACCACGCCAATCAGTTGCATGATCCAGACAGGGTGTGTAACCTACCGCCCAGCTGGCCAATCGACCAGAAATCCTCCGCCATCCTCGTTTTGGAGCACTCCTGGGTGCTGGTCAACCAGGTGTGGAACGCATTGGCCAGCATCGCCTTGAGACAGTACACGCCAGCCCATTCTGCTTTTTCGGCTTCCTCTTGGCAATCCGCAACGTTTTCCTTCCAAAGTGAGAAATGCCTGACACGCCATTCACTCAAATCCTTAATTCCACTTCCACACTGGCAAGTTGAAAAAATCGATAAGAACACTACTCAGACTGCAAGGATTTTACTTTCTACAGAACTATTATTGCTGAAAACATCTTTCAGCCAAAATCAATTTTCGCCAATCAGGGCCAAATTCGCCAAAAACTCAGTCAAGATTTAGCTTGACTGGAGCATTTCGCCAGGTGGCGAAAATCAATTTTAGGCGAAAATATGTTATTTCCAGGGGTTTTGATTTCCGTGTTTCGATATTGTGCCCTCCCGACCTTCTGATGCAGCTCTTTTGCCATTGGCAAATTGCAAATTTGGCTTTTCTTCTCCTTTCGAGGTTTGACACAAATCCAAAGAAACCAGCACTCGCCAGTTTTGAATCCGTTCGGCCCATCATCGAAGCAACATGCTGCATCTGTTCTCGGTGCAGTCCAATGCATTCCTGCCATAAAATAAAAAAATAATAAAAAATCGACAGTTCGCATGCATCTCCACACCGAAACACAGAACCTCTCTGGTCTATTTTCGAATTCGAAAACCTGCCTCGCTTTTTTCGTTCATCAAATCTCGAACAGGGGCGTTCGTCCGCTGTTTTCCGCATTCAAATCAGAGGAAAACACAGAAAGGAAAAAACAAGCCAGAATAACATAGCAAGCGACCCCCCCCCACACACCTTCCAGCTTTGGACTGCTTTCGTCGCTGCATGAGATCGCCAGAAATGGAGGGCTTGGCTGATATTCTGCTGTTTCTGTGTCTGACACCGGTGGTGATGCTTCCAACTTTCGAAGGCTTTCATGGCTGTGAAGTTTTGCCACATTTTGATGGCTGCATGCGTCATTATCGATTTGTCTTTCCAATAGGCAGTAGCCATGCGCCAAGATGCAAACGCATCTGACAAGCGGTGGCTTTTGATAAAAAACATGAGCTGCACATGAGAAAAAAAAAAACACATCACTAGCACCACCACCAGTGAGCTGCACTTCCTCTTTTGCATTAAAAAAAAGGGAGGAACAAAAAAATGTAAGTCCAGAACTCAATTCACTCCCGAGGAGGATGCACTGGTCGCCAGAAATCGAAGGGTTTTCACACCCATACAGCAATTTGTTGAAAAATTGTTTCCAAAAGGCAAGCTGAGAAACACTTCCTGAATCTGTGCAGGGCCAACAAGAAATTATCTGGAAGATTCAGGGCACCCCAACCTGTTTGAGCCTCCTCAATCGCAAAATTTGATCTTTCCAAGTGTAGAAAGCAGCAATCACGGTTCCCTGACTCCAGTGACACACAGCGACGACAGTGGCCTCCTTTTTCAGTTTCTTGTTCAGCCGGACCTCCCTCCATGTGTTGAATGCAGCCGCAAGTGATCTCTACGAGTAAACCACGAAAGGATGCCGTCTTTTTCCGCCTTTTACGTAATAGATTTGTTAAGTTTGAAGTACACCACTTGAAAAATCTCTGGAATTAATTGTTAACTATTAAATGTACTGATGGTTTTAGTAAAATCGCAAACAGAGAGAGGTTGGTTCCATTTTGTAAACCTGGAAAAATCCTTTACGAATTATAGGGTGTGTCCCATATTCTTCAATGTTTTACTAAAAAAAGCTATTGTTCCAAATCCATGCAACACTCCTCAACAATTTTCCCTCCAGCACCCCCCCCCTCCCCATTTTTTTTTGTTATAAAAAAATTAACAAAAGATGCTCCATGAGAGGAATACCTTCGTCCAATGCTTGGCAGCGCATTCCACAGCGATTTTGGAACGTGCTTTTTGAGCCACATGATATCTCCAGTGATTGAATGAATCCACCATCAAACGGCCACCCCAGTGATGCAAAGCTTTCTGGATCGCCAATTGTTTGCCCTTTTCCACCACGACAAAATCGCACCATGATTGGAACGCCTGCATGCAAAAACAACAGCCACCCACGTCGATTTCCCATTTAGGTCGATTCTCAAACACAGAAAAACACCACCGCAACTGCCGGGATGAGTAGGATGTTTTGGGGGATGCATGCGTGTGGTTTCTGGGTGAGATCAGGGCTGCAGGTACCTTCACAGTTCGGAGGTTGAGCCAATATGTGATGGCCTTCTTTTCCTTGCAGACATTTTGGTGCCACATCTGCAACACATTTTTCATGCATGCATGGGAATAGTGTTGATCGGCCGTATTTCTTGCCGCCCTCTCCATGGGTTTTGTCGCAGCCCAGAACACCCACTCGTTGAACGCTGAAAGCATGACCTGTGGAGCAAGACGGCAAACTTTCAAGTGCGTACCAAGCAGCAACCCCCCCATCCATCCATGAAAACCCATGTCAAAATTAATCGGTGAGTTTACCTTATTGGAAAGCTTTTTCACGCAAGCAGCCACTTTCTCTCTGTTCGCCACTCGCTTCTCGACCCCGGCCAACCAGCAGAAAAACGCCCTGTGCACCACACCTTCCTGGATTCTCTTAACGGCCCATCGACACACGAGTCGATCCTCCACCCACTCATGCCAAGTGTTGAAAGCGCACAGCAAGCTTCGTTCGCTCATCACTGCAACAGCTCTGGCCATCTTTGCTTGCTGGAGCGTTCGCCCAGTGACATGATCTCTCCAGGTGGCAAACGCACTCGACAGCGTCCGATTCGCCAGCTTCAGCAAAGACTGCTCGACAATGGACCTCAACTCATAGCGTTCCACATAGAAATCCCTCCATGCGTTGAACCCTTCCATCATGGCTTTCTTCGTGATTTTGAGCACGGCAGATGCCAATTTCGCCTGTTTTTCCCGACGAGTCTTGCACCAATCCACCCATGCACCGAACGCCATGTCTTGATGCCGGAGGCTCAGTTTTCGCAGCGCTTTGGTCAGGATTCTGCGTTCTTCTTGTTTGTTTCTTGCATACCACACCCACGTGGCGAACGATTTGGACATCGATGTGTTTTTCAGTTTTTGGATTGCCTGTCTCAGCTTCTCTGATTGCTCCTGCTGGAAACTCGTTCGATCTGCCCAAGCAGTGAATGCGGCTGCCAAGGTTCGGGACATCATTCTGTTGCATGTGATCCTCACGATTTTGTTTTCGATGGTGAAAGCCACCCAAGTGTTGAACGCCGAATGCGCATCCCTGTTTTTGATCTTCCTTACAGCCCATTCCAGCTTACACCTCCTGGATTTGTGCGGCTTCGCCCAGTCCACCCAGCCGGCGAATGCTCGGGCCAAGGCGGTGTGGTTCCACCGCTTGATGGCCGTTCGAACCTTGGCTTGCTTTTCTGAATGAACCACCTGCCATTCCCTCCAGCCTTGGAAAGCATACATCAATTGCGAGTTTCTGAAAAACGCCACAGCCCGCTCCATAGCCACCCTGTCGAAGTGGATTTCAACCACGTTCTCCTTCCATTCTCGAAACGCCGACCCCACCACTCGATTCAACATCAGAGTGACTGCCATTTCAGCTTTGATTCGCATGTCTCTTTGATACTCCACCCCGTCGACCCAGCTGTGGAAACCTTTCGCCAAGGTTCTCTGGAACAGGCGAGTTGCAATCGTGGTCATTAGATTTTCATGGGTTTTTTTCCAAGCGACCCAATCCTTCCAAGCCCTCATGGCAGCCGCCATTTTGCTGTTGAGAAGAACATGGGCGACATGCCGAAATTTGGATTGCTTCTCTTTCTGGCACCTGAGTTTCCACGACATGACCAAAATCAAAGAAAACCATCAAAGAGAGACATACACACAAGCAAAAATAGGATTGATTATTCAGAAAGCCAGCCCCTAAAGCATGCAGCCACAATCAGGTCTTTTGAAGAGAATTCTGTCAGATTTAGGCACTTGCATGCGTACGTCTTTAGCTTTCAAGTGAAAAGGCTTGAGTTGGCATAACTGCAGAGTACTCTTGGATGAAAAAAAAAATACAAAAAAAGTAGATTTTTTTGCTCTGGGGCAGACATCTCGCATCAAGAGAAATCTGAGGTCACCTCGTCCACTCCACCCAAGAAGCAAAAGCAGCAGAAACGTTCAGGTTTCGAATCACGGTCGCAGCATACACCATTCTGCTACGCTTCTCCTGCTTGTAATCCATCCACGATCTCCAGGATCGAAAGGCCATCCCTTTCTCGTGGTTTGAAATCAGTTTGACAGCCCGTGACAGCAGACCGTTCTTTTCGGCCTTGTACCTCACGTACGATAACCACGATCTGAAGGCACCGTGGCACAATCTATTTTTCATTCTCAACGCAGCGACGCTCAATGTCGCGCTCTTTTTCCTCCGATCCTCTGCCCAATCACGCCACAAAGCAAACGCACCCACCAGGGTTCGATCTCTGAACCTGGACACAACCGAAGCCAGCTTCCTCTTGGCGTCCTTTTTTTCGTGGGTTCGGTCCAACCAGCATCTGAAAACGACCCCCGTGGTTCGGTTCAGCCAAAATCCGGCGGCTCTTTGAATCTTGTCCTGCCTTTCCCTCTGGTAGTCCACCAGATCCACCCAAGCATTAAACACCATCGAGACCTCCCGGGACTGAATTCTATACACGATCCACGCCGTCTTCTCTCTGAACTCCTTATGCTGCTTCGCCCAATCCATCCACGTGTTGAGCACGCTCATAGCCCTCGCATTCGCAAGCTTCAGAACCACCCATTTCACTTTGGCTTTTTGCTCCATCCTTTCTTTGGTGATCGCTTGCCACGATCTGAACCCCGAGGCCATGGTTTTGGAATCCCACAGCGACAAGGCTTTGGAAAGTTTCGCACGCTTCTCTTGCTGGTGAACGGTGTACCACACCCAAGTGTCGAACGCCTTGATCGAAGTGGCTTCCTTGAAGAATTGGAGGCATGTTCTGGTGTCCGCCATCTCTCTTGCATTCTCCCTACGATCCCAAACCTCACTTCAACACATCAACAAGCCATCCAAGTTTCCAGATTAAAAAAGAAGAAAACACAAAAAAAGGGAGGAAAAATGAAGTCAGAAAAAACACAGCAAGCCTTTCTATCCACCAAGCATCGTATTACGCAGGTCATTTTCAAAAAATGCCCAGTTCTGCAAACCGCCCGAGGTTTTTTACCTCCACTCTTCAAAGACGACGGCCATCTCTCTGTTTGCCCAGAATGCCGTCGCTTTTCCGAGTTTGAATCGCATGTCAGCAGAGTCGATGGCAAATTCGATCCAGCACTCGAAGCAGCCGGACAAGGTGGACCCAACGAAATGATCTCTGGCAACCACCTCGTTTCGCCTCTTGGTGCTTCTGTTAGAAGCCCATTTTCTCCAGAACCAGAACAAGCCACCCACTCGCTGGCTGTGGTAATGCCCCCAGGCACTGCATGAAATGAAAAAAAAAAAGCAATGAGGAAAACAAGGTTGAAAGCACCACACATTGAGAGTTCGTTATCGATTCACAAAAAGCCTTTTCGAGGAAGACAGTCAGTAAAAAAGAAACAATAAAGAAAGAAAAGGTCCACGTGTGGATCTGGCTCTTCGACCATCAATAAAAACAAAACGAATCGCACCTCAAAATTTGCTGTTTTTTGAATATCTTGTAACTGGCCCAGCACTTCCATTCTTCGTATGCAGCCGCCACAACTCCCCATCGCCATTTCCTCAAAACCACTTCCAGCGAAGCCTCCAGACACCTCATCGAGGTCACATAGTCTTTCCACAGCTGGAGGGCACGCAGAGCCGACGAGCAATGCCAGTGAACCACAGCATTTCGCGTCTTTTTGGCCCATTGCACGTTTTCCCTAAAGAACGTGGGGGTGGAGGAAAAGCAAAACTCAGAGATCTTCATGCATTCGATCGATTTTGCCAGCTGGATGTTCATTCTCGTTGCTTCTGGGCCAATTTTTTTTTCACACGCACAAGGGAAAAAAACACTGTGCTGATATGTGCAAAAAAAACACACAAAGAAAATCATATTCTTGCTGATTGTTCCCCCCTTGCCTGAACGCTGTGAATCCAACAGCCAATATTGACTTCCTCTTCCCTTGCATACGATTGGCCACGGAAAGTTTGCAACAGCGTTTGTACTTTGCCCATTCACTCCACCCTTTCAATGCCGTCTTTTTGGTTTGGGCCAGGGAGTGCTTCAGGGCAAAGCAGTCTTTGTCTTTCTGCAAAAGAGAATGTTCGGCTTGGATTCGCCAGCAATAGAACGACTGAGTCAACCTTTGCTTCTCGAAATGTTGCCAGACCCTGTGAAGAAAAAAAAAATAAAAAATCAAGGAAGCATTGAATAATCTTGTTTGAAAAAAAAAACAATGCATCGAAATGAAACGTGAAAAGAAAAAAGGAAGAATACATGCTATACGTTGCAATCTTTTTTTTTTTTCAGAAAGGCACCAGTCCTTTGCTGGTTTCATTCTGTCTGGGAGTGCCAAATACGGCTTGAGAAATTTTCCTAAAACGTGATGGCTTTTTTCATTTTGCCCCACTCGCTCCCCCCTCCCCCCCCAAAAAAAAGGAAGGATGAGGAGCCTCCTTTTTTTGATTCTCACCAAAGCAGCTCCTGCTTTTTTTGCTTTCGACGATGGATCTTGGTTCGCCAATCTTGGAATGCCTTCCTGAGCGACCCAGTGACGAGGCCGCCAAAAAATTCCCTGGCAGCAGCTTGCAATTTGCGGCGTCTTTCCAAAGCCGTTTTGAAGCTCTTCATGGAAGCCATCAATAGATGATCTTCATAGTGAATGGATGCATCTTCCATTGCATCATTTTTCACAAATTTATAATTCATGAACTGGAAACGCACACACAACTGCCGTTGAAAACAAAAACAAAAAGCAGATCCCCACCCAAAATAAAGGTAAAAAATATATATATAAATAGACTTCCTAATCCAATTCTTTGTCTTTTCTTTCTTTTCTTTTTTCTGTTGGAATTATTCCTCTGCCGTTTCTCTAGAAAAAACCCTGAAAAACAAAAAAGCATACAAAAATAGAAAGCCATGTGCTTCGGCATCGCATGCTGTATTGAGGACTAGTTCATTTTCAATGGAAATTCTCAAAAGGGCATATCTTTGCATGGGAAAAAGGAAAAAAAATAAAAAAACTTGATCCATTGGAAAGTTCCGAAGCAAAACGCACAGCTCACCTCTTTCCATGAATTGAAAGCTTTGGCTTCTGAAAATTTTTGGAAACAGGCAACGGCTGTCTTCAATCGCTCCTTAGTGGCTTGCTTGTGCTCGTGATGATCCAACCAAGTCCTCCAGGATTTTGACAGGGCGACTACAAAAACAAAAAAACAAAATCGCATGGCCAAGCGTCAAATAGAACCAGCTAATCAGTACGGGGCTTCGATTTAAAAAAAAGGATTAAGACACTGGGAGAAGCCAACGAATCAGAAAAAAAAACAAAAAAAAACAGCCGAGGATACGATCTGCACTCGGAAAGTTATGGTAAATTGTTAACCATGGATATTTATTTCTTCAATCTTTTTTGTTCACCAGTTTCCTGTTGGGTGAATTTTCTTGGGGTTTTCTTTTGGGGTTTTTTGGGGGGGTTTTCACTTACGTTTTTCCCACAAGACGATGGCCTTGAAGAGCTGTTCGCCCTTTGCCTGACGTTTATCGACGACATCCACCCAAGAATTCCAAGCACGTCTTTCTGTGAATTTCCTGAACGTGCCCACCGCTTTCTGCAGGTTTTCACGCTTCATAATTCCACTCTCCTTGAAATCCACCCAAGCTGCAAAAGCCCTCGACAGCGTCCCCTTCCTTATGTGAATCAAGCTGGAAAGAAAAAATAATAATAATCAAACATTAAACAAAGTGGGGGGGGGGGGGATGAATCAAGAATCACGTGGGTTTCTGTTTAGGCTATAATACAGCTTATTTATGATGAATCACTCCATACATGGATCGCATTGGATGATTAGTTTTGAATTTTTTTCAAATCAGTGATCTTGTGTGCTCACAGGATTACTTTTGTTTTGACGTTATTTATTCTTGAATCAGCTTTGCATTTCAGTGTGAATCGAAAGCCAAATCGTTCCTTAACTGAAAATTTTCGCTTCCTCAGCTGAATCATGAAGTTGAACGGTTACTTTATTTTTCAACATATGCAGCGAATATCAAAACTAATTTCTTAAAAAATGTAGCTCTGCTTTGTCGTTCCATCACTTATTTTTTATTCCGAGTACTTCTATTTTTTTTTCTGGTCGTGTTGTGGAATTTCATTTGTTTTCTTTTTGGTGTGTGTGCGTGTGTGTGTTTTCCATTTCGTTGAACAAAATTTGCAGCACACCTTGCTGCAATTTTTGACTTTTTCTCCAGACGATCGATTGTGATTTCTTGCCACCTCTGGAACACCATTCGCTTTCGACGATGAACAAGAGCAAACACACATGTCTGACCCACATCCCTGATCCGTCTTGTATGTTTCGCCCATTCCTGTGTTCAATGTGTGAGCCTTTTTTTTTAAACATTAAAAAAAAAAAAAAAAAATTGAACCAGAAAGGTAGAGAGCCTTCGTTCTGAGTTTTGTGATTGTGTTCGATTCTTCGTTCGGTTTCGAAGCAAAACAAAAAAAAACGACGCATGGTATTTTTTGTCTTCTTCCTTGGAGATGTATGTTTTATGTTGGTTTAAATGACTTAGTTTCATTTTATTTTTCAGTTTTGAAAGTTTTTTTTTCAGAGATTTATAGCTTTTGCTTTTCTTTCGTTCCTTTTTTCAACTATAACATTTGTTAATTTTCCATCTTCAGAATTTATTATTATTATTATTACTAATTCATTCCTTGAAAAAATTGGACACGGATATTGCTTCTTCAGTATCCACTCTATGCTGCTCTAAACTCAAACCAAAACAAACTGGAGAAATAAAGAGGTGCCTTTTTTCCACGAGCTTTTAGTTCTTTTATTCAAGGGTTTTAATCGAACAACAATCTTACCATCCAAAACCGAAGCGCCAGGGTTGCTTGTCTGTTTTTCAGGAGCGCCACCACATTGCGGATTTTTCTTTTGTTTTCGCATTGCCTCCGCCAGTCCCTCAACTTCTCAGTTCGAATCCGTGACTGGTGCATCCTTCAGAGAAAAAACAAAAGCAAAAAATCTAAGCAAGGATATTTCTCAAAAAATTTTCAGCTGGGGCTAGAAAGGAATCTTCTCCACACGGAATCGGATGATTTCTCAAACACAGCGAAAAAACGATTTAGAAAACCACGCGGCTAGCAGCCACTCCGCTTGAATAAAAAAAAAGCAAGACGATTGCACCTACAATGAGATTTTGTCGTGGATTTTGTGCCTCTGTCTCCGTAACTCAGCCCTTTCGCTCCAGGTGTTGAACGCTCTCGACAAAAGGCCATTAGTAATGGCTTCCAAGCTCCGGGAAATCGCCTCCCTGAAAGGAAAACAGAACCACAAAAAAAATAATAACTTGCCTAAAAATAGAAAATATATACGTGTAGCGAAATGGGTTACCTTGAAACTTTTTTCCCCCTCATCGTCCAACTCGAACAGAATCAATACAAAATGAAAGCATCTGCTTTCATTTATTTATTGTTTTGGAGGGGGGGGTGGGGCATTCAAATCCTAACCTCTGCGAAAACTTCAGTTCGACCCGATCCCTCCATCCACCGAAAGCAGAGGCAATCGCCATGTTGTTGATCCGATGCACCACAGTTTTCAGAAGCCCCTTCAGCCTTTTGCTTTCTTTTGCCTGTTCCTTCCATTGGCTCAATGCCCTGGCCCCCACGTTTTTCGACAGGCGAGCAACGCAGGAATGCAGCATCTCTTTTTCCACATGCTGGTGTTCGGCCCATTCTTGCCACGCAACGAAAGCTCGCCCCATGGACAGATTCAGCATCCGTTTCAACACTTGTTTGCTCTTTTCTCGGAATTCCATGTCGCAAGTTACGTTTTGCCTCCACATGGCGAAAGCGGAGGCCAAGGTCCTGCACGATCGAGAAAGAAGAAAAACTACTGAAAACTATTTAAGAAAAAATCTGCTTTCATTTTCGTGTCCATTCTCCTAGAGTTGGAGGGTGAGGGAAAAAAGAAGAATAAGAAAACCCCAAGTTTCTTGAATATGAGCAACACTTCCAGCAGGATCCAGTGCCACCTTCTTCTTTCTGCCAAATTAATTACGTTTTTTTAAAACGTGATTGTCCATTTTTTTTCCTGGACATCTCATTCCCACAGAAGCAAAAGTTTGTCAATACATAAAAAAAACCCACTTCTCTTTTTTTGCTCCTCACCTTTGAGTCATGAATCCAAGGGCCCGCCGCTGCAACGTCTTTTCAGCCCTGGCTTGCGCAGCAACTTCTTTCCAGGAGTTCCATGAACGTAGCATCGACATTTTACAGATCTTATCGACGGCCTGGTGCAGTTTTTGCTTTCCACTGGCTCTGTCCTTGGTGTGGTGTGCCCAGCAATAGAATGCGTCGTGCAATTGGCGATTGCGCATTTTCACCAGGGACACCCTCACTCTTTCTTTCCACTTAAAATCAACAAACCAAGAAAACATTTCCCTCTGGGTTTTTTTCCTTTTCTTTCTCCCCGTTTACGAGCAGAACATAAAAATACAAAAAACAGCAGAGAGAGGGACGAAAGATTTTTTTCGATAATATGCTTGATTGATGACTAAAAAAGGACCATCAAATATCTGAAGCCAAGATAATAAATGCAAATGCCGGGCGGAATAATCGAATGCTGGCAGTTTTGGCTTACTTTTGCTGACTGCACTGCATAGTCACGCCATCGGCACAGCGCTTTGGCCAGAGCCAATTCTTGCCACTTCTTCAAAATACCCCGCAGCTGCAGAAACCACAACAAGGAAAAAAATCCCAGTGAAATCATGAACAAACCACACAGTCCCCCCCCCCCTCCATCACACAAGGCATTCTATTTACTGCTGTAAGATTTTTGTGTTGGTTAGTGCATCGAGCAAGGACCTTGAACTTCACTTCTGCTTCGTATTTGGTTTTCTCTTTCCACCCTTGAAATGCTCGATTCAGCGCAGTTTGGAGCAATCTGGTGGAAGCCGCCGTCAAAACAGCTCTGTGCCTTGTTCGGACAGAATACCTAGCCACATCAAGACAAAAAAACTATTACTAAAATCTACGGACCGACCCGAAACCAGCAAAAAGGGTTTGCTTGTCAAGACAGCTGACGATGCTGGTCCTCTTTCTGGTTGCAACATCACCTCGTCCTCCACTTGCTCCACGCTTTTTCGGTGGCTTTTCTGTGCCTTGCAGTTTCGATCTTGTCTCCACAGTCCAGCAAAAACAAGGTCCTCTTAGAAGCATTTTCCCACACCCTCAAAACTGCTCGCCTGCCCCACAACATAACTCCTCTTTAAAAACTTTGGACGATGCAGGAACAACTTCAAAGTAGTTTTGCATTGTATTTTCTGCGTGCAGGATGGGAGACATTTACTTTTACTTTTTCTTCTCAATTCGGCTTCTCCCACCACCCCTTTCTAGTGTTTTCGATTTGATCAATTCTGATCAACAAATTCTGATGAATTCCAAAATGAAAAGTGCATACTCGGGCTTCCGCAAAAGAGAAACAAGAATGCATGCATGCGTGCATGCAGGATATGGCTTGATGTGTCCATTTGATGATATTTTATAGACAATGCCGGGTCCCATTTTTCCATTTTTTTAATTTTTTTGGTTGGTTGATTGCTCACCTCCTGTACTGGGTGCAATGCTCTTCCGCAGCTTTGGAGGCTTCTCTCTTCTCAAGGACGCATTTCCACCAAAAATGGAAAAAATCCTCGATCGTTCGACCTCGCCAGTGCCTCATAGCATGATATGACATTCTTGCCTGCACTCAAAAATCAACAAAAAAATCAATAATCAAAACCATAACAACAACAGTAATAATAGTAAATCAATGTGCGTTTTGAATCGACCACTCACTTCCTCTTTGGCTACCGAAACAGCGATTGCCCAGCATCTCAAAGTCCTCAACATGAGGTTGTTGCTTCTGAAGGCAAGGGTGGCCAGCTTTTTCCGCTTTTCGTGTTTTGCAACCATTCTCCACTGCAACAGGCAAGATCTGGATGTCCTGGCCACCCAAAAAACTCGAGCCTTTTCCATGAGAAAGGGTTTGGAAGACTGCCAAGTGCCGAACAATCGGTGGCACAAATGGATTTCCCAGAAGGACATCGCGATCAGCCAATTTTCCACCGCACCTTCGCACGCCTCCCTGGAAAAGCAGATATACCCCTCAGCGTTTGTTTGTTTGTTTCTTTCTTTCTTTTTTCATTAGAACAGAAATTGCCAAATCGCCAAATCGCTGTTTTCATATCACCGTCTCGAATTACACTCTTTTTTCTGTCTGCTGCTTTCTGTGGCCATTCAGGATGCACTATCTATTCAGAAACCCTTTTTGAAAAAAAAAGAGTTGTTCTCTGTTATGAGTATTTTTAGCCTCACCTAGAGGATCGAGCAACGTTCGCATGGTTCCACCATCTTCGGAATGCAAGGGCTTTGAATCTATAAATAGAATAGGCAGCTGCATCCCCAGCGTCGACCAGGCCCACAAGAGCTGTGGAACGAGGCCCCATCCCAGCAGGTTCGTTGGTCAATTCCGAGGAATCCACAGTCCCTCTGCCTACGCATTCAATCCCACAACCTTGGCATCTTTTTTTTCCCAAGCACCAGATTTGGATCACAACATTATTTCTCAAATGAAGCCACAACACATATAATATAATGTTTTAACATAACCATAACATATTTTAATTATATACATATTATTGGGCTAAATCACCTCGTTGTGGACGGCTTTCCGTTGGGCAAGTTTGCCAAATGTAAATCAAACGTTCATTCTTATATGTATTATATATTATGGCTTAATATAATAGAATGGCTCCATTCTGTGAGGAAATCCCATGACGATTGAGTGTTCTACGTGAAGCAACCTGCTGAATCGGACTCTTGCAGGGTTTCCCCCGCCGAGCTGATCAAAACTCCATCGCTGCCAAGAACTTCGGAGTCCTCCGTGAATCGCAAGGGCCCTCGATTTTTCTGCTTGGATAGCAATGGTCCTGGGACTGACACGGTCGGAACCCGCAACTCAAAATCGCTGGCAGAAGTGTTGCCATCAGAACATGCAGCCACTTTTTTAACTGGAATTTTGGCTCGCACAGGTGGCGGCGAGGTCGACATTTCTGGCACAGGAGGGATATCTTCAAACACAGCTGCGGGTGGTGGTCTCTGTATTGGCATCCTGCGTTCCATCGATTAAACTGGGCATTTAATCACCAGCCGCCATTGGAAACCGGAAGTGGTTCACCTCAGAGAGAGAGTCAGGGAAGCCCTGATAAACTCAATTCAAATTTCGGGATGGGTGGTGGTGGCTGAGGCTGACTCTAAAGGAGGGACAAAATTTGGAACGTCTTGATGGATTTCATGCAGGTTGTCTGTATCAAACGGGGTTGAAATTGATGCTGCAATTTTTTTATTTTTTTTTTAATTATCCGGGAGGATTGTGGTGGATTCACCACATGGGTTACTAATCTCTTTTTTATGTGGTGGTAAACACTCCCTTTGGAGTCGAAGATTTGTTTTTTTTTAGCATCTTTTGCTCTACCCACATTCTCTTTTTTTGCTCCATTGAATCATATGGCCAACCAGCTTTTGAGGGGGTCGAAGATTTTTTTTCTTTTTACTCTTTCTCTGCATTCATTGGGGGGCATGCTCACTTGCCTATTGCATTATTTTTCACCAGATTTTTTTTGTCAAGTCTATTTTCAGCCCAATGGATTGGATCGGATGCTAATTTTCTGTGTTTTTTCATCGGCAACTTACGGGAGCCTGTTGAGCCTCTCATTGTACAGTTTTTCCTTCCAATCGGGATTGGGGTCCAGGCTCAGTTTCAACAGGAGGCAATAAAAGTGCGTGTCTTCCTCCGGGATTATGGAGTTTTTTCGGAGGACTTCGCTGTACGATTTCAGAACCCTTGATAGGCACATCTCTCCTGCAATCAAAACCCACCCTTGTTAAAAAAAAACAACATAAAATCGCAAGGCATTGCAGAAAATCTACCAACTCCATCCCCCCTCCCCCCCCTCAAAAAAAAGAAGTCAAAACTTCCATCTTCACAGCAACATCATTGCCATAACAACCATAATCCTGAATCAACAGGATCTTTTTTTCATTCTTTTCAGGGCAGAACCTCAACACCTGTGCATCCAATAAAATAAAATTAAAATTTTGATAATTGTTAATAATGTTTACCTGTCCCTGTCCCCAACAGCTGCTCCTCTTGGGCTCCAGCCTCAGCCTTGTCCAGGATCTCCTCCATCAACTGGAAATCGCCTGGAGTGTAGCCGGTCGACCCAGACGACAGCACCTTGTAGGTCTCCACAGTCGTAGCATTGCTCCGATCGTACAGTTGCACCCCCCTTCCAACTCTACAAAGCAAATTGGAGGAAAGAAAAGGGGAAAAAAACCTCATTCAATGGCATCGTCAAATCACATCAGTTTTGAATACATATCTCTCTCTCTTTCTTTTTTCTTAAAATCTATTTTTTTTATTGTATTTTTTTTTTAATTTATTTAAACACAAACAATCACCTGGCTGACTCTCGGATTTGCCCTCGCTCCGCAGTTGTCTGGGCCATGTTTGCTATAGACCCCCTGATGAAGACTCCTTTGTTCTCTCTGTTTTTCAACAAAAAGGTGACGTTTTCATCCTTCCATTAAAGAATTCCAATTTTCTCCTCAGACATTGAAAAGCGACGCTAACAAGGAGCGCGCGCCTCATCGAAATCCCCCAGCAGCGGTACAACCCAACAAGGAAGAATCCGCAAGCACAGCTTTAGGTTTCTGGCATTGGAAGAAATTGGCTGTTGACGTCCGAAACCCTTTCCTGCTGAGTGCAACTCAGACATGCCAAACCGTCGACCCAACTTACGTCTAACTTCCGTCGATCAGGTCGGTCGTGGGGAGCGCTCGTGATTGCGATCCCTGTTCGACAGTCCCTCTGACACTCGCTAACCCGCCTCCCCACCCTCTATAAAATGCCCCTCAAAACGTTTTTCTACGTAAGGGCGGGAAAAGAAGCCCTGCGAACCACTACATCGATAACCTCCTGCGGTGTCGAGCGGAAAGCCAGAGCAATCGACCTCGACAGAAACTGGAATTCAACATGCAAAGAAATTGATTTGATGGATTTGATGGGTTGAATGACAAAGAGACTGTCCTCTGTTTGATCTGCCAATACAACAGCATCAACAGTGAAAAAACCAACATCAGATTACATTGTGGAAGTGCTTATGCCACCAATCGAAGGGGGCCTCATGTACAATCAGACAACACCTCGATGGATCGCAACATAATTGTGTTTTCCACAGGGAACGAACATGCTGAAATTTTACTGAATGTGTTTTCTTCATTGTGGATGACTCTTCATCGATGCTGTTTGATGTTGGGTTGTAAGTGTCAGACAATTGCTCAGCAGCCAATCTTAAATCTGGATCTAAAAAAAAACAGCAGTTCTATGAAGCAACCAAGGTATATACCTCTATTGGGTATCTTTGTTGTGAAACTCGAGAAACTGGTTCAGGAGAGGTACTCTTTCACACGCCAATTGACGTCTTAATTAAATCAATCTCTTTCTCAAAAAATCAAAATAGGCCAATAGGTTTCCAACTCCTTTTCCAAGCTTTTAGCTGTTTTGACAGCACATTTTTTCGTTGAGTTGTAATGAATCAAACTAATGCAGTGAACCTCCCCGACAAAAGTACATTCTGTGCAATCGTCTGAAGTCCTAAATTTGCTTTCAAATCTCGAGGCCTGGTTCCCTTTCCATCCATAGCTTCCCCCCCTCCCAAGACCCCCACCACTATGGTCTCATTGCCTCCGACGATAGGTGTTCACTTTTGTTGCAAACCCAGGATTTGATTTCGCCCCAGTAATGAATGCGGGCTTGACATTTTTCTTGCTGGCTCCTGCTGGACCTTGTTTGAGTCTTCTTGTGGAGGTATTGGCAATGCTTTTCACAATGCTGTCTGGCTGGGTGCATCCGCCACCTTTCTTGAGGAACATAGCTTTCTTGATATCTGCCTGCTTCTGAGATTTGTCCTTTTGAATCGATGGCGGTAAGAACGATACGGCCCCCTTCTTGGGTTTCAACTGGATAGGTTTTCCAGTCGAAGAAGATTGAGGAGGGATGGTCGTCGTATGTTTCGACAAATTGGTGTGGTCTCTTTTTCCTCGAATCTGAAGTGCGGTTACTGGGACACTCTTGGCTTTGGAAATCCTTGTTGTAACCACAGACTTCACTTTCAGGTTCGTCACTGGCTTTTTCCTCTTTGGTGCATCGACAATCTTCCGTCGAGCCAACGTTATGTTCCCTTTCTCGTGCGATTCAGCATCAACCGACGTCTTTGGCGGCTCTTGAGTCACTGACTTCTCGTCGAGTCCAAATTTGGGGGTCGTGTTGGGGTTCAGATTTTCGGCTGGAGTACCATTCACATCCTTTTCGACTTGGTCCAAAACCTTTGGAAACTGTTCTCGAGCGGCATGGACCACGCCGTTAGGCGAGCTTTCTTCAGAGCATCTCGCGTCCGTAAATCCCAGTCCATAGGAAGCATTTTCTGGTCCCTCTTCAATCAGATCGCTACGATACCCCACCGTCTGCTCTACATGCCTCTGGCTGTGAAATTCACCTTCGTGAGTGTCGAAAAAGTTGTTTTCAGGTAGCCCCTGGTTTGGAAATCTGTGATGAATCGCCGAATCCCCTTCAAGAATGAAATCTGTGATGTTGGAGTAATCATGCGTGCCAATCGTTGTTCCCAAAAGCGGAGCGGAGCCTTGTTGAGCTGCTTGGGTTGGTGGTTGGGTGCTATTCCAGGCTGCAATCAATGAATGTGGGTGGAGAGCACCATCGGGAGCACACGAGTAGAATTCTTAAGGTCCAGAAGTGCTGGCCAACTGCAACACATGGACGAAAGAAGCAGGAATGTCAAAAAAGGAATGAATGCAACGAGATGAAGAGAGCAGATTTCAGTTGCGTGGAGGGCTTACCAGGTGCATCAACCATTCATTTGTTGCGTGATCGGGGCTTCCAGGCACTTCCAGCACTTCGAGAGTTGGTGGCTCTGAATATCTGTTCAGGCCTCTCGTAATAGTGCGGACCTGGCCGTCGAGCTGCTCCTCTGATTCTCTCCTTCCCAGTTCTTCCACCGTTTGTGCCTGCTGGGGTGCTGGCTCCTCAGGCTTTTCATCTGCCGTGATGTTGAGGGCCACCAGCAGCAACCGAATTTCACCAACCAAACTCCTCGATTGGCTGACACACTCCCTTCGACAGGAAAACCTGCAGAACCAGAGTCGATAAAAAAAGTGGCATGTGGATCTCAGAAGCTGGGGGAATCGGACACTTTATAGGGAGCTGGGGAAATTGATGAATACTTGACAGACCTGGAGCCTGGCGGCTTCAGTTTCAGCAGCTTGGCGAGCAGAGTCGACCTCACTACGCCTGGCACACTCCAGCTTCCCTCGGGGGGAAGGTGACACCAGGAGTGGTTGTCTACAGGAGAAAGAACACCAATGAGTTGATAGGACAAAAATGGTGGCGTTTTACCTGCATCCTTGCGGTCAAGGATGTAGAATGTCGTCTTCACACAAACTTCAAAGGATGCGCCGTACCTGCGACGAGTTTCTCCAAGAGTTTCTGAGAGAAAGAAGCGCAGGTCCACGCAGAGACTCTCGAACAAGGCCCCTCCCATCCTGCTTTCCGCTATCGTGTCGTCCACCTCGTTGATGAACAGTCGGACACTCTCCATACTGGGGAAATTACCCCCGTCCAGGTCGTCGTCGACTCTGTGCTCCTCCGCACGCACACCTTGCCGAACCTGTTCCGTGTTTGGCATTCTTGTTGTCGATGTCCGCAGTGCAAGAGGTATGCAAGTGGTCGGCGTGAAAAGGAGAAAGCAGAAGTCGTCAAACAGCCGTTCCTATTGCAAGAAAGTTCCAGACCGGTCGGGGTGACAGAAACCGGCGAATGGGGTCAATTTCAGTGCTGGAATTCGTTAGTGATAAAGTCCAACTGACAGGAAACGGCACTGAACGGCCTAACATACGACGTAGTCTGCATCATTTAATTGCCTGTTTGAGATGCTGTACTCTTCTAATCGCCTTGCCGTTGTTCCTAGGAAGACTTTCAAAACCAATCCAACTTGAAACTCAATTCCAAAATTGAGTTTCAATATTTCCTTTCCTCTCCCTACGGTGGGTGAGAAATTCCATTGCGAAGAAAACTTCTTGAATTATCTCGCCTCATTCTTTCACAGACCAACCTCCCCCTCCACTTACAGTACTGTAACTAGTTCTTAAACTGCGGTTTTCTTTTTTTCTTCCTGAGAAGCATGATAGTTTGTCAATTGACACGAAACACTGTGCAAAGTTTTCCATGCAAGCCGAAGAAGCACTAAGTGTCAGGCTGGTGATAAATTAGTTTTTCAAAGATGCCGAGCCATGTAGTTTTTTTCTTTTGCTCAAATAACGAGATCGTTCTGAGAACGTCTTTCCACGGTTATTACTCGACTGCCGTAGTCTGACAAGGGGGAGATATTGGTGGAGGCTGCGACGACTTGGGAGTTTGGAATTCCATTCGAATGTATCTCACTGAGTTGGAAAACCGGTGGCTAAAATCAGTTAGGGAAGCACTTTTCATCTCGGAGTGTCAGTGGACGGTCGTGACAGAAAGGACGAGATGAACACGTTTTTGTTATTGTCGTTTCCATCTGGCTGTGTTGTCTTGATGGTTTGTTTGTCGAGTATCTACAAGCAAACTGGATCGACACAGTGTGGTCCAGCTGCAAATCTTGACTTGTGAAACATGCCTCAATCCTTACATGTTGTCTGTCTTGCATAAGTTTGAGATTTGAATTTTATTTATTGAATTCTTTGCAAAAAATAAAAACACACAATTGAAACAACAATTGACCTTCTTGTATTTTTCATGGATGCTGAGAAAAGCGAGCATAACACAAACACAAACGAAACATTTTTCTCAGACTGTCGTGCTCACACAAATGACCATCTATCTTGTCAGAAAATTGTATGTTTTCTTGATGCAGGAAGTCAATGCCTCAAGCATCAAACGGCCGCCAATTGGCCCCAAACGCTTTTGCCACTGCTTGACATGGAAGTGTTTTGCAAATCGAAAAGTGAAAAGTCAGTTTATCAATCATTGTTGGGCTGGAGATTCCGATGGGCTGAGGAGAGACAGTCAGTTCGGGGAATGTGGTACATTGAGACATAAATGCGACTGTTAGTCATTGCTTAGTGAAAGAGGAATCGGGAAGGATAAGGTGGTGTCTGTGAGAGGGAGAACTGACTCTTGTAAAAAAAGTTTGGTAGCAACTTTGTGTCTCGAGGGTCTTACATCATTCAAATAAAAAGACAATCAGTGAGTTGGTTCGACTCGAACCATGATCGGATCATGGTTGACAGAAAAAGGCAGGCAATGTTTTTTACGTAGAGCCTTCCGCAGGCTTTACGTGGTAGAATCCAACTTCTTATGCAAATTTTTTTTCACATAGATGATAAAAATTGAAACAGTTTTCCTTGGATTCCATGAAAGATAGGAAAACAACAAACGCCAAAACGCCGAAACGCCAAAACAAGCAATCAATCAATATTACATGCGAAACGCCGAAACGCCAACTTTTTTGTGGGTGGATTTGTGTGCTTGATTGGGAAATATCCGGCGCAAGGAATCAAAGAAATCGAATACATGGATGCTCTTCGCCACATATGCCACACCATACTGAAGCGCAAAGCGAGCATTGACGCGCGATGAGGCTCCCCGCGACGAACTGTCGCAATCGCCTGGTTCGCCCTTCGAGCGCCACAAGGAGGCCTATCAGAGTCGACGCGACATATCTACAGCCCGGTTTACGAAACGGATGGCTTCCCAGAGTCGCTCCGCTGCTGCGCCGTACAGCTTATGCGGGGGAGAATGATGGTCAAGAAACGACCGCGGAAGTTCTGCTCGCCTCGACTTCTGCGAACGGGGCGGGGGATGCGTTGAACTCGAACGTGTTGCTTTCGGAGGACGTCGGCCCGGTGACGCCGGAGGGGGGAAACGACGGGGGAAAGAAAGAAGAATTGCCCGAGGACTATGTCGACGACAACTGGTGGATTCCGCACAGGTGGCGGGTGACGTTCATGATAGCGCTGGCTTTCATTTTGTGCAATATGGACAAGGTAGGGTTGATGGGTCGTGTGCCGAGTGGAAAAACGCTCGGTCGACATATCTCCATTTTTTACGCATACTTTACGACCTTTGTTTCTGGTGCCCTTCAAAAACCAGCTGAAAGAGGTCGACGTCCTCTTTTCGAACAGAAAATCACATAAGTGTGGAAATCCATCAGTAGTTTTTGGTGGCATGCCTCCACTCTGTTCAGGATGTGTGATGGTGCCAGAAATTCAGAACAGAATTTAAAAAAAATCAAAAATCAAAACACACATCTTTCATTCATTCATTTCATAATGTCGATGACCCAGTAAATGAATTTGTTTCTTTAAAAGCACGATTTGCTTGATATGTATTTTTCTTTTTCTTTCGATCAGCCCCAAATGACAGGAATCCCCCCCCCTTCTCCTGAAAGAATCAAAAAAGAGCAAGCAAATATAGATGACGATATTTGAAGTAAAATTGCACTTCAAACACTGAGAAGAAATCGTTGGTGGGGGAACTAGGTTAACATGTCGGTGGCCGTCATTCCGATGGCGGAGGATTTGGGGTGGAGCGCCACGAGCAGGGGAATCGTCCAATCGGCATTTTTCTTCGGCTACACAGTCACACAAATTCCTGCAGGGTGGATTTCGACCAAGTGAGTAGCGACCACAAAAACTTTGCTTCTTCCGCCTGGTCAACCGCCGCGCAAATACATAGACATGTATGCATGAATGTTGAGAAATTCATCACGTGTATTGACTTTTTTGTATTTTTTTGCATGATTTTGGGGATGCATAGAATCGGAGGAGCGGTTGTTCTGTTGTCCGGAGTAGCCTTGTGGTCGTTCGGAACTCTGATTGCCCCACTCGCCGCTCACATGGGATTTTGGTTACTGTGTGCATCTCGAGCATTGGTATGTTGTTTTTACTTTCAAAAAGTGGAAAAAGATATGTAAAAAACTTGAGTTTAAATTGTTGAACTATTTTGCTTTTCGTTCGATCCTAGGCTCTTTTTTTGAATTTTTTTTTCCTGCTGATATTGGACTGTTATTCATTGCATCTCTAATAGAAAAAACCATCGATGGTGGACCTGTGTTTTGTGTGCGTACGATCCCTGCCAAATTTGCTCCAATTCGATTTCCTTTTTTGTTGTTTTTGGTTTGAAATTTTTAATAATTTTTAATAATTTTTTTTTGTGGGGTGGTACTTTGTAGGTTGGGTTGGGTGAGGGATTCGCCCCTTCGGCAGCCACCAATGTGATGGCATCCCAAGTGCCAGGAACAGAGAGGGCTCGAGCCGTGGCGACGGTGTTTGGCGGTCTAGACATGGGGAGCGCCATCGGATTGTTGATATGCGGACCCCTGATTCGCATGTATGGATGGCCATGCGTGTTTTATTTGTTCGCATTGCTGGGCCTGTTCTGGTGTGTCGGGTGGCCTTTCGTTCGTCCAGAAAAACGTGATGCAAAGATGTGGAGGTACCAACAAGCGAAGCTTGCTGCAGCCGCCAAGAAAGATCAAAATGGGGCTCAAAATGGGAGTCAAAATGCGGCTGCAGATGTCAATGCCCAAAGTACGGCTGCAGAAAAGGTGGGCTGTGTTTTCTTTTTTCTTTTTTCCTTTTATTCTTTCTTTTTTTTTCCAGAATCTGTGCAGAAGATACAGCGGTTCTTTCCCTTTCCAAAATCAAAAAAATCTGCTCAGCATCGTTTTTCTTTAGGGGTTTTTTGTGGGAAGAGAAAGAACGATGCTGAGTGTTTTTTTTTTTCTGATTCCTTGATTGATTTGACTTTCGATGTTCTCTGTGTGTGTGTGTCTGTTATAGGTTCCGTGGGGTGAATTTTTCAAATCCGTGCCTGTGTGGGCGATCATCACAGCGCATTTCTGTTTTAATTGGGGCTACTACACTCTTCTATCGTGGCTGCCCTCCTTCTTTCAATTGGCCCTGAAACTGGACGTTCAGAACTCGAGTTTCCTAACTGTGATTCCCTACATCGCCATGACACTCATGACGCCACTTGTAAGCGCCCCTTTTCAGGATCGATGTTTAAAAAAAGAAAGCACACCTATAAGTATTCATGCAGCATATGGGGAAGTCATTGAGCAGGTTTCCTTCAGCGGTGGTTAATTTATGATATTCTCTGAAGTGGAGAGTTTTTTCATTTTCGGAAAGGAAATTAAAAAGCCACAAAAATGCACATTCGATGTAGGGACAGATCAAGCACTGTGTGAATTCGTAAATTCCTGAAATTTAAATATAATTTCAATTTTAATATATATAATATATATATTTTTTATTTAATATTTTTTCGTTTGTTTAAATTTTTTCACAGGTGGGGCCTGCTGCGGACAGTTTGGTGGGGGGTGGTATGAGAACCACAAATGTTCGAAAAATTTTCCAAGGGATGTCATTCTTGGGGTCAGCCATTTGCATGATCGCCTGCGGAATCTTAACCCCCGCAACTACAGCAGGTTTGCACCATCAAACTCAATTTGATATGAAAACCCCACCTGTTGGAACTCACGAGTGATGAAGTAGCACCCCTGCTGCTATTTTTTTTTTTCTAAGAAAAGAACTGGATTAGGACTCCTGGGTTCTTTTTTCCTCCACGGTTTGTGATAGCTGCTTGTTAAAATGCCCTCCCCCTCCCACGAAAAATACTAAATAATAAGTGAAAAAATATTAAAATAATAATAATCACAAATTGCATTATAAAAAAATATAAAAAATATACGCACATATCTTATATATATGTTGATAAATAAATAAACAAACAAATTAAATAATGCATGAAATAGAAAAAAGGAACTCTGTCTGAGCTGCGTCAGACATGCATTCAATTTAAGAGACTGTTTGTGTGGAACAGGATTGACAGCTGGGAGGGTAAGTTTAATAGTGGGCCTGCTGTCCATGTCATTCGCGGTGGCCACTTGTGCAAGGGCAGGGCTCTACTGTAACCATCAGGATTTATCGCCCAGATACGCCAGCGCACTGCTGGGCATCAGCAACACGGCCGGGGCTTTGCCCGGAATTCTCGGGGTGTGGAGCGTCGGGGTCCTCTTGGACATGACTGGATCATGGTCGACCGCCATGTTCTATCCCATAGCTGCCACTCAATTGTTTGGCCTTTTGATATACACAGCTTTCGCCAGTTCCAAAAAACAAGCTTGGAGCTGAAAAAAAAAAAAGATGGCCATGGGTGGGCGAAATATTTCGAATAGGGAGGGAGGGCGGGGCGGGTTCGAAACGAGTTCGTTAGAAAAATTTCTGTGGGATTTAGAGATGGATGCGTATATTTGCACAAATCTGTGTTTCTCTGCCACCTTATTTAAAACCCTTATTATTCGTAGCATTTTTTTTTTCCTTTGCTGAGAATACTTTCCCGCCATGAAAAATGTTCGAGGAAAAAAAGAAGAGGCGCTCATATCTATTTAAAGAAAAAATAGCAGAGGAGGGAGGGAGAGCATAGCTTGATTTGGATGAGGTCTGGATACCAACCCACTTTTTTTTGTGTACCCCTCAATATTAAAAAAAAAAAAAGAAGGAGAAAGATAAAGAGAAAGAGAAAGAAAAAAGATTTTTTCGGATGCAATCATCCGATGCTGAAAAACAAAAGACATGGAATGGAAAAAGTACCGACGTGGATGCAGAAGGGGAAAAAAAAGGAGGAAAAAAAAAGAAGAGCTTCCGAAAAGAAAACCTTGTGTTGGTTTACGAGCATATCCCCCCCCCCCCTTGGATTGTTTTACTTTCTTTTTTTCCCATTTATTTTTACTGGCTCTACAGTTTTGGCTCGTCGGCGTCTCAGAAAAAAAAATCAATGGATCGGTGGTGGTGATATCGCATTTTCTCGTGTTTTTTTTTTTCATTTTAGCTCTTTTCTTTAGCCCCATTTTGTTTTAATTTCTCCCGAGTGGGTGGGTGGGCGGGTGGGTGGGTTGGGCAGGGATTTCGAGGGGATTTGTTGTTTATCTGATTTATATGCACTGTTGGAGTCATATCAAAAATTTTTTTGGGAGGGAATTTGCTGGAAAAGTGGATTCAGAGACGTTTTAAAAAGCAGGTTGCATTGTTTGGTTGCGAGTGGTGTGAAGGAAATTGTGCTTTGAGTTTTGAAAGGGGTTGGTGTGGGGTTTTGGATGGATGAATTATAAGAAAAATTGGGGGGTCAGAAGAAAAAAAAAAAGGAAAAAAATGGGGCAAAAAATTGCAGAACACTGTCATCTGAAGTGGTTATTCTTCGTTATTTCTGCTCTAATTTGAGAAGGGGGTTTGTTTTTGTTTTTCCTTTTTAATATATTTCAACCGACAAGGAGAGTGAAAAGCAAAGCACCACAAAAAATGTGAAAGGAAAAGGAGAAATTAAAAATAGCTTCAATGATGTGTTCTCATTGTGAAAATCCATTGGGTGTTTTTTTCGACCCCGGTTTGACTCTGTCTCCCTTTTTTTTACAATTTCTTTTTTGTTGTTTCAAATCTGTTTTAGCCTGCAATCATTCGAACCAAAGAAAACTTGCATGTTGTGGGGAAAAAAGGAGCAAAAAAAAAAATGGTATTTGTGGAATGGTGTTGGGAGGGGTTGAATTATTAATTGGTATTGGGGGGGGGGAAGGCACTCGAAAGAAAATTTGCTGTTTTCAGAGGAAAAAAAAGTTTACTTGCCAGTAAACGCAGCCGTCTAGTTCGTTGTTGATTATTGTGTTGTTTCTTTTTTTTTTTTTTTAATCTGCATTAAAATTATTGGGTCACCAGGTCAATATTTTTTGAGGAAAAAAAGGCTAGAAAAGGTCTACTCTTTCGACATTTGTATGCGCATATTTATTCTTCATTGGTTTTTACTCAAAAATGGGTTGTAGGTGGATATCCCCAAGCTGTAATGTGTGTTGCATTGACCAGAGATTCTTATTTGTTTTGTTTTTTCTACATTTATTCATATTTGCATGTTTTGACTGACATGACCTGATGCAGCAAGAAAAGTGAACAGCATCGTTTCAAAAAACCAGAGAGAAAAAAAAATACTGAACATGGACAAGCGTGCGATCCGAAATGGGTTGAATGTCAAAATTTGATTCTCATTTTTTTCTTGGAGCTGAAAAAAACATCCCTTTATGAAGAATGAGAAATTGAACTCGCACTCCAATTCATTTTTTTTCAATTTTTTTTTCCCACATATTGTTCGATCCATCCATTTCCTCACATTCAGCAACACTGCACTTTTCAATGTTGATTTTATTCGTTTCTACAATTTAGTCGACAGGAAGACAATAAAAATCATCATCCAGGTGCACCGGACTCTCGAAAAAAAAAATCCCACAATTATAACAGTAATGTCGCTCCAACCATCCTTGATTGATGGAAAGTCTAAAAATAAAAATAAAATCTTTTACTGATTCAAGGTGGAGCAACTGCACAGAAACACTTTCGACAGCAACTTAACCCCCATTTTTCCCTTTTTTTTCACACATGAATTTTTATATATTTTTTTCCCTGGTGCAAAATATGAATGAAGGAAACTAGATAAATCTCTATGTAATAAAAAATATATATGTATATATATCCACAGAAAATGAATGAAAAAAAAAAAAAGCTTCTTTTCCCCAGGTCCCCATTTACACAGAGCGCTTCTCGACGCTGCAAAAATCCAAAAGTATATTTACAAATGAAAATGGTTCAAATCCAGCAATACAAAACCAAAGCAAAATCATTCCAGCAAAACAAAAAAAATGCATATTAAACAAAAAAAGACACAAAATCGGAAGAAAAAAACGAGCAATCAAGATATTTTTTCACACAGGATTGCTCACTCGCCTTGCTTTTTTTGCATACTGTTTATCCCCTTGGCGTTTTTGCGTCAGCATTTTCTGTGGATGAACCTTAGGAGGGAAAAAAAATCCAAAAAAAAACACTCATCACAGGAATTTATCTGATGAGTACGTTAACAGGTTTAAAGCGTTTTTTTCTCTTTTTAAATGTGGTGAGTTTAGCTGTTGCATTAAGTCGTGTCAGTTTGAGAAATATGCAATGAATGTAGAAATAAATAAGATAGAAAAAAATGAACATCTTTTCCAAAATGTAGAAACTCAAAGAGCCTATATTCACCCATTTTTTTGTAATACCTTTTTTGGGGGGGCACCGTGTGGAATGATCTGCTCCATTGTCTGCTCCATCAATAACTGCTGCTCATATTCCTTTGTCTACAGGGAAAAAAAAAACAAATCAAAAAAAAAAAAAGGGGAAAAGATAGTCAAAAGCAGCAAGTTGTTTTTGCCTCGAAACAGATATCCGAAGAAACAAGGAAAAAGAATGCAAGACAATCGACCATATCCATGTATCCATTACTCCATTCATCTAAAAGATCGAGCGTAAAAATAAAATAAATAAAATATATATATAATATAGATTCCACCCAAGGCTTTGCTGTGTCCAGGTTTCTTTCAATGTTTTCGACTCCTACTCATGTCACCAACAAAAACAATTTCAGAAATTTGATAGGATTTTCTGTGCAGGCTCCTTTTGATATTACTAAACAAATGTTTATATTTATTTAAAGAAACCACCCACAATTTGGGACGATTTCGATGACAGACTGAACAAACGCTCTTCATGCTTCAGCTGCTGCCTCGATTTTCTTCGAATCGTGTCCTTCGATGATAGGAATCCTTCAAACCCCTGAAAAATAAATAAATAAAATAAAATAAGAGGAATTTACTGATGGTTAAATTTTTGCTTCTCACACATTGGGTGATCACTCGGTGAAAATAATTCCCCCCCCCCAAAGAAACTCCGACAATTGAAAAAAAAGAAGGGGGGGGTGAAAACGAAGTCAAACAATTTTTTGGACCGCAACTCAACCCATACATTCTTTTCCGATGAGCAAAAAAAAAAAACGAAGAAAAAAAAACCCTCCTCTGGCTTATTATTAATATCGACACCCTCTCGTACATCTTATCCTGCCAATGCATTTGCCTGATAATGTTCAGTTGAATAATTTTTTTAATCGATAATCACACACCTTCAAAACGTTCCCCAATTGACTGGATTCTGACGTCAAATATTCGTACTCCTCATCGGCCACCTGTATTCATTCTCAAATAAAAAAACTTCACTTCAAGATTTATTGCAAAAGGCTCATTTCCCAAGAAATGGGGGGCGGGGGGCCCAATCACTTGTCATGGATCATATTCTTTCAGTGAGTGTTTTCAATTGATCATTTCAAACAGTTCAAAATCATCATCATCATGAAAATTTTATATGTCACTGGGAATTGTAAGTTGAATCGTATTTTTTTGGTGGGTCCTACAAATGTAATCATTGCAGAGGATTAATGACTAATCCAGTTTTCAAAACTGGTGGCTGAGATGCTCGCCTTAGTCTCGGCTTCCTCCACTTCCGTTTCCAACTGGTCCCTCAAAACTTTCATTTGCTCCAGAATCTCCATCGCACAAAGCCAAAAACGAAACCGAAAACGAAAACGAACGAATCGATGAGGGCACGGCTGCGTTGGCGGAGAAAAGGAAAAATAAACAAATAATTAAGAAAATCACGTGACAATAATCGACCCCGATTTGATCAATTCGGGGGTAATGCAATCCCATGCATAGTCTTCATGCTGGACACCCCCCTTCAATGAATAGCTGAACTGGTGCGACACCATCCCCAGCTTCCTTTCTCGGGCGTGCCAACCTCGACTGAAAGAAAAACACGTATCGTCGGAACGAAAAAGAAAAAAAAAAGGAGTTCGGAGGCAAGAGAGTATTTCTCAAGATGGCTAGCGAAACTGCGGTAATCACTCTGGAGCAATGCGCGGAGCACACCTCGAGGGATTCTTGCTGGCTAGCGATCGATGGGAAGGTTTACGACGTGACGGAGTTTTTGGACGACCACCCAGGGGGTGACGATATCATCGTCGAGCACGCTGGTGAGTCGAGAAAATCTTTTTGGTTGTCTAAGCTATGCACTGGGGTAGTGATTCGGGCTGTTGTGGAAATAAAAAAATCAAAATTCCTCCACCCTTCATAGAATTTTTTCACCGATTAAGAAAAAAAGAGAAAAAGAAAAAGAAACACACACAACCGAAAATTGAAAAGCTGAAACACTCTTTCCAGGTTTCGCATAAAGACCCATAAAAAATAAAAGTAAAAAATAATGGGGATTGACGTGCGCATTAGGGTCAAAGGAATCCATATAAGAAATCGATCGCTGAAATTGTGCCAAGGAAAAAATAGAAATAAAAAAATCAGAGTGCAGAGAGGAAATTCTGCAGGTTTGAATTAATTTTTGAGCCAAAAAAAGAAGGCAAAAGCCCTGATCCCATCCTATTGTTAGATGATGTTCACCACCGACTTCTGTTGATCTGATTTTGATAATTTTCAAGTCCCGGTAGAATGTATAATGGATTATTCTGCTGTTTGTCTGTGGAGCTGATCCTTGCAGAGTTTTCGATTGTCTATTTTTTTTCTTGTGAATGGCCTAGCGCTCGTTTCACGACCTCACTGGCGGAGTGTGTGGTTTCGCTAGGAAAGGATGCAACAGAACCGTTTGAAGAAATCGGACACAGCAAAGCTGCAAGGGATATGCTCGATCAATATGAAATCGGCACGTTCAAGGTGTTTCAATGTTTAAAATAGAATATAAATATGTTTTTGTATCTTTCCTCCCCCCCCCCCAAAAAAAAAAAAAAAGAAAGAAGAAAAAATGAATGTTGTTTTTTCCCCCCACAATATTTTTTTCGTTTTCAACCTCGATATTTTCGTATCGAAAACAACAAAGAGTTAGATACCGTACGAGTCACTAAATTATGGTTTTTGTGAATCCATTAATTGCTGCTGCGTCCGTGGAGTATTTTTCCCGTCAAAGATTCTGTCCATTTCTTTACTTCTTTTATTCATTTTTTTTCTTTTCAAATCGTTCGTTAGGATACTGGTCCTCCAAAAGCAAAGGCCGTCAAGAATCGAGGAGCGACCATCCCTGCCTCTCAAGCCACCGGCTTAGCGAAACTTTTCCAAGTGTTGCTTCCAGTCATCCTACTTGCACTCGCCTTCGGACTCAAGATCATGAGCGACAAAACCAAAAAGGAACAAGGAGAAGAGTCAGAGTTATGATAATTTTTTCGATATTATTATTACAGGGAAAAAAAAAGGGCGCAAAAAAAAGTCAACGCTTGCAGACTTATGATAATATTCAATATTACAGGAAAAAAACGGGCCCAAAAAAAAAAGAAAAGTCGGCATTTGCTTTTTTTCTTGGAGGAAAAGAAAGAAATCCATGGCGAAAAAAAAAAGGGGTGGGTGGGGGAGGGGAGGAGGATAAACCATGCACTTTCCAAAAAAGAAAAAATGTCACGTTTTTTTTCTGTGTGAATCATATTTGCGTTTTTTTTTCTGTTGTTTTCCTTTTCAAAGGTGAAAAGAAATATGGATCGAGCAGCAGGGAGGATTTGGAGCTTCATTAGGGACCATACCATCTTTTTTTTTTAATTATTGGACTCTTTTATTCTCAACTCTTGGCATGCTGCGAGGAAAGCGACAAAAACATTTGATTGATATGTTTTGTGCACACACACCCTGGCCGATCGACTCGAAAAAAAAAATGGGGATGATGGGAAAAGGGGATTTCTGGAGATAGGGGGGGGGGTTGTAAATCTGTTTGCTCCGTCAATTTTTCTCTGTCCTGGCTGCATTCAGTCCACCAAGCCCTGTCTACAAATTGCCAAAGTGAACTCTGAACAGTTAAATGCTGTTTCGGTTGGGAAGCTTTTTTCCTGTAAATTGGAGTGGGGAATATTATAGTGTGTGACACCATTATTTGCGTGGAGGAACAGAGGCGGGGTGGCTTATTTCTGGCCGAGGTTTCGGGACGTCGATCGTAACAGCGATGACGTTTTTGACGGACGACCCTCTCGACGAGGCCAAAAAAATCGCCAGGGAGGCGTTTCTTGTGTTCGAACATCGGGAAGGCTCCAAGATGGTGGATGAGCGGTGCGTTGCCGACTGCTTTCGTTGGTGTTCCCCCCCCCCTCGAGGCCAGTCGTTGAACCCACGACTTGCAACGATCAATTGCACCCCCACCTTAAAGATCAACTTCAATCAATCCCTTTGTCCACTGCTGCATATTTCTCAGAAGAACTGAAGCAATGCCCACATTTCTGAATTTTTCAAAGACTTGAATGTGTCCATCTGGGTTGATGTTTGAAGGGAAATACCCACTGTGATTCGATCGATGGGCATCAATCCCAACGCCTCCCACCTCCAATCGTTCTCAGAAAAGGTAAAGATAAATGTCTGCATTCGCACAGATCCACATGAAACCCTTACATCAACCACAATTCTTCTTCTGATTTTGCTTCTGGAAGGAAGGGGGGGGAGCAGAATGTTCTCAGTGTTGTGCCATGGTCCAAAGGGGGTTTATGCAATGAAAAAAATTGAAAAAAAATCAATGAAGTTGAAAATGTTTTATGTGTTCAGTAGTTGAGTGCTGGGATTGGAGAAGACACACAGTTCATCACTCTGGAGAATTTTGAGAAGGTCTGACCGCCAAAGGAAAAACTTTCTTACATGTCGTGATGGAGATCGATGTTCCACTAATATCACCACCTCGTTTTCGACTTTTTGAAACGTTTTTTCAGCCCCGCACCTGGGCCATCATCATACATGCATCATCAAAAATTCGCTTTCCAGTTCCCACCACAAACTTTGGGTAGCCAAGAATCGTTAATTGCAGAACAGCAGAAGGAGACATCACCACCCTGATTCATGTAAACATTTGGGGGATTTGGAACTTTTTCCACATGGGAAGAAGCACTGAATGCGTTCTGTTGTCAAATCCACTCATTCTTTTCTCCCTTCACTCAGGTCATGGCAAGAGTTCTGGTCGAGGAGAAGGAGCAATTGATGCGAGACGATTTCCATCGCATCTTGTCGGCCTTCAGGGCGATCGATGCAGATGGGGTGGGATATATAGATGCCGAGACGATGAAGACTTTGATGGCCACTCAGGGGGAGCCCATGAACGAAGAGGAAATCAACGTGATGATGTCGAGCTGCTGCGACGAGGACGGAAAGATTTACTACGAGGATTACGCCTACTTGCTGGCGGCGGATGGGCGGAATATCTAAAGGAAACCAGCTTGATGTCTTTTTTTTTAGCCAGCCAGGGGGGAAGGGAGGGTGTGGGCCCGTAAATGTTGATTTTGAGACTCCTTCTGTTTCTCGTGTCAAGAAAGCATCGAAAAAGCAAACCAGTCGTCTTCTCTGAAACAAACAACACATAACCGAAACATATCCCTCAGCCGCCATGCGGCAATTTGATACGACGGTCACAAGCATCCAAGGCAAGCTGGCTTGAAATGACGTTCTCTGGCTTCCCTTGTTCGAAAGCCCCCCCCCCCCCCCCCTCCTCTCTCTCCAATCCTGTCTCAGAGCCCCCACCGCCGTCCAGCCTCTCTCCGTTGCTGCTCAAAATAGCATCACAGGGTTTGATGCCGCGTTTCATCGCCGCCGCTGGCATCTGCATGTCGATGATAATGTCGATCTCTGCCTTGCCGTGGGCATTGAGCGAATATCGTCTATGCAAAAGAGCATCGTTGCCGGGCATCTGGGAAAACGCCTCCGGCGTGACGTATAGTCACGAAACTGGGACGATATGGGTGGTTTCACGCTCCCCATTAAAGCTGGTGGAGTACGATTTGGACGGAAATCTGATGCAGGAATTCGATCTACCAGGGATGAGGGATCCCGAAGGTGAACTATGTTGAAAAATCGTCGTTTTTCAACGAGACAATATTAAAAGAAGAGGAAAAAGAGCCGTGGTGGGGGGTTGACAAAGCATCGAAGGGAATCTGAGGAGTTTGCTGTGATGTTAAGGGGTTGCATGGATGTGGGGGGGGCTCTTTGCCGTTGCGGAGGAGGCATCCCACATTCAGCTCATGAACATGAAGCAGGGATACATGGAAGAAACCGTGAGTTGGATCTAGGATGTATATGCTTGTCAATATACTTTTTGATACTGTACATGTTTTTTTTTGGGCAAAGATTTGCGAGTGCAACCCTTCTCTCAGAGATTTGTTTTTGCGTTGTTTAAAAAACAAAACTGCTGAAGAAGAACAAGGTCGTTGAATTTGCATGCAGGGCCGGATTTGGGTGGAATTGCCTGGACTGGAACCAAACCTCGGTTTGGAGGGACTTGCGTTTGACCTAAAGTATGGTAGAATGCCCCCCCCCCAAAAAAAAGCAAAAAAAATAATATAAAATAACTACAGATACTCCCCCATCATCTCCACCTCCACCCTCTCCCTTTTTTTTTCCACCAATTCAAGGAAACTGCAAATGTGAGCAAATGCAAGGAACAGTGATATGTAATTTTTTGATTAATCAAGCAGGCTGTGGTATTATTTGTGGTAAATTTGGTTAATTGCCAAATTGATTATTCTCATTAATATTAATGATAAATTGATTTGGTGGATTGATCCTGCAGGCATCGATGCTTTTACGTTGTGGAGGAAAAAAATGGCAAAAATGTGTTGCAGGTGTCGCTGAGTGGAAGAAACAAGGTAAATTTTGCACACATCTTTTTCGTTTAGTAAGATTGGTGGGTTGAGTATTAGTCATGCACTCTTCAAACAAACAGGGCCATTACATGAAAGATTTATATGTGTTGAAGTAAAAAAGACGAACAAAGTTTGGAGAAGGAAAAAAAAATTGAATTGGTGTGTGTGTGTGGATGACAGGTTCTTTTTAAATCGCATCATCTGAATATAGGAGACATGGCTGGAATATATTATTCAAACGATAATGAGTCTCTTTTTATTCTTTCACAGGTGAGTTGTTTTTTTCTGATTGGCATTTCTGTTGAGCTTGTTGCTAGAGAAAAAAAAATGAAAAAATGAAGCACGAACAAGAAAAGTAATTGAAAAAAGAAAAAGAAAAATTGAAGGAATGTTCTTGATGCTTAGGAAGCTGCCTTTTTTTCACAAACACAATCAAAATAAAGAATATAATATAATCATAATTAATAGTATGTTGTATTAATATCAACTTGAACTGACATTGAGGAACCCTCCCAGATTATAATAAATGAGCGCAACAGGGGCGTGTGCATACATAATAATTCATTTGTTGAAAAGAAAACGAAAGTGATCAAATATGGCTGGTGGGGTTTTCAAATCAGGAAAGCAAGACGGTGTCGAAAGTGGATTTGGAGGGTGAATTGCTGGAGAGCATAGGAATCGCAGGGGTGCAACCCGAGGTGCAAATCCTGAAAGTTTTTCTCAAGCTTCTGTCAAAAGAAAAAAAAGAAAATGAAAAACAAATTCGAAGTCTTTTGATATTCGGATATCACCAGGCCTTCTTTTATTTCGGCAGGAAATTTCAAAAAGAAAAAAATCTGTGGTGGGAGTCAGTTCATCTTGTACCAACAGGAATGCTCTTTTTTCCTTCTCAAAAATCGTATACCAAAGAGGGGGACTCGGCGGTTCTTTATCAGATGTATTATTGCACAGAGGGTGAAATCCTTTTTTGCTGAAATTTTCAGTGTATGTGTGTCTTTTCACACAGGGATTGACATTTTCCCCGGATGGCGAACGCATGATAATCGTTTCGGAGCCGAATGAGCTTTATGTTTACTCAGCCGGTCCTTGCTGAAGAAAAAACTGCATGTCAGAAAACTGTAAAAAAATAAATAAGGAGAGCACAGGTGCATTTCATGTATCTCCAAACAAAGAAACTGCAACCTCCAACACTGCTGTCCTTGTTTTTGGACTACAATAAGTGATTTGGGCCGGAGTAGCAGTTCAAAATGTTTCACCCAAGAATCGCATGATAAGAGAAATGTGGGAAATCAAATGGGATGTGTTTATTTGTGTGGGGATTAATTCTTTCTTTTTTTTCAGTGTTTTTTTTTGGGGGGGAGGGATGTCTCGATAGGGAACTCTGATGATACATGTCTAATAAAGAAATTAAAAGAAGCGCACAGAGTGTCAGGACATCACAATTTCTCAGTGGATTTTGATGCGTGTGTTTTTTAATGGGATGAGACAGAGCCTCCTCTTCTTTGAGATGTATTCAATGGCAAGAAAATAAACTGTAATGAGTTTTTGATGGAGGGAAAATCAGGTTGGCCTTGTTGGGACATATCATTTCAAAGAGAGCATCCGATAAAACGGTCCTTGTTATCTTTCCATGTTTCAATATAGAATAAGTTTTTCGAAATGACGTGAAAACGAATCACATTGAGGGGTTCTGACTTTTGATCCGTCTGTTTTTGCACTTCGTTGAAGTCCCCCCCTCCATCTTTTCCTTTCTCCTTTCATTTCCAATTTTTTTTCAAAATCAGCCTTTCATATTTTCTTTTTTCCACATGACAGACAATATCTCGGTTTCCAGCTCGATTTCGTATCGTATTTTCTTTTCCTTTTAACTTGTCTGTGGGGCTGAGGGCAATCGGGAAAAAGAAAAAAAAAACCCTTATCATCGACAGAAATATTTTTTCTTCCTTTTTTTTCATGCTTTCGACCCTTGCTCCATTTCTTTCCACATCAAAAAATTATCTTCCACGGATTCCAGCAGTGGGGTGCATTGAGTGAATATCGATGCGAAACTTCGGAACAAGGGCAAAGCCACGATGTCGAAAAATCCGACTTGAGATTTCGTGATCCCTGGTTTCAGCCGATCCATCAATGGTGATATTTTCATTCCGTTCATTCGTTCCTGATCACCCTGATTAGAGAAAGGGGGGAAAACCACAAATGATTCAAAAAATGCCCAAAAAAGGAAAAAAGGGAAGGAAAAACACAAATACCTAAAAAATGCCCAAAGAAGGAAAAAAGAGAAGGAAAAACACAAATTACTAAAAAAATTCCAAAGGAGGAAAATGAGGAAAGAAAATTAGCATTGAAGGCAGTCATGGAGAGCTCAGTTTTCTTCCTGTTATTGTGGTGAGTTCATTTAAGAGCTACTGGAAGCCCATGATGTTCAGTGTTAATCCAACAGCGGCGCCGATCCATCCACAGAAAAAATAAACCGCAATAAAAAGAAAAATTGAGAAAGCGTTTGAATGAGACGCATCTTCTCCTCTTTGTTCGAAAAACAGGGGTGCTATTTATTCACCGATGAATGCCCTACCTGTCTGAAAAACTCTTCCTCCAGGAGAGCCACCCATTTCTTATGCACAACTCGACTGCAGGCCAAATGCCCAACATCCGAGCATTTCAAAGCGATCTGAAGCCAAAAAAAACACAAAACAAGAAAGGGGATCGGTTAAAATTCCAGCAAGAGCGGCTCCTTTTTTTTATTTTTCCAAAGGTAAGCCCCCGATAATGAAAAATTTTGTTCTTATGTTTTTTAAATCTTTCATCATCAAGGACTTTCTTAGGTGGACCCCCCCCCCAAAAAAAAAAAAAAAAAAGAAAAGGAAAGAACACTTTGCAATTTTCTTTGTCGGAAAAACATGGAGAAGATGTTGGGGCAAAAAGAAAACAGCGCCATTGAGCATAAAAAAAAGTCACAACAAAAGTGCAGCTAAACATTAAATAAAATATGCACACATTACCTGCAGAACTAAGGACAGCTGATTCTCATCCATTTTCATATCTTCTGGAGTCAACTCCCCAACAGGGGTCGTGGTAGTCAGAATTTTTAGCTTTGCCTAAAAAACATCAGTGAAAGATTACAAAGAGAAGAGAAGAGAAGAAAAAAAAATACTCCCTCTTAGAAGAATGTTTTTAAACACTTTTAGTTCTTTATGTATATGAATATTGATTCTTTCTGCCAAAAACAAAAAAAGAAACTCAAAGAATTCATATTCACACTCTTTCATTTATAGGTACACCCAAGAAAGAAAAAACAAAAAAATTTGGATTGAATCCAAATTGATGATCCCACTTGATTTTCCAGAACGAATTCTTCTTATTATTACTGCTAGTTTTAATTCAAAAAAAAAACAAATATAGTAACAGAATTTTGGAAATAAGAATCTAGTTTCGTAATTTGAAGTAACTGTAGTTTTTTCCCCAAAAAATTCAAAAAAACACCGTTTCGAAATCGGAAACATGAAGAATGCAATTCTTGTTTGAGTAAAAAAAACAAAAGTCTACGAAGCAGTTCGACGCACACACACACACACCTGGAACTGTGACAAGATACTGAAGTGTTGTTTCATGTCGGTGGCTAAAACCATATCAATGCACAATTGGCGGAATCGGCTGATGTCGCTGGGGCTCAATTTCCCCATGAAGAAGCACTCCGGATGCCGAAACACTTGAAAAGCCCCAGCCAAATGGTGGTTCTCCAGGGGCGATCGATCGTTGTAACGAAGGGCCAAAACATCGGCAGATTTGACCAGGTAATCGTTGTTCAAGCCACCATGTTCGAAGTCGTGGAGAATCTACGGAAACAGAAAATGCAAAAAAATCAGGTGCTAAGTTCTTTCGGGGTTTTGCTTTTTTTTCTGAAAACCAAATTCTGATGCCTTGATGCTTGTTTTTTTTCATGATATTTTTTTTGTCAAAACCAAATTTTGATGCATTGCTTGTTTTCATGGGTTTTCCCCTCCAAACTTACCGCAGCCATGTAGGCCGCCAATTGACAGAGTCTGTCGGCGTATTTCGGAAAAATGCCTCCTTTCACCATGACCATATGCAAGCTCTGGAGGACATCACATGCGTGCAATCTGTTGTGATATGGATTCTCGGGATACCCCTCCTCGATTCTTCGTAGAAACCTCGACAGTTTAACTTCATCCAGTTCTTTTAATAACCAAACACACAGACACACACAGTCTCACTCTTTTTCTTTTTCTTTTTCTTACTCTTTTTCTTCTTTCTATGTGAAATAAAAAGTAGGATATTGATATTGCGATATTGCAATATATCGATATATATATATTATATTATATTATACATATTATTGTGATATTGCGAGTAGGATGGCTGGGGTGAGAAATTTTTTTGTGCTTTTCTTTAATGTGTGTGTGTGCGTGTTTTTTTTTGGGAGGGGAGGAGGGTTTACTTGTGAGGTTAACCCCCTCTTGAAATAAAAAAGGTGATTTCTTTTCCTTACGAAAGTGTGATATTAGGCCGGATTTCTTCAGTGTCCAAAATGCAAGGGTGGAACAAGGGCAGCCTTGAGTGGCCTCCGTCAATTCGAAAGCATCCCAAGTCCAGTGCTCAGTTTTCATCAATATCTGCTCAAATCGAAAACAAGCAGCACCCGGAAACTCCCAATCAGATTCACTCAGAAAAAAGAAAAGAGAAAAAAAAGCACTACACAATATGGCTGAAGAAGACGTCAAAATATCCCTCGTGAAAAACACACAGCAAATATGTATCTTTGTAATCAGAGGAAAAGAAAGCAAGGGAGAATCAGAAAGGATTGAAAGGGAAATCATTTGTCAGACTCCAAGCCCCCACCTGTTCCACTGCAGGCACGATTGTGCTCGGAACGAACTGATCCCGCATCAAACCCCGCTGGATCATCTTTTTAGAAAACATCGATTTCTCTTTGTTCGTGGCGTTCTTGTTGACAGGACCCTTAGTGAGGCAATCCATCGTATTCGTTTTCTCACCCCCACCGAGCAGTTGCAGCAAATTCAGTCCGACATCACGCTCATAAGACACTGTTCCACAAACATGCACAGTTTTTAAAACTGTTTTTCGCTTTTTTTTACGAGTGAGAAAAAGGAGTTCGTCTGCCACTTGCAAGACAGCATTATTATATCGGGCCTCCCCTCCCCCCCCCCCCAAAGGAAACTTCCAAGTGTGGTGGTTCAGAATATATAAGGGGAGGAAAGGAGGCGGTTGAATTTATATAATATAATGTCAAATCTGCTTCAACTGAAGGAGCATCCCAACTTTTTTTTGCTTTTTGCTCAAGCGAGAATGAGTCAACATTTCACGAAAATGAATCTCAATCCGAAAAAGATCTACAGATGTGTTTTTTCCTAAAACGATATTAGTTCACCCCCAAAAAAAAGTGTTATATTTCTTCCCCCCATTTCCATGAACATGTGTTCCACTCACCTTCGGCCAGCAGCTGCTCCTTCAATTGAGTCGGCTCCCGGAGGTTCTCGCAAGTTAAAAGAATGGTTTTCAAATTGGCCATTTCCTGGACGGGCGGCACTTCTCCCTCCATCAATCTGTCCAAGAATTTGATCGTGATGTCGAGGGGGGAGGCCTGATCGAAGGATTTCACCCCCTCGTATTTCGCCTCGAGTTCCTTTTCCAGCCGGAAATTTTTTGACTGGAGAATGTTGCGCTGCTCTTTGAGGGCTTCTTCAGCCTGCAGCGAAAACGATAAACCTGCACTGCTTGTGAAACCTGTTGACCAAGCGATGTCCGAAAACTCGATCGTATCGTTTGAGTATGATCATCCTCATGACATACTTTTGAAAAAAAAAAAAAAGATCTTGAGAAATGAATCAACTTTCGAAAGAAAAACACAAACAGGTCCTACGTTGGAAAGGAGAAAATCGAGGAAAGATGAGAGGTTCCATATCGGAAGCCCCCCCCCCCCCCCCTCTTCCAAAAACAAGATCCAAATAAAAAAACTAAATAGAAAGATGCACATTCTTGGTAAGACTGGGTTTTTTGTTTCTTTTTTAAATAATTTGCAGCAGCAGTCCCTGTCTCGATCATCATGTTTCACACCGTCGAGGCCTCACCTCTTTCGTTTGAGTGATGTTTTGCTTGCTGACTAAAACCGCCGGTCGATTTGTTACAGGATCCGTTGTCGGCCACATCTCCAGTTCGCACCATTTTTGCTTGGTCGGGTTCTTCCGCGAAAATCGACGATATTGACTCCTAAAAGAACCATACAATCACAGTTTTTTTTACTGTTCACTAATTTTTTTTAAAATTTTCATTTTAGGAGGGGGGTGTTTGTCTGGGGGCATTATTTTCTTCCCCGAACTAAGGCAATGCTATGAAATCAGTCGTTACCTGTGGGCTCTTTTCTCATTGAATATGATGTGCAATGCTGAGTCATAATCTTGATTGCAACTGGATCCGTCCGCATACAGCCCCTCCTCAAACAAACCGCGTAGAGTTATATCCTGAACATCTGAACAAGCCGAAAAGGAAAGAATAAAACGATCTTATCTCAGATCTAGTACTGGATGTGATAGGAAGTGTGGTAAGGGGATTCTCCCCCACAAAAAAAAACAATAATAATAAAAAATGCAGCTTTGGAAACAGATTCAAGAATTAATATGACGATCTATATATTTAACCAAAGTTTTGCATCATCAAATAAGCCAATTTCATTTTTTAAAAAGATGTTTGTAAGATAACAAATTGTAGAAGATTCTATTATTTGCAATAGATTTAATAATAATGAGCACAACGTGTGGGACTGCCTCTCAAATGTGCAACTCGAAGTCAATGTTGCAAGTTTCTGCTGAGATTTGCACTCACCCCCATAGTAGGCATGGGCTGCCGGATTTGCCAGCAGGAGGTTGCCTTGCTGATCGAACAGAAAGCTGTTGATGGGGTTGTATTGGTGCATGACCATCAGCCGGGAGGTGTTGGCTTCCACCAGATTCCATTGATCGATCTGTAGCTCCACTTGAACCAGCGTCACTCTCACTTGTTTTCCGCATCTTTCAATGTCGAACGGCTGCATTGACACGCAAAAAAAAAATCTCCATTGAAAAAAACGGCAGCATGGGGTGATATGTTCAAGACGTAATCAAGAAAGACACAGCGGAAAACCTTCCAGAGATGTACAGGCGTTTTCGAACTTTCGAAATCGAAATCGAGGTCTAAGTGAAGCGGTCGTGATGGCTGTAGCACAACACGCAGCATATATTTCTTTTGGACAGTATATTTGATTTTTCCAAGTTTTGCGTGTGTGTTTTTCTTAATTTCCCGGAGAGGTGCACCTTGTATGTGATCAGATGCGAAACTTGAGACATGTGGGGGGGCGATCCTAGCCATCCAGGCAACATCCCAACATTTCCAGTCACAGTGCATTGCTGGGCCACACCCTCTGTCTGGTTGGGCAAAAAATACACACATGATTTCATCTTGCATATAAAACCTCTTTTCTTTTCAAATGGACAGGGGACTGGGTGCTCACTTCCACTTTTTGGGATATTTTCTCGTTCAATTCGTTGACAGCCTCGGTCCATCCGTCCCCGGGTTTCCCACCGAAAGCAGCAGGGTCCAAAAACTCAGTAGCTGGCCTGAAGCATGGATAGAGTTTCGATCAATCCATCACCCAGGGAGGCACCCACCCTGAACGTTTCGAATTTCGTGCGAGATAGAGACGAAAAGTGTCGTTTACCCTATTGACGTTCCCCCCTCACCTTGCGAAAAACGTCAGCGCAGCGTTGTTTGCCCAGATGTTTCTCCTATCTCGACAGCTACACACGTGGACAACAGGTCCAGTTAATGGCTCCGCGACATTTCCCACCAAACACGCATAAAACGCAGCGCATCGGCCGGTGCTCTCCTATTTTGTTTGACGACCCGAGTGGCCTCGAACGTCACACAAGATTCGAACCCCCAAGTGACAACCGCGCACCTGTAAAGCCAAGCCGGAGAACCGACATCGTCAAGGACGCTCAGTCGCTGGTTCCATTCGATGTTCACGAGTTCTTTGACGCTGTTCGACCGCTGGGGCCCCGCTCCGATTTCTGTAAGCGAAAACACTGTCATATCTGTGCTTGGTGGGGCGCACTCTCAAAACATTCCACCAAAATTAGTCATCTCGCGTTGGCCTGTGCGAACAGGGAGAGTACGATCAGCGCAGGGGTTTGCTTGCATTCGGACACGTGGCGCTTGTTTTTGAGTGTTTTGTGGCAATCCTTCTATTTTGGGTTTGTGACACTTCGATCAAGTGGGAAGGAAACTTCCTCAGCCGTACTGGGTTTGGGTGCAGGAAAGCGGACCATCGACGTTTGTTTCCCCGCAGGAAGAGTGGCCACTTTCGCCCTAAAAAAAAGACGGGCTCAACCCTGGGCTTTCTTTAACATTTTTCGTTGCGGCCGATGGTTAAAGCGCGTGATTGACCAAGACGACCATTCGTGAACTGTGGGCGCTCCCTGCCGACTCTCTCAAGCAATGCCAGAATCCCGAGGCTGGGGTTGGCCTGCTGTTCGTAAATGACCCCATCAGGTCCACGAAATCGACATGGTTCACGTGGCTTGACGGCGTGAGGGACATGGACAACACAAACGGATGCACTTTGCTCGATAAATTCCCCCACACTTCTCTGTAAGACAGGTAATATTACAGCTTCTATATCCGGTGACCTGTTGCCATTCTCTCCCCCACTTGGCCTTCTTCCCTCTACAATTTCAACAAGTTTCCATCCTGCGGTCGGCGTCACACAACCCTCATCTCACAGGCCACCAGCAAGCCTGGGGCGATGACCCATGTCAAGGGCTTCCTTTTTTTAATATAGTAAATCGCTGGTCATACGTAAGACTGTCACGTGGTAACTGGCAATGGCCCTTGAACCAGTTTGGCAAGGCAGGTCAATAATTCATATATAGTACATCTCCTCTTTGGCCAGAGGACCACTAAGTCGAGCTCCACCGAGCGGAGTATTGAGATGCCGATTCATCCGAGCCACCCAGAGCTCCCCGACCGTTTTCAAAATACCTCCCTTGATGACTCACACCTGTGCATTCCATGTGCTTATGGTTGCTGTGAGTTTGCCCACCTGGAAAGGTCCACATCAGCCCCTCATTCCCCCAATCACAACAAGTTGCAACTTCGAATTTCAAACTGCACTCACTCTTCAGAGCATCCGAGAGAGTCCCTTGCACCCCACCTGATCCTGTCGGGTCGAAGCCACCAGACGTCGAATCGTCAAACCTCCGCGGCCGCGATAGGAGCAGAAACCGTGTCAAATTCTCTATTTCATCAGTGGTTGCCTTTCGACAATGCAATATGTTGCCACTGTCGTCTGTCTTTAGGATCTTCACCAACACATACTTGTCCCTCTGACCCTATTTGACGAGGAGACATTCTTAGCGAGGTCTCTCATAGGCAGCAACTCCAGCGGTACTTTTTCCAGCATTAGCTCGGTGGCACTCGAATTACCTCCTGCTGCGGTGGGTCTTTTCTCTTTCGAGCTCTATCCTTTCTACCCTCCTCCTTCTTTGCTGAGGAACCCTGGTGACCTGCACACACATTCACACAGAACGACTCTCACCCAACCTGGCATTGAATCCAGGTTTCCAGATACCTGGTTGGAATCGTAGCTGCCCACTCATATGCCTGTGCAATGATTCGTACGAACACACAATGCTAGGCTTTCAATCACACCTCTTATGCGTGCGCTCCGTCGGATTCGTGATGTGGCCGACAACCCTGGAGCATTCGACATGCAATCACGGGAATTCGAACCGCTCATTGTTCCTTCCACCCTCAAAGCCCCCGAATTGTCGATGGCAGAGTGACCCGCCATTTCGCAATCCTCCCCCTTGGCACCAGAACCACTGTCCGGTTTCTGGCTACCATGCCGTGTGGCAGTTGCCACTGAGCTTCTCGTTTGCATTGAAATCTGAAGAAACATGCACGGTGAACTTCTGAGCAGATGCATAATTACTGGTGTCGCTCAGAGAGAGTGGACACTCAACCACAACTTTGACCAATCCTTCCGGAGTGTAGTTCAGCATCCAGCCATCCAGAAAAAGACTAACTACAAAATTTCTTGGCATCCATCGAACTGTGAGGCATCACAGTGTTTCGAATCAGGGATGTTCACAACATGTTTCTGGTATCAACTGAAAGCAACTGAAAGCAGAGAGTGATTTTCTGCGACGCGAGCAAACGAATCTCATCAGTCAAGTGCTATTATCCCTCGGTAGCCACCACTCGAAACCAAACCCAACGCCTGTTTGGACACCGGATATCCGTGATGACGTTGACGACAATAACAAAAGCGCATCAAATGGCTTGCACACCCCATAGAACGCTTTTCTCCTTCGCGACAGTGCATAAATCAAGCCGTGCAGCGTCTAGGGTTCCCGCACAGCCACTCTTCGGAGAGTTATATGGTGTTGCCAATGGGAGCCCACAAAGCAAAGGTTCCCGTCAGCCCACCTTCTCCATCAGGGTGCCCACACGGGGACTACGAGGCACTCAAACCAAGGCGAAGGGTTTTGAAAGACGCGTGATCTATCGCTGAAAAAAGGGAACTGCATCAGGAACGGGGGTCTAGACGCTGTCTGACAACATTTTTACGAACCGATAGCAGCATGGATATGCTCATCAAAATCCCCAAGACTCTCGGAGCTCCACGGGGAGGCCTCGCTCACCAGCGAAACTAGATTATACAGAAACGCTTGCCATCCTCGTAGAATAAGGAGAAAAGGGGACGCAGGTTTCCAGACCAGACAGTAACGCACGCGGGAGGACACAACGATCACTAGGCGAGTTCACACCGAGCACCACTCCGTTGGCCTCTAGAATTCCGCCAAGCCGTTTCAATGGTGGACTCAACTATATTCAGCGATCAGTGAAAAAGAAGCAAGGGAGAGACTCACCCACCTGATCCACTCGTGCAACCTTGCAACCAGTGTTGCTTTAGAAACTACGGGCTGCGGGGCTCGTTCCAACCGCCTCTAGAGATCTCAAGTCGCGCGCCGGCCTCCTTTGCATCCGCGGTGCACGGAAAAGGAAAAAGCCTCTCTCACGGGCCACGGTATTGATACGAAAGGAGGGGTGCTTTGGGGGATGCACACAACGACTTCGAGAGTCTCGAGTTGGATACTAACCGCCTCTGAGTTCCAGGCTTTTGATGTTTCGCTGTTGTGTTACGCGTTGCATGCTCAGCGAGATGATCGACGGGATGTTTTTGGATGGGCGGGAAAAAGAAGGGCAGTACACCAAAATAGGGGGTGGCCGAAACCGAAAAATCGCGCACCCCTTCGTTGGAGACTTTCCGTGGTGGGGCCCTTTCTGTGGAACTTTGCCTTTGGCACGCTGGTGATTTGGCCCCTCACCTCATTGTTTTTCAGCACACACAAATTCAGGAAGGTGTAATGTCAATTTCGCCGATACTTAATGCGACGGAAGGCCGTTCAGTGCCCAGACACTGCCAACCAAAGAAGAGCACCAACGCAGCCCTGCTCAAAACAAGCCAGAGAGTTTTCAAACCACGCTGAAGATGGTGGAACGCTATGAATACCTGGAGTCGCTCGGTCAAGGTCACCACGGTCGCGTGTACAAGGCGAAAGATCTCGCAAGCGGGGACGTCGTGGCGATCAAAGTGATAGATCTGAATTTTGCGGATTCAAGGAGAGCGACTTACGAGGTGGACAACCACCAACGACTGGACCACGAGAACGTGATCCACCTCAGGGAAGTGTTCGTTGTCAAGGAGCGATTCGTTCACCTCGTGATGGACTTCGCAACAGTCGGAACGTTGCGAACCTATCTAGAAAGCAACGGACCCGCGTTATCGGAGGCCACGTCTCGTAAGATCTTCGTGCAGTTGATCAACGCTCTCGAGTATTGTCACAAACGTCAGGTGATCTCGAGAGACGTCAAGCTCGGGAACATATTGTTGACGGAGGGCGAGGATCCGATGGTTCCGTTGTTGAAGCTATGTGACTTTGGGTTTTCGAAACACTTGAAGGAGCATTCTTTGCCAAAGTAGGTCGAAAGCCCCAGCCAACCCCACCCTCTCTTCACAACGTCTGTATGTCAGACACGTAACATGACTGATCTTCTGAGCATTTCCACCAGCTTTGCATTGGTGTTACCAAAACAAGCCAACATGAAACCTCATGTCGATGACTGACATAGGAATGGTCCATGAATGAAAACAGCTGCTCTTCGCATCCCTGTTTTCTGTGATTTCCAGGTCGCTGGTCGGAACTATCGATTCCGTCGCCCCCGAGGTGATTTTATCAGGATCTCAGAAAGCATACGACGGCTGCAAGGCTGACATCTGGTCCTGTGGAGTGGTTTTGTATCAGCTGGTAACTGGTCGCAGTCCCTTCAGTGGTGGTTTTCTGGACTCTCAATCCAGAGAACCCCAGGAGTTGATCATGGCCAGGGCGCTTTGCGGAAATTTCACGTATCCGGAGGAAGGTCTACCATCGACAGAGTGCCGAAATCTGATCGACAAATGCTTGAGTGTTGATACGCAGCAGAGAGCATCTATCCCCTTCATCAAATCCCACCCGTGGTTTTGTCACTGCAACGATGCGGCTGATGGCCCCTCATGACAGGGTTTCTCCTTTTCCCTTATTTTTTTGTTATTTTTCATCTCTTTTTGTTATTTTGTTTAACCTCCCCAACTCATGTTGGAAGTGATATGTGTGTGCATTTTTTTCAAGATGAAGGATTGAGCGGTTGGCAGGGATTTCAGTTTGATTGTGAATGTACATTATTTTAGGAAAGGGATTTCTGTTTGATTGTGGTGCTTTGTATTTTTAGAGGTCGATCGCATTCAGATCGAAGAGCATTGTTGATGGTGTAGCAAAGATTGCTAGCAGGGTTTTGTAAATGTTAAGATGGAATTGGAAACTATACCCTGCAAACATACATAAATAAAAACCCATGTCTTATGTCGATCACATGGTTATAATTGGCAGAAAAACACACTAATAGTATCAATGAGTACGAACATCAAAACGAAGCCACCCCCTCCCCCGTGGTGCTGGAAAATCGCAACTGTGAAGTGTGGAAAGAAATCCACATATTTCGGATATGAAGGAAAGACCTAAAAATTCACTTGACAATTCGAAATGTTGGTGCACAAACCGGGAAGTCGTGGCGAAAAATGTCGAAGGATGCTAGGAGCTCATTCGTTTTGGTGGTGTGCATGTCCTTGTGACTGAAAGGGCTGCTGCAATGAACATCCCGCTCACAGCCCCAAGAAAAGACAGACGTTTGTGTGTTTGCAGGAACCAAACAATGTGTATTGTGGAGGATGGCTTTTTCACCAGATGATTATGATTCCCTTACTCATTGATTCGGAAACACCCCACATTATGTGTAATGTTTTATGTACTTGGTTTTTTCAGATGCATGTTGGTTTTCATCTTTGGATTCAATCATCAACGAATGGATCAGAAATATGGAAAATTGTATGTGTGTTGCAAGGTGACCTCAAACAACGTTGGAAAAGATGCCTGCTTTGAGGAGCTTGACAAATGCACACTGGAGACGAGATGGCGCCCGCCAAGCACTACCCAATATTTTACCAGACCAAAACGTCGTTATGGTGCCCTTCAGCTCCTATAAAACGATTTCTCATCAAATCCCAAGCAGAAACATAGTTTCGCTGCCAAAACTTATCCTTCTATTGAATCCACCCCACCCCCCATATTCTATCACTTCACGAACCCCCCACTCCCCCATCCACACTCTCACCCGAAAGCCAACCGCCAAAACAAAAGAAAAAAGGAATCCTGCAGATTCCTTTTTTTTCTTGTTCGTCTTTTCCCCTCCAAAAAACACCCGCAACTCTCCTCCCCCCCCTTTCTCAAACCTGTTTCTTTCATATAACATTTCAATTTTCCTTGCGTGCAGCAAGAAATCCATAACCATTTTTAACCGCAACTTTATAAACAAAACCCCTTGCCCCCGAAAACCATGAAACATCAATTGTAGAAACGTTAAAAAAATAAATTAGCAAAGAGAGAAGCACAAAAAAAAAAGACGAGAGAAAAAAAAAAGAAGGGAAAAGCGAGTTCGATGACTAAAGGCTTCTTATAACATTTTCGAAACATATCCAGCAAAACCCCTCTTTCCACACAGCAGAATGTCGATTAAAAAACAGGAAAAAAAGGAAAAATTAATTCATGTATAACCGACATTTTCATTTCTGCCTTTTCTTCCCCCCCCCCCCAAACTTTTTTTACTTTTTGCAATCCTTCCTGAATCCAACCACTCATATTGGATGATGGAAGTTTCATTTAAAAAAAAGAAAAGGAAAAAAAATAAATTGAAGAAGGTAGCTGGCATCCATCGCTTTTTTTTTCTTTTTCTCTTTTCCGTTCCTTTAACTTCGAACGATTGATTTTTCTTTTTTGCACTTTTCCTCCCTTCTCTTTGCTCGTATAAAATTCTAAAACAATAAAAAAAAATTGTGTGTCAATCTTTTTTTCTCTTTTGACATTCTAAATACACCCCAAATTACGATTTTGAATCCCCCCATCTGGCAACACTCTTCGCCTTTTTTTTTTCAACGTGCATGTGTTTCCAGTTCTGATTTCTTTTTTCTTTTCCTTATGGAAATTTGATTACACCAATAGCATGAGTACACATCTCAACTAATAATTTTTTTTTCCTTTTTCTTTTTTATACTTTTTCTTTGCAGACTCTATGAAACCCCCCACCCCACCCCGCCCAATATTGTTCATTCGAACTGTACATATTTCTGAGAAAGGCCACCCTCTCAACTTCATTTTCACCCTCACCCTCTCTCACTCTTTTTCTCACACTTTCCCCCCTTTGTGTTTTCCCCAGTCAACCTCTCACTTTTTCAACAATAAACCTGCTTTCTCAAAAAATCAGCTCGTCGGCATGTATGTTAGAAAAAACCAATGTGCGAATTTTTCTTTCCGGGGAAAATTTTTGAAGACAAAAAAAACAACAGAAAGTAAGGAAGACATAGAGTGATCCCCGACCCACCCCACCTCAGGGGTTTTTCAGATCACTGTAAACTCCTTTTTTCTGGCCCTTTTTTTTCTATGAAACGATATACACCGATTTTCACCCAGCCTTGAGCAACAATGCATCGGATCTCTGAATTTCGCCTCGTTTATCAAAAAAACAACAGAAAAAAAAACATCCCCCTGGAAAGAAAATAGTTTCTTAAATATATGTTTGTTTGTTTTCGTGAAATTCCCACACCCCCACCCCTTGATCCGACCGAAATGCTCTCTTCGGTTTTGCACAGTGAATATGAGAAAATAAACGCTGACAGAAAAAGTAAAGAAAAAAACCCACACGAAAATGCTCTTGCTAAGGCGGGATGTGAACATGAAACCATCCCCTACCACCTAACGTGAAAGAAATTTACAATCTTCCTAGTTGTTACCCTATTGCTCTCCAAAAAACCCATAAGAAAAAGATGTTTTTAGAAAAAAAAAACAGGACTAGAAAAAAACAAACACTCCTTTTTTAAAATCCCTCGCTCCGAAAAAAGCTATAGCCAACCGAAAGCAACCATTTACCCCAAAATCATCATACCCCCCACCCCCTCATGGTACAATAATGCTTTTTGATAATTTTCTCTTTTTTTTTTGTTAATGTATGTTTTTTTTTTCCCTTTGCTTTTTTGTTGCGTCTTCCTCTCTCTCTTTTTTTTGTCCCCCTCAGTTATATATCAGAAAAGATATGCAATCCAAAAGTGTACTTTTTTTTCTTTCAAAGCATTTCCTTTGTTTTTGATTTCTAAAAAAAGAGTTCTTAGACATTTCCTCCATCTGTTTGCTTTCTTTTGCAAACCCCCCCCCCCCCCCCCCTTTTCCCCCAAACACGCAATCTATTCTTTTCCAATTTTTTGCACACTTTTCTTTTTTACCTCTTTTTTCTTTTCCAATCTTGTCCTTTAGATTTCATAAGCAAAAAAAACTCCACACACACACACACATACCAAAAAAAAGAAAGAAAAAAACCGTCTCGTGGAAAGAAACCCCCCAAAAGTCTAACATGCCAGAATGAACTTTTCTTGCAAAAATGTTGATTTTCAAAAGAAACGTCACACACACACACAAAGGAAAAAGAAGAAATTTCCCTTTTTTGCTTTGATTTCGCATTGTTCGCTATGCATATTTTTTCTGTCTGTCGTTTGTTCACCTCCATTTACCACATTACTCTACTGTGGAAGGCCAAAAAACAAAAAAAAACAAAAACCGACAAAAAAGAAAATAAACCACAGGGTGTTTAAAGTGGTTTGCCCACAGGGACTCTCGATTTTTTTTCTCATCTTTCCAATTCCCCCCCTCCCCCTTGTTTTTTGTTTTTTTCTTGTCAATAATTTTAGCCCCCATGTCAACATACACTCACGATCCAATATTTCGAAGGTTCGGGCGTCCCTGCATTAAAACCCGGTGAGAGTTTGGCTTTTAAATTTTTTGACAAAGATATATTCATACAGACTTCTCGGTAAGGGGTAGGACATCTCATCAATAAACAGCTGTTTCAAGGTGCCATTTGCTGCATGCGCGCCTTACGCCAGCTGGCTGTTTTTTTAACAGTGTACATAGCACCCTCCCTTTCATACGATGGGGGGTTGGTCGCCAAATTTATTAGCCCTGCAACGAGAAAAAAAAAACAAACAAAAACACTCAGGCAAACGGTCAATCAAATAATCATTAACTCAACAAGGTGGAAATCGTAAGAGCTGCATGCCTGCATGAAAACCCAATAATAGAACCCCCCCCCCAAAAAAAATATACATATACATACATATATACATATACATATATTATACATGTAACATTATTGATTTTTTTAATGTATAAAAGCTCTGGAATCACGAAAAAAAAAAAAAACAGCGAAAACGTGGATGGTTGCTTACCGTTTAATCAAAAAATGCCATGTCGATCGGTAGAGCCCTGTCTACCGCCACATGGTGACCTTTAATCACATGCGCACCATGAGCAATAACTCTCTGAAGACACCACCACAACACACCATTAAATTTCAATTTTAATTCTTTTAATCCTCAAACCTTTTTGGCAGGGATGAATTTAGAAGCATTCATTGGTAAAAACATGTTAAATTTAAACGGAAAAATCAAAGAAAAAAAAAACACTGGCAGGGATGCATTCTGTTGGTTGATGGATGATGCCACGTCAGCATGTCTGTCTCACCTCTATTGAGTCGGCCGTCTGGAACGACACGAAACCAAAACCCCTGTGCTTCGCGCTGCAGTTCTTTGCGCGCGGCATGTACACATCCATGACTGGGCCGAACTTGCTGTAATGCTCGTTCAAATCGCTCTTGGTCAGCTCCTTGGGCAATCGACCAACGAACACCCTGGGCGCTTCTCTGTGCCATTTTCTCTGCAACGGCGACGGGGAGGCGCACTGCAGAGGAGCGAGCGAGTCTGCCAGAAAAGCATTGCTCGCATCCGCATACCCAATCGATGGGGGAACGGCGTTCATGCCGCCCATGTTGATGCCGCCCGCATTGAACCCCAATCCAGCCGGCGATTGAGACATCATGTCAAGTCCGAGAGCCTGCAAAGAGTTTCCTCCGCTCAGCCCGCAGTTGCTCGCCGCAGCCATTCGCTGCATCGTTGCGAGCGCGACCAGATCCTTCAGCTGCACAGCCGGCGGCTTCACGTACGAAGTTTCGCGGAGCGCATGCAGGATGTCCTCCTGCGAAAGGCTTCTGGTGGTGGGGAATGCCTCTTGCTGGGACCTGAACGTGACGTCTGACTCTTGGGAGTAAGCCCCCGTGGACATGAGGTCGGAGGAGCTGTCGAACACCATGGAAAGGTCGGTGGTGGAGGCGAACGAATGCGAATGCTTCATGGAGCCGTTCAGCGAAAAATCCAGGCTCGAACTGGTGCGCATCAAAGCCTCCAACTCGTGGAAAGTTCCCAGAGCTGGAAAGTCGGCGCATTCCGGCTGTTGCTGCTGGTGGTACTGCAGTGGAGGCGGCGGGTCGAGCATCGTGGAAACCTGAGGTGGGGGGTAACCCAGGTATGGCTGGGGGGTCTCGACGAATGGGGAACCGGTGTAGGAGCTCCCGCAGGATCCGAACTCTGGCTGAGAAAGTCCGGGCAGGTTGAACCCTGACAAACAAGCTGGTCCTGCGCATCCACACCACACCCCCTAAAAACCACACTCCCCAAAATCCTGGCAGACATGCCTGCCCACACAAGGACATAGGAAAAAAAAGTGACCCCCCCCTTGTCTTTTGCATTCCACAGGAAAACTGGACAAAAATATTGTGAGGTGTTTTGTGAGACAGATGTCCTGACACCCCCCACCCAAAAAGAAAAGAAAAAAAGTTGAACAGAATAGAACTGCTATTTTGTTTTCACCCTTACTCGTCGAAGGGCATCGATCCTGGGTGCCAGAAATGCTTTCCATTAAAGATGTTCCAGCTAGGGTCATCTCGTGGAGAATGGGCAGCTGACTGTTGAACTTCACAGTCTCTTCGGATTTCGGTGGTGGCTGGGGAACTATGGGGTCCTCTTCCACCTTGTCCGAAGCCACTTTTTCGGCCTTCGTGGTGGCCTCCTGCTCCTTCCTCTCTTTCTGCTGTTTCTTTGGAGGAATGGCATAGTCCACGACCACCTCATGGTCGTGGAAACTGAACCAAAAAAAAGACAGAAAGAGATTGAGCGATCGATCAGAGCTGGGGAAATCTAGGTGTTGATGGTCAACACCTAGATGGTGAAATCTGCCCTCTGTCCAAATCTGCCCAACACAATCGAAGACATTGCTACTCCAGTGATTGAAATAGGGGTGAAATCCATGAATTGCATCTGTTTCCGCACCTGTGCTTAACCTCCATGACACGATTAGCGGATTCCTCCTCAGCATAGGTGACAAACCCGATCCCTCTGTAGTACCTCTGAGTTCTGTCTTTCGGCATGTACGCATCCTTGACCTCGCCAAACATTTCGAAATACTCTTTGAACTCATCCTCAGTCACCGTCCGTGGAATTTTGGCAACAAAAATTCGACCCTGCAATGCACACGAAGACCCCTTGAGAACAGGGAGTGTGCAGAGATCCATGATGGGGTTATCCTGAGTACATGGTGATTTACTGGCACTCCACATTCAGAGATGCAACCCACGCACCTTGGTGTCCATCATGGCTGTATCCGTCGACTCAGAACCAGGGGATTGGGGGCTCTCAACAACAGCCCCAGGGTTGGAAAGCCCGTTCGAATTTGGTGACATCCTGAAGCGCACACCCAAATTTCCTCAATAATTAATCCACGGCGTTTCCACGGTAGGCTCCACGCCGGAGAGTCGTGCCAGCCCGTGTTTTAACTGCATTACGAAGCCCTACAGTCAAAACGGCGGCGTTGCGTCCCCCCAGTGTACCAGTGTACCAGTGTACGGTACTGGGTGGCATCCCCATATTACGCCCCAAGCAGTACTTGCTGGCCAGAAATAACTCTGAACCCTCCTCGATCTATCCCGTGGGTGCGCAGTCGCTCGACGAAGCCACACTCACCCGTTCGACCAGTCGCCGGCAGATTCGACGCGGAGATCAGTTTCCTCTTCCGGTACTCAGTGAAAGTGCGCAGTGAAACCCAGCGTTCAAGACCCAACGGAAAGTTGCGGTGTGTGGCGTCCAAGGACACGAGTTCCTGGAAAAAAAAAACGCGAGTGGAGGGGATGGATCTCCGAAAAGTGCTGTCGGGTGGGGTTTCGGCGAGACTTGGGTTGAAAAACATTTTAGCCCTGCGCATATTGACGGGGGTGTGGCAGCGCCCTTCCCAGAGCGTGTGTAGCGACGTTTGGTTCGCGTTGGGGCGGTGCATGAAATTGACTGGAAGGACGTGTCGCGATTACAGTTACGCAAGGTAGCCCTCAACCAGTTGAACAGCGCATCGCCTCTGTCAGACCGCGGCGGCTACCACACTCCCTGCGCCAGTTCGGCACATTCCAATTGGCAGAGCACTCTCCTTTTGATACATTCACGCGCCAGCGGGGTGGGGGGGAGGGATATTTATATATTCCGAAAATCTGTGAATATGAATATCCCAAAGCCAAACACAGAAACTCCGAAAATCGACCTGCTGTTTTCGCTGAGTATTTCAGATCATCAAGACGGGCTTGGCTCGTCACAAAAACAGGAAGACGAAACTGTCAACCTACCCAGATACAAACTTGCGTCGCGATCCAGAAGTATCAGTGGGCAAAGCGCGATCAGGACGCACTCTACTGAGAACAGATCCAAAGCACTGGGCTCCTTCCTCTGAAGTTTCACTTCTGCGTTTTTTAAAGACACAGACTGAAACAACCTCGGGCGGCAGCGTCTTCGCGGAGGACAATGGTCCTAATGCCTTGTGAACTGTCTGCGATCGCGGCCTTGGTGATGGCCAGTGGGAAGAGCTCTTGTAAACTCTGAGGTTTCGCGCCAACAATGAGTAGGATATTCGGAATGACCTTTTCCCAGAATATTCTGCGTTGTGTTGGTTGAAGTTTCCTTGCAGTAAACCCACCAGCCGCCAATCAAAACCGGGGGTGGCTCTTTTGAGTCAAAAATTCAAACTCAGAGGGATTGTGTGAAATATCTGTAGAAAATGAAAGCGCTGATGGGGGCGGTTTCACTCTGATGTGAGGCTCCATTATGTTTTGTGTTTGTTTCTGACAGAACCATGCTGTTTTGGCCACAGATCCATTCTCTTTCTCATTCATTCATGTGCGTGTGTGAGCTGTTTTTGTGGTGGTTTTCGCGTCGAACCACGTTGGGTTGTGGCGGTTGGTCTACTTCACTTTTACAAACCAACTATTGCCCTCACCCGTCAAAATGACGTCTTTTACGCAACACGTTTGTGGATTTTGATGTGACCCTACAATGTCGTATTTAGATATCACGTGATCGGAGTAACGTAAAATGAGGTGAATTGGGGTGCACCACCAGCACCAGCTGCCATGACCACGCCCGCCCACCATCTGAGCAGAAGGAAGAATGGGGAAAATCAGACTGCCAAGTTGACCTTTGTAACCTCATTGAACATTGTGTTTCATAATTACTGCAGTGCGGTTAATCACAAGCAACAATGGCTGTGACCATCTTTGGATCTTCGCTGAGCGCCATGCAGTCCTATCAAATTTAACAACCAAGAGGTATGGATATCACCAGTCCTACTGAATAGTATTTTTTGATTGTGGCCTGGTCAGTGTTAATTCGAATCTCCTTGCTGGCTTGAGCCACCCTTGTAGTTGGGCAATTTATGCTGTGAGTTTTCTCGTTTTGGTTTTAAATGTATCGGGACGTTTCTATTGACATCATTGACAATTACCATTTTGAGAACCCACAAAAGCTGCTCAATGTTTTTGGTTTACCTTTTTTGTGACTCCAGCAAAGGAAAAATGTGCAATCTAAAAACGTATTATGTATGTTAATGTGCCACAATGCCAATAACACCAATAATACCATCTCGCATAGAGTGCATTGGAATGTTTAAAAAAGTGTGTTGCTTTCGTGCGCCCCCCCTTCCCCCCCCCCCTGCTCAACATAAGAAAATCAAGGCCTCTTTCAAAGCACCTGATGATTTTTTACCCAGCTACAGATGGTCGCCTCTCGTAGTTAATTCATTATCTTCACTTCCATACGCATGATCCAGACAGCAAACACTCTTCACAGCCAAATTCAGCCCAAGTCGCCACCGGAAACTGGGATCAGCAAAAAGCCTTGCTTCCACAGCTGAACAACTGTTCTCTCCATTTGTTCTGAAATTCGCCATGTTTTCCTCCAGATCAATCCTCCAACCTGGTGACTTTTCTGAATAATAGGTCAACCTTTGGCTTGAATGGACACATGCGCCCCCCCCCACGTGGCCCCTCCCGGATTTAATCCAGAAATCCATTCCTCAAACCTTCGCTTCATTGAGGGGGGCGTAATTGCCCGATGTCGGCAACGAAGAATGCTTTATCACAATGGGCGGCCGCAATGCGTTTTTGATCGCATCCTGCTGTATTCTCGTCGAATACATCGCCTCCGTTTCCACGATCACCAAGTGTTTGATTTTCGCAAGAGCACCCCTCACTTCCGCGGTGTTGGGTTGAGCGACCGTCTGGTGGCGATGTCGCAAGCCCAAAGTTTTCATCGTATCGACCACCGTGCTGGGAGTCCCGGCGAAACTCCGTTTCATTGTCACGTACAGGCGTTCGATCACCTTTTTCTGCGACATCGTGTCTCGCGGCCGAAATGGTGAATGTTGCGACCAAACCCACAAGGAGCATTTGTGACGCCTCTCCGTACAAGACCTTTTCCATCTGTACGACGTTATGTTACGTTATGTGGTAGACAGTCACCCAGTCAAATCCCGTTCATGCAAATGGGATGCTCGATCTTTGCTCCTCTGGAGGAAGATTTTTCCTGGATGTAAGATATGTATAGATAGCAACTATGTAATTCAACAAAAGTGGAACCCCACAGTCACCAGTGGATACACTTTCACTCAAATCACTGCACTGAAAGAAGCAGCAAAGAAAGAAAGAAAGAAGAATGGCCCTATCCATTACTTCCCAACACTCATCAACAAATCCGAAAAAGATTAGCCTCCCCTCCCCCCCCCAAAAAAAACTCATTGCATCGTTTCCTGTGCATGCACCCTTTTCCCTTTCATTTGATGATTCTCTCTGACAATCCTCGCAAGACTCCAGAATCCGAAAGCAACGCTGGCAATAAATGTGAAGGAGTAGAGCCAAACGACAGCAGTGGGGCTGGTAGCAAAGAAAGGGACGGCCAGATCTTGACCCACACGCCACCAAAACCCGGCAAAGCAGCCTCCGAGAAGAAATCCAACCAGCACTTGCGGGGTAGTATGGAATCCCAGCAAGACTCGAAGCCAAGTCTGGACAGATCAGATAAAACTCATGACACGAAACTCAAAATATAAACATGTATACTTAAGTATATGTTTTCGCATGGAACTATAAATGGATCGAAGCCAAGTCTGGACCGATCAGATAAGAGGACTCGCCACATGGAACTAAAAAAAGAGCATTTAATTACTTTTGGAAAATCTTGTTGACTTTCAAACTCAATTCAATCGAAAACCAAAAAATGGGTGAAGCTACCACCCAATAAAACTGATTCTGGAGTTCAGGTTCTTACCAGAAACACAGCCCCAAAGACAATCACAGCAGCCCAAACAAAGCCGAGGTTGCTCTGATTTAGACATAGGAAGTCCAATGCGACATACATTGAGAGGTATCCAAGACCTACGATAAGTTCTCAAAAAAAATTTCAAACGATTTTCAAATCTGCATTTAGTGATCGCATTCGTTTATGACTAATGCTGTGCATACATACACATGGAAAAACAACAACGTTAATGATAATTAAATCTTCTGCATGATATGATTTAATATATTACATCATATTTTTTATATATTTTGAGAGATTTTGATATGAACGATGGCATTGAATGCAATGGAAAAAGAGGTCTCACTCTTTCTCCCTCTTTTTTTTAGCATTGTTCACTTACTGTTCGCATGTGAGGATGGCATTCCAGGGTCACTCTTTTTTGCACCGTCTGGGCGAGTTTCGTTAATAAATTCTTTAGTAATCTGCAGAATTAAAAAACAATTATTGTAAATAATTATTTTTTAAAAAACCTGAAACAAAATCAAAAAAAATCAACAATTACAGAGATAGTGAGGGGCACTGAGATTTATTATTATTATTACATTTTGAAAGAAAAACAGTAGTATGCCATCCGAAACTAGATTAAGAAAAAATGAAGAAACAATCCGATAATGGATATTCATTAAAAAAAAAAGCTAGGATTAAAAAAAAAGCAATAAAAGAAAGAAACCAAAAAAATCGGACAGGTTTGATAAAATGCATTTTCATCGCTTATTGATATCCATTCTTTCGGAACGACAGACAAACACCTTTTTTTTTCTGTGGGTTTTTCTTTTTTTTTCCCAAGTGAATGAACATGGTGAACACCTTGCAAGCAATGGAGGATGCGATGGAGCCATCTACCCACCAAGCTGCTTGAACATCCCTCCGCAACAATAACGCAACTGTGACCATCGCACTCACAACATACTTCGTCTGAAATCCCCCCCCCCAAAAAAAAAAATCAATCACATCACCTCATATTACGGTCCTACCATAAAGATATTCTCTTTTCTTTTTTTCATGTCCAAAAGCATACCAAAGTCGCTTCAAGGTTTCTTACAACTAGACAGAAACTCGAATGTAGAAGAAAAAAAAACCATGAGGGATTGTACAAATGCATGTATGCTCATGTAAAAAATGGAACAAATAAAAACTCCTCATCCACAAGGTTTAAAACCTTTCTTTTTACATAGAGAAATGCTCGACAGACAGAAAGGATTGCTTTCGTTGAATCAATTTTCGTTGAAATATTTTTAAGTTTCTTTTTTTAAAATTCATAATAATAAATAAACAAACAAAAAAAGGAAACTCTGATGGTCACAAAGAGCAACCATATTTTTCTGTGACGAAGGTTTCTTGTCTTTTCAGAACTTGGAAGTCGATTGAGCTGCCCTTACGCTGTCATTGATTGCAGATAGAACCCCCAGTGTCCAGTCATTGCCATTTTCACCTGCTGGGGGACCAGCAACCTCACCACTTCGCTTCGCACCAGCTCCATGTTTGCACCTGATGCTTGTGCGTCTGACGCACAAAAATCCAATCACATAAGTTCGAAAAGGGGGGAAGAGGGGAAGGGAGCGAGTTTTTTTTCCTCAAAAATAAAAAAACAACTGCTTGCAATAACTAGATCAACTCGATTCGCCAGCATACCAAATATCAATGATGTGCACGATGTTTTTGGTGCCGTTTCGTTTTTTGCTCCACTTCATATGTTTTTGTTCTGTGAGAGTCATGCTTTGGGGTGGCTGCCTTGTTTCTTTTCTTTTCATAAACCTGCTCAAGCCAACTTTAAGAAAATGTCGAAAATTTCAAAAAATTAAAAATTAAAAATCATCACCTCAACATTTTGGAAAGCGTTACTGAGGTCAAGACGTTCGGTGCTCTGAAGGGTTTGCACCTGTGATGAAATCGATTGAAATCCCTGGGAAAAGGGAGAAAAAACAAGCCAATTGCAGGTCATGCGATTCAGACACACACACCAAGTGGAAAACGGATGTACAAGAAAAAGGTGATTAAATTCTTGTGCGTGAACAAACAAGAAAAACTGAACACCTTTGTATTTTTTGGATTCTTTCCAGTCACCATTCGCCACCTGGTCAAAGGATATTTTCACTGTTTTTTTGTCCAGATTAAATATCGACTCCTTCGATATTTAGTGATGATGACACACTAGGGGATGCAAGTTCGAGAGCACACGATCCAGCCGCTGTTTAGCGCTTCCTATGGCCACGACGCAGCCATCCAACTCACCCACAAGTCCTGTGAGGCTCCACGCACCAGAACGTCATCGATCAACCAAAGGAGCCCAAAGGCGCAGTTTGACTCGACTGGTGTCGTGGATCCAAGTGAACGGCGGCTGATGCACCACTCGATTCTTTTTTCTGACGTGCGCAATTGATGAGACTTCAGGACCGATTTTGAACCCTCCATCGAAACTGGCAGGATCGCAAAAAGGCTGGCAGCGCAGATTGTAATTCGCTGTTTGTTTGCAGATTTTCCGTCCTGTGTACGGGCGGGTGGGTGCGTGTAAATCTTTTGGTGAATCAGGAGCACGTAATACGTGTTCATGCAGTCACGTTTGGCGTCTGGGTGGAGAAGCCGCCAGCAGCGCGCGTGCGCTCCTTTTCAATAGCCCAGGGAGGTCGTCGAACTAGTCGAGGTGTCAGTCCTGGGGCAATGCTGCGATTCACCCGCAAAAGCTTTTCTACGCTGGCGAAGAGCACGTCGGGACCGCTGAAAGACGTCAAAGCGTCATTGGAGCGGGCGGTAGAAGGCGTCCAATACGTATCCATGTCGGCTGAACAAGCCTACTTGGAAACGGACGCCGCGGCGAGAGGGTCGAAAAGGGAGTATCTGCTTCGGTACCTTCGTTTCGCGAAACAGGAACTGGACGATGCTCTGTCGAGCTACCACCAGCTTGAGGATGAGTTCGGTGCGAGTCGCTTGCGGGCGGAGGAAAAGGAAATAGGGATGGCCACCGTGCTCGGCGAGGCGTTGGCTATAAAATATCAGTTGAAAAGTGATATCGCCAAAACGGAAAAGCTGCACGAAGCTGGCGTCGCAAGTCGTCAGGGGTGACGACCTTGTTGCTCGACCTCAGAATCCTAGTTTCGTGTACCTTCTTTTCTTTTGCGATGCGGTTGGGAGTCCATGTAACAAAACACGCTCTTCACAAAGAAAAACACAATGGGTTTTTTATTGTGATTGCTTGTGTTTACCTCCGATCTTACGGGCCTGGCATGTCTTGTAATATTTTTGGTTGGTTGGATGTGCGGCTCTGCCCACAATCCATACAGCCAGAAGCACATGGGTTTGTATCTTTTTGTTCCCCTCAAACCTATTGGAAACGCGGCTGTACCATCGTTATTGAGGTGGGTCGCGGTCGCATCTCAATCCAAAAACACAGTGATACAAAGTGCTGGACACTGTCACTGCAGTGTATATTTTTGTGGCCCATTGTGGCCCTTTTGGCCCATTTTGGCCCCCAAAAAAATCAGAATGGCAAATTTTGGGGCCACAAAAGGGCCAAAACGTTTTAATAGAAGATGAATTTGGGGCCACAAAAGGGCCACATTCCCCCGAAGTTTGTAAGGCCTGGGCCACATCCAAGAAATCAATCGAGTTTCCACAAAAATTAAAATCAACAACATTGAGTAAATGCTATATAAACACCAAGCCTTGTAATTTGTGTTTTTGAAGTTGGGGCCACATTCTATTTTTTTCCGGACAAATTGGGGCCACAAAAGGGCCACAACTGGATGAAACGGCCAAATTTAGGGCCACTTTGGGGCCAGTGAAATTGAACAAAAATACACTGCTGGACAGCAGTGGGAAATTATGAAAGGTTGGACGTATTGCTTAAGAACATGCGAACGCGGCTGCGTTCCACCCACCTGATCCAAGGCGACAGTCCACACCAAGAAAAATGGAACAGGCAGTTGGGATGTATGACAAGATTCGAGAAGATACACACTGTCATGCACACCTCAGCTTCCCCCCAGCTCCCGAGGCACTTTTGTACCGAATCCCTCATTCGATTGGCTGGATTGGGAAGTCAGAATGGGTTCGCATGGCCAGTGCAATCACGACCACGATTGCGGGGAGGCGGATTGCGGTGCCGCGTACTCGCTGTACAAGCATGTGGATTTGCCGCACGTCGTTTGTTTGAACGAGCTCGAGGTGACTGGACAAAATTTGGTGGTGGTTTGTGCATGAGTGACACCCTTGTGTCCTACTTTTTCGAAGGAGGATAAACCATCCAATCAGGTTGGAAATTTTTGCTCTGATGATTATTTGGAATTAGAGTGGTGGTATTTTTCGTGGGGTGGGTGTGCAGGAATCCTGCAAGCGGAATGTTGGCTTTCCCTTCTGATACTTTCTTTTTTCTTTTCTTTTTGTTTTCTTTTGATGCTTTCCCTAACCTGAGTGGCCAGGTTGATAAGTGCTACTCACTAACCACCCATAAAACGAGGACAGAATCATAATAAGACATGATTTTTTGTTTTGGACCTTATGTAGGAAGGATGCTGCCAAAAAGTTTTCAAACCCTGGTCCCAGCGAACGGATTTCAGCGGGGGCTCCTTGAAAAGTAACGAAGACGATCCGGAGCTTCTGCTGCATATCCCCTTCACTGGTTCGGTGACCTTGAAAGCTTTTTGCATCATTGGGGGCCCCGATGGGACGTCCCCGTCCAAGGTTCGAGCATACATCAACCGGGATGATCTAGATTTCGGGTCGATGGAAGAAACCGCTCCTTTGCAAGAGTGGAGTTTGCAAGAGGACTTCAGGTGGAGTTCAGCAGTGGGGTCAAAAATCACTAATGACAATTCAGAGTTTTTTCCGGTCAATTCCTGGGCATGTAGAAAGATGGAGCAGAAAGAAGGATTTGAGTTGGGAGGGGTTTTTTGGTATGTTTGGATGTGGATGGGGGAAGCTTAAATATTGTGGGCCGCACTATTTCCGAAATCTACACTTCTAGGTGACGTTTTGGTTTTCCATGAATCAGTGTGGCCTGCACTATTACTGGGGTAACACTACCAAAAGACCTACACTAAATACGATTCAGTTAAAAACCCCAGTCCAACCTTGAAAAGAAAAAAACAACAGAAAGAAAGGATATAATACTTGAAAAACAAAACATTGAAAAAATCATATCATATCTTCTTTCTTTTTCGTTGGAGTTCCCCAGATTTGTGTTGCTGTCTAAATATGATTTTTCTTTTTTAGGTATGTTTCTAGATTCACCGATGTCACTGTTCTATGTAGTTTGTTTTTTCTCTTTCCTTTGCCCTGCTCCCATACCACATTCATTTTGAAGTATTGTTTTGCGTGTGCGTGCGTGTGCATGTGTTGTTGTTTTTTTCCCCTTTAAAGTGAACGATTCCAATAACTAAAACAGAAAAGCACGATTCAGGGTGTAGCTGGCAGGGGTTGAGGAAATTCACCTATTTGGACTTAATTTGGCACCTTGCAAAGCTATTGGAAACCTAGCTCAACAATTTGTCAGAATTGCCGGAAACATAATATTGTGGTGTTAAACATTTGTGTGTGTGTGGTGTGCGTTTTTCCCTGACAGAGGAGTGCTGGAGTACCCCATGCAGGTTTTCAAATTCAAGGGAGTGTATTCTCTGACTTTGCACTTCTCCGAGAATTTTGGTGGGGATTCTTCGGAAGTGTTCTTCGTAGGATTGAAAGGGGAATTTTCCGAAAGAAATCGGGAGGCTGTCGAAGCGGTTTACGAAGCCAGGGCCTTGCCGAAAGATCACAAAGTGCCTGGGTCTGAACAAGGAAACATCAGCCGAATGGGCATGTGATTCGTCTTTCGGCATCTTCGCTCCTTCCAGCCGCTTTGTCTTTTCTTTCTGTGATATTTAGATGGGCTGCGGTGGTCAACAGACAATGCATGTATGATTTCTAGAATTGCTTCGATATATGTAGATTCATTAACGTGGTGGTTTTCTGCAACGAAACTGATGTCAGCTCTCGATTGGTTTTGGGGGTGGGTGAATATTGGGAACAAAATGGGGTGAGATTTTTCCAGTAGTCTGTGTGTGTGTGTCTGCTTTTTTGAGTGGGGTGTAGCCAGTTCCTGTGCGAAAATTGTAAACTGTAGATCTTGTGAAGAAAAAGGGGGGAAAGGAAGCAACATTTTCCAAACGAGCACTGTGGTGTGCTACCCACAACTCCATTGGAGGACATATTGCGTGTTGTCTCTCCCAAATTTTCCTAATCATGGAAAACCAAAGAAAAAACACGGAAAGTTGTCCATTGGTGCTGAGGAATTGAGAGCAGGTGGCTGGAAGACAAGTTACAACATCAGGCAAATTCCATTTGGGAAAAATGCCCCCGAAAACTGGTAGGAAGTGCCGAATGGGATATTGGTGAATGATCAAGGAGTCGATACCCAGGTTACGTGTTGCTGCTTGAATGATCAAGTAAATGCGGATTGCTCCAGATGGTGCCTCGAGCATCAGCATGATCATCATACCCTAAAAATTTCTGCTGTGTCATTGTTTTTTTATATCTGTGTGAAAGAGCCCTGAGGAGGACATCAAGCGTTGGCAGGGGTTGGGTATATCGGTTGGGGCTGCGCTGTTTAAAGGGGTGTAGGAAAGTGAGGGCCAAATGCTTTGGCAAAACCCGAGGAAAAAAGAAAGAAAAAGAGGGCGAAAAGAAACTGAGCGAAGGATGACACAGACTCATGTTGCCCAATATTCGATTGTGTTCTTTTTCAAAAACTCGACTGAACTGATTATACAAGCTAATATTTATGCTCTGTGATGGCTCTCTTTTGCTGTGGGTTGTAATTATTGATTGATTGTAGATATGTCCCTTGTTGGCCGCAAGTATTCTTCAAAACCAAACTAAATAAATAAATAACCATGAGTTGAATTCACATTTTTACAGTAAAAAGTACAGCCCCTCTACGGACCGGAGAAGACCGGTCGTTTGGTTGGTTCAAACCACCAACAGCCAACAGTTTGCTGGCTGTTGCACAAACTACCAGCAACTACCCAACTGAATTGCTCCTTTCCACAACATGCATTCATTCAGATACTAGAAATGTGGAAATGTTGTGTGTGTCCCAACTACACTCCCCCCCTTCAAAGCAAAAATACAGACACGTCGCACAATTTTCCCTCCACATGCATTTTATCATTACAAGCGACACTCACTGTTTCGAAGTTTCAAACATTTTTACCTCTCCCCCTCAAAAAAAGTACAAACTTTTCTAGACCCAAGAACAGGACTCGTTTAAGAAAAAGCCACACACACACACAAAACACACATGCGCAAAGAAAACAAAAAGAAAAAAGTGACGCAGGAAAGAACGAAATGAATCATCATTCTCAGAATTTTTCAAAAGTTTTTCAAAACTGGTCTCTCTCTCCCTCTTTTTTTGCCCCCCACTCTTTATCCCCTGGATTAAAAAAAAAAAAAGAAAAAGAAAAAAGGAGATAAAGATCCAAAAAAAAATAAAATTAAAAAATAAACGGAACTACCTCTGTCGAGTTTTTTTTACACCGGCCTCCTCGTTGGGTGGTGTGTCCAAAGGTTCATCAAGGCCATCCTGGGGCAAAAAAAAAAACCAGAAACTATTAGATACAACAAGCAGTACATACAGCCCATGTTAAAAAATGAGAGAGAATCGCCGGACGAAAAATCGGAAGCAGATACACTGGCACAGGTTTAAAAAAGAACGGATTTGCAAAAATATGAGAAAAAAAACACCAGTACAAATCGACTGAGTGATTCGTATCCGTAATGGCCAGGGAAGGCAACGAATCGTCAATCAGACCGAAAAAAAAAACAACCCATAAACAAGGCCCATTTAGTCTTTTTTGAAAATAGGGTGAAGATATCCCTGAAGCATTTTTTTGGTGTGATAAAAAAAAAAAACGAAAGGAAAGGAAAAAAGTACTTACCAACTGTTCTGAGGGTCGCCGTGGATGGGCATCCAGAACGTTGCCACCTATGGCCTCCCAATTGGCCTTCCAGATTGACAGCTGCAAAAAACAATCGTCAACTCAGTGTTTTTCGTGTTTTTTTTTCCCCGAATATGTTCTTCTTATTTTCTTCTAACTTTTGATTCAATTTTGCATTCTGTCCTCTCCTCTTTTTCTTCTTGTTCATATGCGTGTCAAGCTTTCAGATTTCTTTCTTTCCTTTCCTTTCCTTTTTTTTTTTTTTTTTTTTTTTTTGGTGGGGGGGGGGGGGGGGCGGCCCACAGACAATGATGATGTGGTTTTTCAAAAAATTTAAAAAATAATAAGAATCGATTACCTGTCTGCCGTGTATTTTAAGTCCCATAAACAACGATGCGACGTTTTCGACCTCCTCAGCTGACTGATTGACCAGAAATTATGAAAAAAAAAGTGTCAAAAATTAGGGTCATAATTGAATCAACACACACAGACCAACCTCGTATATAAGAATATACATGTGGCAATTTTTTTTCTTAAAAAAAAGAGCGGAGCTTCCAGAACTCATGAAAGGGTTGAAAGGAAAAAACAATTCTCAAATATATAGCAAGCAGATATTTAAAATAGAAAAAAAAGCCATAAAATCAGTCAAGTACACTTCCAATTAATTTACCTTACAGGCAGCAGCGCCCGCCCAATCGTAAAAATTCTCCGACCATTGCCCGTATTGCTCGTCAGTCATGCAAGTGACGTCCATCACGTTAGCTTTATTACATATCAAGCCATGTCCAGCGATCTTGTACAAATTGACCACTGGGGGACCCTATTTCAAAAAACAAACAAAAGTGTTTTCTTGAGTCAAAGTCACCAAGTCCAGCACAGCTGAAAGTCACACACACACATGAACAACCAACAGTGTTTTTTTTCCCCTTCATGACATGAAATTTCATGTTGAAATTACAATTTTTCGTTTAAAGATGGTGCAAAACCAAAATTAGAAAACATTCATAAATAGAGCCCGAAATCGGGGAGTTCAAAGTGCATTGTTGATTATCGAATCAAAGAAACAGAAAGCCAAAGGAGAAAAGAAGGGTAAAAAAAACAAAAAACACATAATCCCCAAAACAGCAAATTTCTCGAATGTCTGAAACTTACCTTCGGTAGACTAAACGAGGAATGCACAATTGCGATTTGCTGAACGACATGGTCTCTTCTGTCACGTCCTCCAACCACTGAAACGGCACACAAAAAAAAGGCGTCAAAAAATCATTAAGTCAACGATTGCTGATCAGAGAAGAACGAAACCCCTGGTTCGGAAAGATGGCTGTTTGCTTCAGGCTGTAGACCACAGGTGACCGATACAGTTTCGTAACATAATGTACAAGGTGAGCAGGATTCTTCTGATTTTCTTTTTTTTTTTTGGGGGGGGGGGGTAAACTTCCTGTTCTATTCAGGACAGAAATTTGAAAAAGGAGGTGAAATTTCGACGCTGGTCGAAGCAGAACTCAGTTTATTGTTTTTTTTCATTCACACAGTGGACGGCATTCTTCAGCCAAATATCTGTATATATACATATATACAAAATCCGAGCAGTAGTTCGAACGAGAGTTTTTTTTCACTCCTGGTTTCTTTCTACTTGGATTTACTGGGCCAGTTGACCCCTGAGGGACTTTATCCAATTCTTGGGCGACAGTGGTGGCTTTATTTTTTTCCAATGGTTTTTTGGATACCAGATTTGGTTTTCTCGGTATAAATGGGGACAGTTGGCCCTGAGGTTTTTTCCTACTTTCGCAACGATCATGGCAGGTTTCGTGAACAAGGACTTTTATTCAGATTTTTGTATCCAAGGTGCTAGGCACTTTCACAAGGGATTTTTACTAGGTTTACAATATTTTTAGATGCAACTGTGGAGGGTTTTCTAGAGCTGACTTAATTGGGCTGGATTTTTACTAAGGGCAGGGCTAAATCACCTCGTTGTGGACTGCCTTCGTTGGGCAAGTTTGCCTAATGGAAATTAAACATTCATTCATATTTTCAAATATCCATATACATATAAAAAAAAAGTTCCTAAACGGGCTCTGACGGATAATTTTTTTTTTTTTCGAAAAGGAAAAAATATCAAATTTTCCTGGGGATGAAAAAAAAAAGGGAAAAAGATAATTACCTCCTTTTGGTTTCTTCTGTTGTTTTCCCGAGGCTGCTGTCGTGGATAGTGTGGTCGGTGGTGTCCCTTCTTTCTTCATTTTTACCGGCGTTTTTGATTTTGATAATTCGTCCTGCATGGCTTCAAATGAGCTGGAATCTCTGGAGCTCCCAGAAGTTCGAAATTTGGACAGAGTGCCTGCTGATCAAAAAAAAATAAAAATCAATTAAAGTGACTAATCATGAAAACCGTCTTGTATTTTAACTGCACTAGAGACCCTCAAAACTGTTCCATTCTTATTTTATTTTTTTTTATTTTTTTTTGGGGGGGGGGTAGTTTGAAGATACGATAATGATGGAAAGACACATGTGTGCATGGACATTATTATTATAATTATTATGTGCTCATATCTATCTTTTTTTTTCTTTTAAATGTATGACATCGAGGCTGGAACGCTCATGCAACCCATCCACTACGCAGATGAGTGATATGGGCCATAAATGTATGAAACAAATGAATGCTTAATTTACATTACGCAAACTTGCACAACGAAGGCCATCCACAACAAGGTGATTTAGCCCAAGCACTTGAGAAAAAAATCCAGCTCAATATAGTCAGTTCTAGAAATCCCTCCAAAGTTGCACCAAAAAAACTCCCTTGAGAAAGTGCCCTAGAAAACGAAAACTGCGAAAACATTTTATGGTGCCCGGAAATATGCAAATTTAGTTCATTTATTTATTTATTTAATCTCAGGATAACTTTATGGACGCTCAAGAGTGAAAACGACCCCCCCCTCCCCCCCTGCTTTTTTCGTTCCCAAAGAAACAATAATGACTTCACTCTGACAAGCTTTTCTCCATCATCCTATAATATCTCTATTTTCTGAGGATTGGTCAGTCATGAAACAACTTCGACTCACCAGGTGTAGCCCCGCTCGATTTCTTGACCTTCTTCACCCCTCCATTTTGAACAAGCCTGAAAAAAAAAAAAACGATCACTACTCACCATCGAATATCTCACAACAAACTCCAAAGGCTCTTTTTCCCTGTTGGTAATCGATACTTTCATTTCATTCTTTATCTTTTTACCCGGGGAAAAAAATAAAATAAAAAATAAAGCATGTATGGGCCGCTGACTAACTTCTTTTTTTTCCCCTGAAAAAGAAAAAAAAACATCAGCTGAACGAAGCCTCGTACCTGATATCGCTGGAACGAGCAACAGAGGTCCCTGCTGCTCTCCTGTGTGTTGATAATCGAAGGCCCCGGTCAACACCAGACAGTGGCCCAACGTGTGGTATCCCCTTTGAAAAATCTTCGGTTCCTGAGAATAGACCACGGGATGTTTTCGAGTCAACGAAATCGTGGTCGATATCGTCAAATTCCCCCACACCTCTGGCGTGTAACAATCCTTTTCTTTTCACTCCACCAGCCATGGTAGTTTTGGGCCTGTCACATGAGGCTTCAAAACCCCCCTTTGAAAAATCTTTGGTTTCTGCGAATAGACCACGGGATGTTTTCGAGTCCACGAAATCATCATCATCAAATTCCCCCACACCTCTGGCGTGATACAATCCTTTTCTTTTCACTCCACCAGCCATGGTAGTTTTGGGCCTGCCACATGAGGCTTCAAAACCCCCTGAAAAAAAAAAAAGGGAAGGAAGGAAGGAAGGAAGTCAGCAGCCCATACTTGCTTAATTCTTTTTCTTCACTCATACATGTTGAATGCTGGGGGTTTAACATAAACATACGCTCGAGAGGCCCCCTCATGAAAATCTTCATAAATTCTTGCAGAAATATGTTTAAAATTAGTAGTTGTACCCCCTTACATACTAGGGTTTCACAACTCCCTCAGAAAGCCCATCCAGATTTCCCTGTCTTTTTTTCCCCCTTTTTTTTTCTCTCTCTCTCTCTCTCTCTCGTTTTTTGGGGGGGGGGATGGAGGGGGGAAATGAAATTTGGATTCAAATTTCCTGTTTTCCTGTTTTTGGAGCCTGCATATTTTTTCAACCTTGATGCAAATCGTCTGGAAGAAACATACCGTTTTGCCATGGTAATGATGCATTCCAAATCGTTGACAAAAAATTTAATCATCACCATCATCACACAGGAGAAATTACTGTAAAAAAAAAAGATATATATATATATATATATATATATATTTTAAACACTCCCTGTACCTTTGGATTGCCGGGCACTGCTTGGAATTGAAGTTCTTCGAGATTGCGAGGGCCCCGCTGGTGGATCCTCTGTTATTGAAACACACACCAAGGTAAAACAGCCGTGTATGTCAGTCAGTGGTGACCTTCTATAAAAACCACAGCACGCTCTCAAACATTCAGTTGTGTTTTTTTTCCAAATGCAATCTGTAAAACTGGAATACACGATAAAATATCGTACTCAGTGAACCATTCACCCAACAGAATAATTTATTTTTATTTTTTTTTCACCTTTGGATCGGGGGACCTTGGTTGGCATTGACTCAGATCGAGATCGTGATGGGTTCTTTCGTCGAAATTCTGTCGACAACAAATCAAAACACAAGACAATCAAAACACACATACATGAGTGCAAGAAAAAACGAAAAAGACACACTCGGGTTTCCTAAAAAAAAAAAAAAATGTTATGTTTTCTTCATTGATTTCTGTTGCTCTTGCAATAACTGGTGGATACATTTATATTCATCCAGAATAGAAAGAAAAAAAACAGTGTTTTAGGATGTAATAATTATAGGAGGAGGGGTTGTTTGCATCAGTTTGGAGTTTGCACCGACCAATGCGATTTCACGATAAAAAGTAAAAAGGGGAAGATTCTCATTAAGTACAATCTCCCCCCCCCCCTCCTCAAAATAAAAGGGGAGGGGGAATTCAAAAATAAAAGCTAAAAATAAAAAAATTCTAAAAATAAAAACATATCATTTTTTTTTCCCTTCAACCTCTTTTTTAAATAACTTTCAGGGTGCTAGGCACTTTTTCCTTGGTTTTTTTTTTCATTTTTTTTTTTTTTGGGGGGGGGGTGGGGGGAGAAAAAAAGTTGAAAAAAAAAAGGTTGTTACAAAGCTTTTTGTATAACACGCTATATTTTTCTCCGAAAAGGTTTTAGCTAAATCATCTCGTTATAAAACCATTTATTGGTTTTATTTTTTACCTTGTATATATATATAAAATAACCATCTTATATATGTCTACTCTTTTTACTTTTAGGATACTACAATATCTTGTATAAGGCAAAAGATTTTCAGAGCGCGAAAACCTTCTCGCGAAAACGTGTCGAAAACGTGTTATCTAACCTATAATCTTAGTGAGATTTTGTTAAAGTAAATATTTATTTATTTATTTTATTATTTATTTATTTATTACCTATTCAAATTCCAATTTAAAAAAAAATTAAATACCAAAATAAAAGCACCAGAAAAAAACTACACAAAAAAAATACAGAAACAAATACAGAAAAAAACAAATCGGACAGCTCGCTGGTAACTCATCGATCTATTTACATGCTTCTTCTGCATTTTTTTCCCCCCTTTTTTTTCCTTCTTTTTAAGAAAGTAACACAATAAAAAGATTAGTGTTACATTTAAAAAATGCTTACCATTAATTTCTTTCTGAATTTCTCGGATCGTTGCTTTCTCCGCTGCATCTGCCCAAATTCCGACAACATAGGCTTCCCTTCCTCCACAATTTTTCATATAACGGTCTGCGAAAATGGAAAGGAAAGACAAAAAAATCAACCCCACACCATTGTTCCTCAACAGAATATGCACACATACCCAAAAATTTTCTCAGGCCATAACTATAAGTAACACTATGCATTTTTCGAGAATTTACCCAGCAATGCATCAATTGAATGCTATAAAAAAAAGTTCCGACTGAAAAGGCACAGCTTTGGTGAGGCTTCCTATCCCTCGACCACATGAAACAAATATTGACCTTTTCAATTTACGCATATTTTCAATTGAAATTTGTTTTAAAACGTCGAGTGCAGCCCGCTCACAGAAATGTGCTATAAGCCGACTCTTTGATAAAATGCTGCACTGTCAGACCCCCCAAAACAGCCCTCTGCCCCTAAATTTAACGAAACCTTTTATCACCCTGTAAATCCCAAAAGAAAAGCCAAAAAAAATACAACACAGAAAAAACCCAAACAGAAATCAAACGCAAAGATATCACCCTAGTGAACCGCTGAAAGTAACCAGAATATCGCCAAAAGCAACCCCAAGCAGAGACCCCTGGCAATTTATATACAGATAAATAAATTTGTTGCAGTGAGGCAATCACCCCATGTAGCCCATCCACTGTGCAAATCAGTGATGTGTAACCGATAGATAGATAGATAGATAGATAGATCCCTATTTCGTTTCTTTTTTTTTTTCCACTTGCAGGAGCACTCACCTTGTATTTGTTTGATATTAAGTTCACATTGGGTCTCCACATGGTGCTTGACTCTGGACGCCGCCATATCGTCACGAAGCATTTCTTCCAGTTCATTCCAATCCTTCACGGTCAGCCCATCCACAACGTTCTGAATCACCGTCTTCCTCACGATTGCATAGCATTGTCCTCTTTGAGTGCGCATCTAAATTAAAAAAAAAAAGCACAAAGAAGATCACCACAAAAATGTCACAAAAACACTTCAGATGAAAGTGTCCATAAAGGGTACTCTGACTTGCACTCCTTTCCAAAAAGTGACGAACAGGGAGGTCTATTGGAGCATCCTTTCTTTAAAAAAAGAAAACTGCCACTGGATGATTGGACAGCTTGTTTACCCAATTCTAAAGGAATTATTAACTCTTATCAACTTTTTTAAAGAGAAAACAGACTGACCATATTGACTAACTGAACTGTTTGTCAAAAGGAGATAATGAAAGCCAGCACATACAATAAGCAGTACATCCAGTACACTGCACATCAGATCATACTGAATTTTAAATCAGCTGGTGCAGTACTCTTTCAAATGTATTACATCAAGGCTGAAAATCTCATGCAACCCCTCCACTATGCAAATGAGTGCTATGGGCCATAAAAAATAGTTATATACATACATTTTATATCCCCTTTTTGCATTCAGACTGATATCCAAAGGCTTAAGCAAGATGTATTTGAGTTTGAAAGAAAAAAAACAGGGAGAAAAAAGGGAAAAAATTTCCCAAATTTACAGTTTTGCAACTGTGTTTTTTGCCCACCACAAATAGAAATAAGTTTGATAAAACCCCTTCTGGTTCAGGAAGGGGTTCACTTATTTGCACAGTGAACTGGCTGCTGATTCAGCCTTACTATAAAAACATAAATTTTCAATGGTGGAACTGAATGAAACAACATCAATCGCAGCACTGATAATTTTCAGAGATTATACTAAGTGGTGTGTATTTTGGTTCAATTTCCTGTCATGGGATGAAAAGGTCGATTTCCAGTGGCAGTAGTTCAGCAGCCTGGGGGATGTGGAACCGGAAAAACCCCAACCAGCGAAAGCGTTCCATCCAAATTCAGCTGCTTTTGCCCAGAAAGATTATAAAAATCCGAACTTGACCTTTTTCCGCCCACACCAAACGATTCACCACAGACTTTCACGCGCGTAATGGGAAATTCACTACTATCAAGACGAAAGCCTATTTCAGCGCCGGTGATAAACAATCGCTCGATTCTGCGACGAATTTTCTGAATGCTCGATTCTGTCGCGAAGTGCCAAAATGCTGCACAACGGGAACGAATGAGTCATTATTGAGTCGATAATTAGTGAGATCCCATTACTGTGATTCGATTGCTCCCGGGAAAAAAAAAACAAAAACAGATAGTCGACGACTTGTGCCACACAGCGCGGGAAAAACCACCTCAATTGCCTCGAAGCGTGGCTAAGGGAGTGACTGCGCGAAAGAATAACGCGATACGGTGCAAAGAGCAAACGTCGAAGGTGGTGGTGGTGGTGGGGAGTTGGATTCGTGATCACGCTTTTGTTTCTGTCCGTCCCGTTTACGAACACTGGGAGTGCCCCAGCGAAAACCAAAATAAAACACAACAGAAGCTCGCGTTCGGATGTGGCTGCACTCGATCCTTCAGCGAGGATGAGAGAAAAGGTGGCAACCCAAATCGTCGGAGCCCTGGCCTGAGCCGGACACGGTCAACGCTGGCAAGCGTCTGTGAACGCACGCTCTAGCCCAGCACGGACGCGGAGGCTGGCTGTGCTAAAGTCAGTCTCCGTGCAGACAAGGCTCACCTTTGAATCCACTAGTCCCCAATTCTCCTTCCTCGTTCGTGTCCCTGCAGTGGCCTCAACCCCACGAAGAATGAAATCAATGCGTTTGGTGGGGAGCCGGTCGGGTATTTGGGTTGCTCGACGGCCAGTTAACGACTGTTAATTGACGACGTGGCTTGACCGATTTGCGAGCGTGGCAATCTGGGAAAATAAATCAACACGAATAGACCATTTTCATTTTCGACTGCTGTAACCGCCAGTTTGGTTTTTCTGTTTTTTTGGGGGGGTGGGTCGACAAATTTCAGCGGAACCGCAACAGCAAACCTATAAGTGGAGGATATCAATCAATCAATTATTACATGTTGCCTGAGGAGCCACTCAAGTGGAGGATATAGACAAAGACACTAAGACCATCAAGAATGCAAAGATGCATAGGTCGGTTCAGCTAAATTCAACGAACGTGAAATATCTTCAAATAAAGAAGATTGAAAAGAAAAACGTTCCAAAAGTTCCTCTCGCAAAACCATGTCAAGCCCGGTCAAAAGAAATGGAATCAAACGACAAAGAGGATCGCTCAAAAAAGAGTTAGCGCGGGCCCTATGCAGAGAAAGAGAAAGTTGTTGCCTTTAAAAATCGAGGGGGGTGTTAGGTGCGGTTGCTTAAAATAATAACCAAAACAGCCCTTTTTCGAATTGCACTCAGTTTACCGCTTCAGGAAAGCACAGGCTTAAGCAAGCTTGCGAACGATGGATAGTCCAACGTTCGGAGGGACAAGGCGGTAAGGTTGGTTTCTGACAATCAAGAGTCCTGCTATAAGTAGGCCAGGGCGTCACGAAGTTCGGCATGTTCTGAAGCTGAATCATGGGGAGCTCCACCCCGAACTCACAGTGAACCCAACATTGCATGTGTGGTCAACAAACTCACCTGCCGAAACCTGAGTGAGCCTCGTGCAACCCACTAGGGTCCCTTCACTGTATGTAGTATTGTTGGGAACATGTAATCATTGATTGATTGATTCTTGGGAATGATGGGTCATTGTTTGTTTGAAGTCAATGAGATCAATTGGATGCGATTGAGGACACTACTTGCCGTATTTACGCATGGGGTGCCGCCTCTTCTGTATTTCTGTAGCGGCATCTCCTACACAATGTAAATGTTGTTTGTTTGTTTGTCTGTATTTCCCACTTGATTGTGCAGTCTGCCCATCCTTCTCCAGATGAATGCTTAGAGTTGCATGTGATATAGCTGGTAATGTAGATCAGAGGAATTAACATAGGTCTTTTTGTGCAAGGATCGAACTCCAACAAAAAAAGCTTTGGCGCAACCAGATGAAATTTAAACCAGAGAGAACAAGAAGAAGAATATGGGGGTTTTCACTAATGCTTGCAATGAAAAAAGATGGTGGGGCTGCGCCATTTGCAACACATGATCTTGGGAACGTGCATCACAAACCAGACAGACTGTGCATGCTTAGATAAAAGTTTGCAAAAACAAAAGACTATTTCAGCTTTTGGAGCGCAAACGACCATTTCTCCATGGTGTGGCCGACCACCATGGAGAATCTTAGCAAGTCTTCCATGATTTGTGTTTCTATGTATGGGACTGGAAGCACTGAGTTTCTGTTTAATCATGGGGCTGGATTTATCCACCCATTTCCATAATTTTTCAACTTTTTCAGATCTGGGGACACACATGCACACACACACACACACCACACAGCCCTCTCGAAATTTAGCCGAAATCGTGTTAATTCAATTCATCAGACGGGCTCAAAACAGGTACAGATGCCACCCACGGTGAATTTTCAGCAACAGCGGGATTCTGGCCGATGACTGTACGTTTTTTTTTTTCCTTCCTGTTCTTGCAGTGTCCCTGTTGAACTTTTACTAAACTGCCTCAGACAGCAATTTTTCGATGTCTCTCAATCGCCTGGAGACTGACAAATCGATGTGCTTGTCTCCCAGCTCGATCACAAGGCCCCCAATGACAGAGGGGTCCACCTGTTGGCATGCATCCACAAAAATATGCTTAAGAAAATATATATGACAAATGCAGGTGCAAAAAAAAAAAAGCGAAAATAATGAATTTATCGATTGGAAGTCAACGAAAGCAACAAACGCATAAAAATTTTGTTATGCAAAATGCATCCAGGAGAAAAAAAAGCACGAGGTTTTCAATATTGGAGTGGAGCGAAAAGCACCCCCCTGTGGATTCACAATCTTCTTTTTTTTCCCATTCAGACAGCTAATGATTTAATGACAACACATGCAGGTTGATATATTTCCTCCTTTTCCTTTCCCATTTATCTTTTTTTTTAGGGGAGGTCGTTTTAAAAAAACAATCTTGAGAATTGACCACATCCTTGACCCAAAAAAAGAAGATCAAAAATAACACATGAGGATAATACAATTTTTTTCACCTTGGTTTTGAGAATGAGCGACTGCCCTGGCTCCAGAAGTTTCACTGAAAACACAGTAACAAAAATTTCACATCCATGCTGTTCATCAACGTTTTTTTTTTTCGAAAAAGAAGAAAAGAATGCTTCACACAGTCCACCCCCCCCCAAAAAAAAAAATAATAAAATAAATAAATAAAAAAATAAATAAATAAATAAATAAATAAATAAATAAATAAGTAAATAAATAAAAGATCGACAGGCGAAAATGTCTTTTCTGTGCGAGATTTTGGCCAGTTTCTGCCAAGAAATCGAAACATTGGGAAATTCAAAGAGGAAAGTGTTCATCAAATACGAAAATATAATTCACTGTCAGTTTTTTTTTTCGAACGAAATTTCACTCACACAAAGATTCCTCGACTTCCTTGGTCTCGCTGGCATCGAGTTCCTGTGACACCCCAAAACATGCACTTCAGGGCTAGTCATATTATTTGCTTAAAAAAAAGCGTTTTGCAACCCACTTACGAAGCTTAGGCATCACTTTATTTATTGTCATGCACCCTTTTAACCCCCCCCCAAAAAATAAAATAAAAATAATATATATATATTTTTAATGAAATTAGTATTATTATCTGTAGATTTTTTTATTTTATTTTTTTTTTTTTGGGGGGGGGGGGGGTGAAAGGGTGCATGACAATAAATAAACACAGAAAAGAAAGACTTTACCTCAGCAGATATAATGTTGGCTCTGACTTGTCCCTTGTGCGCCTCCATCAAGGTGACGAAAGTATCGTAAGTCTTGAAAGCTTCTTTCATGCGGCCATTTTCAGCCATCACACCTTTTCGGCAAAAAAAAACCAAAAAAATTAAAGCAGGAAAACATATTGCCAAAACCGAAAGAAAACCCACACTTCCTCACTCATCCCTACATAATGATCACTTACACTTTTTTTATCTGGATGGAAAAAAACCCACAGGAGAACAAGGATTGCCTTCAGGAAGAACCGATTTTTCCTCCCTTTATTTTTGTTTTCAACTGTTCGTTGAACTGTTTACTGTTTTTCCCTCCCTTTCAACACCCTCATCACACTTCGGCTATCCCCTGGCCGCTTTTTGAAAAAAACATTTCTTGTGTACTGCACATAATTTTCCATATTACTATAATATATTATCTGCATCCGTTTTATTTGCATAAAACTCACTGAAGAAGTTGGTGGTGATCTCGCCGATTTGCAAATCCGTCAAGATGCTCCTGATGCCCTCAGCTTTGGACACCCTGGACTGACAGGGGTCCATCATGAAGGCCAGGAAATCCTTGCTATCGTTGGCAGTCTCCAAAACCTATCAGCACATCCCAGTCCACTCAAAACTCTGCAAACCACCACTTTGATACAAAGGCATGACGACAAGCCGACTGCAAAGATCAACTGCCCTTGGTAGGAAGTTTAACCAAATGCATGCTCTTGTCTGCTCATTCTTTGATCCTAGTGTCAATGTGTTGGAGGGAATACACATACCTAAAAATGTACGTTCTATAAATACAGAATCAATATTACTTTTATTTAATGAATACTGTTTGATTACTAATTAATGAACCTAAAGAAAAGGAGGAAGGGAGGAGAGAGAAAAAGTCCACACTTTTGAAAAAGCATCTGGCTTTAAAAAAAAAATAGCATCATATTTCTTTTCATTTATTTAAACCCCCCCCCCCCCCCCCCCCAAAAAAAAAAGCATGTGGTGAAAAACAAACATCTAGCAATAAATATCTCAAATCAGTGTTATATTTCTGATACCTGTTTGTGTGTATAGATCAGCTCATTGATGGGGTTTCACTGGAGAAAATAATTTTTTTCTCGAAACATGCCAATAGAAAGCATCCTTTTCAACAACTCGATGGCGACAAAGTTCTGTCGTTTGAAAAAAATTAAAAAATTGTCACACCTTGGCAAAATCTGTTTCGACTTGTGGAAGATTGTTTGCCTTGGCAGCAGCAACCCAGAGAGCAGAGGCATATTTCCCAGCCACCCCATGAACGATTGCAGGAACCTTGGTTTAAAAGAAATATAGTTTATAACACACACGCACACATACAAAGAAAACCCCAAACTGTCGATTTGCAATCGGGCATGAGGGTTGATGTAATACTCTCGGGTATTTTTGAGGAAAAGGGGAATCTGTTTTCAGTTTTGAGTCGATGGCATAAAGCAAGGAGCATCAAACACACACACACACAGGCACATATAGGCATATATATGTGTATATATCTGGTCCAGCATATAACACATTATTTCGGTGTGAAGCGCCTGCACTCAGCATTTTGGCCTTGTGTAAACAAGTCTCAATTCAATATCTGGACAACCAAAAACCCAATATCAAACAGCCAGGATTCCCCATCACCAAAGGATTGCAACACCGAGGTTCCTCCATTCGTGGATAGCACTCTATCCTAATTCCTTTCAAGGGGGCAAGGATCCCAACTGCGTGCAAAGGTTGTTTTCACCTTCCCTCAAGGGAAAGAATCCCTACCTTGGGCGCTGGAGCCTCAGCAGCTGCTGCGCACATATTCATTGCCTGATTTGCACCCGCAAAACACAGGAATTCTCGATTAAAGCCAAGAAATCCAACACCACAGGGACGGTCCGCATAACATATCCTTTCTCGGATTCTTTTCGCGCTACCTGGGACACCTCCTTGGAGGCGACACGCCCCAGTTGCACCGCTGCCCTGCGAAGCATGGCTGATCGATTTTTCCAATCAAGGTGTCTGTCGTTAGGAAAGAGTCTCGAGCCCTCCTCACAGGGGAAAAAAAGAGTGGCCTGTGGAGAAAAGGATAAAATACCAACACATGAGTGATGCCAGAAATCATAACGTTTTAACAAAAACCATTACGCATAATTTTCCCGTTTTCCCTTCATTTTTTCCCATTTCAGTCTTTTTTCGTCTTTTTTTTGGGGGGAAATTTCGTGAAAGGCGTCTGACACAGAAGGGATGGATTCGTCAAAGCTGCGCTCCCCTCGTCAGTTTTCAGAATGCTTGGTGTTGCCAGTCGCTGTGGAGGCGCGTGGTCGAGGGTTGGAAAAAACGCTTGCACCTCGCAAACGTCGGGGTTCAGATCGAATGTGAGGTCCGTGTCGAGAACCCCACAGCTTTTTCCACAAGCGAAACCCCTGGGCCTTGGCAGCTTTTCGGGTGCGCTCCGCCCCGCCGGGAGGGGTGGACGGATCGATGCGTTTCCGTTTGATCTAGCCTGGGCTCCTAGCGTGGACGCTGAGGTGCGTGGTGCGAGGCACAGTGTGGGGGGGTGACGGAAACGTTACGCGCGTTCGTTATTCTGTAACGCTTGATCGATCCATCGATCGCTGCAAACAAACAACAAACAAACAACATTTACATTGTGTAGGAGATGCCGCTCGATCGCTGCAAAGAAGGAATGATTTGGGTTGATGATTGATGGCTTCCCTTTAGAATGTATTGCTTTCAATACTTGAAACACATGTGAATGAGTGAATGTTTAATATATATTTTGCAAAGTTTTGCCCAAAGAAGGCTGTTCACAATGAAGTGATTCAGCCCAAACCCTCGAGGGAAAAAAAATCTAGCCTAGCCCTGAAAAATACTCTCCACAACTGCATCAAGATTTTGAAAAAAAGCTCAAAATCGAAAAAAACTCCCTTGTGACTGGAAGAGAGATATAACATGTATAAAATACAATATTTTTTATTTTTTCTACGTATTGAATAGACACATGGATTCATGTTCACATGTTCAGCCAAAAAAAAAATTTGGACATGAACGAAACCCGCCCTATCTTATTTGTGTCAAGAATATTGATTTCTTTCACTTTTGCAGAGCATCGCACCGCAGCTGTTTGCTTTCAGCATTGTACCTTATTCCGGATTTCTGTACTATTTGACGAAGTCCAAATCGGCTCCACCTGTTGCACTTTTCGGTTTCTATTTTTTGCTGGTTTTCGTTGCCGTGAGCATTCCTGCAGGAATCTATGGTGGGTTGCCATATCAAAGAAAGAAAAAAATATCACCAGAAATTAAGTTGAAAACAAAACAAACAAAAAACTAGGGGATGAGAGAAGAGTCAGGAAGGGGAAAAAAATTGCTTTTTTTGAAAAAAAAGATTTGTAAAATATGAAGGAATGGTGACAATGCACAGTGCTTGAAAACAGGAGTTGTTTGCATAGATGCGATCACGGTTTTCCACATTTTATTTTAGTTTTTTGTTAAGTAAGGAATATATCAGCGTAGAAATATTTCAGGTGGTGTGTGTGTTTTTTCCCTTCGTATCAACATGTTTCTTTTGATCGTTGTTTTTTCAGCCAAGGTTCACTACGGGCAGAGCCTAGCCAATGTCGATTGGTTGCATGGTGGTGCAGAAGCTTTTTTGACGATCACCAACTTGCTGATCGGTACGATAAACACTAAAAAAAAAAAAGAAAATGAAGAAAAAAATTGAAGGGAAAAAAAATGGAAAAAATGAAATAATGCACCTGATGATTTTTTGAAGCCCAGGAGGTCTGTAATCGATCGACAAGCTCGTCCAAATTAGAGGTTTAACATTATAACCTTTATGTGGACATCCTCTGAATGGGTCCGATGTGTGAGGGCTGATTTGTTGACTTGGGCATGATTTCTTTCAATTATCGCCAGCTTTTTTTCTAATCCGTCTGGTGTGATAATATTACTCACCTGTTCATTTTTTATTGCTTTGGATTTGATGTAGTCATTGGAATGAGGCAAGGCATCCGACAGGCAGAAAACGAAAAAGCTGAATTGAAGGTGGTGTCAGCCGAAGAAGCAAAAGAAGCTGCTGCAGTGGAGGAGTAGCTTAATTTTGGTTTTGGGTTTTTATGAGATTGGTTCGTTTCCTTGTTTGGCTTATTGCCGTTCAATGCGCGGGGTGTATTTCTGTGGTTACTTGGTGAGAATTTCAATCATGTCCTGAAAATATCGTCACACCAAATTTCTTTTTTTTCCATTTTCTTTTTTTATCTTTGTTCTATTGGGAGGAAATCATCCGGCTGAGTCTTTTTTGACACTTTCATTTGGAAAGCTTTCTCGCTCCGCATTGCCCCCCAAAGATATTTTCACGATCCGAGAAACTAGAAAAGAACGAATTGCCATGCATGCACCCTTCCTCCCAAAGTTGATACTCTGATCCAGCTCTTAAGCCTCTCCTGTCGCCCATCCACCCCTATCCGCCCCATGTCGTCAGTCCTGCGTTTTTGCGAGGTCGCTCATGCAGCAGCGACGTCGGGATGAATGTTGATTGTCCTGTGTGCTGAAAAAAAAAGTGTTCACCTTCAACCAACCAGCCTCATGCCTACCACCCATGTCTTGACTGCTGACATCCCAACATATATCGATGTATTGAGCCCGACATACACTTCAACTGACATACACTTCAAGTGTGGGAAGGGAAAGAATGGTTTTATATATGACCTTGACCAAATCCACCATAAACATACCAATCATAAAGTCCAACCCGAAATCTCCACTTTTGCATAAGAAAAAACGAGGTAAGAGAAGTGATCATGAACATGCATGTTTCCAACAACATGATGCTGGAAAAATCTGTGTCGAAAGGCATGTCCGTAGAGATGTCCCTGTGTGTGAATTCCGGTTTACCTAAATGTAGACTTTTGATGGGGACTTTTCGGTGCCCAAATGTGAGAAAAAACGTGCAATTTTTCCCCCAACTGTGAATTGTTTGTGAATTTTTCTGGCTTGTAAAATTCATCACAATGACATCATGAACCACCAACCTTACAAAAAAGAAATGTATCTCACCCCCCAAGCACTATTCAAGAAATATCCAGCCTATCAACAGCATCAAAACACCCGTTTGTTGTACTGCAACATCACAATTGTCTCCATGTAATATTGATTGATTGATTGAGTTGTCTCCACGGTTTCTTCAAATCATTAGTCTCACAAATTTTTCAAAATTTTACCAGCGACCTATCATCCTATTGGGAAAAATGCGAACGATTACCCAAATGTGGATTTTGTGAAGGTCCACCCAAATGTGGATTTTCGCATGAAAAGTTCTCAGGGACATGATGTCCGACGGAAGGCAATAATAAAACACTCATTGCTGCTTGTGTTGTGTTGGTGTGTTTATTGTGAACTCAGTTCGTCTACTCCCTTTTGGACGTGGAGCCTTTCGCACAACAGCACATCAAACCCTTCCCTCCCTCGTAAAACCTCGACGCACGCCGACAGATCCAAGAGTTTATCGGGAAGGAGTCCTCTCATCAAACCAGTGCTCAGTGTGTTCACAAAACAGAACACTGTTTGGCCGAAGAGACTGGGCCAGGGTTCCCCAGCTCACTGTCCTCTCGAAACGTAGAGCGAGCTTCTCGTTTACAAAAACAGGGCTAGCGCGTACAGGCTTGCAAGGTTTTCTTAACCCAACCAAACGCGTGGGGCTGCACACGCTTGCAGAGAGTGAACCGTGGCTAGCCTGCATGCTGCCGAGATGTGATCGATCTCTTGTTCTTGCTGGTGGGACAAGCTGCAAAGCAGCTGCGTATTTCTGAGGTTTTTCTATGGAAAGAGGTAAACTCTTGAGAAAGTAAGACAAAGCCGGAGAAATACAAAGGCTCCAGATCCGGAGAAGCGCAATTGAGATTCTGTCCCCTGGCGCCCATTCTTTCTTTAATAACGACAACGAAGCGTGGACACCTTGTTATTTACAAGTTTTCAGCGAACCGTTTTAACGTTTTCACGTCCATCCCCCCGAAAATGCCTCTTGGAATGTTAATTTCAAGTCGTCGAAATTTGACGCGGGGCATCGGTTTCCTCCACAATCTCTTTTTTTGGCGTTCGACTTTCCAAGTTTTCTTATTTCAGGGTTCGGGAATCCGCCTGGACAGTTCGTTTTTTTAAAACGTTGGTTAGCGTTTGAGAAAGGGCCTCAGCCATAGAATGCGCCAACTCGAGTTTCTGGCATCCAAGATCACTGCGGAAAAGCGAACAGCGTCGAAAAGCTGAAACTGCCTTTGGTGGTTTGATTCTCACTCTTGTCACTCAAAAAAAAGAGGCCCTGTATTGAATCATACATGGAAGAGATCCCCTTGTATGCAGACGGCATCCAGCAAATGGTGTGCATGTCCGCTTCGTGGGTGTTTTTTTTTTTATGGAAAAGAAAACGTGGGCGTTGGTACTGTCGTGATTGTGCCGCACAAGAAACAGGGATTGAATGAAATCAAGTTTTGGGTCGCAAAATCAAGGGATGATGGCCCCGAAATCCACAAAACCAGCAAACAGAATTTTATGAAGATGTGGGCAGCACCCTGTTCTCGAAATACAAGTGTAGAATTTTTCTCGAAAAAGATGTTTTGATGGTGGGGAAAAAAAAAGCTGGGGTGAATTTTTATTGAAGGAGTTTTTTAGGTGGGAATATTTAGCATTGAAAATATGATTTAAAAAAAACTTTGTAAGACCTGATTTTTCTTGATATTTGGAACTTGCAGAATTACGGCTGTTCCACTTTCGGTCGAGATATTAGCAAGTCGTTGAAGTCACTGGAAGCCGGTTTGGTTCGTCGTTCGTACCCATCCTTCAGCTGAACCAGCATTCAATACATCCAACTCCCCCAGATTTCAGATACCCTCTCTTTCAAGAACAAAAAAACGAATCGGCTTCAGTGATTGGTTGAAGGAATTCAGTCGTCCCTGAACTCTGAACCGAACCTCTGTGAATGCAAAATGCTAAAATGCAAAAATATTTGCAAGCATACATCCAAGAAATAGGGAATAAAATAAAATGGAATAAAATAGACTGGAAAAGCTCCACTCAGGAAAAAGACATCGAAATACACAGGCAAACCAATGAGATCCACTCCATGTTCCTCGACAACAGGGGTATGTACACTCCAGCGATCGCGCGATCGTCGCGCGAGCGACCAGTCCGACACGCTCGCGCGCGCCGTCCGAGGGTGACTCACCCGCCCAAGGATGACTCATCTGCCCCCTGACGCCCCCTGGCGCGTGTGCCCTCGCGCGCGTTGGCGCGTCTGCAAGGATAAGGGCGAACGCGAAAGGGAGGATAGCTGCGGCGCTCGACGACACTGGGAACAAGTATCATACGCAACCGGAAACGAAACGAAACGAAAAAGAAGAAGAAGAAGAAGACGAAAAGAAGGAGAGAAGAGGAAGGAATACATGGAGTTCGAAGACGTCTGGGAGCATGAGCTCGACCTCGACATGATCCCCTGCAAGTATCACTGTCGCTAGCGACTGTGCGCGCTGCACGATGTACGGCACCTGCAATTGAAGAAGATGGAAGTTGTTTCCGGTTATCCTGAAAAAAAGAAGGCGACAACGCAACCGAAACAGTCCACGATCGTTTTACTTGCACGAATTTTGAATTGTGAGAGCTTCCCAGGCGTTGTCCTCCATGGGCACCCGCTATGGGTATGTGCACACGGACGTTTCCAGGTGTGGTGGGCAAGACATCGACCGGGCGCGTCGCCAATGAAAGCTGGTTTGGACCCAAATTCTTCAACCCCTGGCAGGAAGCTCCCTATTTTGGAATCTGGACTTTTGTGCGACTCTTTGGGGAGTTGATCAAATCCAGGGGAAGGATGACCACCCTCTCGTGAATAATGGCCGCCCAACAGGGGAAGACATAAAGTATGATTCGTATATTTTGCACTGAGGGAAAATATGAGAACAGCTGGTGAGATCCAGCAACTTTTTTCACTTCGTTTGGTGTTTTTCTGTAGGTCCGGAATTAAGTTTAATAAGGGGCTGCATCTTGTTCTGTTGTTTATTTTGTTTTTCGCCCGTGGTTTGTTCAGCGATTAACTAATGCTTCTGGGGAGGTTGGGGTTTAAGGAAATGACATTAAATTGAGAAAAACTGGGGACACTCCTCTCTCAACCATATTTTTCCTTTCATATCAAAGGCCCATTCTTGATCATGTTGTTTTTTTCCTTGAAGTTTGATATCGATTGGATGATGTGGGTTGCAGAAAGGCGTTTCCGGTGTGCCCTGTGGATTTAAGCGCGTTTTCTTCGGAGCAAAGAAGAGGCTTGATCCAGTGCCTTTGGATTGGCCATGCCAGCAATTTGGTTGGAATCGATGATGGGATTTTCTTGACCGATCCTGTGTTTTCAAATCGATGTGGGCCTTTCCGATTTTTTGGATCCAAGGTATTGACCCAAAAAATCGCTGAGTGGATGTCACATGATACTTTACTTGCAGTTTCAAGTAAATATTTATGGTGTGATTGCACCAGAATCAGCTTCAACATATTTAGTAAGAAAGGGGACATGACTTGCAATCACCTGGTGGAGATGGTGGGGGGGAAAATTGAAATTTTCGCCAGTGTAGGGGGGGGGGGGAAATGAAAAAGAGATCTTTGTAACCAGTCAATGCTTGGGCTCCCAGTTCGATTTCCCACCACAGATAAAACTTTGCATTCAGAAATGGGTTCAACATGGAAATGGACTCCGAAAGAAAGAAAGAAAGAAAAAAAAATAAAAAAAATAGAAAGAAAGAAAGCTTAGCGATAGAAAGCTTCAGCATTTTGAAATATACGTAACCTTTTCTGGGTCGGAGGATTGCCACCCTCATGGTGCTGAAATGGATTTTGTGTTTTCTGCAGAGATTCGTCCCTCCTCCTTTCACCTTGACCGATGCAGCCCTACCTAAAATCGATTTTGTGGTGATCAGCCATAATCATTACGATCATCTGGATCAAACTTCGGTGAGAAAACATACATAGTCATTGATGTGTGACCTCACATTATTATTATTTCAGAAAGGATACATCAAATCTGAAACAGCGATCCGCATTCAAAGTACTAACTTCAAATCCTGATGGATGCGAAATTCTCCCGAAGTCGCCAAATCGAGGGCTCGCCCATTTGAATGCTGAAAGCTCCATGGAGAACGCTCGCTTATATCTTTTTCTGTTTTTCAGTTTTCTCTCTGTGTGTTTTCAACTGGGTTTAGGTAGGACTGCTGCATTCTCGATTCGGTGATCAACTCCGGTGGTACGTCCCCTTCGGCCTGAAATCATGGTTTCTCGCAAGGGGTATTTCGAACGTGGTGGAATTAGACTGGTGGGAAAACGTAGTGCACCCCACCACTGGGCTGAGATTGACGCTCACCCCATGTCAGCACTGGAGCGGTCGCAGAGTGTTGGATGCCAGGAGGTCGCTGTGGGGAAGCTGGTTGGTGGAAGGTGATACAAGCAAAGTGTGGTTCGGGGGGGATTCTGGATATTGCCCTGTTTTTAAAGAGATCGGGGAAAAGCATGGACCTATCGACTTGGCCATGATTCCCATCGGTGCATATCAACCTCAATGGTTCATGAGGTGGGGGATGGAAAAAGATTCTCGTTTAGCTGATCGGAGCCTATATCATGTTTTGCTGCTTCCTAGATTCATTTCAGTTATATCAACTACTGATTACCAGAATTGCTCATTAGTTGGCACTACATGAACGGAATCTGCAAGGATTTCAGAATCAAAGCAACTTCTCGTGTATGTGCATGATCGGTTGGGTCAAAACATGGAGCCCTTGGAAGCCTACCCATTCTTTGTTGATGAGTGATATTGGCCGTTTCTTTTCGTCGGTAATTGAAAATGCTTTCCCCCCGCCACACTCCCCTATAGAATCGATTTGTTGGAGTGTGTTCATTCAGGCATGAGCATGTGAATCCTGAGGAGGCCGTGAAAATTCACAAAGACATATGGTCCAAATTCAGCATTGGGATGCATTGTTGTACATTCCAACGATCGAGAGAGCCGCTGGATGAGCCCCCCATGTTGCTCAAACGAGCAGCGGTGGGTTCTACTCAACAGAATTGATTGCTGTGTTGCTTTATTTTTTGAACAGTAGTGAAATATAGACAGTTTGGTATTTAAGCGACATGCACGCCTTGTTTCTTCTTGTTGTATTTTTTTTTCTTCTGCAATTTCTTTGATGGACTGGTGTCATATTCCCCCCCCCCCCCTTTTTAGCTCAGAATTTTGATGCCTTTTTTTTGGAACAGGAAATTGGTGCCTTGGAGCCAAACGCATTTGTCACTCTTCAACATGGAAGCGTTTTGCAAATCGAAAAGGAGCAAGTCGTTAATGATCCATCCACATCGCACAGGATAATAGTGAGGTGGTAGGGCGGCAAGGCTGCGTTTTTTTTCGCGGGTTCGACTCCCGCACGCCCTGACAGGAACGAATAAAAGTATTTAAAAAAACACCAAAAACACCCCCCACCAGGGCTGGTACGACACCTCCAGAGAAGGAGAAGAAGGACTTGAATATGAATTTTCTGTGAGTTTTTGATGGTGGTTCAATAGAACCAAAACCTTCACCAAATAATTTTGGTTCATGTGGATGATTATTTTGAATGAACATGGAGGATATCTGTGGCGTTTTTTGGTTTTTTTTTTTGGTCATCTGGTGGATCTGTAATAGCAAATTACCATTGAGTGTGATTGTTTTTCCCCTTGATATGAATTTTTTTGGTGGATATCGGGCTTGCTGTTTTTTGTCGATATATATATATCAGGTTTTAATTCTATCACCAGATGAGTAGTCAATCATCAATTAGTTCCTATGCAGACCCAACATCAGTTCAAGAAGTCCAGTAAGGGGTGGTGGGGCAGTGCAAATTTTAGAAAAAGGCATCCCACGAACCCTTTGTCTTCAAATTGTTCCACTGGGGAAAATAATCTTGCTCAGCAATCTTCTCCTGTAAAAATCGAAGTATATTGGCTCAGATGAATGTGCATTTCGTTTCAAAATACCTTCCCCCCCCCAGAGAAAGAATCCACTTCTTTCCACTTCTAAGAATCCAGTGATGTTCTTTGGAATAATGTATGTTGGTGTACGTTCAAACATTCTAACAGATGTCAAAGGGTTTGTCTCTACACTTCCAGTCATGGCGGTATGAATTCCTGACTAAAACTCCATTTCACCTTTGTTGGACCCGGTTAAACACAAGTTCGGGAAGACAGACATAGGGACATCACATCAACGAATACTCACACCTAGCGGTAATTCCTAATGAACATCAGACCATGCGATTTGACTTAGAGAGCGAATGTGAATCGAATTGAATCGACCTTTCAGGGTTGGAGAGAGTCTCCATGACAACTGGGTTTTACATTAGAAGTACGAGGTATGAGTCAGTGGATGAAGTGTGAGAGTTGAGTGAGTCGGGAAGGAAAGACTGTGAACGGGAGTTCGGGGTTGTCTTTTTGTTGTAAGACGTTTTTTGCGGAAGACTTGGTTTTCCAGTAACAACACCTTCAAAATTTTTGAAGAATGTTCTAGACACAACAGCACACTAAACATGTTGGGACCAAAAAGAATGAAAGAAGGGGGATGCAATCAACAGACTGAGATTCCCCCAGTGCTGTAGACAGTTCTTCTTGCTCCTGTAAAGGAATGGAGGAATGGGTGGGGCATTTGAAGTGAAAAGTTGGGATAATGGTTAGGAGAAGTACGGGAATATGTATTGTGAAGAAGCAGTACGGGGAAGGAGGTACTGGATGTAGTTCAGCGGTACAGGAAGGGAATGGATATATATTGTTGGTAGAAAACAGTTGGATATGCTTGTAAGTCCTTGACGGCAGAGACCCTGTGTTCCTCGTGTGTATCACCCAGTTGTTTCTCGTATCAGAAAATCATTCCAAAGGTCAATATTACTATATGGTTTCGGAGCCATGAATGAGCCTGGAGAACCCGGAGAGATATTGGCAGGGGGCTCACTACCAGAACGAACAACCGACATGGAATCAGAAATTGTGCAAGCTATCCGGGCAAGCATGAGAGAAGAATTCTCGCAGTTGGAAATACGTATGTCGGCGCTGGAGGCATCGCAGGGCCAGAGGTCGACCCCAGAAAGGGTAAATATTCCAGAAAGCGAATATGAAGAGGTATTTACAGTACCTAGCCCAGGTGGTCAGGAAAGGCGAAATGGGAACTCGGTAACAAGCGGAGTTCGGCACCACACAGTGACCAAAGTAAAGTTTGGTATGCCGGAATATTTTTCGGGAGAAAAGAGTGATGAAAGTTTCCCGGATTGGTGGTTCGGGATAAGCGAGTATCTTGAATTAATAGGTGAAACTTCGGAGACTGCCCGAGTTCGCTTCGTCGGAACTATGTTACGAGGCTTTGCGAAAAGCTGGTACCGCATTCTTTTAGAGCGTACTGACATACAAGCTCTATCTTTTGAGTTGCTGCGAGAAAAGATGAGGAACCAATTTTCAAGAAGGGACGATAACACCAGGGTCAGGCGCTTGATTCGCAGCTGTGCACAAGGAACGAAAGGCGTGCAGGAGTACAATGCTTTGTTTCGTAAGCTGGCAGTCAGGATACCGGAAGCTCAGGAAGAAGAGTTAATTGGCCACTATTTGGCGGGTCTACATCCTCACGTTCGTGTTCAAGTAGAAACGCGCAAGCCTACCACGTTGGAAGAGGCCACTTCCCTAGCTGGTGACTGGGAAGCCCTGGGGAACTCGGGGACCAAGGAAGCAAAGGTGAATTCGGTGGAACGTGCCGGGGAGGATGATGATTTGCTGGAAGTCCTACCTATCAATGGGAAAGGTTTGGTGACTTTTCCACTCCAGCTAACTCGAATGAACGAACTGCTCACCACAGTACAAAAGGCCATGCGGAATCCGTGGTTAGCCGAGAGGATTAAAGAGATTGTACACACTGCACAGACAGACACAGGAGCTACTTCACAGCAGCCTCAAAGTTCAGCCACAGGGAAATTTTCAGCTGGGAAGGGGGGAGGGCCAGGAAGGCCGGTAAAACAAGTACTCACGGAAGAAGAGCATCCTGTAAACACAGTCTGGCTGAACTCTGAGTCCGATGGCGACGAAGTGTTTGTAGGGGTGGGAGAGACTTCGGAAAACAAACAGCAGAACAGGAGGCTTATGCACGTCAATGGAATCATCAAGGGACAGCAAGTCAAGTTTCTGATTGACACAGGGGCTGCAGTCAGCATTCTGTATGAAAAAACTCTAAGGAAATTTGGACTTCCTTTGCAGCCTGAAAAAATGTCCATCCAAGGGATAACACAGGACAGTGTACAGTCACTTGGGACTACTGCAGCAGTGGTGGAAGTTGGGCAAAATCAGGCTGATATCAAGTTCGTCATTTTGGAAGGACACGGGCGAAGCATTCTGGGAAAGGAAGCGATTGGACTGTTAGGCTTTATCATAGACCCTGGAAACGATCGTTTGGTAGACAAGAACACGGACGCGGAAATAATCTGTTTCTCGGCTACTACTAAGGAAGCGAAAGCTGAACAAAAGAAAGAGGCTCAAGCAGACTCAGGAGAGTGTGTATTGACTCTAGGAAGCGACACTTTATTGGGGCCTGGAAGAACTACACAAGTGGTTTCCTCTGCTCGATGCTTTCTACATGGGAATGTGGTTCTGGCTGTTAAGCCGCGAAACCTACACGCAGATAAATACGGGTTACGTGTACATTCGCAACTGGTTGCTGGACCAAAAGAAGGAGAGCCTATCGTCATTGGTGTGGACAATGAGCAGGACTATCCAATCTTGCTTAAGAAGGGAGCAAAGCTGGCCACGACGCTTTTTCTGGAAAAGGCCAAAGTGCGATCCACTATCGCTTGTCAAGAAGATACAAAAAAAGGGGTCCTGGGTGCGAGTCGTCCGTGCATTCAGGAAACAATGGTAGGACGAATCACGAGGGCATAAAAATTCAGCTAACACAGGAAGTGGAGTACTACCCAGAACAATATAAAGACGCGGTAGTATTTTACCTCAATAGGAGTATCGTGTTAGGGCCTGGGGAAGTTGCTGTGTTGAGCTTGCCGTACGAACTTAGGGGAGTGCGGGGGCCTATTATCGACTGTCTCAATACGAAGGGAGTTCGGCTCGTAATGAAGCAACGGGCGGGGGGAACTTTGTTTGGTTACCTCGTCAACGATAGTAGGGAAATACAACACGTGACGCCAAAAACCAGGGCGTGGTTTATTCCGGGTCGACTCGACGAAATAACTGATATTGATGGTCGATGTGTGATGTCCAGAGTTCGGAGTAGTCCGACCGATCACAAGTATGAACAAAAAACAGGAAAGGAGTGGCGGAGACAGGAACGAGGTTCTACAGAGCAAGAGGAAAGGGGAAGTTGGATTCGGCGCAAGGAAGAGAGGGAACGTGGCGCGACCAAAGTATGGGATGTTCGTCGGTCGAAATGGGGACGTTACGGAAAGTGGGATGTCCAGGGGGAGACTGTTGATGTAAGCGTGGACGTTATGAGCAACGAGTTGTTGGAACCCGAAACCCACGACGAATGTCTATCTCAGTTGATGCAGCGATTTCCACGAGTGTTTGATTTGTCGCCCGAAGTGAGCGGGTTATCACGTGACATGGCCGCTCTTACAATCACGTTATCAGATTTGGAACAGATCGGCACCACGAATTTTAGTGCGCTCAGTGAGTGGCAGCCGCTCTCCACAGGACAGGAGGGTGCGGCTGAGGCAGAAATCGCGTCGTTAGAACGAAGGGGAATAATTAAGGAGCTGCGCTGGGATGAACGAGGATTATTCTCGCAGCCCTTGGTATTCCAAAAACCAGGGGGTACCTCGGTTCGCATAACCTTGGACTGCCGACGCGTTAATAAGCTCTTCCGAACTTGGAAGACTCCTCTGACGCCGGTTAAAACGATTCTATCGCGATTAAACCCTGAATACCGAGTCTTTTCAGTGGTAGATCTCAAGGATGGTTTTTTTAACCTCGGGATTAGTGAAGAACTTAGTAACTACTTCTGTTTCAGTATGGGGAAGAGGCGGTACAAGTTCCAGAGGTTAGTACAAGGTTTTAATGGAAGCGCTTTGATTTTCCATTCGATTGTGACACGTGTATTGGAGGAAGCACGCAAGATCTACCCCGATTTGGACGCTGAGGTTTACATCGATGATATAATCATCGGAGCCCGTAATGAGTGGGAACATGACAGGAAGTTACACGCATTGTTTCGCATCTTGGATCAGTTCGGCTTTAAAGTGAAACAGGAAAAAGCTCAGCTAAAGAAGAGTCACGTCACTTTTCTGGGTTTCGAAGTATCTTATGGGACGGTCAGTCTGGATCCGTACTGCCAGAAGCTTCGGGAGGGATTACCTAGGATCCAAGGTCGAAAAACCTTACAGCAGGCGCTTGGGATGCTGAACGTGGTAAAGGGACATGTTCCAGGGTTTGCGAGGAAAGTGCAAGACATGTACGAGGAGTTGTCGGCAGTAGGACGAGAAGCTGACTGGGAAATGGTGAACACGCGCTTTCAAGAAGTGGTGGTGGACGTGCTCAGCTCTGTGTACAACATGCGCATGCAGCAGCCAGGGACCGACTTTCAACTGTACACGGATTGGTCGTCAGCTGCCGGAGGGTATGCTTTAACACAAGGTGATCGACTTGTGTTTTTGGGTTCGCATCTCAATCCCCCTAGTAAACGAGCTGTTTCTAGCTTCTTGGGAGAAGCGCAAACTATTGTTCGGGCACTAAAAAAGGTATCGTGGATTACGGGAGGAGGAAATGTCCAAGTCTTTACTGACTCTGAGGGTTCAGCGAAAAAATTCAACTCAGGAAGCCTGACCGATGATACTGACTTACGAATGTTACGACTTCTAAGTTATATTACGGGTAACTATACGATTGGGGGGAATTTGCATTTCACACACCTTCCGGGCAAGGTGAATGTTCTCGCGGACCTGTTATCGAGATGGGCAAGCGACGAGTCGAGTACTGGAGTCACGTTGTACAGGGCAGAAGAAGAGAAGACACAACAGATGAACAGAATGCTCAAAGACGTGCACAAGGGACATTTCGGGGTGTCGAAAATGCTGAAGATGTTACGGATGCAGGGCCAGAAGGTACCCAGGACGGCGGTTGAATCTTATGTGCACGCGTGCGTCGTTTGTCAGAAATACGAGCGACCAAAGGAAAAAGCTCCGTGGGGGGACACAAAACAAGGGATGTGGCCAGGGCAAGCAGTCAGCATGGATGTAGTGGGGCCATTTCCGAAGGGAACTGACGGCTCCATCTATATGGTAACGACCATAGATCATTGTTCGCGCTTTGCGGAAGCCAAGCCAGTGCAATATGCTAATGCAGCCTCAGTTAGTCAGGCGTTGGAAGTGTGGATCCAGTCCCAGGGGCAACCCCAAGTGGTTATGACTGACAATGCTGCTGTGTTTACTTCGCGACGATTTGCTGAGGTCATGGAGAGATATGGAATCAAACATGAGTATGTGCCACCCTACTCCCACAAAAGTGCAGGGTTGATAGAGAGGTATCACCGGACTCTGGAGGACCGCATCAAGCGCATGGCAGATGAATCGATGATCACTGAGTGGCCACTACACGTGTCCGAAGCAGTCAGTTTAATTCAGAAGATGCCGCATGATGCTACTGGATACCCTCCCAGACAACTGATGAAAAAGAGGGACATATGGGATGAATTGATATCTGATGCTCAATGGAAGAATGATGTGAACACAGCTTGGTACAGGGATGCTCTGGGACGTCAGAAGCGGTTGACTAAACAGCATTTCGTGGAAGAGAACTACAAGACTGGGCAGTGGGTCTGGTGTTACGATCATACACGACAAAGGTCAGAGGGTGAGAAATTGAAGGCTTATTGGTATGGGCCATGTCTGTTTGAGGGATATATTTCCAGGCATAGGTGTGTGGTCAATGACCCTGATCAGAGCAAGTTTTTGACTCATGTGGATTTTGTGAAGCCCTGTCGGTTGTCCATGTGGGAATACTGATTTCGGTAGCGCAGTAGAAGCGTGTAAAGGAATGGAGGAATGGGTGGGGCATTTGAAGTGAAAAGTTGGGATAATGGTTAGGAGAAGTACGGGAATATGTATTGTGAAGAAGCAGTACGGGGAAGGAGGTACTGGATGTAGTTCAGCGGTACAGGAAGGGAATGGATATATATTGTTGGTAGAAAACAGTTGGATATGCTTGTAAGTCCTTGACGGCAGAGACCCTGTGTTCCTCGTGTGTATCACCCAGTTGTTTCTCGTATCAGAAAATCATTCCAAAGGTCAATATTACTATAGCTCCGACAGTTTATCGTTTTCTTGGAAAGATGAGCCTGTGTAAAGCTTGTGTAAACGCACTGTGATTCTGGGTGTAGTCTTCAGAAATATAAAATTTTGAGTCAAGCAAAATAAAATGGCATGAGCCAATTGTGATTTGCCGGAGTAAGACCTGATCAGAAATATCAAGGATTAAGAAGCACCGATAGAAAAACTTGGTTGAATCTGTTGTGTCGAGTCGATGGTGAAGGTGAAGCAAAAAAAACTGAGCTGCCATGAAATTTGGGGATTCTGGGAAGGCACTGAATTCTACTATAAGGAGGGCAGGGCAGGGCAGTGCTCACCACTGCCACCCTAAAACAAATGCATTCATGCAGGGGCTTTGGTTGGGACACCGGTCTGGCCGGCCCAACAGGGAAACAGGGAACAAACTCCAGGCGCTCGCACACTATTGTGTGAGGAAGCGCATCGACAGCAATCGGGTTGACCCATCCATCCAATCAGCAACAGTCTTCTCTGCCGCCTGCTTTCTTCTCTGGGCAAGGTGATGTTTGATGATTCTGTTTAGGGCCAGAAAAAAATATTTACTTTTTTCCCTTTTTTTGTTGAAGGAAAGCAATCAACATCCTTCCCCATTTTTCCTTTCCTTTTTTTGGGGGGGGGAGGGGTGGCCAAGACAACCATATATTCGTGGTGAACCAATTCCACATTTCCGGGTGTAAAACCTGCCCAGAAAATACCACCCAGCTCGCAGCAAAATCATAGCTGATCATATCTCTTTTGCTTCGAATTGCATTTTCAGTTTGATCAATTCAAATGTCATATCCAACCGTCGTTTTATTACAGGCTACCTGTGAATTTATTTCAACCTCTCAAAGTTGAGCTAAAATTTCACGCGCCCACTAAAAGAAAATCCCAGACCCCTATCACTGTTCCATATTTTCGCTCCCTATTCGTTATTCATAAAGTGAAAAGCAAAACCAACAGTCCCTTATGAAAAAAAATTATATAGAAAGAGTACATGAACACCTCTGTCAACCCAAGCCACCCTCCTCCTCCACCCACTCTGGTCGGAGGGTGTTGTGTGCTTCAGTTTTCCTCCCAATCCTCTCCAAACAGAGACTGACCCAAATCTAAGGGGTAGCGGTGCATAATCAGCATCGACGGCAGCCCACATCATCTGGGTCGACCTCGGGGGAAAGCGTTTTGCTGCAGCACGGCTTGTCACAGTCCACACCCCTGCAGAAATCACTACATTTCATTGGATTGTCCTTTTTGCAACACAACTGGACGTTGCACCCCGGAGGGGTTGGCAAGACACAGCTGACGGCTGCGCAAATGCCGGCGCTGCAACCAGGAGGAAGGCTTCGTGGTGGACAGCAGTTCGACGTGTTGCAGCCACCGTTGTCCCCTGGGGAAGGGGTGGTTGGGAAGCCGACGGGGGGCAGAGCAGCACAGCTAACGGCTGCGCAAATGCCTGCACTGCATCCAGGAGGAAGGCTTCGTGGTGGGCAGCAGTTCGACGTGTTGCAGCCACCATTGTCCCCTGGGGAAGGGGTGGTTGGGAAGCCGACAGGGGGCAGGGCAGCACAAGTCACAGCTGCGCAAATGCCGGCGCTGCATCCAGGAGGAAGGCCCTGTGGTGAACAGCAGTTCGAAGTGTTGCAGCCACCGTTGTCAGTGGGTGAGGGAATGGGTGGGAAATCGATGGGCAGCATGGGACGAGGTGGGGGGAGTGCAGGGGTTGGAGGGGCAGGACAAGTGACTGCAGCACAGATTCCAGCATCGCAACCGGGGGCCAGGAAGCAACAGTTTTCACGGATGCACCTGTGAGACAAAAACATAACACAGGTCGATATCCTGCACCCTCTTCCAAAGGCAAGAAAAACACACTTAATACTCGCCCCCACACCTGCACTTTCGAATTCCATTGTGTGAGGTCACTGCTGTTTCAAATTCCCAGGGCAGGAAAGAAGAAGAAAAGGAGGGGGTGTGGAATTGATGAGAGTACCTGCTCACCTGCAGTCTGGCTTGACAAATTTGCATGTTTCCTTGCAAGAAAGTGGAATGTCTTTCAAGCAGCACAGCCTCGTGTCAGGGCAAACTGGTGGGGGTGGGGGTGCGCAATCGACCGTGGAGCAGAATTTGCTGCAAACACCACAGACAACATCAACAGCTGCAGCCATCCGATCACAGACATGGGGTGCTCCCATGGATGGGGTGGTTTTTCTGATTTCCGATGAACGCACACATCCTAGGCATGCACTAATAAGAAAACGCAGGCTCCACCAGCATTGCTACATACATCTATTTTTATAAAAATATTACATACCGTATTTTCTCTAATAGTAACCCTGGGTCACTATTTTTTCAATGTACCTCCAAGGGGGGACACTATTAGAGAAAATACGGTATATGTAATATTAGCTGAGTGGGAAAGGCTTCATGAACTTTTCAGGAACTCAACATAATATATATAACACTGGTCCTGTATCATGAATCCATAGAAGGGGCACCTAAGAAAACTTAGGTCCAGATTTCGAGCAGGCTGGCTCACCTGCAGCTAGGGCGAATGTTGACAGATTTGCAGCAATCATCAGCGGTGCACCTGGGGTTTATCCATACACACAGTCAGCCAGATGTTAAATAGGAAGGTCCTGGCGTGTATCATATTGTAAAATGAAAGCAATTCTTTCACATATATCCTCAAGAAAGATGGGGGAAACTGGTGGTTTTAAATTAGAACTGTTGCTCTTACTTGCAGGACAAAGCGATGACTTTACAGATTCTGGTGCACTGTGGTGGTGGGTTCTCCTCGCAGCACAGCTTTGGGCGGCAGCCGAACGGGCTGACCCCACAATTCACCCCAGCACATTTGGATTGACATTCTGGAGGGGCTGGGGGGCCGCCATTCTTAGCGACGCAGCACTTTCCTTTGCAGGGATCCGTCTCTCCCAAAACTGCACAAAATTTTCCCACACATGAAAGAGTGAGGTCACTTTTTTTTTTCAGGCAGGATGGTGAAGATGAAGGGAAATAGGAAAAAAAAGTTGCCCAAAAATAGCTTTCTTCTCTTCGAAAAAGCTTTTTGCATTTAATTACAATTACGCCCCTGCATCATTTTTTAGCACTTAGATATGAAAAACTCAGGTCAAATAGAAAAATATCCTCCTTCAACATTTTTCTATTTGACCTGAATTATTCATACATATTCCGTACACTCTCAACCTCATCAATCCAATCAGCCCCTCTTGTAAAATGCTATTTCTTCTAAAATTTGTCATAATCTGTCATGATCATTCGAGTACGACGGTAGCAATCGTCGATGCTATTTTTAGTTCAGCTCCAATCCACAGAGGGGAAGCGAAATTTCAAAATATGCTTTGATTTCTTGGCGAAAGCTTTTTTTTTTTGTTTCTGAGGGTCACCTGAGGAAACGCAGAGTAGTGCGCACAGCGCGATGCCGGAACGTAACATATTCCCTCTTCGTTCGTCAAAAACGCTGTCAGCCCACAAATATTCGAGAAGTTAGCGACAGGCTCAGACCCACAAACTGCGAATCCCAGTTTCTTTTTTGTCAATTCAGCGCTGAAGCGCTCCAGGGGCGTTCAGAAGAACCAAGGCCTTCGCCTTGCCAGTGAAATACAGAAAACCGAAACAACACACAGGTAGATTCCTGTCGAGTGTCGCGCCAAAGACCAGCGCAGAGCACTCCTTTTCGGACGTAGAAACGGATAAAAGAGTTTAGGGGCCCAGTAATGTGTACCTTGATCAATTATTCGACGGTCGCTGTTTTCTCTTCACTTGTTGGAGACTGTATTTTTCAACGGCCGACCGGAGTTGAGATGTGGGGAGTAGAGGCCTGCTTTGTCCGCTTTGGGTTGTTTTCGCAGTACGAATTCATGGTGGTAGGGTGTGAAGTTCGCCTGGTTGGCTGCTCGGAGCTCTGGACTTCCCATCAGTATGGTACACCACGTGACCGAGTGCTGTTGAAAATTACATAATCATGACATAGCGTAACGTGACGTAATGACTTCAACGGCGGAGATGTTCTTCAACTGTATGGATTTGGCTGGAATCTGAAGGCATGCGCCCCACTCGCTTTCAAATTTCCCAACTGACGACTTTCGGCGAAAGGTATTGCGAATGGATCCACTGTTGGGATTCTCCGCTCGCGCCGCTGCGTTGTTCGGTTCCCTCGGCGATCAAGCCTCCAGCGCGCCGACGTTGAGTTACGCCCCGCCCGTCGCTGGAAAATCGAATCTCGACGAAGGGAGCAGCGACGACGAAGGTGCTGGGGCGTGGAGAGAGGGCAAGCCGGAGCCTTCCTTGGTTCCGTGGAGGGTTGTGACGGATGGCGAGACGGGGCCTTTGGGGGTTGGGTTGATGGAGCCCAGCAGCGCGTCGAGGCGAGCGTTCGAGGACGAGCCGGAGGAGGACGAGTTCGATTTCATCGCTGCCGGGTCGTTACGGAAAAACAACCAAGAAGAATTGCCACCCAGAGGAATGGAGGTGAATTGAAGGCTGGACACATTGATTGTGATTTAAACTCCATGCAATGGATGTAATGACATCAAATCAAATCAAATGCTCCAAAAACTGCTTGATGGGAGTCAAATGAGATTTGGGGCTGAAAAAACGAAAGTTTGCGGAGGTCGAGTGGAAGAGATTTCGAATGCTTGTGGGGTAGTTTCTGTTTGAAAGTAACGCCATTGGAAAAAAGATTTGGGAAGAAAAAATTCGCAAAGTGGGGTCGATGTATGAGGAGATATATTATTCGTAGAATTTGCTGGAGTTGATGCAAGTTTGTTTTTTTCAGGTGATGGCCGATAATGCATGGGATCGAAAAGGCAACGGAAGAAGACCAGAGCCGTGGGATGAGGGGCCGGAGCCTGTTAGCAAGGTAAGGTACGAAACCTTGCTGCCGTATTCTTGCTCCGTTTGGTTCTTCTATTTGAATATAGAGTATGGCTTTTTGTCCTCTTTGATTGAATGTTGTTGCTTGTGTTGGTTTTCCAGGGAAAAAGAAGAGTGACATTTGACAAAAGCATGGAGGCTGGCCCCAGTAAATCGGGCAATCTAGCTCGACCCCCCATGTCTTCCCGGAGAGGGTTGCGAACAAGGTATTTTACAATCTCCCAATGTGAACCAGAATTTGAAGACAAGCGATTGGATGTTTTTCAATCGGATCCTCGATGTTCAGGGATCAAAAAAAGCAAACCCAGCTGGACTGGTGAATTTCATTTCGCGAATCAGATAAGGAAAAAGGAAAAAAAATGTGGTTATCAAGTCTGATGGTTTTTTACTTTTTTTTAAGCTTTTTTGTTTTTTACTTTGCTGATGAGATAGGCATCCCTCTTATGTTCCCCATCATGTGCGCCATCCTGAGAAATACACTCGGTACACTCTGGATGAACCGCTGGTTGTTGGAGGTGGGGCCCAAGGTCAATCAGATCCAATCCAAGATGTGAAAGACATGCGGGAGGTGAGCGACAGATACAATTTAAATATCACTAAATTAAAAGATATAATTTAGGTATAGGTGGAGGGGAATTATTAATTAATTTATTATTATTTCCATTGATAAGAAATCTAAATTGGTGATGAGGAGCCCACGCAGCTGATGGTGGATTGGTCCTAAATGTTTTTTTATTGGGAATTGTCTAGATTGCAGTGCCGTAGAGCTGAAGATTCGTTGCGTTTTTTTTTTTTGATATTAGACCTCCTGGATTTTTTAAAACATGGGTGAGTGGAGTTGCGACCATTCTACTGCACTCCATGAAAAAAAAAAGAATTGGCTGTGCTGAATGTGTTTTTTTGTGTTTTTTTGCGGCAGGCAGCCGAAAGGAGCAGTAAACCGATCCACGCTTCCGAGAATGAGCACAGATTTGTTCCACAGTTTGGTTCTGGAATGGAGTTTCGACCGAAAGGTAATATATATATATTTTTTTTCCTTACTGTTTATTTCCCGACCCTGAGGTCTGGTGGTTGAACATATATGCCAGATTTTCACAGTTTGAATCTAATATTACACAGCTTGAATATAATTCTCTCTCTCTTTTTATATATGTATATTCTTTTTTTTTTCAAACATCATTCAGTCGAGTATTTATTTTATTTTTATTATTGTATTATTTGGCTCTATGATTTCTGTGGAGTATTTGTTTATTTTCTATTTATTTTTTCCAGTGGGTCAAAAATCTATGCAAGAACCCATCGGGGCCCCCGACAAATGGTTGAAAGTTTCACTGAGCGATGATGAAAAGGAAATCGATCCAGAAGATGCCACCGATTCAGCAAAAATGGAATGTGTGGATCTCGGGACAGCATTCCGCCATCGCTCCGGAGGACGAAGGCAGTACAGGTCTCAGAACAGAAAATCAGAGGGATGAACGATTTTTTTTATTTTTTTTCGAGGGGGGGGGGGGGTTAGGTGGGGTGTTGGCTGAATGGTCGCCATATGAGCACCTGAGAAAAAAAGCAGAGTCGATGTAAAACTTTGCTCAGGAAAAAAAGAACCGATCCTGCTCCTTCCTTGGTGCAGAGGAATGTAGTGGCAAGAGGTCACTCTCACAAAATCCGCCCCAGCAGGAAATTGTTTTGGGGGAGATGGAGGAACCAGAAATGCCTGTCTGAGGTTGAAAAGAAATCGATATCCAGCAAAAATACTTTCGAAAGATAATTAAGGCCCATTCTCCAAAGCATGGTTGACAATATCTCCCCTCTCCTATCTCTCTCTATATATGTACACATATGTGTATATATACACATATATATAGATAGATATACACATGTGTGTATATATACACATATATATAGATAGATAGATATTCTTCAGCTGAAATTTGCATTGTTCTCAATTACACCGCTGCAATTTGACAGTCTTGATGAAAGTCAAAAATTTGTGTCACATAATCATGTCTGAAAAGCTTGATAACAATGAGATCCAATGTGCTAATTTCCTCCATAACATTCTTGAGATTACAATGGGCTGACTCAGTCCCCAGGGCTTGCAAGTGAAATAAAATCGAATGAAAAAAAAATGGACAACAAAATATAAAGCCAGAAATTAAAAGCAAGCTGGTTCTCTACTCAACCCCTCTAAAAAACAAAAAAAATCATCGAGAAGAAAGAGCCATCATGAATCCAAACGAGAAAAAAACCCAACACCTACGAACATTTTGAACGATACCTGCTGCTGAACGCACAGATTTTCCTACATTCAAATCCTTGTTTTCTGTCTTTTTCCTTTTTTTTCAAAGAAATTTTCCTCCTGTAATTTTCCTCCATCCACCGACCTCCAAATAGCTTTTTTTTCAAAGGTTATTTTTTTAAGTTTTTTTCAATTTTTTTTCATCTTCTGCTCAGCTCCATTCCATTTGACAAAGTGGGCAAGATAGCTTGACGCTCATCCATCGCTTTAAACATGCAGAATGAAACACGTGGCTGCATGGGGGGGTCCTCACTCCATCGCCTATGATAAAATTGTCCAGACAAATCATGCAGGCCTCTCCCTCCAGGTTGTGTTCGGATTTGCACACAGAAAATGGGAAAGCGTTGGCTATGGACAGCCTCCGGCTGATTTCTGCCGAGCGGCGCTCCAGGTCTGCACCTGCACGAAGCGCTGCGAGAAGATTCCTGGATGGGGTGCACTTACAAGGATCAGAACCACTAAATCTACATGCACCCACAAATGCATGTACACATGCATGCAAATGCATGCATGCAATTGAATTGGTTACATGTACATGCAAATGGATGCATGCGATTGAATTGGTTGCATGTACATGTAAACAGATCCTGAGTCAACCCCCCAACATCCATAAATGGATGTGTACAATCAACCAAACATGTAATGCTCCTTTCAATCCCTACCGAACTTTCTCGGCTATTTCTTTGGCTTTGTTGTCGACCGACGCAGTGATGGTGGATGCATTCATGAATTCCTCCATTGTGGCCAGAGCTGACGTGGGCAGCGTTTTTGCAACGGCCTCGATATAAGTCGAACCCTCACTCAACAACCTCAAGGATAAGTTACACGCCGAAACCTGCATCAATGCACAGTCACACTTTCCACAACATGTCACTCTTCTACTTTTTTTCCCCCAATAAGGAGCGCACTTTGGGCTGTGCCATGCTGAATATATATCCATGCAAGGAAACCCTGACTGAGGTAGAAAAATAATCGAATCGAAAAAACTTCACTAATCTTGACGTCTGGTTGTAGAATCAAACCACCCACTCATTCATGTTTCATACGTAAAACTGATCAACTAGAGATTGATTTTTTCCCATTGTTTTTTTTTCTTTGAAATCAAACAGTGTGTTTTCTTCCAAACAGCGATCGCTGGAACGCCTGGAGCATATATATATGTTTTATATATATAAACAGTACGTGATTTTCTGACCTTGTCTGCATCTTCTTGGTACAGCTTTCGCTCAGCCTCTACAAGGGCCGACAAAGACCTCAAATTTTGCTCTCGTAACCTGAACACAGATCCCAATTCATCATTTATTTCACTATTTATTTACTTTATTTCTAAACTTTCCATTCCCTACACTCATTTTGCCTGACTAAACACACATCCAGTTGCAAACAAGAAACAAGAAATTCCGAGACGATCACCCAGCTTTTCAAAAAAGAAAAAACAACATTGCACTTCCGTCGCTCTGCCGAAAAAAAAAAGCCACCAAAACCCAAATCACCTTAGCAAATCTATTCTCATGTCGAACAACCCCATTTCTGCATGTTGCTGCTCGTATTTCAAAACCCTTAAATGCTGAGCAGCAGCGCTGGTGCAAGCCCTGAGCTCTTCCGGTGTCGCGCTCTCCAAGTCTGCCGACCCTCGATTCTGAACCTGCCCGGAAGCTTCCCTCATTTCCGTATCCATTTCATAAACCGCCGAGGATGAGGAAGGTCTACTGATGGCCCCCCCCTCCCCTGAGTGTCTCGCTGGCGATGGAACCCCACAAAATATTTCTTTTTCAAGCTGAGTTATCGAAATGTCTGACTGATGAAACGTTGGTTGAGCATGACCACCGCATTTGAATCGAACGAGTCCCCATGTGGATATCTTTCTTTTTCCCGAATGATTTGAAAAAAAAAAGAAAAGAAACAGAACTGCTTGGTCCAGCGTGAATGTTTATTCATGGAGTGAAAAGATTGCACCAATATCAAAAATTAATAGAGGCCCACATTGTTTACTAATCAAACAGAAAAGAAAAGGAAAATAATTTCCACATGGATCCGAACTCACCATAATATGATGAACATAGGCGGGAAAAATCAGCCGCCAGCCTGGCAGTGCTTTGAGCTCGATTCAGCAACCTGCAGGCACTCGGACGTCACATCTCTGCAAGTAAAAGATTGGTTGAACTTTTCAAGAACAAGGCCCCACAGTCAGACTTTAAAAATGCTACAGTTCAAAACAACTTAATTGACTTGAAAAGTTAATAAACTCCCCACCCCTGGCCATAGCATCCAGAGACAGCCCCTTGACAGTGGAAAGCTTCTGTTACTCTATTCTTAAAAAAGATATTTCTATTTAGAAAGCATGCCATGATTGAGTTGAAAGAGAACTTCCCATTTGATTAGTAATGGCATCTTAAATCAACTAACTCAATTATGCTTTCAGGACTGTTTCTTCAGTAACATACATATATATAGATATAGTAAGTATGTATATACTACTATTTGTTCAACAGGTTTTGATAATAAACAATATATAAGTTTTGAGATATAATCTATTGCAACGGCCAGAACAGAAAACTGCGTGAGGGTTGGGGTTCGTCCGCTGGTCGTCAGGATCCCTGAACAGCTGGATTCAGATTTGCCCTGCTATTCACGGAATCGAGTCGACATGAGACAACAAGGTAAAAAAGAATTGCTTGTATGTAATACATACCATCCACACTGACGTTTTTTTTTTCCTTTCTATGTTTGGACGAGTCGAGGCATCTCCCATACTCACCTCGTTACAGATATCGCCGTGCTCGACTCGCCTTCCTCAGTTTCCATCTCGCTGTTTTTCTGGAGCTAACGGTGTTCGTGCGTGTCTTTGTTGAACCCCAGAAAATAGCGTGGGAAAAACAGTTAACTCTTTTTTTGTATGATTGAGAATGGGGGGAGGGCGTGGATTGTACCATGTAATTTGATGTTTGTTTGTTTGTTTGTACCGTGCCAACATCTCATCTAATGGGGGGGGGGGGGAATTGCTGCGTTGATTCCAATGTGTTGAAAGGAGAAAATCAGTTAGTGTTGAATTCACATTCTTGCACTGTAAAAAGTCCCTTCACATGCCAAGAGTCTTAAATGCACAAACTGCACAGCAACTGCCCGACTGAATTAGCCCTTTCCACATTAGGTAGTTGCTGGCAGTTTGTGCAGTTAAAAGACTCTGGGTTGTGGTATTCAAAGGGAACTTTGGTTGGAATAGGGGTCGCACTTTTTACAGTGCAAGAATGTGAATTCAACAAATGTTAAATGTTCGTTTTTTTGTTCCTGACAACGCTCTTCCCAAAGCTTTTGCTCGTTTTGTCGATAACACTATTATATCTGAGGTGTTTCCTGGCATCCCGGGGGGGGGGTGGCATCCTTCTGCTGTTTTGTAACTATCGGTCGATTGATTTCAACAAAAAAATGCAATAGCATGTCGTTGATGCCCCATCTGAATACCGTTTCTAGTCAGATAGCCAAATCATGAACATATTAGAAGCGTTTGATCGACCCTTATGTCCAAAACACAGGGCGTGGATGCTTCGTTCGCCCACGTTTCCAAGCAAGTAATATTTTTCTGTGTTTTGTGTTTTTGTTGTGACATTCATCTTCAATCCAACCCCAAACCATACTGTGTGCGTTCCTTATCGGTGAGGAAACAAACACCTTCAGCAGGGACTGCCAGGAGATCTCCCCATTTCATTTTCCGAGAATGAACGACCTAATCAAAAGCGAATATATATTGTTCTCCCAGAGAGGAATTAAAAACTTGCAATTGGTGGCGCCCATTGATTCTGAAACAAAGTTTCTCAGCCTTAGGAAACCGATCGGTCCAATTTAAGAAGGGTCCACTCCACATGGATGTTGTTTGCGAGTTTTTGTTGTTTGGGAAACAAACATAAAACACAACTGTCATTTCCCCACGGCGGCGGCGGAACGTGAGTCCCGTGGTGTGGAAAGACTTGTGTTCACTGTAAGCTGTAAAGAGAAGTTTCAGGTCGGTGAGGGTGGGGCGGGCCAAGGTTGGGGAGATAGCGCAGCAGAAGAGGCTACGTTTCCAGCTACGTTTTTTGCTTCTTTGCGTCCTCTTGATAGGAAGCGATGTTGAGGTTTTGTTCTGCTCAGTTGGTCATGCCAAACGTTATGCAGCTCATTCTTGTCGTGTTCTTTTGCGTGCTGTGTTATGTTCGTTTGCGTGGGAGCAGTACACACAAACGTGCGCGGGGGTGTGTCGTCCAAGGGTATCCACGCAAGGATACGTAAAACGCCAGAAATTGGAGTGTTCGCGCACGTGCATTGTCTAAAATCCTTAACCCAGTGTACAGCCCGCTTGCGCGCCAGCGAAAGCCAGCTCGGAGAGAACGGAGGCTCACCGAGTTGGGGCGTGAAAAGATTGCGATTGACCTGGCCAGGTCCCCCAAACCCCAGCACTACGCACTCACGATACCCATCTCGGCACCAGCGTCGCGCGTCTGACACACGTGTCAATAAGATGCACGACGGGGTCGCATTTCGACGCAGACTTGCCAACTGAACGATATTCAGTGCCAACACCCAGTTCCGCCACTTCTACAAATAATCCACGTTTCCGCTACGTGCTCAAGGAAATAGAAACCCAGTGAACAAAATGACGAAATTGGCGATTGCTCTCTTTTGTCTGGCTTTGGCAAGCGGCGCCTGTGCGCAAAATGGGCGGCAGTTTTCCGGCCAATCGTTTGGCTTCAGCGTCCCCAAGCCCCAGCAGTTTGTCGTAGCGCAGTGCACGTTGAAGGTGGGGAGTGCCCGAGGGGTGCTTTCCTTCAGCCAGATAGGAAACGGCCCCACTATGATCAAAGGTACGAATGCGTTTCACCAGCTCGAATGCGCTTATCACTATTTTCATGCTTGGCATGGTGTGTTTGCGCTGAGGGCAGTACAACAAGAGTCTGGCTTTTCCAGCCCTGGGAATTCGTGTTTCGGATATGTTTTGGGGGTGGTGAAAGCTGGATTTCCGTGGTTATTTTTGAACTTTTTTTTGTTTTTAAAAACTTGTCTGTGTTTTTTCTTTTTGGTCCAGGATTTGTCTCCAACGTTACTCCTGGAAAGCACGGGTGGCACGTGCACGAATTCGCCGTGTCGAACGGTGACTGCGCGACGGCGGGCGGCCATTTCAATCCTGATGGAGTGCCGCACGGGGATCGAACCGCCGCAGTCCGCCACGTGGGCGACCTCGGAAACTTTCTCGCGAACAAGAAGGGCGTCGCTCCGATCAGCCTCCAGGACGATATCATTTCTCTGACGGGCCCTGCCGATCGATCGATTATCGGCCGATCGATCGTGATTCACGGTGGCGTTGACGATTTGGGACTCGGTGGAGACGCTGGTTCGGTGGCCAGTGGCAATTCTGGTGCTCGCGTGGGCTGTTGCACTATCAACAAGGTGATCTGATTTTGTCGCGACGCAATGAGCGCGGCAGACGATGCGTGTGTGGAGAATAACAAGGAAAAAAAAAATCAATTTCTGTGGTCCGTTGTGTTTTTTGGCGTGGTGAAATATCGTCCGCCGAATCGCAGTGGTGAATGCAAGCCCCTTGACCTGACATGATGATGTGGGTTCTTTCAGTGAAGAGAAAACGAGTATTGGTATTGGACTGTGCGTTTGAATAAACACGTTGTGCCTGTTTTTCTGTGCCCTTTTCTCTCTGTGAGGTCCCCAAGGATGGGATTTTTGAATAATAGATTGGCATGATGTGGAAGGGAAATGTTAAAAATAGACCTAGAGTATGTATACTGGAAATTTGGCATATCTGGATGAAATTTCGGTTTTTTCTGCTGATTTGGGGGTGTTGGTGTTAGTAAACTGATTTTAGCAGCTTGTGCATGAGTGGTGAATCACACTTATACTCAATGAAAAAAATTTGTAAGGATCCCCCCGTCCCCCCCCCCCATTGTCTGTCTGAGCCCTACTACGACATTCCAGGCAGGTCAGAACCAAACCTAAACCAAAATATTTCATCAGCCAGATCAGGTAGATAAAAAACAAAAAAACAATTTGATGTTTTTGCTTTTTGAATACAATTTCTCTTGAAAGGTTTGAATTGTTTGCATTTATTCAAACGAAACAAGAAAAGATTGATTGAAATTTGATAGAATTTTGCCAAAAAGGTGAAGGAGAACCAAGGAAAAAAAGAAGGAAATTATATGAGGTTTTCTTTTCCCTTTTTCCCTCTTGATTAGAATATAATCCAAAGAAACTTAACGACAAGACAATAGGATTCCAGGAAATGGTTAAAAATCCACATTTTCCACCGATAAAACGGAGGTGTTGCAAAAACCAAACAAACACTTGAAAAGAAGAATTTTGAAAATTGCTCACATTCATTCATTTGTTTGCTGAACACTGGATCCTGTTCAGTAGGTTTCTCCAAAAACACTCCATGGAATTCCCAACAATCTGTCTTAAGCAAAGACGACAAATTCCATCAAGGATAGATAAATACGAATAAAACAAACACCCACGAAAAGAAAGACGTCGTCGTTGACGGTTATTGTTCGCAGAACCGCCTTAAAACACCTTCCATGGAGCCAAGCAATATATGCATTGAGTCGAACCTGGAGTCGCGGACTACCCCGCAAAGCACCCACGGTTTGGCATATGGAGTAGCGGTCTAACCAAACTCAGCACCCACCACCAGGCCCACGGAGTAGCGGTCGGACGCAGTCTCAGCACCCGGTTAAAACGAATGGTATCAACTTGATTTTGAAAATGAAGATAAAAACTACGGTTGGGGAACGTCGGAATGTTTGCACGCTTCCAACGTCGCTTCCATCGTGGTTCCATCTTCCGCTTCCATGGAAATGAGTGTGGCACCGATCGCTTCCGCGGAAGCGATCGTGGAAGCGTGCGATTGTAACGCCCACAGCTCGCTTCCAAGACTGCTTCCATGGAAGCGGTCGCTACCACACTCACTTCCACGGAAGCGGAAGATGGAACCACGATGGAAGCGAAACTGGAAGCGATCGTTTCCAGTGGGAGCGATGGATTCCAGTTTCGGTTCCACTGGAAGCGATCGCTTCCAGTTTCGCTTCCATTGGAAGCGAGCCGGAACTGGGCGTGCTGGGGGAAAATTGCAAGAATTTTCTTGCGTCTAATTGATGTTATTAATGAGCACTGGGAGTCGAACCCGAAAAAGCCCAGGGTCGCCGCCAAAGAGCGTCCCTTGCACACTCTTTTAGGACTAGTCCCAAATTGACTCACACTACCAAGCATTCATGAATAGGCAGTTCTCCTGTGTTTGTGGGAAAACCTTTGCTAAAAAATCTGGCCTTGGACGTCACAAACAGTTCTATGGAAGTGGATGTGTTCCTCCCATAGCCTCACGGAAGCGACCACCTTGTGAAGAAGAAACTGATCCTCCTGGAGATCAATCGACACATCTTACTGATGATCCAAGCATTGAAGATACAAGCCATAAAATTTTTGCTGACAACTCAGATCAAGAGGATTTTTGTCCACAGTTTGAAGGTGACTAATAATTAAGATGATACAGGTTGAAAAACTGTAAAAAACATCACAATAAAATAGACTGAACAAACTTGCAACTTATTTTTTATATGTACTACATACTACACTATGGCGGTTTTTGTGCTTCGGGAAAGCAGCCCCCCCCCCCCCCCCCACCACCCCTTGATCATGGCAGCACCCTTGACCCTGACATTGGCTTTACAACTGCCCCCGACAGTGCTTTCGATGGTATGAATGTGGTTAGAAGGTTTGATTCAGAAAACTTGAGATATTATGGTCATTTCTGATTACTGATTAAATTTTTTTCTCAACAGAAGGCTCACCTACCAAGGATTGGACACTTGAGTTTGTCCACTGGCTTTCTTCTTGCAATGAAGGCCGGGGCCTCTCCGACCGAGATACAACAGTCCTTCTGGACATATTGCATGACCCGGGGTTTCATGTGGCGAACCTGTACATCAAAAACATAAGAGATGTAAAACAAAGAAGACAAGTGATGATTGAAGAAAACACAGAGCCATGGTTTGAAAAGGAGATCGCACACAAAATTAATGATAAGGACTATACCTTTCAGTTTCATATGCGGGATCCGCTGGATTGGCTACGAAGAGCTATGCAACATGAAAATATTATAACTGAGCCAAGGAAAATTTTTGAAGATGGACACAGAGTTTTTTTGGGACCACACACGGCGGATGCATGGCTGGATTCACAGCAGTTGTCTGGCCGGGAGGGGTCTGTCATTGCTTCGATTCAGGTATTTAAGAACTCAGAAAAATAACATCACATTACCTTTTATGCGAACCTCAGGCCCTCCTCAACTTTCCTCCTAGAAAATGCTTCCTGCTGCAGTTTTCAAACCACCTTTTAAAAATTGAACCTCAGATTTTTTATATCACACTGCATTTCATGCAAACCTCAGCCCCTGCTCAGTTTTCCCCTTTAAAAATGCTTTCTGTTGCAGTTTTCAAATCACATTTTAAAAATTCAACCTCAGTTTTTTCAGATCACATTACCTTTCATGCGAACCTCAGGCCCTCCTCAGCTTTCCTCCTAGAAAATGCTTCCTGCTGCAGTTTTCAAACCACCTTTTAAAAATTGAACCTCAGATTTTTTATATCACACTGCATTTCATGCAAACCTCAGCCCCTGCTCAGTTTTCCCCTTTAAAAATGCTTTCTGTTGCAGTTTTCAAATCACATTTTAAAAATTCAACCTCAGTTTTTTCAGATCACATTACCTTTCATGCGAACCTCAGGCCCTCCTCGGTTTTCCTCCTAGAAAATACTTCCTGCTGCAGTTTGCAAACCACCTTTTTAAAAAATCAGCCTGCACATAAGACACCAAGTTTAACCAAAAAAAAATCAAGTTTGAAGAGATTTTAAACTTTCTGTTGTTTTTCTTTACGTTGTTCTAGATATATTCTGATAAGACTATGGTAACGCGGCAAGGGTTGAGTCTTTACCCAATGAAAGCGAGTCTTCTAAATCTTCCTCTTCATATCCGTCGCAACCACATCGCTGTTGTTGGCTATGATACCGGAATCAACGGTTATGGTAGTCCCAGCAGCGGAATAGACATGGACTATTCCCTGCAGCAGAATCAATCTGACTGGACTACGGACTACCAGCCTGGAATGGTGCCAGCTGTGGACCGCGTCCAGTCAGGACCTCATTCTGATCCCCATCATACATGTGTGGTCATGCACGGACCCAAGTCCGGATGACCTGGAATACGGTTAACCACGATTCTGCCCGCGGGACTAGCCCAGCAGACTATAAGAACCCGAGTCCACAGTTGTGGACTACCCCAGTTATTTTCAAGGAATAGTCTACTCTGAATCACCATATCAGGCTACATCCCCGTTGTTCAAGCTGTGGATTTGCCCCGAGATGCTTTGCGTCGCCTACGTCTACGCACACATAGCCAATGTTGGTCACATTGGCTAGAACCATTGAAAAAATTATCTTGGGAGGGTATGGCACTCACATTTGCTAACAATGAGGTGAAGCAAGTATTTCCAGTCGTGCATTCATTTGTGGGAGATGATCCGGAAGTGCATGATGTCACATGCATTTTCCATAATGCTTGTGAAGAATGTTTGGTTGATCCTACTCAGCGAAATGAGTTCGACCGGGATTTTCAGGCTAGGACGGAGTCTGATCAGAAAAAAAAATTTCAGGATATTATTAACGAACCGGTGAAAACCATCCAAGCAAAACTGGCGAAAGAATATTTTACCCACCCAGTTCCGTGCGCACTTTGGGGCTTCAGAGACGGCTGCCTGGAAAGTTGCAGTCCCTATAAAGTAATTGGTTATGATATGTTACATGCCGATGATTTAGGATTATTTTTAAAAATTATCGACTCTATACCAAAATACTTGGCTGAAAATAGTACAATTGCCACCTACAATACAAACAGTCAACCATGTAGTTCTTGTAGTGGAAACTGATGAAGGTGACTATCCTATACAAACAGCTCGGGCTACACCAATATTCTACGGGCGGGCAAGATTCGATGATGTTGTGATAAATGGGAGGGATCAGCAAGGTCTTACCGTGGAGTGGTTCGCCCAATTGAGACTCCTTTTTGCAATAGACATTGAAGGCGAGATCAAGGAGATGGCCCTCATCCGATGGTACGATGTAGCACGGCTGGAAACGCTTCGGCGCATCAAGTCTTGGAATGGAACGCTCGAGTCCCACGGCGCAATTCCCCTTCTTTGGTCTGGCAACCAAAAGAATGATCACTATGACATTATAGAAATCAGTTCAATAAAAAAGAAAGCCTACATCGTGCAGGCTTTTAACGTAACAGAGCTTGAACTTTTTCATGCAACTCCTCTCGTGTGGTAGGAGCTTTAAAACACATTTTTTGGTGAGGGAAAATGCACTTCAAGAGCTATAGATTAATAAGTTACGGAGTGGAGGGGAAAGAGCATTACTGTGGAAATATTGAACGAGAAAGAAAAAGATACTAGTCCGAATATTTGGCTGGGTGTTCAATGGGGAAGGTTGTTCAGTTGTGGGCTAGAGTTTGCATATGCTGGATAAAAGGATATGAAGTGGGGTTATTGGTGTTTAGGATTCTTAGCGAATTCACAGGACTGAACGGTGCAGCAGTTACTGGGATATTGATTTAGAGGATGAACACGATTGATGTAACGATTTTGGGAAGAAAAAAAAAACAGATTCATCCAATAGATCGGGGAACTGGAACTGTCATAAAAAAAATAAAAAAATAATTGTCAAAACAAGGCAGTTACCCCTTTTCAATTATACTCACACTCAGGGAGTATCTATTTAATTAATTATTTATATATTTATCAATTATCAATTTACCTGGACAATATGACCTTGTATGCAGCCACATGCGCTACCAGCTGCAACAGAAGCGGCTCTATTCGTGAAGAGTCCAGCAAATCGACGTGTTCAAACATAATGTTGGCTGCACGTTCGTTCAACGGCTGGGGGACCTCCATTGCCTCTTTTTTTTGCCGCGCAAATAAAATCACCAAAAAACAATCCCCTTAATCGAGACTGACAAAATTCTCATTTAGGGGAGAAGGGGGTCATGTAAATAATATCCCAGCCATAGACGCTGATTAATGAACATGACCAGAACTGGAGGGTGCAAAAACTTGTTTTAAAAAGGCTGGAAGTGAAAACAATCTGATGTCAGTTTAATCGTGGATTAAAATATGATTTTTTCAAACAGAAAGACAGTTGGACAAACCTGTGTTTGAAAAAGGGGTGCTTCAAAGAGCACCCATGGAAAGATGTCCTTGAAGGCAGCTACCAATATATTCTTAAGGTTTATGGGATTCGAAACGCTTTTCAATCAATAATGACTAGACTTCGATATTGCATGCCAACTCCTCGATATATATATATATTTTTAACCCCCCCCCCCCCCCAAAAAAAAAAAAAAACTAAATAAAACTAAATAAATAAATGAATGAATGAATGCCAGTCTCGACATACCTGTTCGTTGAGGCGCTCTATCCCATTTTTTCTTTCGTCCGTTGCTTCATCAGTTCCCTTCTTTTTTCCATACTGAGAAACCTGATGCGCTCCCCTTCCGATCCATGGGCTCGAAGCCCAGCGCGGCACTGTTGAAAAACCGATAGGCGAAGTCGTCCTCGGTTTTCGCTTGGGCCGCTTGGGTCCCTCAGAACGGCGGCGCCACCGAACCCGCCGAGACTGCGAAACCCACCCAGCCCCTCTGTTCGCATCAGGGCTGGAAAATTGGGGAGATGTGGCAAGCGAAAATCGCGGGGATCCCTCGGGGAAACGCCCACGTGGACGACCGCCACGTGGGCGTTTCCGCGATCGCGTGATGAGTCGCACCCGGAGACGACCCCTCACCCTTCTGTCGCCCCGTTTCACCTGCTCTCGCGCTCGCCTCCACAGCCGCTCCCCCGTCGACCCCAGCCCCAGCGCTGCTGCTCGCTGGTGCCGCAGCTAGCGGTGCCGCCGCCGCGCCCTGGGATCGTCCCCTCGCTCCCCTCCCTCGTCCACGTGCTGCTGCCCCTCGCCCTCTCGCGCTTCCTCCGCCACTTCCTCCGCCTCTTCCTCGCCCGCGCCCCCTTCTTGGTCCTCGGCGTCCATGTCGAGTTGGGGCGAGGGCGCCGGGTCGCTTTTTGTGCGCGAGGCGGGTCCGACGGAGGGAAAAGACCTCAACGAGGTTTTTCAGAAAAGAGGGAGGGGGCTGGGGAAGCGGGGGAGGATGGAGGACATGGAGCGAGCGAGGAAGGCGTCGGAAACAAGCCGTGTCATGTAAACCCAGGTGAAGCCCATTCCCTGGGTGTTGTTCCTGTAGCCTGTTTGTTTGCTTGCTTAATCCCATCTCCTGGGTACTTGCTTGTTTTGTTTTGTTTTGCTTTGCTTTGCTTTGCTTTTTTTTGTTTCTTGTTTTGCTTTCCTGGATATAATGAGGGGGGAAATAATGAAACTAATAATAATGAAACTCTTTTTTTTCCCAAAAGTATAACTGTTTGTTTTGTGGGAACCCACTGTATAATGAAACATGTACATTATGGGGATCCTCCACATTCTTCTCTTTCCATTCTTGATCCTACCTCCGAAGGAACCCTGGGTGTAATGAAAACCAACACTGAAGGGGATGAAAAAAGAATGCAGTGTTACAGTTTTGGACGTATGTTGATGCAGGTGTAAATGGCTTGACAGCTGGCATCGCACGATATGCCGCATTTGGTGAATTTAGTGGGAATCATTTGCAGCATCCGCCACTGGCTTGTGTTCATCAATGGAAGATGGAGCTTCGCAAAAAGAAAAAAAACTGAAAAAAGTAGGAGACGCTGGGAGGATCGACACCAGGAGACTTGGCTGCGGTGGTTGTAATGTCCACAGCTTGGAGCATCTGTTTGGACGATTGTCAAGGCAAGTTCGGTTGATTTGCAGAATGAAAAAAGAAACTACAAACTGTTTTGGTCACACACACCCAGTCACGTGCGTGTGATGTTCCTATACAAGTTAGCCATAGTCGGGGGCTTCAATGCCTTGCGCATATTTTCGAACTCTCTCAACATCGTCGTGACTCCCACCTCCCGGACGCGGATTTCCATCACTTGTTCTTAAAACCTTTCTGTTGATTTTTGTTCAACTTGGTAGAGTTGCTTCACCTTACGAAGGAAAGACAGCAATCGTTGTCGGGGCAGGCCCCGCTGGATCAGTGGCTGCAATCCTGCTGGCAAAAAGAGGATTCAATATGAAAGTCAGATTTTCGCCCCAGGTGATCGAAAAGCGTTCCAATTTGCAATTTGCCACCCCCAAAAGAAGCACCCGGTGAGTGTCTGACGTTCATGCATCCAGATATAGATTCAGTGAATGATGTAGTGTAGGACCCTTTCCTTCTTCTTCTTCTTTTTATTTTTTCAATTGGTTGTTTCACCCTACAAACAAGCAACTGAAAAATTGATATATTCTAAGGGCCTGAGGGCCACTAGGGAATGATTCATTGTGTCATTACAAAGCCAGCATTTCACATCTTCTTCTTATGATTATTTTGAAGGCTGTCCATGGTATTGTGAGAATTCTAAAAAGAGGTAGGAGAGAGATACCCCCACACTGAGTGCAGCATTGAAGAGAGATGTTGCTGCTTCAAGGTATGGCCTTCACTTGTGAAATGCTGCAGTCTCAGCAGAAGTTCACAAACAGAAATTCTTTGGTTCAAGGATTCGAAAGGAGACAGCATAGTTTTTCAGAAGTTTTTACAGAAAAAGATAATGGATTTAAATTTCCTGATTTTCTGACAACACTGTAAGTGTGATAAAAGAGACGGCAGTGGTCATTGCTTGGGTTCGATTCCCAGGGTAGTCAAATCTCTTACATGATGCCAACCAGAAACATATCATCGACTTTTTTCATAGTCTTGGTTCTAGTGGTTCTCATCGTCAAAAAATAATATGCGGATCGCACTTTCGATTAGGAAAAAGTTTTAGCACCCAGTTTTGTTTTTTTTTAGGGCACAATTGCTTCCCCTGCAGGGGAATAATCCAAATCGGTGCCAGTCATCGTAAAGTGGGAAACCCTCGTGTTCAACTCTGTTTTTATGGTTCTGATTTCATTAAATATCAATGGGCGCAGTTCCTGGCCGACCCCCAAGGTGGTTTTCCCCATGCCTTCCTCAAGCGCAAGCCTGATTTTCAAGCTTGCAAACGCAAACTGTGGAAGCGACAGTTTTCCATGTTCAAACACAGATTCAAGAGCCTTGACAAAGCCTCGTGCTCCTCCAATCGTGTCCGCATCTCGATACCTCAAATCTTCAAGGAAGCAAAACAGGTGTGTTGATAGTGTCAAAGAAAAAAAATTGAGAAAAAAGGCGTTCGATGGTCTTGGCACCTCTGCAATTCATTTGTGGATACATATATACGTATATTTGCTGTGGGTTTAGCACTCGCCAGAAAAATTTTAAACCCTTGAATTTTCTGTGGGCTTAGCTCCTGCCAGAAAACTATCCAGAAAACTATCTTTAGACCCCTAAAAATTTGCTGTAGGTTCAGTATAAAATTTGCTGTAGGTTTAAAGATTTGCTGCAGATGAAAAAAAGAAACATTTCGACCTCCCAAGGTTGTGTTTTTTTGTTGTTTTTCCCGTACCTGTCATCATTGCGTTGCACCAATCCTTGTGGCGTAGGATCTCATCGGAAGAAGCTTTCTCCTGCCGCTTTCGGGGTTTCAAAATCGGCAACACCTTGTCGTGTTCTTCGAAAAAAGTAGACACGATCTGTAGTCCGAGTTGGGACATTTTTCGCATCTTCATTTGTGAAAAGAGATGAAAGCCACCGAGCTGATTTTGTTTTTGTTTTTTTTTCTGTTCCAACACCCACCAAACTCTCAATCTCTGTAGATCAAACCCCAAATCCATAATTCTTTTTTCAGCTTCATCGAGCACGTGTTCCGGCTCGGACAACAATCCAAACCCATCAGAAAAATCCGGATCCATCACGCATTCTTTCACTAGAACCCTCACAACATCTCCAGCGCATTTTTCGAGATTGTTGGAGGATTCGTTTTTTTTTTCGTTTTTTTCTTCCTCCCACAAATCCAAATGCCGTTCCCACAACCTCAGAAATTTTTCATCTATTTCTTTATTTCCCGATAACCGAAATGATGAAAGAGGTGGTAATTCCAATTTTTTTTTGGGAATTCTTTTTTTTTGGTTTTTTTTGTTTTGAATCCCCAAGTTGATTGGATTCTTGAGAGATTTTTCTCCTCGGTTTTCTTCGATTTTTTTAGATTCAAATAAATCGCCTTCGAAAGGGATATCATCCAAGGTCAAACCGTCTCCCATCACATCTCCCACAATATTTGTGAGTTGCATATCTTCGTCCGCCATAGTATTTTGTTGTAGGGAAGTCGTCAGTGTCGAGGAATGGAGTGGATCGCCGTCAGAAGTCGTCGGTATCGCAAAATAGAGTCCGCCGTCAGTGATTTCAGAAACTGGAAACTGGGAACTGGATTAACGAGGGAATTGGACGAAGTGCATGCGATGAAATTCGTGGCTGGAGGCGACCGCGTGGCTGGGAGGAAATTGTGGCTGGGAACGTTTGTGGAAATCGTTGATTCCAGTGGAAGCGTGGCTGGCGGCGAATTGTAACTGGGAGCGTTTGTGGAAACGCTTGCTTCCAGTGGAAGCGTGGTTGGAAGCGCTGCTGGAGGCGAGGTCGCTTCCATGGAAGCGCTGCTGGAGGCGAGGCCGCTTCCATGGAAGCGCTGCTGGAGGCGAGGCCGCTTCCATGGAAGCGCTGCTGGAGGCGAGGCCGCTTCCATGGAAGCGTTGCTGGAGGCGAGGCCGCTTCCATGGAAGCGCTGCTGGAAGCGAAGTCGCTTCCACGGAAGCATATGGAAGCGCACCGCTTCCGAGGAAGCGGTTTGGAAGCGCGCTTCCGCCTTGTGCTTCCGTGGAAGCGAAGCCTCCAAACATTCCGACGAAGTCCAGTCCTTGTGGTAGCATTGACGGTTTCATTGAATGCAAACGGCAGTCGCTTGGAGAGGGATGCTATTGAAATTAGACGGTCTCTTTGGCGAAAACAAAAACAGAGCACGCAACGGCGACTGATACTCGGGAGGGAGAGTTCGTTCCCACGAGAATAACAGCGGAATTTTTATGACTGGAGACGTTGAGAAGTTCACTGTTTCAGGCTCAGAAGACACGCTAACTTCCCGCATTCCTTTTCAGAATTCCCATTTCCAGTCGGTGTCCCTTATCACGCTCAATTAATTTCTTCCACCAGAATCAAAGGACTTAACCTACTGACTGATCCGATGCGCCGACGGTACGAACGACGAACCAAACCGGCTTCCAGTGACTTCAACGACTTGCTGATATCTCGACCGAAAGTGGAACAGCCGTAATTCTGCAAGTTCCAAATATCAAGAAAAATCAGGTCTTACAAAGTTTTTTTTAAATCATATTTTCAATGCTAAATATTCCCACCTAAAAAACTCCCTCCATAAAAATTCACCCCAGCTTTTTTTTTCCCCACCATCAAAACATCTTTTTCGAGAATTTTTCAAAACATCATCCCCGCTTGCATCCTCTCCTTTCAGGTATGCCTTTCGATCGTGTAGCTTTTTGACGCTTCACCCGATAAAGGGTGACAAGATTTTTTTCCCCTGCTCTGCCTGCGTGTTGAGGTTTATGGTGTTCATCAAGAAGTTGTGAAAAGCTAATCGAACCACCGTTTTTTGGGACAAAGTATCATTTGCCAGGAAAAATGAATGGAATTAGAGTTGTATGACTTTCCGATGGCTCTATTTTATAACTATTAAACAACTACAACCCACAATCAATAATTGCTTGCTTGCTTGATTCCTGAGGTAGTGAAATGATCCCCATTCTACACTTGTATTTCGAGAACAGGGTGCTGCCCACATCTTCATAAAATTCTGTTTGCTGGTTTTGTGGATCTCGTGGCCATCATCCCTTGATTTTGCAACCCAAAATTTGATTTCATTCAATCCCTCTTTCTTGTGCGGCACAATCACGACAGTACCAACACCCACGCTTTCTTTTCCTTCATAAAAAAGAACACCCACGAAGCGGACATGCACACCATTCGCTGGATGCCGTCTGCATACAAGGGGATCTCTTTCATGTTTCATTCAATACAGAGCCTCATTTCTTTTTTGAGTGAGAAGAGTGAGAATCAAACCACCAAAGGCAATCTGGATGGATCGTTAACGACTTTCTCCTTTTCGATTTGCAAAACGCTTCCATGTTGAAGAGTGACAAATGCCTTCGGTGCCAAGCCACCAATTTCCTGTTCCGAGAAAAAAGCATCAAAATTCAGAGCCGCAGGGGGGAATATGACACCAACCCAGCAAAGATATTGCAGTGAAAAAAAACAAGAATAAGAAGAAACAAGGTGTGCATGTCACTTAAAATACCAAAATGTCTATATTTCACTACTGTTCTAAAAATAAAGCAAACACAGCAATCAATTCTTTTAAGTAGAACCCACCGCTGCTTGTTTGAGTAACATGGGGGGCTCATCCAGCGGCTCTCTCGATAGTTGGAATGTGCAGCAATGCATCCCAATGCTGAATTTGGACCGTATGTCTTTGTGAATTTTCACGGCCTCCTCAGGATTCACATGTTCATGCCTGAATGAACACACTCCAAGAAATTAAAGGGGAGGGAGGCGGGGGGAAAGCATTTTCAATAACGGACGAAAAGAAACGGCCAATATTACTCATCTACAAACAATGGGCAGGCTCCCAAGGGCTCGATGTTACACATTTGAACAAGAAAACGATGTGACAGTCATCTGTTAGGGTGTTTAACAGCCAATCAATCATGCACATACACGAGAACCTGCTTTGATTCTGAAATCCTCGCAGATTTGCAGTGTCAACTAATGAGCAATTCTGGGAAGCAGAAAAACATGATACAGCCTCCGATCGGCTAAACGAGAGTTTTTTTTCATCCCCCACCTCATGAACCATTGAGGTTGATATGCACCGATGGGAATCATGGCCAAGTCGATAGGTCCATGCTTCTCCCCGATCTCTTTAAAAACAGGGCAATATCCAGAATCCCCCCCGAACCACACTTTGCTTGTATCACCTTCCACCAACCAGCTTCCCCACAGCGACCTCCTGGCATCCAACACTCTGCGACCGCTCCAGTGCTGACATGGGGTGAGCGTCAATCTCAGCCCTGTGGTGGGGTGCACTACGTTTTCCCACCAGTCTAATTCCACCACGTTTGATATCCCCCTTGCAAGAAACCATGTTTTCAGGCCGAGAGGGACGTACCACCGGAGTTGATCACCGAATCGAGAATGCAGCAGTCCTATCTGAATCCAATTGCACAGAGAAAACTGAAAAACAGAAAAAGATATAAGCGAGCGTTCTCCATGGAGCTTTCAGCATTCAAATGGGCGAGCCCTCGATTTGGCGACTTCGGGAGAATTTCGCATCCATCAGGATTTGAAGTTAGTACTTTGACTGCTCCCTGCAGTGGATCGCTGTTTCAGATTTGATGTATCCTTTCGGAAATAATACTAATGTGAGGTCACACATCGACGACTGTCTATGTTTTCTTACCGAAGTTTGATCCAGATGATCGTAATGATTATGGCTGATCACCACAAAATCGATTTTAGGTAGGGCTGCATCGGTCAAGGTGAAAGGAGGAGGGACGAATCTCTATAGAAAACACAAATTCCATTTCAGCACCATGAGGGTGGCGGAAATCGAACTGGGAGCCCAAGCATTGACTGGTTACAAATATCTCTTTTTCAGTTTTTTTTCCCCCTACACTGGTGCAAATTTCAATTCCACTTTCTTACTAAATATGTTGAAGCTGATTCTGGTGCAATCACACCATAAATATTTATTTGGAACCGCAAGTGAAGTATCATGTGACATCCACCCAGCGATTTTTTGGGTCAATACCTTGGATCCAAAAAATCGGAAAGGCCCACATCGATTTGAAAACACAGGATCGGTCAAGAAAATCCCATCATCGATTCCAACCAAATTGCTGGCATGGCCAATCCAAAGGCACTGGATCAAGCCTCTTCTTTGCTCCGAAGAAAACACACTCAAATCCACAGGGCGCACCGGAAACGCCTTTCTGCAACGCACATGATTCAATCGATATCAAACTTCACCGAAAAAAAACAACATGATAAAGAATGGGCTTCTGATACGACAGGAAAAACATGGTTGAGAGAGAAAAGTCCCCAGTTTTTTCTCAATTTAATGCTATTTCTGAAACCTCAACCTCCCCCGAAGCATTAGTTAATCGCTGAACAAACCACGGGCGAAAAACAAAATAAACAACAGAACAAGATGCAGCCCCTTATTTAACTTAATTCCGGACCTACAGAAAAACACCAAACGAAGTGAAAAAAGTAGCTGGATCTCACCAGCTGTTCTCATATTTTCCCTCAGTGCAAAATATACGAATCATACTTTATGTCTTCCCCTGTTGGGCGGCCATTATTCACGAGGGTGGTCATCCTTCCCCTGGATTTGATCAACTCCCCAAAGAGTCGCACAAAAGTCCAGATTCCAAAATAGGGAGCTTCCTGCCAGGGGTTGAAGAATTTGGGTCCAAACCAGCTTTCATTGGCTGTGTGGTGCGCTGGTTTTGCCATGACTTGGTGGGAAGTCTCACCATCCTTGGCAATGGTGGAAAAAAGCTCCGCAGAATTCCACCCAACCCGAGCTGCACATTCACACACCACCGTCGAAAATCAAAACCACCAAAAAAACGAGAAAGCTCACTCTTGAACGTTTTCGTTTGATCTTTTCCCCCCCTCAAATAATTTTGGTTTTTTTGTGTCTGGTGCAGGAATCGAAAACTCCTGGGAATTTGTGGAATTGCAATTTTGCTGGATGCAAGCAGCAGTTGTTTGCTGCAGGTGCATTTTACATTACATACCGCCCCTTGTCTTTGTGATTCTCTCCACAGGTCCCCTTGCTACCGACATTGCCCGTGCAAAACTGCGAACAGCGAGGGAGGGAATGGAGATGTCATGTCGTACCGATCGACGTTTTTCTCCCCCCCCTCCAACAACGGGTACGTAATCCAGACTCGCGCGATTCACTGTTGAGAAATTTCGTCGGTTGGAAACTCACGGTAACGAAGTGAGTCCCTTGGTGACAGGGACTTCAGCGATCCATCGCCGCGGGGTTGTTTCCAACTTTTCGCATGATTGTTTTTTTTTCAAAACCATGGGGGTACCAGGGTGGTACGATTCTTTTTTGAAAAGAAATCGTTCCTCCAGAAGTGATGATTGCTCCCACACGGACCGAGGTGGGCCTTGAGCTTTTCCAGGTGATCTTTTCTTTTTCTTTCCTTTTTTTTCCCCTTTATGGTGGATTTTTTCTCAGTAGAAGCCGACTACATGTCTGTATTAACAATAATAATTCCCCAGATAGCTCCGATTGAAAGGAAAAGATCCAAACAATGTGGGGGAATGTCCAAAAAAACAAAGAAACACAACGGATGCAAACGATGTAAAAGGGATGTACAAGGGGACGATGCATGCAGTCATGTTGAGAAATGTGTTGAGCAATTTCTTCCCAAAGCAGAACTAGGAACCATGTATGAAATGAAAAAATTGCTTTCCAATATTTTCTTAAGCATGTCATGTGAAATAGAATGATTCACTGATTTCAAGATGAAAGACATTCTTGGAAGAGTTGTTCTGAAAAGATTTCAAAAAGATGAGCGACTGGTTTGGAAGCTCAGATGTTTTGGCAATGGATATGACCTTTCTGCATCAAATCAGGAAACCACTGCAAAAAATAGTATCTTGTTGCTGCTGCAAAAATGGCATGATGAAAAGTGAAAAAGCAATTTCAAATTCGGTGGTGATCATTCTGACACTCAGCGACACTCCAAAAAAGGGTTACATAACAATAACTGCTCACGAGGTATTCACAAGATTGAACTCAGTTTGAAGCTTGACAATGACGCTTCATCACCAGAATCGGTGACTTCCCTTTTCTGAAACCTGGCATTGCTATTGCAGCATGGATTCCGCAACAAAACTGATTCGAAATCATGCTGCTCAATGCCGTGTTGACAGCATTTTCTTTATTCGCTAATATCAAAAACATAGAGTTACACCAAAAACCAAGCGCTGGCACCTGATCACCCGAGTTGGATCAGTTCTCAGTCCGACTGAGGAACAATTTTGGCGACACGGAGTTACGCGCCGCGACATTTGCCACGACATCCCCCTCTCTTACGGTACTTTCGACCGCCACCTCCGCCTCCACCCCCACCGCCGCCGCTTCCTCTTCTGCGGCCCCCACCTCCTCCACCACCTCCTCCTCCGCCTCCACCGCCGCCTCCTCCTCCGCCACCACCGCCGCCGCCACCACCACCACCGCCGCCTCCACCTCCGCCACCACCACCGCCTCCTCCACCGCCACCTCCGCCGCCGCCGCCACCACCACCACCACCGCCTCCACCTCCACCTCCACCTCCGCCACCGCCGCCGCCGCCTCCACCGCCTCCACCGCCACCGCCTCCACCGCCGCCGCCTCCACCGCCACCACCGGCGGCTCCTCCTCCTCCTCCTCCTCCACCACCTCCACCGCCTGAGTCGCTGCTCAATCCCAGAATGCGACGACCTGAAAATCAAAATAAGACACCAGGAATGAGCATCTCAAATCTCGACGCGAAGGAGTCAGGACTCCAGCGCAATTGTAATCCTCACCATGCAAAGTTCGCATGTTGGTCAGCAGCTCTCGAGCATGAGCCACAGTCAACTCTGCAGAAAGATCATAAACTCAAGTTCAACACAAGACCAAAACTTTATTAATTTTCAGATAGCCATGAAAATGCATTTCGAGAAGACACGCAATCTTGACGGTAAAACACGTGTGGAACCATGCGAGTCTCACCTTTGTCCTTTTCTTCAGCAAGAACATCAACTGCCCGAGCAGTTGCAACCAACCCCAGCAAGGCCAGGGCGGTCAGGAATGTCGACGATGTCATTGCAGTGTCTTTGGCAGGGGATGCCGTCACTTTTCCAGTCTCAGATGCGTGTTAAAAAAAGAAGATCGCTCTTGTTTGGATGCTGCCACGCTCGCTGAGTGCTGCGAATGGAAATTTATTGGGGGTTTCCCTCGTGCAGGATGCGACCTCTACGAACAGCTGTTGTGGAGAGCGTCAGTCCTGGATGCTGCCCCCCTACGTGTCCTGTCGAATGAATTGAACTGCCGCGCACAGAGCCTGTCTTTGAACGTTGGAGCGATGATTTCTTGATTGATGGATTGATGATGTATAACGTCGAACTACCCAAGAAACCACCAGTCGAGCGCGGGCCCTATGCTTCTCCCTTTGTTCTTTGGGAACAGGGGGTGAGCGGCCCGCTCTACGTGTATTCAGCATTTCTGTTTCATGTCGCCTTTGCAGCAAACGATTAGAGAACGCTTGGAACTCTTGTGGATAAAGGTCTCCTGGGTTTACTTTTTCCTTCCTGGTTTTGGTTTGTCTTTGCCCCACAGGATGCAACCACTGACCAAGTCGATCAGCCCAGAAATCTGGACAGCCACATAGGCAATAATTTCTCAGACAACGGATGCCAAAATGGACAGAAACAAGCAGTCCTCAGAGTTCCTCAGATCCTTCCACCACAAACCCTCAGACCTGGGCTTTCCGAAAGCCGAGTCGGACCTCAAACTGCAACTGTTGACAATCAGAGGAGCGCCCTTTGGCAACGACACAAACCCGGTCAGCAAACACGAATCATCATCACAGAGGAGTGATTGTGATTGTGATTGAGATGCACACCACAACGGTGTCATGTCGAGTGATGGGAGCGATTAGTAGCGATCATGCTGCGACGAGGTGATGAGTTCAAATATGGCGTGGGCCTTGGATAAACGCGAGCCCGTCAGGAGACTCACCAGCAAGATGGGGTGGAAGACCATGATGCTGCTGCTGGCCATTTTCGCCGCTCTGGCCATGTTCCATTCGGTGGACTGCGCTGGTACGTTCGTCCACGCTTTAACCCTCAAACGCTGATGAAGGTGTGGGAGCCGAGCAAGCGAACTCAGCATCTCGAAATGTTATTCTGTGCGTTGTAGAAACCTCGCCGGTGCCTGGGTTAGGCACGCACGTTTCCTTGATCCGGGCACGAAGGTCCATGCTTGGTGACAACTTGATCTTTCCCTTAACATCGTGGGCTCGCGACCTCCGATCGTGCGACTACGAGGAAGGATGCGACGACTTGAGGCGTCTTCTCGGCAGAAAAAAACGTGGACGTCGTGGAAAACGTCGAGGCAGACGTGGCGGCAAGCGTGGTGGCAAACGAGGTGGTAAAGGTGGCGATGGGGGTAGTGGCGGTAGTGGTGGCGGCTGCCGTGGCGGCGGTGAGTCTTGCTTGCAACTCACTTTCCACAAATTTGTGAACACCCGGTGTGAATGAAAGGAAGATGAAACAAGCAAGACTGATTCCGATATCTTTTTTCCTGAAGGGAGATATTCTGTGTCGCAGGTGTCTGTTCGCTTCCAGCAGAGCCGGGCCGTTGCAAAGCTGCATTTCAAAGGTGGTTTTTCGACAAAAAGAAACAGCAGTGTAAGCAGTTCGTTTATGGAGGCTGTGGGGGCAACAAGAACAATTTCGATTCAAAGAAGGAGTGCGAGTCGCGCTGCTGCTGACCACCTCGCATGTCGTACATGAAAGCACCTCGAGTCTCTTGATCCTCGCTGACGACTTTGTGATCTTCTCCCATGGGCCGTGGGGTCGACGACTTCTTCAACTTGATTTTTTTTTTCAAACAGAGTAATTGGGATCAAAAAAGACCCGTGAGTTCGGTTTCTGTTTTTTGGAATCGTTGGTTTTTGGGCCTTCATTTTTTTGAAGTTTCTCGCAATGAATCAAAATTGGAGAATTTTTTTTGAGTTCGTTCTGCGTTTGTTTTGCGATGCCTGCACCGAGGTGTATCATTTGGCATCGATGAAAACAGTAGATCGATATAAAACTGTTTCTCAATGTGTCGTTTTCTTCAGTTTGAGATTTTTTTACAAAATAAATTAGCATCACTCTGTTGTGTGCAAAGTAGGGCGGCATCTTTCCTGTAATAATTTATTGTGTTTGTTTGTTACTTTTCTAGAGTGAAAAGAAAAGCAATTCGCCAGCAATTCTCCTCGACAATTATGATGTAATTTTATGTTCAGTTGGATCATCTGGATGCAAAATATGTTATTCAAAGAATTATTGGGAATAACAATAGTTCTCTTAAGAACTTTTTTTTTCACATCGCCACACTTTATCAATATTTCCAGATTGAGAGGAAATCTCAAAATTCAAAATTTTTACGTGATATCAACTCCCGAGTTATTCAAACTTTGCACTGTCAAAGGAGAAATCCCATTTTCTCCTTTGACAAATCCACAATGGGAACCCCTTGACCCATGACAGACACAGAAAAAAAAGGTGTATGTACTGCATGTACTGTATTCAATGATGCACAACAAACTTGCCTTTCCTGAACCCAAACACACCACCTCACTTGACAAAAAAAAATCAATCAAAGAAAACTGCTTCCCTTAGAGAATAAGAACTTCTACCACAAAAAAAGCATAACTGAAAGATTTGCGGGGGGCGATGTATGATTTTATGCATATCCAGAAAAAAAAATCCACCAAAACCTCGACCTTTTTTTCGTTGCTACCCTCCCCACGTTTTTGTGTTCCTTCTCGTTTTTTTTTTTTTTTTCTTTTGAAAGTTTTGTATGATCCATTCTTTGTGTTTATAATGCGATCTTTTTTTTCCCTTTTTCTTTTTAATACAGTTCTCCTGGAACTCTTCCCATCTGTAATTTTGTCTATATATATATATATATTCAAGTAAAGTACGAAGCTTGGGATCCAACCCCCTGCAAAGCCTCCCATTGGTCCTCATCAAAAGCAGCCCTCAACTCCTGGTGACTTTCGTTTTCATGCGTCCGTCGGAAATCCCCTGGATTCCACACACACACCACTTTATCAAAAAATAAGTTCAAACTGTAGAAATGCACCTGACATGCGATTCCACGCACACACACACACACACACACACTACTTTCAAAAATGCAGTTTCAACTGTAGAAATGCACCTGACATGCAACCCCCCCTCAATAAAACCACCTAAGCAGGCTATGCTTAGGGTCACCCGATAAAAACCAAAGAGTTCGAATTCGATACAAGTTGTCTTTCCAAAACCCACCTAAGGTTTTCGTGATGGTGGTTTTGATGGGGGCGGGCTCCCCAGCCGCCGGCACCGCTGCCGTGAGCATTTCTGGCATCCATTCGGGGATGTCGTATGGATGGCATGTGATGAACGCCCGAATGCCGAGAATGCATGTGTGTTTCTCCAACAGGACCTGGGGATCTTGTTTTTTCCGTCGAGGTCTTCGTCCGTTGGGGTAAAACTTGGCGAGTTGGGACATGAAGTGCGAGCGAACCTTTTCCTCTTGATCCGAAGCCATCCCTTTGATTCAACCACAAAAAAATAAATAAATAAAGACAGATGTTGATGAATCAGTGAACAGCTGGGGCAGACAGAAACACGATTCTCAACTTCATCATGCAGGTTTTCTGAACCACTTGCCCGTTTATTATAACGCTCTGGACTGAGGTGAGTTGGGTTTGGGTTCTCTTATGGTGAAATTGCCACAGCAAAAAAGAAATAAAAAAGAAAACTGGAAATTGTTGAGGTGCACTTACCCTTGAGCATTCCTGACAGTGTCGTCGATGCCACCATTTGCACTTCTAATTTCTTATCCCCTAATCGGCCCATCACATATTCCAGCATTTGTTTGGAGTGGGCTTGCGACAGAAGGAAACAATGCCGGAACCAAAACACCTGTTTTCACCCCCCCAAAAATAAATAAATAAATATAATAAATAAAAATTTGAGACACCCGCTTTGCAATGAAATAACCGGAGGAACAAATACAAAATTCAGAATTGAGGTTAGGTCTCAGTTCGTTGGGAGGATTATGCAAAAACCATACTTGCCGGAAAAAAAAACAAACAAAACAATAATTTCTACCAAGAAAAAATCGATCGATCGAGAATCATAGCACTGGCAGATTTGACAAGGGAAAAAAAAAACAAGAAAAACAGTCGGTTTACCTGTTGGAAAACTAGGGCTGCTGCTCGAGCATGCCATTGTTCATATCGATGGGAAGCTGTGATGATGTCCACCACATCGCCGACCCGATCGACCGAAACACACAGATATTTCAACAGGACAAATGCTGTGGCTGCCTCCATTTGCAGCGGTTTCAGACTTGGATCTCCAAGCTCCTGTTTCCGACGTCGATAAGAAAAAACCCTTGTTCAGATTGAAAAATGTGGGCACAAGTCGAGTGGCTGTCCAACCAGCTCCCCCCAAAAATCCAAAAACACACTTCTGAGCATATATGAAGTGTGTCGGCGGCGTCGATTGGATATCCGAAAAGAAAAAACATTGCCACTCACCTGAATCTGGAACAATCCTGGCAAGAGCCTGATCAAGGTTCTTTCCAAACTTGGCGATTGGACCTCCCTCATGCCCAATATCGCGAATTGCGCAGCCATCCCCACTTTCGCATCCACCGCCACAGTCAGACCGTTCTCCACACCAGCTTCTTGTGAGCCTTTCTCTGATCCCTGCAAACCAACACACCACCATCTTTCCATCAAAACAATATTCCAACCATCCGTGAAGCGCACTCCAGCGGGAAAATGATGAAAAATCCTTAACCCACACACATGGATTCACGGCAAACCTTGGTGATTGCTTGATTTGACCTGTGGTTCCTTTCAGGGTCGATTCATGATCTTGATTTTTTATTTCTGGGATAAAATGTGAACCCACCTCTTGCATGGTGTCTGTATTGGCATCAGTGGATGAGTCAGCTTGATTCACCATCATTCTCACGGATTGGATACCCTCTTCGAATCTCGCCACCAACAAATCGCACACTTCCTGCGTCCACAACACAACCACACTTCAGCCCCCACTATATATTTGATTCTGGAGTTTAAAAAAAACCACCCCCAATAAGAATGTTAATAAAAAAAATTATTCAGTTGATGTTGATAATAATTACAGCTATGAATAATTACCTGGGCTTTCGTCACGACTTTCAGTTTGTCCTGGCTCAATCCTGCTTGTTGCTGCGAAAGCAAATAGCCACACACCAACACCATCAAACCAGCGACGTGCTCCCTGACGCTCTGCAGCTCATTGGACATCAGCCCAGGAATATCATCCAGAAGCCGGCTCCACAATGGAATGAGGTTTGGAGGCATCCCTTCAAGCGAATACACCTGTGGAAAAAAATGAAGCGAAATCAGAGGGGTGAATAACATTGTGGCGAATTCTATGTTCAAAGACCATAAAAAAAAACACTCCCAAACTCCCCCCAGCTTTGGTAAAACATGGATTGGAAATTACAAGGGTATATAAGCAGAAAACTACCAGCATCCAAAGGACCAAAATCGATCTGCTAAGGAAACAGCACCTGCTCAGTGGAAGATCTGCGTTGATTTTTCCCACCTTGATCAGCTCTTTCATGGAAGCGTTCAAATATGTCAAATGCTTGATGAGACTCGAGGACTGACCAGCGACAGACGCATCCATGGCAGACAGAATCAAATCCACCACAGAGCCCAAAGCTTCGGCTGCATAGCCCTTCCCTTGCTCATTCAAATCCAAGAGGCCTCGGACTCCGGACCTGTATTCTCACACAAAGCGAAAGAGTGATAATCGACAAACTGGAGAGAAAAAAAAATATATATATATATATTTTCCCGACCCAGTTCCTTTTTTTTTTCACCCCACAAGAAGAAACACACCATTTTTTTTCCCTTGAAAAAAAAAGTGCATAAGAAAGAGCAGCCCCCACCTCATGCTCAAAGCGAAAGCTCCAGACAATTCCAGGGGGGCTGACCCCAGCACAGCCTTGGTGAACTCTTTGATCCAGTCCTCCCATGGGGTTTTGCTGCTATTTTTAGGTTGCACCCACGGTGCACCGGAGGCAATGATTCCGCTCAAAAGCTCGGCCAGGGCGCTTTGGTCTGCTTGCTCGCTGCTGTGGCTTTGCATGACTTCCAGAAGCTTCTCTGCAGGTTCTCGGATGGATGACAGGAACTCGAATGGGACGATCGCAGCAACCGCCTGGGAAACAAACAAACATACCATCAATTTTCTTTTTTTTTTGTGGCAACATGGGAAAAAACAGTGTGCCGGTGAACAAATACAAAAAAGTTGGAAGGATTCTGGAGGAACCAATTTTGGACAGCAAAAACAAAACAGCACTTGCTGGTTTCTCTGAGGTGCAACAACTCTGGCTGGTGTGAAGAAAGCGTCACAGCAGAAAAAGCCTCACACTGCTATGCTAGACATATCAGTATCAACAATCAAAAAATCACCTCCACAACTCTAGCATTGGGTAAATCGAAGCTCCCATCCAGCATCGCCTCTGGATTGTCAGACTCAGGCCATTTCCCCAACCTAAAACAGGAAACAAATACACACACACACACACTTCGAAACCCTCGCACCATCCGCAACTGATTATGAGCTATGATTCATATTTGAGACCTCGGGTTTGCAAAAAGCATCCATCTTGGGATTTTGAGGAGCCACTTTGACATGGACCATTCAAAATTAAAACTTGTTTTGATAACGACAGAGTACGATGATTATTATCAGTAATGTTTTCCAGCTCCACGTTTGATCGCTCACCTATCCACCAAGACATGCACATTCCTGACCAGGCGCTCTTCGAAAGAACCATCCACCATCAGGTGTTTCAAGTATTTTGCCATTTTGCCCTTGTTATCGTCCTCCTCCCCCAAGCTGATGTGCCCGTTGACCAAAATGTGAACCAGTGTCGCACCAAAGGCAGGTTGATTCACATGGGACCTCACCTGCAAAAGAACGTTTCGAACCTTCCCCTCTGAAACCATTTTTTTTTCGATTTTCTTTTTTCTTTTTCTTTTCAACAGTGATCTGTTGTGGAAAAAGAAAATGGCACCGTTTTTTAATTTTTATTTTCTGGGTGGGTGGGTCCGGCTTCATTCTCAGTTTTTCCACGATATTTCTTTTCTTTTGGTAAAGATTTTGCACGGGATGGCACGCAGTACACAGCTCCATCCAGAATTAAAAAAAAAAGTAGTTGTGGGAGGGAAATAAGCGAAGGAAAAATACGGTGCATACGAAATGATCGTTTTTCCTCCAACAACAAAAAGAAGACACCAAGAGGGTTTTCTGCAAATGTTGAGATGCCTCCTCACCAAATCCACCATTTCAGAATTTTCCACATCAGCTATTTGAAGCGGCCTCAGGATGGAATACAGTCCCACCGTCGATACTTTCCTCAGCGCAGGCAATTTGCTATCCATCACCTGCTCATTTTATCCATGTAATAACACGATATTTCTCTCCTCAGAAACAAGAAAAAGGGAATATATGAATGAAAGAATGTTTATTTACATTATTCCAACTTGCCCCACCTCGAGTAAATATATATAAAAAGAAAAGCGAACCTCAGTGCTGCAAACACGGAGCTCATTCCGACACAGTTCCCGCCCCTTCAAATCAAAAAAAGATCCCTCTTCTGCAACTTTTTACTTTTTGTTGTTGACATTTTTTCGGGGAGCTTCCCAATTGAACTGAATTCATTAATTTACCTCCAGGAAATGCGACAAGATGGACAAAGCCAGAGGATGATCTCTTCTGGGCAGCATTGCCAAAGTGAGTATGTTCGCAAGCAGCGTATACTTCCAGTTCATAATCACCCCCTCTCGCCCCAAAAATAGCAAGCCTTTGCAAACATCAGCCATGAAGCCATCCAATGGACCTGTCACAATCCATATCCATCGTGTCTGTCATGCGATGATAATCGGTTATGACACATATACACACATTTAATTTTGGGCATGACTCCAAACCTTATTTTGGGCCGAAAAAAAAATCACAATGTGCCCGAACTAAAGTGACCTGGTTCTGTGTGCGTTATATTTCTTCCTTTTTTTCAACCCCTTTCTATATCTTGTAAAAAGAGGGGAAAAAAGGTTTTCTTTGCACTCACCAGTTTTCAGGTGGATGGGCGAATGGAACCTCACGAGAAATTTCCAAATGAAATAGCTGGTGATGCCTTGGGAAGTGACGCTTGTGTTTTGACGAGATGCCATCAAAGCCTGAAACACACCACCCCCAACCCACATTAAAAACCTCCACCTCAAAACTCCAAATATGATACTCTCTTTTAACATATCGACTCCTAGGTCGCAAAAACAAGGAAATATTGATTTTCAGTTTTAATTTCTCGGCGTCTCCCTGAACAGCCTGGGACGTTGACTTGTTTCAAAATTTTCTGGGAAGGGCTGCGTCTGCCTGGCTTGCTTACATTTACACAAAAAAATATATATATATATATATATATATATGTAGATATATTGTTTTACACATTCCCGTCAACGGGCCGTACTCGGCCTTTTGGCCATGTATGAAATAATTTCAATTCGAAAAACGGATACATTGATATGTACATATTTGTATGTCTGTATAACGTCGAGCCAAGATCTACTCTTGAATTTCCAAAAAAAAAAAAAAAATAGAGTGAGAGGGGGACATACGTAGACCATGGCAGCCAGTCTTTCGGGCTCCTTGAAAGTCGCCTTGAACGAATGCTGGGAGGTGCACATAACGCAAACAGCGCCATCCACGGCTGCATCCTGTTCGGCCTCCACTCCCATTTCCACATCGTTGCCTTGTGAACAGAAAAGAAGAAAACCCAGCTTTATTTTGGTGGTTGGAGAGGAAAAAAAAGGAAGGTTTTTTTTTCCCTCAATTTTTTAAAGTAAAAAATACAAAGGTAATGATCGCATGGCTAGACCTCCCAAACCAATTATTGGCCGCATGCTCGTCAATTGTGCACAAGGTCGTTGTGGGTGATTGATTTCTCTTCACCGCATCTTCATCTTCTATTTTTTTATTTTATTTCTTTTCTGTGGGTTTGAATGCCGTGACACTGAGAAATCAAGGAACGAAGGCCTTTTTTGACGTTTTAGTTTCGATGCCTGACCTGTGGGCATGATGGTGTCCACTTCGATCTGTTTCATGAAATCCCCCAATCGATCCAAAACCTCCTTCAAGAAATTTGGATTGGAGGAGAGCGCACTCAGGGAAAGGTCTTCAGGCAGGGGGGATCGTGCAACGGAGGTCAGCAACACAGGGACGTAATATCGAGTCAGACATGGGAACCTGCAAATAAGTAATACCAAAATAAGGAAAGAAATAAAACACAATCAAACCAGTGTAAGGAAACCACCGGATGGGCTCCAGTGTGTTTTTTAAATTCGCAGCAGTAACTCATCATCCATCCTTTGCAAAAATCAAGCAACACATGGCGGTGCTGATTTGTTCTCTGTAGTAAGGGGGGAGGGGGGGGGGTCCATGCAATTTTTCAGCCTTTCTTTTAATGGGGTACCCTTCGTTCCACCCCGCTCACCGGATGAATCCTTGTTCGACCACAGGCTCCGCCGCATGTCTGACGCCTTCGTATCTGTGCATGGACAGCCTGATCAATTCTCCGAAAAGACGGCCGAAGGCTTCAGGAACGAGGTTAACGTCCTCGATCATGGGAACGGTTGTGGAATGCCATCTTCCGTAGGCACTGTCTCCCGATCGATTCAAATACTCCTCCCATAAATTGCACAGGACTCGGTGATATGGACCCCGCTTCTGCCACTTGAGATCTGCCTAGAATGCATCAACAGTTACACCCCTACCCAGCCGACAAAAGAAGAGAAAAAAAAACCCAAACTTATTTAAAAAAAACAAGAAAACGATGGTTTTTTTCCAGCATAAACTCGAGCAAGCCTCCCTCAACGAGACCACACAGAACTTTTAGTTTTTCCCCTCCAAAAAGGCCAGGTAAGAATACAACGTTGCAACAGATCCTAGTGGAGTTTTCAGGTGAATTTCTTTGTTTGGATGGCAATTTGGTGTCGCTCAGTAAGTAAAAGACACTATTGAATTAGGAAAAAAGTTGGATAACCCACCTTCTTCAGCAAGGGTGTGGCGACGGCTGGCTCCGTGAAAAACACGTCCAAAACGTCGGGCTCGTCCGACGTGTTTATATCTGAGTATTCATCGGGGGGCCCAGACTCGCCCAAAGAAACCAGCTCCTCAATGATCTCCACCACGAATTCCAACACAGTTGGATCCTGATCTTGAACGAACGAACAAAGCCTAACTATCGTATCGGCAGCTCGTTCCCTCAAACCTGCGCAACCATCAACATCCAACAAATATCGGTTGGTAATTCATTGGAAAAAAAGCCCGTCAAAACAATACATGTATACAAGCATGCAACTCCATCCAACTGGGCACCCATGCGTATTGCATTGAACGGACCTGGTTTTCCCACTGTGATCCCGACATGGCCGACAGTTCCTACCGGCTTCGAATTCTCCCCGCTGTGAATTTTCTCCGGCACTTCGAAGTCCACCAGACATTCTTTGCAGCCCCCTAGCACTCCATCAATCTGAACCCCCCAAAAGACCCAGACAAATCAGAGCAAGACAGGGAAAAAAATTCTTTCAAGAAAGTTACATAATGCAAATTTCACTCCTGTGGTCCGGAAAATCCACCATCTTAGACACCAGTCTTTCGGCAAACCTTGCAAAGATTCCACATCAGTTTTTCTTTGAAATCGTCCCCCTCCGGCGGATCCTCCATCAAAGCATCCAACTCAGCGAGGCCCCCTTCCAAATACTTGGTAATGAGGGTGTCGGCCAAGCTCAGTTCTTTTGCGGAAGGGTGGTGCCACCTGTGGGCAAAAAAAAAACCCACACAACAGACCCCATCAACACAAAACTCAAGAGAGGTAGGGCATCTGTTTGTTGGTTTATGTTTTGTTTTCCAGATATTGTATATCTGTTGCCAGCTTTTTTTCTGGATGTTCAAAACTCAGTTTCTTCTTAGCGTACCGTTGGGGTAGAGAGCTAGACATGGACAATGTGATGCTGCGGTGGTTTATTTCTGACTCAGCCTATGACACATTTTCGGAAACGGGATGCAATCGGCCTTTTGGCCTTGTGTAAAATACTTCCAATTCAATGTCTGTTGTATCTGTAAAAATATTGTATATCCCCCCCCCCCCCCAAAAAAAAAAGAACTGAAAATTCAAAAATCACAAGAAGCGATGGCATTTCTGATTACATGGGTGGCTCCCAAGTTTCCGGCTCCTTGGCCACCCATTGATGGAGCCCCGATTCCAGGATATTCTTTTTGAACTGCTCTTGGTTGAGTTCCGGATATACTCCGATGAGACAGGCAAGCAGCGCAGACAGCAGCACCATGCCCGAAACCTGAACCTCTCTGCAAGTGCAAGCCAGTGCTCTGTCCACCACTTCCACCGCCATCTGAGAAACAAGCACCACCAACAAAAAAAAGGTAAACCTTGATTTACGAGCGAAAAAAAGGTAAAAAACCTTCCTTTACGAGCAAAAAAAGAAAAGAAAGAACAGAAAAACAGTTAGAAACATACGGGGTTGTGTCCAAAAGTGGGTGAAAGACAAACTCATAGACGTTAGCGGCAATGGCGATTTTCCGTTTCCTTTTTCTTTTTTTCTTTTTTTTTTAAATCAGCTGTTCTTGCCTTTTCATGTTTGAGAACATGCTCTCCAACACCACCCATGCAAGTGCTCAGCAACCCAAGGTTCCAAACCAGCATGGTCTCCAGAGCATGGCTGAAATGCGTCGTGCTGGGCTGTCCTCCTGCAATCAAACACACCACCACCACCTTCACCCCCAAAAACAAACACCAATTTTTTTCTTTCCATAATCCTTCATTCCTTTTTTTTTCTTTTCTTTTTTCTTTTTTCTTGGCAAACCTTGTACAGCGGGCAGCTCCTCCAGCACTTTTTCGAGCAAGGGGTGGACGATGTATTGCATGGTGGATTCTGGATCGACTTCGCCAGCAGAACTGCACAGCTGCCCACATTCTTGAACGACGCAGGGCACTGCTGATGTCAGCATGAAATCAGCCATCCTCTTGATGGCCCTCACTCTCAGACTGACTGGCAATTTCACCAGCAACAGATCGGTAAACGAATCGAAGAAAACGTGGTCCTGCGAAAACGACAGAATCAGCAACCACATCAGTTTTTCTTCTTTTCCTTTCGGAATATCCAGGATTGAATGAACAAAACTTTTTTCCCGAGATTTTGCCGTATGTGTGGAGGAAAACACGGTGCACTGCTAGTCAAAGCTGGTGAAACACAGCAGGTTACACACCAAAACGGTGTGAAAAAATGAAAACCTTACATGCATCAAGAACGTCCCCTTGCTGGACGTCTTTTCGGTCCTGTGCGATTGGTCCGTTCGATGTGCAGGGGCATCCAGATTTTCCATCAGAACAAACAGCCTCGACAGAAGCTCCTCGCACCACAGCTCCACATCCAAAGGCAAGACATACCAGCCGTTTTTCTCGGCGATTTCTGTGTCCAGCGACGGAATGCTGTACATGACGGCACAGTAGAATCTCAGGACGGCCCCAGTTTTTGTCGTGTCGTTTGCATCCAATCCGGGCAGCACGTCCATCATTGCCCTGGCGATTGCCTACAGATATGAAAAGAGATTTGCAAACATCAGTACCCCGCCTTGCAATGTGTAGCTATTTCCCCCCCCCCCCCCAAAAAAAAAAGAAAAAAAAAAAAGGCTAGAAGACGATGGTACCTGGCCAGCAACTTCTTCGCCATCCAGCCAATATCCTGGGGAAGTGAGGTCTGCACTCAAACCACTCAGCAATAATGGCCGTACACAGATCCCCAATGCATGAATGGACGTTGGTAGTGTCAATGTGGCAGTCATGGACTCCAAAGCATCTTGAAACCTGCGGAAAGACAAGCAAAATAAAATCTTCGACCATCTTGGGAGGCCCAATTCAGCCTACTGGTCAGACATGCAACGTCTGGTTATTCTGTGGTGGTTTTGAATTTCACAGTCTTGTTTTTTTGAGGGTTTTTTTGGGGGGGGGGAGGTGAAAGAAAGCTTCCAGGACTGACCTCTTGTAGACCAAGGGCAGCACCAATTTCGGGGCGACGTATGACAAATCACACATGGACTGACATGCGGTCAACCGAAGGGTGTCGTCTTTGGAGTATTGGCCCCTCAGCGAAATTTTCAAGAAACATGCAAAACATCTTTCTTGGACCGCAGGCGATATGCTCATTCCTGGAGAGGTTTCGTTGTGCCGACCCTACATTTCATACGAAAAGGTACACCAATTTTATTCTGCCAACGCTCATTCAGACCAACACAGGAATTGATAAAAAAAAGAGTTGAATCAAATTGGAAAAAATATATTATATTGAAATTAAATTGAGGGTTGTGCTGTACATGAGAGCCGAGCCTGTGCGGATGGGGCAATAAAAAATGAAACTTTTTGTTTTTAAGACAAGAAGTTTGGGTGTTTCGAAATGGGGGAGGGGTAATTTCAATTGTTTATGAAAAAAAAAATTATGACTGTTCTTTTGATGCAAGAAAAGAAAGATTGAAAAAAAAAAATGCATCCACCCACCTGCTTGGATAGCTGTTGCATGAAGTTCTTCAACAGAAGTCTCAAGAATTGCCACAACGATCGAGTCCATTTTCCTCCATTTGATGGATGGTAATATTGCTCCAGAAGAGCGATCAACATTTCCAGATGCTGAATGCAAGACTCTACAAACACCGCCCTCTCCCCTCAAAAAAATCAATAAAATATCTTTTGAATCGAAACTATTTTATTATTATTTTACACAAGGCCAAAAAGTCGATGCAGCCAATTCACGGAAATGAGTCTGACTCAGAAGCAAACCGCTGTTTCACCCCAATGTCCATATCTACCTCTCTACCATACAAACATATATGTACAAATAAATATGTTTTTTTTAAATCAAACCATGACTTCATCCAGTAAGTAGCACCATCCACCGACGATCATGTGAACTGTTTTTTCCCCATGTCTTTCCCTTTACCTTCATTTTTCTCATTTCGGAGCATGTATATGATGCATTTTGGAATGCTGCCCGTTCCGGAGTTTTTGAACAAGAGCGACGCTCGATGAGAAGGATATGTGCTGAACTGCCTCATATCGCTGGTCGCAGTCCCCACCGGAACGTGAAATCTCGTCAAAAATCCGACAAACAGTCGATCCATGTATTTCGTCCAATTTATCTGACCTTCAAAAGAAACAACCACACTGAGCTCAAACGAAAATTAACCAAAAAAACTTTAAAAATGAAGTATTAAATAGTTATTATTATTAAATCATTCCTTACCAGGAAACAGATAAATTCAAATCATGCATGTATTTTACTGACCATCCAACACCAATATTAGAACAATCGACCACTGCTACTCAATTGAAGAAAAACGCACACGTAAAACTCCTCTATTTTCGCAAAAAAAAAACAGAAGATGCTGACGTCTTTTCTCATGGCGTGCTCTTCGACACAGAAGCTTCTGTTTTTCCTGTTTTTTTTTTTTTTTTAATTCTGCATAGACATTGAACCTCCCCCTCTACAGATACTCACCATGGTGATCGTGCTTCGCCACGCTGGCGAACAAATCCAGCCAACAGGCATCCCAAAAATCACAGCTCGTCATCCCTTCGAACAAATCCAGCCACTCTTCGAACCAGACCCCCCACTCCCCCTCCCCCTTTCTTTCCAGAGCAGAAGTGGGCAAAAACGTCGTCAAATACCCCAAAGCTTCGAAACACTCGTTCCCTTGGGTGTGCAGAATTTGGGGTCGAAAAGTTTTCCATATTTCGGCAGCCGACCCCTGTGATTTTGCAGCGAAATTTTAATCCAGGGAAAAGAATGACGGTCAAAAAAGTGAACCCAGAGAAAAATTGTGACCTGAATAATTTTGATCCTTCTATGTCTGAGCTATTAGGTGTGATTTATATTTATTTTTTTCCGTTTATTCATTATGCTTTTTTTTTCTGTTTTCATCGGAATTTCCTTCCGGTTTTATATTTCCAAACACCTTTTTCCATGAAGGTTTTGAATGCTGTAACATCCTGCTGTGTTGGGACATTATTATCTGTGAAAACAGACCTCCCAATTTTCCAAAATTTAAATAATGAATAACGTTACCTTGGGGAAAAACGGGGTTGACCTATATATCAAGCACATCATGGTTTCACGAAACGCCGTCAAAACATCCTCGCCTGTATCACCAGGTGAAAACAAAAAAAAATAAATCAGATTTAATTTAATGAAAACAAATTCAAGGACAGACATAAGGACTCCAACCCACAAAAAAATAGTGTGTGTGATCTTGAAAATTGTGCGTTTCAAAACTTGAAAAACAAAAAAAAGATGTTTTCTTCCCCCCCGCACCTTGGTAAGTGAACCTCTTTCCGTTCGACACATACGCGCAGACATCGTACAACTGTTTCCAGGATATTTCGATCTTGCCGATGAATTCTTTTCTATATTTTTTGAGAAAGAATGTCACAGGGTCGAAGAACCGGAGCTGTGGACACATAAATCAACCAAGTCAAAATTCCAACCAAAACAAATGAACCGACGATGGATACACAATGCAGTTTTCTGATATTCTGATTTTCTGATTTTTTTATTTTTTATTTTTTTTTTGGGGGGGGGATAAGAAAAAGAAACTGTACCAGGATTTCGAAATCATCTTTCGCTCCCAGCCCGATCTCCAGACACGTTTTCACGAGCAATTCCACATCCTCAAATGGAAAGTCTCGCTTTAAACTCAAATACCTGATTGCATCGCCACAAGATCGATTCAGGAGCAACCCACAGGTAAAATTGAACTATGGAAAAATTAAAGAGTCGAAATCTATAAAAAAAAAGGTAAAAGTAAAAGGAAAAAAAAAAAATGCAATAAGAGTAAAAGAATGAAAGTAAAAAAAAAAAAGGAACAATAACAGCTCTAACTGCATATCTACTTGTATGCAGATGCATCCATCAATCCAATTATATTTCCAGCTGCTATACTATTCCCCAAAAATTGAAAAGAATAATTTTTAATGCGTGAATTGATGGCATACCCATGAAGATTTCGATCAACGATTGATTTTCAAACACATTTAAACAGACCCCCCACAGACAAGAAAAGGTTTCACTGTTTCGCTTTTCTTATGGCTTCACAGTTTATTTGTTAGGACGAGCATCTAGATTTCTTAAGCACAGGACTATCTCTTCTGATCCCCTCGTTTCCCCTCCCAATGGAAACGCGTTTTTTGGACAGCGTTTTTCTCCCGTATGGATCTACGAACTTACTCGTAAATTATCGGGAACCACTCCAGCACTCGTTCGTAGCATTTCGGCCATGCCTGATCCTTGTTCGCATTCCAGTCGTCACAAAACTGACGAACCACCGAACGAAACCTCAACGGTTCGTCCTCTCTGGTTTGTTTCGCGACCGGTTCCGGCAACCACTCCGTCCAGATCCTCGGACCTCGCATCGCACGCTGGCGCCAGGAGATCACGCTCCGAGAGAATAACAGAGAACGAGATCAACGACTGTCAACCGATCTCGACACCGACGCTCCCCTTCCTGGTGCCCTTTTTTCTCCTTCGATATTGCGTCTCGACTTTCGATCCCCTCTGTTATTTCCGTTCCATCAGTTTTGCAGGTTGGTGTTCTTTCGTTCCCCTCAACCCAAAGCCATAAAGACTCCCGTTCAAGTATTTTTGATCGAGTGCTGGACACCTCCGCGACGCTCGTCTGTCATAGTTGCAAAATCTGCCCCTTGGGTGTAGAAGCCCCTGCATAACATCACACAATCCTAGTGTAATCTTTTTTTGCAAAGAATTTAAAAATGATAATGATATGAAATTGGAAAAAACGAATTGCTAAATTTGGAGTGAGTGACGTAACTTCTGGAGTGGTCGAAACAGGAGTGAAAGAAAAAAGAGAGAGAGACAACGCCTTCTGTTCGCGCGTCGTGGTTCGGGGACTGTTCTTGTGTTTCTGGGAAAAAAAAGATGGAGAATCAAAAAGGTGTTCTGTTCGATGATATCTTCGAGGTGGTGGAAGTCGACCCCGACAAAAAGAAGTTCGATAAAGGTAAGCTTTAACTCCTCTCGAAAAAAAAAAGACGAAAAAAACGTGGAACTGCTCGCATTTTCGACTTTCTTTCAGATGGAGCTCTCAGATTTCTGCAAAACATTTCAGGAAATCAGTGGAAAAAACCTCTCAGCATGGTCAAAATATGTCCAGCCACCTGGGTGTATAGTTGTCCACAGCGGTTTATTGATTATGAGTGCTCAGTTTATTTAGTCAGTTTATTTTTTGCAGTTTATTTTTTCAGTTTATGTTCTCAACTTCCTTAGCTGCAATAATTTCGACTGATGAAATACAGTTGAAAGAAAGGTGGAGGAAAATAACAGGCAAGATAAGAAAAAGATAAAGTGACTGTTGATGGTTTGATGGGTTTTCAGTGTCTAGGTTTTACTGCCGAAGTTATCTGTATGAGATGAGTCTCATTATCGATATCAACGTGGATGTGTATCCTGTGTCGGTAAGGGCAAAAAAAAAATTGCAGTTTAATATTTTTGTTAGTAATCTTGTGTGGAATTCCATTAAAACGATGGACAGCCTGAACAAACGGTTTGCAGTTTCTCGACGGTGGTAATTTACAGATTCCTCCAGAATTTTTCCGATGAAATCATATGGTCGAACGATATTATCTGTTCCTTTGGTTGTTTTCTTTTTGTTTATCTTTTTTAATGATGGTCCCTTTTTTTTTCCCGACGTTCAGGTAGGCGAGAAATTATCTTTGATGATGGCATCCACTTTGCATGACGATGGCACTCCCTCTTCAGGAAATTATGACCCAGTGAGTTGGCGGCAGCTGCTTCCATATATTATAGATATATTTATTATATATTTTTGTTTTGATTTGTTGCATCAAAACTGAAAGCCTTTCGTGCCCATCCCTGCACGAAGGAGTCGAAGAAATCTGAAAAAAAAACCCAGAAAATAATGTTGAAATCGAGAGGGAAGGCTCATTTTTATTTTTATTTTCACAAAATGTCTCGTTATGCCATCCTCAAAATTCTGTGCCAGCATTCCATTGCCAATCTGACCAGATAGTTTCTTTTTTTATCCAACTGTTTGTTTCCCCTCTTTTTTTGTGAAAAAGGCTACATATTTAATGCAAGGATGTGGTGAGTTCATCAATTTTTTTAATTTTTTTTTTCAAGAATATCGATGATGCGCAGCTCCATTCTCTGGTTGCCATTTTCCATTTTCGCTCTTACACTCTGATTTTGTGGGGTTGTTTTCTGCAGGGTTTATACAGCGTTCAAACCCGGATGGACACTTTTGATTATGTCTGCTATGGGAAGATTTTCAAACTGCGAGACACGAACGATATGAAAGTCGAGGTTTTCGCATCCTTCGGTGGATTGATCGTCAAACTGGAAGGGGACCCCCGAAAGCTAACGAATCTGGAAATGGATGCCAACGTGTATTTACTAGTGAGAAAAGTATGACTCATGTTTTTTTTCCATTCGTTCTTTTGCTTTTGCTTTATTTAGGTTTCCAGGCAGTGTGCTGTTTTTTTGTGGGGGGGGGACTCCACTGTTTTTATTTTGTGAATATAGCGAGAAGGGCTGATTGATTTTGTAAAGGGATCATCAAAAGGAGGAGGTTTTCTCGGTGGAGATTGCATCCTTTCATTGCCCCACCAAACAGCATTTCACAAATGGCACAAGTGCAGACCTTATCCATTCTTGACAATGAGAAACCCACCCGGGATGTGCTTCTACCAAATTCATACCCTTAACACCAAAATCCACCCCTCGAACAGACCATGAGATCCCCTTACAGTCCAAAAACACTGAAAAATTAATGCAACAATAATGTGCATGGTCCTGACCTAAACCCCGCCTGCTTCGAAATGAATTGTCCCTGAAAGAACTTTTACATATAATGGAGTTGGGAGGGTAGAAAATGGTGCACTATTCATTCCACCACTACAAGTTCCCACAGCTTGACAGTCATCCTGCCGCATCCTCACTGAGCCGCCTTCGGTTAATGCTGATTAGAATATTCTCACTTTGGGCACAGCCAATTCGTGGTGTGGGATTACAGCAAGCAAATGCATCTCCAGAGGTGGATGGAATTACTTGTACATATCATGGAAGGGGATGTTGTGTCTGTCAGTCAGTTGAGACAAGCTCCGGAGGAGAAAGATACACCCGCCAACTTACGGCGACGAGTCGTAACTCTTTTTTCTATGAGCTTGGAACGCTCGAGTTACCAACGTTCACCATTGGTGACAGGTTTGGGTTGAGTTCGGGTGGTGGTTGACAGGGCGCTTCTTCAAAGATTTTGAGGGACTGCTAGTTTCTCAGCCCAAAAGCGTTCCACCCTGATGCCTGCTCTGACGTTTTGATTGCCCCACGATGGATTCGAGAACGCGCACAAAAGCACTCACGGTTGAAAAATGAAAAGGACGTTCCGCTAGCGCGTCTTTTCGCTTCGATCGATGCTTCCCAATTTTCAATATTTTTTGGTCGCATCGGGAAGGAACAACGCTGGCGGGGCAGCATCCAGTTGCTCTCGTGAAAATCATCGTCCCGATCGAAGAGTGGATCGAGTCGAGCGCCGTGGTCGCTCCCCCTTTCCAGACCAAAGCGCGAAGCTTTCAAAAATCGCCACGTAGCCATGAAGGAGGAAGAAGGTTCGGCTTTCTCTTCTCTGAAAATCGCCTTCCGTTGCGTTGTGTTCTCATGCGAGTTGCCTTTCCTCATGCTGCAATCGCGTGTGGCGGCGGGAATCCCGTTTTCGATATCTATCTATCTATATACATGTGTTGTGATGATCCACCGAGAGCTGAAGGGAAAATACAGTCTCGAGTTTTTGGACAGTGTGTTGGATGCGCGACTGCCTGTCATAATGTTGTGTGATTGGGTTTTTTCGCAGAGAAAACGTGGTTGATGGGAATGGGGGCGCCCGATGGCAAAAAAGCTTACTCCGCGATCAATGTTAGTGCCAGTCCCTACAGACTGGGGTTCTGCGGCTGTACCAAGAAGAGAGCCATAATTACTTCCCTCCTTGTTATTGGCATTTGGATAATCATCAAAGGATATCGCTCCAACGACCCTGGAATGTCTTTCGTTTCTGTGAATGGCCAGCGGGTATGGACTCACCACATTCTTGTTGTGATTGTCAGTGTAAGCTCTGTTTCATGAATTTTGGATTTCGTGAACAGGCCTTTGGCTCGACAGCACAATCTGTTTATAGATAGAGAGAGATAGACTGGAAATGCAGATGCAGCAATTAGGAATTGAATCCCACGATTTTTTTTGCTGTTGCAATTTCTGGTGCCGATGTCAGTCATGCCCGAGCAGCTTTTATCCACAGGGCGAAACTTGTTTACCACATGGTGGTTAAGATCGAAGAAGCACTATGTGCGTCTGTCATCGCTGCATTTGCTGAGTCAATTTGATCCTTGTGTTGTGAATGTATTCCTTGCAGTTCGAAGCCGATTGCAGGCCTCTCTACCTGGCAGGGTTCAATACACACGATTTGGTCCAGGCTGCACTCATGACGACCTATGACTACAAAATGAAAAGTACGACACCCGAATATGAAGCAGCAGCGAATTAAAAAATTCACCATTCGTCTCTCGACTGCGAGGGCCAGCAATTGAATTGCTGATCGGTGGAAAGTCGAATTCGCTTGGTAGTTTATTACTGATTTGGATCGAATAAACTTACCCTTTTCAAGCTTTGGAAATCCCAAGAAATCGGTTTTTCTGCACTGATTTTTTGACTTAGTTTTTTTTTTCTTTGGTGTGTTTTGTTTTTGACCATAGAGTCGGGAAAGGTTCGCATTCGGGAAATGTTTCGGCAAGCGTCTGCGTCTGGCCTGAATGTGATTCGAACTTGGGCACACACGAATCACAAAAAATTTCCTTTCCAGGTATTGAATCAGAGAATGGCAGTTCCTGGATAGATGGGTATTGCAGGACACTTTTTTTTTTTGAACAATTTTGAAAACGTTGTTGTGGTTTTATGGAAAAAAACGCACAAGCCCCCTTTGTGTTTTCTTGGATTGCTTCGTCCCTCCTAGACACCACATCAGGTTTTGGAATGCTGCTAGGAGTTTTTCGAAAAATTGGCAATAATTGAATTCATTTCGTGATCCAAATTTGTGGTCAAGCCCAAAATGTACATAGTATCTACGTGTGTGTGTGTGTGTGTGTGTGTGTGTGTGTGTGTGTGTGTGTGTGTGTGTGTGTGTTTTCTTTTCTTTTTGTTTTTTAGGGTGGGTGGGTTGTGTTTTTCTGTTCACTGGTGTTTTCGATGGATGATTGTTTGGCATTTTTTTTCGAATGATATTAGGAAAAGCCAGGCCATTATGAGGAGGAAACGTTCAAAGCTCTGGACTACATTCTGGACGAAGCTCGGAAGCATGGCATTCGAGTTATTCTCAGCTTCATCGACAATTGGAAATATTACAACGGGGTGGATCAGGTAGCCCATCGTTTTAGAGCAAAAAAAAAAAAAAATCTTTTCATTTCTGCAACCGACCAAGTCGTCGTGTTAGAAAATCGTAGTTGTTTGCTGTGGGTTTTTTATTTTCCTTTCGCTTGTTATCTTGATGCATCTCCAATTTCGTAATTTCTTTTTATGTATATATTACTTACCTGGGGTCTTATTCGTTTTCGCGTGGAATATGGTTGGTGCCTGTCGCTGCTGAGCAAATGGTGGATTTGGATATTTTATTTTAAGAGATCCAATTGCATATTACATTTAAAATTGAATTTTAATATAGTATACATTTTTTTTAACTGAGTAACCCTGTGTTTTGGAGTGCAGTATGTGGATTGGAGCTCTACATCCCCTGACCGGGGCGAAAACAAAAGACCAGAGGACAAAGATGGCGATCCGACCCCAATGGTGAGAAGTCTGTTTTTTTTTACTTCTCATTTCCAGGACCATCTTTTTAAAGCCCTTGTTTTTAGTTTTGTGGGTTTATGTACTTGTTCGTTTCTCTTTTACCTGGAAAAGAGTTGCCCTCAATTTGATGCTTTTCTCCATAATATATTTTCGTTTTATTTTCTTTGGGGGGGTTCTTAAAAGGCGTTTCAGGATCCCAAGATCAAGGAGTATGAGGTCGGACGCCACTCGCTCTTTTACACAGATGCTGGCTCCAAAGAGGTCTACAAAAAGCATGTCAAAGCCATCATTGAAAGGAAAAATCACCTGAGCGGGTAAGCCCTTCCGTTTTTCAAAGACTGCGTTCATTGAAATTTGAACACGGTCTTCGACGGGAGGATCAGAAAATGGAAAAAAAAAGATTTCAATGAACCATTTTTTTCCATTTTCTGATCCTCCCGTCGAAGACCGTGTTCATTAAATTTTTGTTTTCCATTTTCTGTTGATCCAGAGTGCAATTTCTTTTTCTTTTCTGATCTATAATATACTATACTTCGCAGCCTCACATTGCGGTATTTCTTTCCAACTGTTCGGATTTTTTTATTTTTTTTTAAGAGTGTGTCTTTCTTCCTGCAGGGTTGTTTATAGAGAGGACCCGACCATCTTTGCTTGGGATTTGTTGAACGAACCTCGATGCGAAACCTGGATTAAAAAGGATTGCCCTCAACTGGTTCAGGTCAGTGATCTGGAATTTGTTTTTATTTTTTTTGGTGGGGCATATCTTTAGCCTAATTCTGTGGTGACGGTGTTTGAGAATCAATCAAGGAAAGCTATTATTTTACTTGAAAATATATATATATTTCTTTTTTTTTGGGGGGGGGGGAAGACCTCCACCAATAAATGCAAAATGAAAATGTTTTTATTACATGTTTTACATTTTTTTCATGTTTTTTTGTAATTTTGTTGGAACATATTGGTTATCGATGATCACAGGGAGATTGGAATTTTTTTATATTTTATTTTGCTTCTTTGATAAAAAGGAAGATATTATTGTTTGTACATCCAGGCTTGGATTGAAGAAATGGCCCCATTTGTGAAAGAGCTGGATTCGAACCATCTTGTGACAATTGGGTCGGAGGGCTTCTTTGCTGACGATTCAGAGCTCAAGAAATTCAATCCACAGGATTGGGGTCAAGATATGGGGCAAAATTGGACTGGAAACCACGAAGTCACTGGGATTGATTTTGCCACCATCCATGTCTGGCCAAACAACTGGGAAAGGTGAATTCTGGCACATGCGATGTCACAACGGCTGTAGATCATTAGGATTATTATTTATTTATTATTTTATTGTATGTTTTTTTGTTTTTTTTTTTGGGGGGGGGGGGTGGTGAGGGGAGAGTGTTAACAGTGACGGAAATAAAGTTTGAAGGCAGCAGGTTTTCACGATTGAGATTGTGTGTGGTGCGATTGCAGGACTGACCCAGAATTTCAAACAGAATGGATTAATGCCCACATTGAGGTGGCCGAAAAGCTGGGGAAGCCGCTGCTGGTGGAGGAGTTCGGCAAAAAACTGGAAGGCAAAGAACAAGACAGTCCAGAGAGCATGAAGAAGTCCAGGGACCCAGTGTATTTGCAAACGTATAGTCAAGTCGAGCAAGCGATGCAAGATGGCAAAAATGTCCAAGGATCTCTGTTCTGGAGGTGGAACATGCCGCTTTTCAGTCATATGGGCAGAGGTGAGGCTTCCCATCCCCCCCCCCCCAATTTCCATCTTGATTTTTGTTAGAAAATGGTCCAGGATGTGTCTATGTCGGTGGAAATTTTTGACCACCAACAAATTTTTTATTTTGTTATTTATTTTTTTGGTGTCCTCAGAAACCAGTACACCTGTTTTTGTTTTTTTTCATTTTTGAGAAAGCGTCCCCTAATTTTTATTTTCCAGGTGATTATGGGGTTCGTCCAGAGGACTCCACCTTCCAATACGTTTTACGTCACACCGGCTTCGTGAACGCAATGACCAACTCTCAGCCCCCCGGCCAAAGCTGCGCATCCGAATGCTGGGTTCCCAACGATTCTGGATGGACCAGGGATTGCAAACACATGCCAGAAGTGTGTGCAGCGTTTTGGGACAACAAAAACCACAAAAGCGAAGGCCTCAAAGTTTACCCCACCAAATCCGCTTGCTGTCGGCCCGGCCAGGGAGCATTCGAGGAAGGCTGCTCCTGGTCCATATTCTGATTCAAAAAGTAAATTCTTTCCTTCACTTCTTTCATATTTTTGTTGGTTCCATCTGGAAAAAAAAGGGAAGGTGGTGTTTAATTTGCTGTTTCTGGGAAATTATTTTTATTAGTAGATGGTGAAGGAAAGAGGGAGGGGGGAGGGTTGATGTGATTTGTGTTCGGGATTTGGGTCAAAAGAGTTTGGTGACTACGGGGTTGGCTGTTGTTGGGAACTGTGCTAAGCCGTCAATTTAATAATTTGAGGTTGGGGGTAGAATCATTTTAGTGGTAGCTCGACAAGCTTGTTGGAGTGTTTTCATCTGCCGATGAGTTTTGTATGGAAACTTTCCTCGATCATATTTTCCAGGGAGAGGACCATGTACAGTTGCACTGGTTCCCACAGCTCCTGAGATTTGTGAAATTGCTCTGAGAATGAGGCTAAAATAATTGCATCAGTCTCGCCAGAAACTGGAACAGGACGTAAGGGGCTGTCGATGTATGAACAATATCCGTTTCGACGGGTCAATACCAGTGTAAGAATGAAGGTGTCGACTGCCTTCAGTTATGAGTCTCGGCCACACCGATCGCAAGCAGCAGATGGCGTTCCACACTGAACAAAATGTAGCACGAGCAATATCATCATTAGGCTCTGTGGCTGCAAAAAGTCGATAGTCTCTTCACTAATGTCGAACACCGTTGCAAGCATTTCGGTATCTGCTTCCTTTTGAAAGACCCCTCGTCAAGAACGACTGCGCCAAAGTGTGGTCGGCTCAACGGTTGGAGCAGTTGGTTCCCGTACGTCTTTCCAATCGTTTCTGTAATCAACAGCAAGGGGCGTGCGAGAGTCGAACCCGAAGCAGGCGACCACATCACCCCATCTTTGAACCAATGCTCCGCCAGAGTCCAAACTCCAAACAGCCGCCACCAGTGTTTTTTTTGTGTCCTAAATACCACTTCTTGTCATAATCGTGCACGCCACGACCGGGAAATTGCACCACCACAGGGACCTCGTTCGGACAACGTGTCCACCGAACGACGAGGGGAATAGCGCGAATTCGGACAAATTCCCAGATTGAAGCGCTACTCTGCGCTCCTCTACTGTAGTGTAGTGTGGTGGTAGTCACGGTGAGCGCTGTTGTGACACAAACACGCTCGAGTTGTGGTTTTCGGCATGTTGTTCCATGTCAGTTTGGGGTTCAGGCTTGAGCCAAAAATTCGAAATGTGTCCGGCAAATTTTACCATGGATCCCTTTCATTCGATCGCTGTCCGACAAGAATATCGAGAAAAAAAATCCCTGGCCGCCACCACTCTGTCGATGCGTTTACGGATGGAGGTCCACACATGTGCTGTAAAGCGACGACCAGGGACGTCGCCGCCACCAAAAAAAAGCCTTGCAATTCTCTCGAAAACGATAGCACACAGGAGCAGCAAAAAAATCACAAGAGAGCCCAGATAACGTTCGTGCTGGTAGAATATCCGAGTTGGCGGCGGCGGCGAGAAACCGGGGGACCTGCTCGTCCTTTTCTCTTGCGCGTGTTCAATCGGCGATACAGTTGGTACCTGATATCCAAACTAGGATGCGATTATGCCGGCAAGGCGGTCGACAATGCGAGGGACGTTAACACTTAGCAAAATAATCAAACAAACAAACAAGGATGGAAACCGGAGCGCTGCAGGGATCAGAGGTGCTTCCCCCGAAAGGTCGGCCAGCCCCCAACGGGAGCCTCGACTGTGCCGCCGCCCCCAGGGACGGGGGCGGCCAAGTCGGGCTACCCGAGGGATGAGCGCGACCTTCGAAGGAGCACCCCTGTCGTTGAGAAGGCGGGAAACGTTGATTGTCCAGATCGGGTGGTGATACTTCACGTGTTTCATAGAAAGTCCTCTTGGGTTGTTCGCGTTAGCTTCAACGTGTGTTGTCGACCCGAATCCTGAGTGTGACATAGAGGTCGGTAGAGAAACTGGCAGTTGGCGTGATTCGCCCACATCCCGCTCGCTCCAGCCTTTCGTCTCTCTTTGGGGACCAGTGACAGGCTTTCGTGAGATGCACGGGGTCTTTTCGGGTCGCCCAGCAAAAAGCTGTTATAAATTAACATCACATAAATGATGGCGTCGCTCAAGCGCTCTGCTTGACAGGGACAAGCGCTTGCACCAAACTTTGAAGCCTCCGCTGGAGAGAGCTTGAGTTTGATGGCTGTTCCGAGAAGAATGGGGGGGAGACTAATGCCGGGAGGCAGTTGTCTGAACAATCTTTGCTTCTTCCTGATCGCTGCGACTTTGGTGAGCGATCCGACGACTGCATGTCGCCAATCGATGGCTAACATCATTGAATATCTACCCCTTCAAAAAACTCCAGCCACCTCTTCCAATGCTCCCATCGCATCGCAAAGATCGTAACCTATGCCTCGACCTATTGGGTGCAATTTGCAATACTTTACGAAATTTCCCCAGCGCTAATGGCGGCACAATATGAAGGCTTCCTGACCCTTCGCGTGCCAACCCCCTGAACAATCACGATCTCCAAAACATGCTTCTCTCTCGATTGATTGATTGGTGGCGGCTGTGTAATCATGAATAGAATAATTACGTATATAGATACGTATTATATATCTTTGACCCCACTGGATACTGGTCGAGAATTGAGGAAATGGCTTCCTATCCATGCAGGGTATTTCATGGTGGTATATTGCTGCTCGATACAAGCACCTCGTGCATCGTAGTCATGGTCAACTAGACCATGCCAGTTTCTCTCAAGAAGATCTTCTTCGACTTCCCCATGTGGACGACTGCAAGACATGCGGTCGTTGTGTGGTGGATTCACGCCAGCCCAGCACTCCTGATTGTGCACAGCTGGCTCATGGGGGTAAGCATCCAAAAAAAGGGTCGATCTGAATGAGGTGCTTGTTTGTGTTTTCACAGGTGGCATGGGATTTTTTTAACAAGATCTGATTTCGATGGCCCCTGAAATCAAGAAAAAGGTTAAGAAAGTCCTTGGAGGAAAGATTGTTCGATATAAATACCAGTATTGCATTTGATGTGCCCTTCAGGCGAGAATTCGCTGGCAATTGCCGCTGCCAGCTGGCGGTTTTGGTCTGACATAGATCAACCCAAGAGACTGGGTCATTGTCCGATCTGTCAAGGATGCCTTAATGCTTTGGAAAATGTCGACCAAAAAGTTCGAGCTTTTAACACCACTTTCGTTCACAAAAGTGGGGCATCGAGCGCCTGGTATTTCTACACGGATGCGGAATGCCCAGGAAAAGTTGAAGCCCCTTCAACTGTCACAGCGAAACTGCTGGAACCCCGAAGCCCAGCCGGTATGCTGACACTTCCAAAGCTGCATCTCTTACAGCTTTCGGTTTGTAGATGGATTGAGAGTCATTGCGACTGTTATGGGAAGTTAGAATATCAGTTGGGATGCTGTGTGTGTATGTATGTATGTTCTCCTTTTTGGTTTGTATTTGGCCTGCGTTTGCTTATTCTTTTTCGATTTGAGTTTTTTGTTGGGGGTGCAGAACAGCCAAGAACTCAAGCTGTGGTGAAGATGTGGTGCTTGCCATTCGACCATCTAATGAGGTAATCACAGAACCCCTAAAAACTGTTTTTTTTTTGGAATAATTTCCTTTGGACATTGCCAAGGATGGATCTTTCCCTGTTAAACCTTTCACATCGTTTACAGTTTTTTGTTTTTTTTTTGTGGTGTGCATTTCTTTACCTTTTGTTTTGTTAATTCAGGGGAGATCCGCTGTACGATCCCCAGTTTCAAGACATTCGAGATTTCCCTCAATCTGAAATTGCGAACAAACTGCACGTTCAACCCACAACAAGAAGCCGAGAAGAATATTGCAACAAAAAGATTCCGTACACAATCGTGCAGAAGGAAATTTCCATGATGAGGATTGCCGAAGAGTGTGGGCTGGACACCATTTTCCCAAAGGTTTGCGTGATAAATTAATGAATAATTAATTTTAAAATATGGTAGCGATTGTCATTCGAATACAGTTTTGGAGCTGGTGGAGCCGCTTCAAAAAATGCGCTCCAAAGATAACATAAAAATTAAAAAAAATGAGATCATCACTCCAAACATGTGCTCCAAAAAAATTAAATAAAGATAAGAAAATGAGATAAACACTCTTTTGTGCACTCAGCCCCCCTGAAAATGCGCACTGACGCCTCCTAAGAATGCGTGGTAGGTGTGGGTTGGCCCTGTGAAGGCGATAATGCCAGAAACTGGGCACCCTATCGATATGGATGCTCTTTGGCAAACCCGAGCCCCTGGAGTTTCCTTACACAACATAGCTCACTGGTCCACCAAGCCAGATATTGTTTTGGAGACTCTCCACCATGGAGTCAACAGTTCACAGGTATTACAAACAGCACCACCTGAAATTCTGCACACAGATCCAGTTTCGGTGCTCGTGCCGATTTTTCCAACACCAGTAGAAAGCATGCATATTGGCAATTATATGGAAGAAACTCCCTTGTGTGCTGGGTTGCTAGCAAGTTGGTTCAATACGTTTGAGGAAGCCAGGGTGGGCATGACTAATGATCGAATCCCTGTGGACTGTCGTTTTTATTTTTCGACAGGTGGTGCTGGCTGCTATTTTCGACCTGCTCACATCCCAATGCGATCGAAACGCGGGCAATGTGTTTTTGGACGAGGGAGGGGACATCACGCTCATTGACAACAATCAAGCTTTGTCGAGCGGGCATGTATGCGATGTGGGCAAGCAATTGAACTCGATTTTCTTGCCTTCAACGGCGGAGCACACTTTTCGAGCAGTGGGAAGAAAATATGCTTTACGCAACATCACAAAACACCGATTTCAAGCGCCGTTACCGCATGTTATGATGGACTACAGGTGCATAACGCAGGAAAAAATTGAGTTATGCAAGAATACTGGTTGGATGCATGCATATATATGTGTGTGTGTAGGAGTGATTCTCCCTGCAGCCCCTGTCTGAATATTGGCGGTCGCGCTGGTTGAAGGTCTTGTCCTTCTTATCTGTGCTTTCTTTTCCCTTGTGAATGGTTGAGTAGGTGTCATGCCCCTGGCGAAAAAATCGGCAAAAACTACCCGCCGAAAGTAACGCAATGCTTGACGAAATTCCAAGAGATGGATGTGGAAGGCTTGCAGCACGCATTGGGACTGATCGATTCCAGGAGCGCCAGCCTCTTGAAAACTCGAGCGGCGGCGATGTTGCACCACGGCTTCGAGTGGAGTTTGCTGAACGCCCCGCCGTTGAGCTCGGCTAAATATCGATATTCGCTCCAGCCGCCATGTTGCAAAATGCATTCTTCCCAAGACAGAACGACAGTTTGGAGATTCGAGTGCGACGGGGGGTGGAAACCCAACCCCGAGTTGCATCGACCGATTCTCAGCGAGTGAAGAATATTTCTGTTCTGATATTTTTTTGTCTGCATGACTTCTCCTTTTGTGGGTCATTCAAAGTCAGCATTTCTTTTATTTGGCGGGGAAGCTTCCTGCCCCCCCAGAGGGGGAGGGGAGGAAGAGGGAAGGTTTTGGGCATTTCACTCACACCAGTCTTTTCAAGTCGTTTTTAGATGGTTGAGAGTTTTGCTCAGGTGTTCTTTTTTTTTTCTTGATTTTTTTTTCTGATTCAATTCATCTTTTCACCATCTTACATGTATATATATGATGGTACCACATAACAGTCGATAGATGAAGGGTTTTCTGACTAAGTATTTCATTTTGAGATTGCAACAGCCAAAGCTTGAATTTCTTGTGACGGCCCGTTGCGCAGGAGGGGAAAAAAGCCTCCTATCTCTGAAAGTTATCATCTAGTTGTTATATAATACATATGTGTATATGACAATAAATCATTCGATGGGGAAAATAGGACGAGCCAGTAGTTTTATGGTTAAAAGACTTTAGATTCTTGTGTTGCATGTGGGGGCAGCGAGTCCTTACCTGACAGAGGGTTGGGATATTTTGCATACGTAATGTTAAAAGCCGGCGGTAAAAGTCAAAAACAAAGTAGTTGAGAAGCAGGAAAATCAAATCTGCGATTAGGAAAACTGGGAACAGTGCAGGATTGCAAGTCCTGTTGTTTACAAAAATATTTTCGGGGTATTGTTATATTCAATGTACAATGATAGGCAAGTTTTGTGGAGGTAATTCGGATCGGAAATGTGGGACGGGGTGGTGGTTTTGTGGGGGAAGTGCTTTGTGAAGCATGGGTGGGATTGTTTTTTTTTTCTAGCCCCCACTGTTTCTGAATCTATATGTAAAACCATTTTGTGACAAGGTAAAACCAGAAGGCAGTGCTGGACGGTTGTGGTGACACAATCCCAACTGTTTCAATGGAGTTGAAAAGCTGTGCAGCACATTTGCACACAGTGAATTCAAAATCTCTGGTGGTGATTCGATCGAACTATTAAGTTTTTCCTTAGATTTGAGCGGAATCTTTCTACTTTGAACCCAACCTCTCTTCGTGTTTACTTCACTCGTTTTCAATATGGCGTGCATTTTTCAGAGGTCGACATCATGGTGTTCCACAGGATAATAGGATTTGAAAGTGATCAGCGGTGGAGCATGAGCATCACATTCTTTTTTCATGTCCTTTTTATTCTTTGTTTCGTTTCTTGTATAGCGATGTTTTTCGATATTTCACGTTCGTTGAATTTAGCTGCATCGACCTATGCATCTTTGCATTCTTGATGGTCTTAGTGTCTTTGTGGGTACACACAAAAGCCAATGGAATTTCAACATTAAAATACACATGTTCACATTTGATTTTTACTGATCCTTGTAATAGGAGAATATTTCTCCTACACAATGTAATTGATGTTTGTTTGTTTGTTTTTCGATGGGCTACCTTCTGAAGTAACTGTGGAACTAAATCTATTAATAATGATCACATGGTGGCCAATGGTTGAATAATATAAGCTGGTAGGCTTCTCCTAGGGTCCTTTTTTTTCCCTTTTTTCTCATTTCTTCACTTCACGATTTGTCGAATGCTTATCAACAAAGTTGTGATCTTCCTTATATTTTGCATGGGTTCTTTCCCTTGAGAAACAACTTTTAGCAGCTGTTCTAAAAATAGATGCCCGCATTCAGCTTCGAGGGGAAGCTCCTTGGCAAAGTTGGTGAATTCAGAAAGAAGGGGTGTGAATGCCTGACTTCCCAGGGTGGGTAGAGTGCCCATGCGCTGCATATTATACTATATTAACATCCTTGCCTGCCACGTGTGGTTCAGAACCAATAAAACAGCCGATCTTTGGTTGTTCCTTCAATGCTGCTACAAGTGGGCATCGAAATCTCCTGTCTACTTTTCGTTGCAGGGTCATTTTTCGCTATTTAGGAGAATCGTTCTCTGATAGATTTTTCTATTTCCTGAAGTTGAGACGAACTACTGCTTTTAATAAGCTCCCCCCCTGTTTTCCCTGTTCTTTTTTTCCAGTTCATCCAAGAATGATGACTACTGCCTACCTAGGCAAACCAACCCCCCTTCCCCCAGAAAAAAGCAAAGAAAAACACTAATGCCTGTTGCATACTAGTTTTCCCACACCACTGTTTTCATATTAAGCTATCATCCACATCGTCACATTCAAGCAAACCCTCCAGTTCTTCCCTCAGTCGTTGCAGCTCTCGATTTCTTCCGATCTGATTATACCCACAAAAAAAATGAAGAAGAAAACAAGTCAATAACCATCCCAGTGAAATCATTTCTCAACTTCCACAAAACATAGCTGCAAAAAAACCTGCCCTAGAAAGAGAAACGCAACATCCCCTCCTATATACGTCTATCAATTTGTCCATAGATGGTAGTGTTCGTCTCAAAAGCCAACTCCGTAAGATAAAAACTCAAACATACGCTCAGAATCACATGAAAATCCTGCCACATTCAGAAATTTTTATGTAGACCAGCACCTACCGCTGTCCAGACGATCGACTCACCTCGTAGATTACCTCTTGCTCAACCCATTTCCTGCAATCGATGGTTGCTTTTCCGACCGCCCACTCCAAGTCTGACGCAATTCCATCCCCCAACCCCAGCAAATCCATGCACACCTTTCTCAGTTTCTGCTCTTCGTTTCCCGAAGCCTGGGGGGTGCCCACCACCGAAACCAAATTTCGAATGTACACAGTGAGCCAATGCATGAATTCCGAGGGCGCATCCAAGGATCGAGCTGCACACATATTCGCTTCCAGAAATTCCAAACATTGAACTGGATGAGGGGAAATAGGAGGTGGGTTGCTCCCTTCGCCCGTTCGCAATTGCAATTTTCCGACTTCTCCACCTGGGCATTCACACGCAACCGTTTCGTTTTGTTTTGTTAAACAAAGCTATCCGTTCTTTGCCTTTGCTCGTTCCCTTTTGCTAATGAGGTGAAAGCCCTCCCCCACAGCATTTCCAAAGGTCGATAAACTGTTGATTCAAACTCACAGTTGTCTTTTGCCATTCGCCATAGAAAGCCAGGGTATGGCCGGGAGGAATCCGCCACCAAAACCCATTCTTCCATTTCCGGTGTGTATACGTAAGTGTCTCTATTTTTCAAGTAAACCACAGGCCGACCAGATGCACTGATCGACACAGATGCCACTGAAAAGTAAACATACCAATTTGTCAAAAACAAAAATAAATAAATGAATGAATGTTTTCACAGACATGAGAAATGAAACGCCCAGATATGCATGGTCGGGTTGCATGTAGGCGCAAAAGAAAAACTCTCCTCCCCTCTTTCGTTTCTTTTTTTTCACTGTCCGCCTTTCCCTAAACTTCACTGAATCATGACAATGAGAAACTAAAATTTCGGAAATAAGCAATTCCCTTCCTCAAAAATCTAACTGTTGGGAGAATCATTTTTCTTTTTTTTTTCTTTTTCGGATTTACAATACAAGAATACCTCTCTGCAATATATAGATTACATATATATTTATGTTTCGTTTTTCACATTTACAACTTTTGCACCAACCAGACTTGGAATTTGCACTCACCCTGACTGGCACCCCCTAAATGTTCCGTCGATGTTTTGAGAATGGAGGTCATTCGTCGTATGTCATACATGTGCAAGTGTCCGTCAGACAGCACCGCCAACAGCCGGAAATCGTTGTCCGTTTCCAGAAACAGTGCCGATGATTTCCATTTGATGAGCGACAGCAACTGTCTTCCCACCGCATCAAACACCTTCACAGCAAAAAAAAAGTACTTTTTCATCTATAAAAAAACTCATTATTTCTGAAAGGGCAGCATTCGAAATGAAAGGAAGGAAGACATCGGAACAAGCTGCCTCTTATCCTGTTGTTTACAACACAGATGAAAAATTTTTGCTTGAATTTTTTAAATTCTTGTGAAAAAAAAGTTGAAAGAAATATCCCCAATGGTAATGGAGCCTTTTGGTCGGGGTGTGGCTGCATGTCATTCTCAATTCATACATCGAGTTTTCCATTATCTAGTTTTCAATTCTGTTTCATTTTCTTGCACCTAGAAGGGGGTCCATTTCCCCACACACAAAAAAAAACTATCGAAAATTATCCCCAGAGGCAAAGGGAAACGCAAGAGTGCGAGTTTTTACCCGAAGGAAGCCTTCTTTTGTCGCGACCGCAGAGAAATTCAGGTTTCCTCCCAGTTTGACGACCGTCCCTTTCACCATGCTGCTCCAAACCTGCTGCGTCCCTCTCTTGCACACCAATCTCGCCCTGCTTCCCTCGTTCAACGCCTCCAACCGCATGGCGACTTCTCCGCTCGCGTCCCCTTGGTCGTTCGCCGCTCCGAGGCGAAAGCTGAACGCTTTCTGGATTCCCTCGCTCTTCGGTTTTGATCTGTCTGGAGCTTTCCGCTTCTCAGGGACGTCTTTCGACGTCGTCGGTCGGGAGGGATTCCTCGGCAGGGCCACCCCTTCCGGCGAGAGCGCTGTGGGTTGTATCCGTTTTTCCACCTTTAGTCTCTTCCGTGACGACTCCTTGGTCGACGCGTTTTGTGGGGCTTCGGAATCCTGCGCAGACGCATCCCTCTTCGCCCCTACGCTCGGCCCGACGCCATTCTCATCGTTCGCTTTCTGCTGCACGTTTGTCTGTTCCGCAGATGCCGGCTCGTTGGAACTGGCATCACCCGCCTTCGCCCCAGCGCGTGGACTCTCCACCACCGCCGGTCCAGCGACCCCACCACCGCCACCAGCGGTCGCCTTCCGTGCAGCCGAATCCATCTTTTCGCTCTTTTCTCCGCCATCGTTCTGTTCGTTGTCGTGGGACGTGAATCTCATTCGATCGAGAAGTTTCTTCGCCGCGGTGCTGGGTTGCGCAACCCCGACCGGAATTCGAGGGGGACTGGATGGCGTCGCAGCCCTCTTGGTTTTCTCGAGCCTCAGCTGCTCGAAGGTTTCTGGGACGGGAAGTTTCTTGTCCGACGACTTGACGGAACCCGTCGCACCGTACAGTATCTTTTCCATTTCCTCGTCGCTCACGGCTTCCCCCAGTTCGGACTCTTTGAAATTGACGCCGAAAACCTTTCCGTCGATCGAAGAGACCAGCAGCGTGTAACCGTCTCGACTCCAGGTCATGTCGCTGATGGCGCTGGTGGTGAATTTCACCCCGCGAAAGATCGGGGAAAACTCGTGACAAAGCCACACCGTGAAAGTCGAGTCCCCGCTTCCCAGCGCGATGCATTCTGACACGCTGGGGGATTTCCCACCCTCCGCTGGTTGCAGGAATAATTTCGGATTGTACCGAGCGACAGTAACCAGATTCTGGTGTCCGATCAGAGCGCAGTCGCTGGTCCATTTGTCTCGCCCGAACAGGGGGGCCACGAAACAAGGGGCGTTATAACCCACCGTTCCAGCGATGCACCGTCCAGTGGGACCCCAATCCAGGCGACTCTGCTCGAAAGCCTTCAGGTTGTGGGTCAAATTCTTCACCAATTTCGCGACGCGCTCACCGCTGGAGGCGTTCCACACAATGATGCCCTCCCCCTCAGCTTGACTGGCGATGAATTCGCCCAGCGGATCCCAACACAGTCCTTTGATAAGATTCTTGTGACCTCGCAAAGACAACAGCGCCCGGTTGCCCTCGACGTCGTACACGTTGACGCTTCCGTCATAGCTGGCCGTCGCCAACAGATTCTTTTTGCTTTCTGGGCCCCATGCCACCTCCGACACATCCAACCCTTGCGGAAACATCCTGTGCACCCGCCAGTTTTCGATGTTTTTTTCCTTTCCCCCCAGCGTCGTGCTGCCTTCGCCGGGATGCAGAGAATACACCAAAACCTGTTTGTCGGCACCGCCAGACGCCAGAAACTCGCCAGAAAGTGAAAAACGAACGGTTTGGACCGCGGAGGAATGGCGACTGAGGGTGCACAGCAAGGTGGGCGCCTGCGCTCGGGATTCATCGTCGCCGACCAATGCACTCGCAAAACTCCAGATTTTAACTTTATGGTCTTGACCTCCCGTGGCGAAACGCAACCCACAGCTCGCAAAATCGATGGAATGGATCCCAGCCTCTACAGAGCAAACCAACCTCCACAGATAACGCCTCTGAGTTCCACACAGGAACCATTCTCGCCACAACCTAAGCCAACCCCCGCCCGTGAATCGCTTGGCAACAACAAGAAAAGATCTATCGTGAGTCGAGTTTTTTTCCTACGAAACTGGGCGTTGTTTCGCGCACCGTCTTTCCCCTGGCTGTGGACAACCCACGGCAAAGCGAACGCCTTCATGGTACCTCGTCGACGAAGAGCAGAAAAACCTCAATCATTTTCACAAAAAAGAAAACAGAATTGTGCAAGAACGTGTCGTACAGTACGACACGTTTCGTTTCTTTTTGGGGAATCACCAGTTTTGACTACATAGCGCCCTCTGGACACTGTAGACGACCTCTATCGGCGGCGAGGGGAGTAACGGGCGTTGCGACTGGACACTAGAGGATTTTGAGGGGTTAACCAAAGGAAATGGGGGTACGTTTGGCGCCCTTCTCGCTCGAAATCTCGATACCCCTCGGCGGCTGTCTTGCTGATGTTTTTTTTTTTGTTTTTGTCTTGGCAATAGTCGTTGGTGGAAGCTGAGGATTTCACGCATATTTTGCGTATTTTCAACACCAATGTTGATGGAAAGGACAAGACTATGTACGCCTTAACGGCTGTCAAAGGTATCGGCAGGAGGTTCGCTAACCTGGCTATGAAGAAGGCCGAGGTTCCTTTCGACAAGCGGTGAGTTGGTCGATTCTTAAAGAAAAAAGAGAAAAAACGCTTTTTGAAGAAACTGTTGGGTGTATTTTTTGTGTGTTGTTCTGGGGAGGACCTGTTTCTATCTTTCGAGTCCTGAATTTTCTCCTGTTTGTATTTCTGTCTTTTGTTTTTGGCTTTAATGGGAAGAGTTTTTGCTGTCGCTTGAATGGTGTGATGCTCTTGCTCCATGTGCAGTCTTTGTCTTTTTTTGGGAGGGGTTTTGGGGGAATTTGATGTTTCTTGGATTTTTGTTTGGGTTGTATTTTCGAGTAAAAGCAAAAAAAGAAAAACGGGGGCTGAAAGATGGGAATGGTGTTTGCGTTCACTACTTTTTTATTTTTTTATCTGTGGTTTGGACACATTAGATTCCGCAAAACTGTGGGCGCATTAGGTTTTTTGTCTCTGGCTTTTGAACAGAAACACCTGATCCAAGTTATTTCTATTGTTTCTTTCGGTTTTTTTTTCTATATTTTGATCTGAATATTAATTCATTGTTTGTTTTTGGTTTTTTTTTTTTTCTCCCGGAAAATGCAGTGCTGGTGAATTGACCCCTGAAGAGCTCGAAAGGCTGACTAAGGTCATCACCGACCCAAGATCGTACAAGATTCCAGATTGGTTTTTGAATCGACAGAAGGACATCAAGGATGGAAAGTACAGTCAGATCATTTCGTCAGCTTTGGACTCCAAGTTGCGTGACGATTTCGAGCGAATGAAGAAGATCAGGTAATGGTGCATCTTTTTTTAACCCAAAAATATTTGATCAGATTGATCAAAACTGTCTGTGATCTTCCCAGCAAGCGGATGAAAATATAGTTATTTTATTGTATCTTTTTGTTTCCTGTTTTTTGGGGGAGGGTATTCTGGGAGTGTATGTTTTGGAGGGGGGGGGTCCTGGCTGTGTTGCTTGTTGGGGTGATGACGGATTATGTCGCCCCAGTCTGATCTTTGGGATGCTGATTGACTATTTGGTCTGACCAACAAGCGACTTGCTCCACAAAGTTCTCTATGAAAACTCCCTTTAATCTACAGCTTTATGGGTTTTTTTCCCTCCAAGGAAGTCCATAGGAGTGCATGAATTGTGTTTTTCTTTTAGATATAGATCGTTTACTCTTTATCAGCTTGGTTTCCAAAATTGACTGGTGTCCCTGATTTTTGATTATTAGAAATTTTTAGAAAGTTTCAAACTTTTGAAGCTCTGGAACAGACGCTGCTGGTCAATAGGGCAGATAAGAATCGAAACTGGGAAGTGCTATGTGGCTTAGCTTTTCAGATCATATCTGAGAATGAAACAGTGCATGCTTGTTGGTCGATTGGGCTTAGCTACACCTAGTTCTATTTGTCCAGATATTTTGTCTTTTGGTGAGGTTGGGAGGGCCACAGCGTAAGCAGAAATCCATATTCAGTAGAGGGGTTTGCGATCAATTTTTGATTTCATTTTAAAAACAGGAAGATACAGAGAACTGAAAGTCGAAAATACCTGCAGATCCCCCTCCTCCCCCCTCCTAAAGAAAAATAAATCTATTATGTGTGTAGATTTTCAAAAGCTGGCCAATGTTTTTCAAGATTTTGTTTTGAATGTTTAGGTGCCATCGTGGTCTCCGTCATTACTGGGGTCTGCGTGTCAAGGGTCAAAAAACCAAGACCACGGGAAGGAGGGGAAGAACCGTCGGTGTGGCCAAGAAGAAGGGTGCTTAATTTTATTACTGTGGGTGGTTTTCGATCTGTACTGCTGATGGTTTCATCTTGTTGGTGCCCTCGTTGCGGTGGTGGTGTGTATGGTCCGCCTGTGTAACACGGAATAGTGGTTGGGAGGAAATGGAGAATTGGTCGTTCGCTGGCTGATATTAAGTTGCGAATTCGAATGTTGCGAATGTTTCTGTTTGAGATAGATAGAGACAGATGCATGTATTGTTCAGCGATTTGGGTATTTTTTTTCCCTGTGAATCATCCAAAGGTTGGCCATGGAAGTGCAATTGAAGAACAGACGAGACGGGTCTTCCTGGCTGCTCTTATGATAATGACCATTACACCATTTAAAAAAAATCCCCAATAGTATCATCGAAGTCATTGGTACTTTACAAAATCAACCAACACAAGACTGAGGGCAGCATGGTGGCTTTACTTCTGTACCTGCTGGATGAAGGCACCCAAGGGAGACTGTCTCGCTCTGGCAGTGTCTTGTTCCCAAACATGAAATTACATTGCCGAGGGTGTCGTACTTCGCTTTCCTGTACATTTATTTCCAGCCACCAAACAAAGACAAACCACCAGAAAATCAAATTTTCCACGACTGTCACCAGTGTTTTCTTTTGGCCCATTGTGGTCTCCAGAAAAAAATGCCTGGCAACATTTTGGACCACAAAAACCTGAAGTGTGTGCAGGACTAGGGCCACATCCTAAAAACCAATCGAAGATTCCACAAAACTCACAACCAAAAGAGCTAAATCAATGTTGTGGGCCATACGTTATAATTTGTATCACTGGAGTTGGGCCACATTCTCATTTTTTGGTACAACTTAGGCAAATTAGGCATTTTTTGAAACAGTCAAATTTAGGGCCACTTCTGGGCCAGCGAAATCGAAGAAAAGTTGATCAATAAATAATTACAACCCACAGCTTAGGTTGTGATATTCCTCCTGCAGCCTTCGGAATGTTGACTACAATAGAGGTATGATTTTGCGCTCTTGTGGAGACCAGGAACTTTGATGTTCTGCTAGCTTTTTTCGCGCAGGCTGCTATCTTGAGAAGTGGGTTTCCCTGTGAATGGGCCTGAGAATCAATACCGCAAACACAGTAACTTCCTGTGAATAGAATCGTTTTGGGGGGGTTACAGACAATAAAAAATTAAAGGTGCCTTCTTTGCGCTGCATCTGATCCTTGTCGTAGAACGTCTGCGGCTGCCACAGTGTGCAGTTGTCTCCCGATTGCCGCATGGCGGCGAATAATACATTGTTGCCTACAGGCCATCCAAACACAGGCAACAACTGGTGGTTGTTTCGGTGCCCGCGCAAGCGGTACCATTCATCACATGTCACCAGCCGCTACTTTTTTCTCACTTAGGGTTTCTGTGTGGAAAATCGCTCGAACCCGAACCCCAGGACAGGCGTCCAGCGCCACTACACGATGTGCTGGAGATCGTCACACCTGCCTGGGGGTGTCTGAAGTTCTTCCAAGACGCATAGGAGAAAATCTAGGATAAGCTTACCTAGAGGGCAGAATTGAGTGCCGTATGAGCGCCCCGACCAGAGCGGCATGCCTCTGCACTTCATAAAGCTATTCTTAGGGCATTTGCTATGTTTCGCTCCGGCATTGGACATGCCAAGGACCATCCCAGACAAAAAAACGCCTATTACTTCATTCGTCACCATCAGGCCGGGGAGAGGTTTGGCGAAGCTCCGTGGGAACTATGACGACCTCTAAGAGAGGATACGAGGCCATGGGCGCCAAAACCGACAAACCGAGGCGTCGACAAGTGCTGAGCGCGGCGTTGGCAATGTCCATGGGAGCCGCTGGTGCCTGGATGATGTATCTCTTGCTCCACAACAATCAGGCCTATAGCGGCGTGTTAGATACTTCAGTGCTATTTTACGAAGCCCAGAGGTCTGGTATTCTTCCAAAGAGCAACAGAATATGGTGGCGAGGGGACTCGGGGATGTTCGACAAAACGAGGGACGGCCGTTCCCTCGTGGGGGGGTACTATGATGCTGGTGATACGCCCAAGTTCGGGCTTCCATTGGCCGTAGCCTTCACGCAGATAGCTTGGAGTCTTCTCGACTTTGGCGATGGATACAACTGGGACCAAACCTGGAGAACCAAAGATGCCATCAAATGGGCGACCGACTACATGATAAAATGCCACACAGGCGAGTACGAGTTCTATGCCCAAGTTGGGAATGGAGAAGCCGAGCATGGCGTCTGGAAGCGGCCCGAGGACATGCTCTGGCAAAACCATCGCGTTGGATACATGGTGAATAAAACTCACCCTGGTTCGGATGTGGTTGGGGCGACGGCGGCGGCTATGGCATCAGCATCTCTGGTGTTCAAACACTCTGATCCTGGATATGCCAAGGAGCTCGTGTGGAGAGCCCAACAGCTATATCACTTCGGAAACAGTCACCAAGGTTTCTACTCTGAGCAAATTCCTGACGCCAAAATCTTCTACAGGTCCTCGCAGTATAAAGACGACCTTGCGTGGGGGGCTTTGTGGCTGCACAAAGCAACGGGACAGAGATGGTACATTGACGAGGCCAAGAAGCACATCGACGGGTTGTTGCAATGGACATTTCCTTACCACCCCACCTTGGATTGGAACTTTGTTGGGCATCCCGTCTGCCTGATGCTGTACAAAGAAACTCGAGAATGGAAGTACAAGAAGTGTGTAGAAGACTTCCTGGACAGATGGATTGGGTTCCCCAAAACACCCAGGGGTCTCTCCTACGTCCGAGGTCATCATCATACTTCCCTTCGAAACAACGCCAACGCAGCTATGATGGCGTTTGCATACGCCAAGGACATGCAAGATCTGGGAGAATCGATGCACAAAGCCAGAAGATATGAATGCTGGGCACTGTCCCAAATAAACTACATGATGGGGGAAGGGGGTCGGAGTTTCATTGTGGGGTACGGTAACAACTTCCCCAAGAGGCCTCATCATCGGGGTGCATCCTGTCCAACGACACCTGGTCAATGCAGCTGGTGGCAGTACGGGTCAGACAGGTATAATCCGCAGGTATTGACGGGCGCACTCGTGGGGGGACCCGATACCCACGACGGTTACCTCGATGACCGGACAAACTGGATCCAAAGCGAGGTGGCTTTGGACTATAACGCAGGATTGATGGGTGCATTGGCACGCATTCAAACACATGTGCACAGGGGTGGCTTCAATCAGTGCAACTACAACGTAAGGAAAACAACCCCACCTCACTTTTGCATGTGGCATCGTCTTCATGACTCGTTTTGAGCTGACATCTTCCGAATGGTGCAATAACAGGGACAAGGCACCCAAGCTGGTGGTCTGAACAAAGGAGCGCTCATCGGTGGCATTGTGCTCGCATTGGTTGCAGCTGTCGTTGGTGTGTCGGTTTTCACCATCCACAGGAGACGTGCAGCTCAGAGAAGCGCCGAGGACGCCAGCGACGCTGTCGTCGCCACGTCGTAAGACCTTCCCTTCGCAGCAAACCTCAAAAACGGGATCCATACAGCGTACGCTGACATTCCTAACAAAGTGGCGGGAGCACGTTTTGAAATGTGTTGTTTCGCGGTTCGCAGGGAAGTATATGAGATGGCTGAGGAAGGCACCACCACCGAAGCCGCGACAGCGGAAACGGCAGAGACAGCTTCTCAAAAGGAGTCTGAAGTTGTGTCATAAGCTGGCGGGAGTTTTGTAAAATGCAGAGCACACTATCACAACAGCGCGTCCTTTTGTAGTCACCACGGTTTCTTAGAAGGGTGGCACAATAACACAATGCCGTGGGAAGTCAAAGCAGCTCTCATTGTGCCGCGGACCAAAGTGGCTTTGCGCGGGCGATTCACTCCTCGTTCTGTTCGGCTTCCTCATGAAAATTAGAAGCAGTCGTTTGAACATACTTCAGAATGAAGTTCTTGTCGCCTTGATTATCCGTTTCTGTGCAAGTGCGGTTCACTGTTTTTCGTTTCCTCTCCCATTGGATTTGCCGATCCGTCGGAACCTCCCGCTTCCATGCCGCGAAGGGGTAAAACTGGTCTGATGCTGGACGTGGGTTTGCACGTTGTTCGAATAACGCGTGCGCGGCCGTGTCAATCGGGAACGACCACAGTCGTGTATTGGACGCCAATACCAAGAGTAATTACATTCACCTTGACCTCCCTTTTATGGCCACCCACACGACAACCGTACCACCCACTTGCTGGTCTGCTACTCTACAGGCCAGCAGGATCATCAATAGGTTCTCACCGAGAATCTCAGTGAGGATTAAAAGAAATTTTTGACCGAAGATCATCACATTGCCCGCCCTTGGGACCATGAAGACACAAGGCGGCACCGGGAATCGAGCCCGTACCAACCATAACCACCAAGACTTTTTCAACCAAAAAGATACATCGATTCAATTATTTGTTTACGACCTTTTATGTTCAGGTTCTTTTCCATGCCCCAAAAGAATCCTTCAACAGTGTTTTTCCAACTTAAGACTTCGTCGTTTTCGAAGAGAACCTCTTCAATGTCGCTGGCATGAGTTTCAGACAAAATCAACAGTCGACAGAACAAAAAGCGCGGGGGTGAAAGGAGTCAAAGATGACTTCGCCTAATTATGGTGGCCTCAACGGTTCGAGCAGTTGGTTTTCTTGCTTCAAGTCGCGATGGGTGGAATTCACGGAAAAGTCTAAAAAACGAAAGTCCTTGAATTAGGATTTTGAAACCCAAACCAAATTTAAAAATCAATATCAACCTAAGGAACAAACAGTCGATAATAAAACTATAAAGACAGATCATCTGTATATATGCCACATATTTGTTTTTTAAGAGATACAGATGACATGTCTTTACACCTTTTCTTCATGTGTGGAAGCTTCATAATCGGAGTCATAACAATTGATGATATGAGTGGCAGAGTCAGTTTTGCTGTGGCTTCTGGGAAAGAGTTCCAGTGTTAAATTGGAATAAATAGTTGGTTGTCGCATTAGTATTTATGGAGCCAGGTGGTTGGTTCTGTGGTCGAAATTTTGTTGTTGTGCAAAACTGGAGTTGGATGAAATTGTTTGTTTTGTTCCCCATCTCCTCTTTCACTGTTTCAGCACACGACTATCTCGAAGTTTTGTTTTCCAGCCAAGTGGTTTCAGAAACATGTTTTTGCCAGTCCCGACCAATCAATTTTCTGCTCTTTCAAAGGCCAAGGTCTGAACTGGGGCCCTCAAAGTTTGAGTCGGTGTTAACTTTTGTTTCCAGGGATGTTCCTGAGAACCCTTTCATTCGAAAATCCATAGTTGGGTGGACCTTCACAAAGTCCATATTTTGGTAATCGTTTACAATTTTCTTTGGGTTCCTAGCAGGTTCTAGCGATGATAAGTCAGTGGTAAATATTTGAACATTTTTGGGTTTTTGGATCTTACATCAATTAAAGGGAAAAAGGCCTCACAGCCCAAGGACACTTTTTGTTCTTTCGAGTAATCCTTATCAACCGCCACCTGTTTCTATCTATACATTTCAAGAATTCAGGAAAACAAACCTTCCTTGACAAATGTAAAAAAAATTCTTAATTTCTTGGTGAACCAGGGAATGTAATGGTTCAGTTCAACAAACGAATGTTTTGACGCTATTGATGCAAAAAGTTGAAAGGCTGAATATTTTCTGAATGATGTTGAGGGAATTGAGATGCTTGAGAAACATTTTTTTGTAAGGTTGGTGGTTCATGATCACATTGTAATGTATTTTAGTAGCCAGAAAACAATCACAAGAAATTCATAGCTTGGTAGAAAGTTGTACATTTTTTCTCACATTTGGGCACCAAAACCTCGCCATCGAAAGTTCACATTTGGGTGAATCGAAATTCACACACAGGGACATCTCTACCTCCTCACTTGGAAAAATAATCATAGCATCTTTACAAGTCCTCAGTTGATTGAATCAACTGATCTGATAGGGAAAACATCATTCATATTTTTGAATGGTGAGTATTCAGCCACCCCATCGATAGAAATCCTGCTTGGTGATAAGATTGAAGAATAAACAAAACTACAGCGCTGCTCGGTATTTTTTTTTCTTTTTCCAGACAAAGCTTTTGCACATTTCATTCTGAAACCGCTGGTCGCGACAGTGATGCAGACAAAGATCCATCGTCCCTCCTGCCCCTCCATCCTTCGGTTGCAAGGATCTTATCGTAGGTGAAGCAGAAATGAAGGTTTGCTGGCGCACTAGCAAACAGTGAAAAATCTTTGAGACGTTTAGCACCCACGTACACGTCCTCGCCCAGAAAACAGTTCAGCCATTTTCCATAAAAATCTTTGCACACTGAATGGATCATGTTGCGTGGATCCATAATAGGGGGAGTGAGCAGTATGTCTCGACCGCATGCACGATCGATGGCCTTGGAGCACTCTTCTCGGCAAATCTCCGCCATGTCCAGTTTCACTTGCGAACTGGGGTAGTCCACCAACCAGGTCCCCTTGACATCTTGCAGCCAATTCATGCTATGCGCGTGGTGAATCGTCCCTTCAACGGAGCAAGCCTTCGCTAGAAAGCGAAATGCGTCATGAGCCATGTGATCGCACAGATTGGACCAGCTGATGGTCCACGGCGACAGCTCACGAATTTCCTCAATTACGTTGTCATCATGTGCAAGTACCATTCGGAGCTTGAGGTCAATTTCAACCCTCCCTGCAATGACATGCTCCCTCAAAGCCCTAATCCTTTCTTGCAACAGCGTCGCAACAACCGACATGATCGACCCACAGGATTTATGATACAGCCCCAAGTCTTTCTCATCGATTGTCCAAAACGCGTACTCATTCCTAGCGATGCGGGGGTAATGGGAAGGGTTGCCGAACATCACTGCGCTACCCACAGAACACTCCAAAATCCTCCCACTCAACATGTATCTAACCAGTTCCATCCGGTCATTTCGGTCCATGACATTCCCCGGTATGCACCCAGGTGAGTCATGCACGTCCAGCCACACTTCTTGGGATTCTTTCAAGTCAATCTCTGGCACCACACTCCAGTGCTGAACCAACTCCTTCACGGATGCTGGCAAATCGCTGATTTCCTCAATGACTCGCCTGGCAGCCTGCCTAAACTCGTCCAAGGTCTCCCTACTCCAACCAGCACTGTAACCCACTGGCAAGACAGAATCGATCGATGCTCGATTCTTCAGCATGTGGAAAAGCACGTATGTTTTCGCGGTTGAATAGGTCGACATTTCATATCCGACAAACTTAACCGGTCCAGCCTCCTTATCCCCCACGAATTTCCCAAACAGTAAAACTCCAAGATCGACATACCCAACTGCCACATGCGTCTTCCCAAATTGCAACTCGATAGAACTCCGAGGTACGTTACTGAAACTGTGAAGAATGCCCGGAGGGTATCTTCGATTTAGTGAGATTTTCCGAACGTCCCCAATGCTGGTATTTTCCCACCATTCGATGCACTCTCGTGTCGCGTGAATCGGCAATCCTTGAAGCATGTCATTCTTTTCACATTCATCCCCCCTCCCCGTTCTGTACACGTTCAGCGTTTTCGGGCTAGAGATGCTTTCGCCATAGGACAGGGTCAACCATGACATGCATTTGGAGTGGTTGCTATGCTCCAGGTGGGGTCCACCGTCGTATTCGTCATGAAATCTGGGCACTCTGTCGTCAAATATGAGGGATCGCTTCTCGGGCGGCATGCGTCTGACAAAAGCATCAACCCTTTTTAAATCTTCGACTGTGTGAAAACGGAGAATTTTAAAAGCCCGTTTTGCCTCATCCTTATTGGTTTTCCCTTTGTTGATGCTTAATCCGGTGCTCTTCTTCTTCTCAGCCTCCTCCAGTTCAAACCCATCCTCCCGGAGCCGTTTCTTGCGATGCTTAGCCAAATGGCTTTCCCTGAAAGCCACTGTTTTTGCTACCGCAGAGTTCAGTGACATGGCCTCCAGAATTCTTTGACGAGCATCCAGTATTTCCATTCGAGTTTGGTAATCATGCCCAGGGTCCAGAGCCAATGCAGCCGATATGTCCATCGCTGCACACCGGTTTTCCTTGAGTTGGGCGAGGCAAAACGATCTGGTCAGCAACAGTGGGACAACAGAGCCCAAGGAAAGCCTGATCAGCTTCTTGTAGGCATCCAATGCTGACCCAAAGTCTTTCGTCCTCCATTTCCACCGAGCAAAACTCCTCAGGGACCCTTTTGTCTGAAGAGTTTCACCTTGAGCAGTTTCATAGGCTAGGTCGACAGGGTCCCTGGTTTGGAAACCTAGGAAAGCCAAAGCAGGATCCGAGCGACCCCACTCAGACACCCCGAGCGACCCCAGTCTCACCCTGGCTCGGTCAGGAGTTAATTTACATCCACTCCTAGCTTCTCTTGCTTTCCCAGCGTTGCGCAAACTTTGAATGGCGACGAACCAGGCGTGATCGTTATCAGGATCGATCGTTAAGCCTGCAACGGCGAGATCAGCCGCCTGAATTTGACGTCCGAGTGACGACTCACACCTCGAGGCCATCGCTAGCAAGTCCGCCAACGTTGCATATTCGCCCAGAGCCTTTGTCAAGACTTCGGAAGCTTCCAAAAGCTTGTATTCCGTTATTTTGCTCAGCCTCAAGTCTTCTAGGATATCGACAGGTTTGACAGATCCAGCACCAAGCTCACCTTCAGCGAAATCGCTGATGTTCCTCCCGACCGAAGGTTGCGCAAGTGCGATGTCGCCTTCCCTCGTAAAAGGAGACAAAAGAAAGCGAGGTGAAAGCAGCCACCGGCGTGTTACGTCTTGAAGGAGCCTGGCTCCGGATACGTTCATTGGGAAGCGTTTCTCGAAATAGCTTCGTTTACATATGGATCGTTTTCCCTGGTTTCTGTCGGCGTAGAACGAGTGCGGAAATCCACCAGACCATTTTCAAGACAAGAATGAACTGGGGGTGGTTGCCAGGCACAAAGGGGCTCAAACGCCAGAAACGAATGCACCCATGCCTGTCATACGGAGATTAAGAACTCGTACGCAGTTTGTGTCAGCAGTAGAGATGTCCCTGTGTGTGAATTCCGGTTCACCTAAATGTGGACTTTTGATGGGGACTTTTCGGTGCCCAAATGTGAGAAAAAACGTGCAATTTTTTCCCCAACTGTGAATTGTTTGTGAACTTTTCTGGCTTGTAAGATTCATCACAATGACATCATGAACCACCAACCTTACAAAAAAGAAATGTATCTCACCCCCCAAGCACTATTCAAAAAATATCCAGCCTATCAACAGCATCAAAACACCCGTTTGTTGTACTGCAACATCACAATTGTCTCCATGTAATATTGATTGATTGATTGAGTTGTCTCCACGGTTTCTTCAAATCATTAGTCTCACAAATTTTTCAAAATTTCACCAGCGACCTATCATCCTATTGGGAAATAGAGCCACAGAGCGCTATTTACACAAACAAAAGCTGTTGTCCTGACTCCCAACAACGCGAGTTCATATCGTCCAGGCCAACACCAACCGTCCATAACCAACAACAAATCAACACCAGAACAAACGACTGAGATCCAACAGCCCAGCGATACCGAAACCAACTGTCTTGCGCAAACCTCCTCCAGCCACTGCCCGTTACACTTGACACTCTTTCAAATGACCTTGAATCAACTGAGGCCGTCCCAGCAGATCGTGAACGATACAAAGGAAGAGATTGTTGTAGCCCTTGCGGCCGGCCCATGTGACTGTCTCCATCTTTGAAGCGCGAATCGTGGGCCCATTATCATCCCAAACTTTACAAGAGGTAGATATTTAGGGGGGGGGGTTGGGAGCGGATCCCAGCCTGGGATCCCACCGAACGATTACCCAAATGTGGATTTTGTGAAGGTCCACCCAAATGTGGATTTTCGCATGAAAAGTTCTCAGGGACATGCCTCCATCCCCAACCCTAGCTTTTCTGATCATAACTTCGGCACACTCCATATTCCCTTGAGCGTACATCGTGTGCATCACGCTGGCAATAGCTTTCTCAAAACCTCCATTCCAGCTCTCCGCTTGGAGCCCCTCCGTCGGAAATTTGTTGCGTGCGCTTGCGCGCAAGCGTGGCGCAAGCGTGCTTGCAAATCGCTTGCATCGCGCTTGCACTGCAAGCGCACGCTTGCACCACGCTTGCAAACGCTTGCGCGCAAGCGTTGGATTGCATGACGATTGCGCAGCGCTTGCGCGCAAGCATTTGCGCTGACAGCGACCGCAATCACAACCAAGGTGATGGTTGCGTAATTCCTAATCCAGTCACACTCGCAAATTCAGGTTATCGAATCGACGACTTCAACGGGATTAGGACTGCGACTGCGTGGCAGGGGTCGCGAAAACCTCGGCACTGGAGCGCCCACCGTCGCGCCCCGTCGTTCCCACCGTTGGGCCGTCGTGCCCACGATAACACGTTTCAAGGATGGCGAGGGACCCAGCGATGCAAACGCTCAGCAGGCCGACCCACCACAAACGACGAAAACATCGATAACGCGACGGTGTCCAGCTCGGATGACGATCAGGTGTTGGCATGGGACGCCTTGGAAAGAAAGAACGCACTCCGAGAGGCTGATGTTTTTTTGTTTTCTTTTAAAGAAAATGAAAAAGCATTTCTTGCTTTTCTTTTTCCAGTCAAGAGTTGAAAACGGTTAGAGTGGAAGTGTTTTTTTCCCAAATACAAATGAAATTTGTCTTGGAGGATGGAATAAAAAAGCCACCTCGTAATAATCACTCTGACGATGGAAACGAGAATCAGATGGTCATGTTCTCGAAGCTGTCAAGGTGTGGGATACGATGGGCCACGGCGATATCAGTCTGAAGCTGATCAGAAATGGATCCCTGGACATTGTCAAGGGTGGAACTGCGATCTTCTAACAGAATAGTAGAGGTGTGCTGATGTGCCTTATATTTTTGTTCTAACCAGAGGAAGAAATGTAATTGGATCAAGACGTGTCCTGTTTTTTTACAGGGAAACGAACACTGCACTGCGCTTGATCCTTAATCAGAGGCTCCGGTGCTGATGGTAGGTTGGTCAAGCAGCTGGGACCTAAAGAAATAAACAAAAATTCCTGATAAAATTACTCATAAACAATAGTTTAAAGAACAATTGTAGCAAATAAAATCCAGAAAAATAGAGAGTATATCTTTTTTTCCTCCCAAGCAGCAAAGACGTCATGGACCAAATCGAGGGCTCCTGAGCCCAGACTGGTGCAACCCATTCCATTGAGATCGTCCCCCCCCAGCGGCCCGCTGCTGATTTTCTGTGACACCAGCGCTCTGCTGGGACTCATCGGAATTTCCCGCAAGGGCCAGAGATCCGTGGTGTTCACCTTCGATTGGCTGCAAAAGTTGTGCATGAAATCTGTATTCGGAAAGAACCTGCCAGCGAACGAGCGAGTGTTCTTTGTCCTCTGTGACAGTGTTGCGAAGCAGCTGGATGGCTTGAAAGAGCAAAATCCTTATGTCGGCCATTCCATCAGAAAGCTCAGTATGGCCCTGGAGGTGAGTGTGGCCTGGACATACTTCTCCTGTTGAAAAGATGTGCTCCAAATTTCGGTTGAAAATCCAACCCATTGAAATGCCCATTTCTGTGAAGCCTATTGAAACCATACGGGAATCTTACTGGTAGAATCAGGGGTGCATGCACCTCCATCTTATAGATGCCGGGGTCTTGACAGTTTCAGGATGTCTGCGTTCCATGGACGAGCATCAGTTTCTATCAAATGCTAATCAATGGACTGGTCGGTGTCGGCAACTGTCTTCCAACTTTGCAGTAGTTTTGGTGGAATTTGGATCAATAGTTGCTGTATGTGTGCAGATGATGATTTCGTGACTGTGTTGGGGATGCCATGGCCATGCCATGGCTCTCACCCTCAGTGAGGGTGAGAGAATGGTGGTCGACAGGAACGCAATTTTGAGGAGACTTCGGAAGAGAGTGGGGTCACTCCCTCCGGGCCATCTTATGCTGTGAGCGAGGCTGAATCCATGGCAACTTCAGTGGATTTGGATGCATGCGAAGTGACTGAGAATGAACTGGTGCCCCTCGTTCGTGCAAAGTTGACGGAATGGGAGGGGCTTGTGAAGTCATACCAGAATTCGATGTGTTAAGAATGCAGCCCATGGTCTTCATTTGGTTAATTTTGTATGGGTGTTAGGGTGCTGGTACTCGTCCCCAAAATTCTTTTTCAAAGTGAAACAATAGCGTCAAAGCAAAGTGCTAACGTTTGTGAAACCATGTAGGAGAGGAGAGGCTGGTTGGTTTTCACACGTTTGGTTTGATTCTCAGAACAGATTCTGATTTGTTTGGTCAGATCCAAGGAAGATTGACAGGGTTCGACAATGGGCTATGAAAGAATACATACAATATTGGAAACGCCAACTTTGATGACTGCTTGGCTCTTTATGAAGCTGCTTGACGACAGAGGTGGGAACAGGTGGCACAACAGGTGGAACTGGACTATGTGCTTTGTGCATTTTTCAAAAGGCATTATGAGATCCAGATGTTTCTGAGACCAGACTGCAGACATGTGAGGCAATTCCTGGATTGGATTGAATTCATACGTGGGCTGCTGGTCGCTGTGCTCGGGTTCAAATCCCGAGAGCCCTATAAATAGAACGCCTCGAGGCTGGCCTGGCGTTGCCGGCAAATGAGACCGGTGAATCAGCTCACATGAGTCATTAAAGTGAGTCACGAGCCCGACCCCCTTCGCTTGCGCCTCGCTTGCATCGCGCTTGCGCCGTGCTTGCAGTGCAATCGCGATGCAAGCGATTTGCAAGCACGCTTGCGAATCGCTTGCATTCCGCTTGCGCATCGCTTGCGCGCAATCGTACTGCAAGCGCACGCTTGCCCTTTACATTGCGCGCAAGCGACAGTCGCAAGCGTATTGCAAGCGCAGCGCAAGCGCAACAAAATTCCGACGTCACCACCCACGATCAAAGCATCTGCAAGGCAATGCAAAATATCTGCCACTTCAGGGCTGTCTTCATGACAAACCTCTTCAACACCCAACTGCTCTTGCTTAACGGTTTTTCCAGTTGTAACATCAGATGATAATGTGTTTCAAACGATCAAAATAAGTCCAGACAATTGATAATTGCATCCAATTGGTCAAAATCTCTCTCAAGTATTGGTGCAAGATTTTCTTCTAGTTTCCAGCACACCCTTTTTCTCTAATTTCTCGGGGTTTTATGTGTTGAAAAAAAACACTTTTTCAGTTTTTTGTTAGAAACCCCCTTTCCTCTTTTTTTGTGTATGGCCATTGAGCTCCAATTCTCAAACTGAGTTGAAACTCAACTGGTGTTAGTTGCCCAAACTTCCCTCTGTGGTTGGACATGCAGTTTTTTCGGGGTCTATAATGCACCTGATTGATTGCTGATTGCTGATTGAGGTGAATGCTAAGCCCAATAGGCCTAAAACATGGTTGCACTGACTTGGGAGGGGGTGCAGGGCAATATTGGGCTCAGTGGTACCCTTCCTGTCCAATTATTCATGGCTTGTTTTCGAGATAATATATTCGATTTAAAAAATCAGCGTCTCATAGAGCTACATAGCCAATCGCCGCAGGAGGCTTGTCGATTTTGTCTGGCGCACATCTTTGAAACCTCCTTCTTCGCCGCTCTCCGTACGCAGTTCAAATCCTTTCTTCGGTGGTTTGCAACGGAAATCCGAAGAACGCAAACACGTGGGGTCGAACTATGGTGCGCAGTCGAGTGGGTGCGCTTACACCACTTCGACGAACAATTGGGCCGCTACAGTCTTTTTACCGATATTAGGCGGATCCGCAGGAGATGGCGAGAATCCCTTGGGGTGTGCAAATCCGATTGGGAAAAGCGAATCAGTGGAAAGTAAATCCACTGCGAGGGGGGGGTATCTTGCGCGTTTGAATTCCAGAATCCGAGGCAAAATCCGGCGGCCGAACAGGCGGCACATCCGCTTCATGAATATCTCCTGAGATTGACCAAATCCACAGGAGATGTCAGACATGTCCGTCCGTCAGGCTCTGGGCGCCCGATTTAAGAAAAGCGATTTTCTGACGAGTGAATCCGCTAAAGCGTATCCTTGCCAGTGCAGTTCCAGAATCCCGCCACAGAATCCTGGTCTCTTTCCCAATCCTTATCAACCCAAAGGGCCGCCATGAAGGTGCCGAAAAGTTATTCGTCAGTGTCTGGCCTCAGCTGAGAAGCAACGCTTTGCAAGGCTCTCCTTTCCTTTTCGTAAAGAACACTAGAAAAGCCCAGTGGCGACACTACCCCTCCCCCGAGACAGAAATGGATGTTTCGACGACTGCGCAACTCTCAGCGATACTGATCAACAGCGGGTTGTTATCAAGCCAATTCGATAGCTTACGCTGTTTGGAGTCGTCCAGCGGCGCCCGAGGCTTCGTCGCCGATTTGGTCAGAATTTTCCTGGACGACAGCGATGCCAGGATTGACAGAATGGAGGCAATCCTACGCAGCAGCGTACCCGACTTGGCGGAGCTCGAAAGACTCGCGAATAAAATGCTCGGTAGCAGTGATACGTTCGGGGCGGTGGCCGTCGCGCACTACTGCAAGATTCTTTCGGAGGAGCTGGCGCAGAGGTTCGACAGCGTGGAGTTTTCCGGGATACTGTCCAGGATCAAGACCGAGCTAGCCACGCTGCGACCCCTCCTGGAATTGTACTTGACGCTGGAGAAAGGGGATGCGCCATCCGCGGCATCTTCAGACGAGTATGCCAAAAAGAAACGAAAAGGAAGAGATCTGGTGTAGGACCAACGGAAAAGACAGAGAGGAAAAAGAAAAGTACAGCCGCGTCGTTTTCGAGAACAGGCTTTTTTTTCTGTTTTTTTTTACCCTTTTTTGTGATAACATTATCTTTCGTTGGATCGCTGCCCGTTGGAAATTCGATAATAGGAGACGCGAAAAAAAACACAATAGTGTCGCTGACTGTACGATTACTAATTGATCACATGGGGTGGCGTGGGGGATTGCGCGCGTTTGAGAGGAAAAAAAAATAGAATGTCAATTTACTGGGGCAATCAATAGGGAGTTTTAGTTGTTTTTTTTTGTTTCTCATAAAATAGAGAGTTGGAACTGTGATTTTTTTCTTCTTCGTCGTCTTCTTCTGGTGTTTTGTTTTTCTATAGAGAGTGTTGATAGAAATATCAATTTCCAATTTTGCTTCGTCTGATCGACTTTCGTTCGTTCAGGTTTTTGTTTGGGGGTCGTTTTCTTCTCGGGGCAATATCCTTTGAAATAGATTTTTGTAAATTCTGCATACATCCTGTGTAAAATATCTATTGTCAGACTTGAGAAAGAACTGGGGGAAAGAGGGGGGTGGGGGGGGAGGCAATAAATCTGTAATTTGTTTTTTTTTCTTGTTCTGTGGTGGGGTTTTTGCTTCCACTTTAACCAGAAGAATGAAAAAAAAGCCGTCTGTGTATACAGGGTTCTCCGGAGAGCCAAGGTCGATTGAACGATTTTCGTTTTCTCCTTGAAAATCAAAAGATTTCGAGACGGAAGTGAATGTATGATTTTCTGATTTTCGCAACCCCCCTGAGCAAGACCCTGGCAGTTTGCCTCGATGCTATTTGGTGGAGTTCCGATGAAGCTACGCAAGGTCTGAAACAAAAGAAGAATGATTGATTTATTTGAGTAAAATGGAAACGTGGGGGGAGGGGGGGGGGGTTGCATCTCTGCTTTATTAAAAAAAAAAAAATCCAAAAAAATGAAGAAAAAACAAAAAAGAAATGGTTTCTAAGGAATGACGAAAGGAAAGGGGGGCAAAAAAAACCCACAAAGCTTTTTGATTGTTTTCTATTAAAAAATAGGGGGAGGGGTTTGAAAAAAAAAGAAAAAGAGTTAGAGAGAGAAAAAATATGCCCGTAGAATATGGCCAATGATTCTGGTCTATGTTTTCTACGATTCCATTTCTGGAATTTGATTTTCATCGACATCAGTTTTTTTTTAATTATGTTCAAAAAAAGAAAAAAAGAAAGAATTTGGGGGGAGTGGGTGGGGGGTCTTTGGGGAGACATCATTTTTGAGTGCATGTGTTGATTTATTCTTAAATTTGGGTCGGGCATATGTCAGACGCATGCAAGAGCCTTACTAGGATTGGGTAACAGCAAATGAATGAAATTCTTGGTCAGCGACAATGCAACACGGAATGGAAAAAAAAAAAGAACAAAGGACAAAAAAGAAAAAATATAGCAAAAGAAAGTTAGTGTTATCCCATCCCTGATTTTATATATTCACTGATTAACGTTTTGGGGGCTGGAGGTTTTTTTTTTTCTTCGAGGGGTTGGGGGAAAGGAGTGAGGGTTTTCGATTTCATATTTTTCAACTGAAAATGAAAGAAAGGAAACATACCCGACTCAGAGCAACGATCATGAGATAAACGAGGGGTGGTTTTCAACGAAGCTGAAGGAAAAATGTGACTAGGGTTTTGGTAGGGGTGGGTGGGGTGGAAAGTAAGGTGGGGGTGACCATTTCCAATTCGATTTATGTTTATGGAGAGATTTAATATATATGTATTTCGCCGTTTCATCTGTCAGAATCCTCTGGTCGCCTTGTGCATGTGTGTGTGGGATGCATTCTATCTGCTTTGCAAATGTTGCTTGCTGGATTGGGTTTGATTTATGATGTTCCAAGGCAAATGCAATCTCCTTTTTCAGAATCTGTTAACCTTGGTATTTGGCATCGACAGTTGTTTTTGAGTTTATTTTACGGGGTTTTTTTAAACACTTTCACAGCGAAACTGATAATAGCTTTGGAGGAGCGGGAAATCTTTCCAAGGGAAAATCAATTGTCAATATTTTTTGTCTGATTAGGAAAAAAAAAAGCTTCAGATCAGATTGTATGGATTAGAGTGAGTCAAGGAAATTGCGTAATGGATCTGCAATAATCGCAACTGGTACTTTTTTGGTCGTAGAAATGGAAAGGGAATGCCATGAAGAACAGAATGAGAAAATCGATGGTAGTGCTCTGACCTTTTTTTTGCTGGGTCTAGAAAGCTTTTTGGGAACACAGAATTGATTGAGTAAACCCTGTTTTTAGTGGGTTGTTTCTTTTCCTCTGTTCGAAACAGATTTACTTATTAGGCATACACTGAGATGCGTCGGGAGGGATTCTCCAGTCGCCAAACTCACTGCACATGAAAGAAACGACAAGGAAGTCAAGATGGTTTCTGCGTTAAACAATCAATAAATTATAGGATTCCATAGTATTCACGAGAAAAATGGGATTCTTCTCGGAGCTGATATATATATAATCGGCTTCAATGATTGGTTGAAGGAATTCAGTCGTCCCTGAACTCTGAACCGAACCTCTGTGAATGCAAAATGCAAAAATGCAAAAATATTTGCAAGCATACATCCAAGAAATAGGGAATAAAATAAAATGGAATAAAATAGACTGGAAAAGCTCCACTCAGGAAAAAGACATCGAAATACACAGGCAAACCAATGAGACCCACTCCATGTTCCTCGACAACAGGGGGATCATGTCGAGGTCGAGCTCATGCTCCCAGACGTCTTCGAACTCCATGTCTTCCTTCCTCTTCTCTCCTTCTTTTCGTCTTCTTCTTCTTCTTCATTTTTCGTTTCGTTTCGTTTCCGGTTGCGTATGATACTTGTTCCCAGTGTCGTCGAGCGCCGCAGCTATCCTTGCAGACGCGCCAACGCGCGCGAGGGCACACGCGCCAGGGGGCGTCAGGGGGCAGATGAGTCATCCTTGGGCGGGTGAGTCACCCTCGGACGGCGCGCGCGAGCGTGTCGGACTGGTCGCTCGCGCGACGATCGCGCGATCGCTGGAGTGTACATACCAAAAAAAAAGGATGAGTTTCTAAGTCACATCATGAGGGAAAAAAACGCGCTCGACGAAAACTGAAATGTGAAGGAGAGAGAAATTAAAAATCAACTAACCCGGCACTAATCGGGTCAAAACATATTTTCGATCATGACGTTGATCCGCCAGAGTGGGTGGCCCCCACTCTGGCACGACACTTGGCACCCATGACGGCAACGATGGTGCAACCAAGGTCGTCCCCCGGTTGATCCCGGGGGGGTCTCGTCAACCGATCAGGATTCGCCCACCATGGGAATTTCGGCATTTCGATCGTCGATGGGGTAGCAAACTACCTCATTGACATCGCTAATGCCGATCATTTCCCAAATAATTTTTACTTCTTTTTTCGACCAACTCTCTTTTCGAAAAACCAAAACAACCCTTTTCTCTATGCTCTCCTCATGGTGACGTAAATATCACTCACCGCAAAATGGAAGTGCATATCGCAACCCAACGAAGAAAGTTATGACCAAAATCGAAAACCCCCACAGAATTTCGAGGCGTGTCCCACCGGCCTGAAATTGAAGCAAACAGGAACGAAACGCGACACACAAGCATCGAAGTCGTGGTACCGTTCCGAAAGTTCAGAAAAATGGCAGGCGACTCGAATCGCCAAGATCACCAAAGACCCAAACACGGCCACTGGGTCATTCCATCCAGCAAAAAAGACGATGAACAGAAGAGTTACCGAGTTCGCTTGTTTTGCTTCCCCCCTGCGGGTACTGGAGCGTGGACATACAGCGGTTTCGACGCAGCTTTGCCATCTTACGTAGAAGTGATGCCTGTGGAGCTTCCAGGGAGAAACACGAGGTCCAAAGAACCACTGGTTGAAGATATGAACTCCTTGGTCAGAGCCATTGTTCTGGGGCTGCTGCCACACTTTGAATCGAAGCCGTTTGCTCTATTTGGACATAGCATGGGTGCTTGGATTGCCTACGAGGTTACACAAGCGCTCCACCGACTCGGGGGGCCGTTACCTATCAAACTGTTCGTTTCTGGCTGCCGAGCGCCCCACTTGTCCGCTTTGACACACGATGTCGATCCGACACCCTTGGGTGAGCTTCCATACAAGGAATTTTGGGACGCTTTCGTTAGGAGATATGGAGAGGTGGTCGACTTGCGCAACGACCAGATGCGGAGGTATGTTTTCCCCATCCTCCGCGCTGATTTCAAACTGCTGGAAAGCTACGTCCCCACAAGCGGAACAGCTCAGGAGGGTGGCGGCGTTCCATGCCCGCTCGTTGCGATCGGAGGAAAGGATGACAATCGATTCACAGAAGAGCAATTGGGGGCTTGGGCGAACCACGCTTTGGTGAACTTTCAGGAAGTCTGGTTTGAGGGATGCTCGCATCGGTATATTTCGGAAAATCCCTGCCAGCTCCATGAGTATCTTTGCACGGAGTTTGATGGAATGAATTTGCCTTAATAAGTGGGGACTGATAGTGTTCTTTTATAAAGGATCATAGGGAGGTCGTGTGCTCCGAGCGATGTAATACCACACCCAGCTGTTTGTTGTTCATTTCAACCCCGACTCAGAGCAACGATCATGAGATAAACGAGGGGTGGTTTTCAACGAAGCTGAAGGAAAAATGTGACTAGGGTTTTGGTAGGGGTGGGTGGGGTGGAAAGTAAGGTGGGGGTGACCATTTCCAATTCGATTTATGTTTATGGAGAGATTTAATATATATGTATTTCGCCGTTTCATCTGTCAGAATCCTCTGGTCGCCTTGTGCATGTGTGTGTGGGATGCATTCTATCTGCTTTGCAAATGTTGCTTGCTGGATTGGGTTTGATTTATGATGTTCCAAGGCAAATGCAATCTCCTTTTTCAGAATCTGTTAACCTTGGTATTTGGCATCGACAGTTGTTTTTGAGTTTATTTTACGGGGTTTTTTTAAACACTTTCACAGCGAAACTGATAATAGCTTTGGAGGAGCGGGAAATCTTTCCAAGGGAAAATCAATTGTCAATATTTTTTGTCTGATTAGGAAAAAAAAAAGCTTCAGATCAGATTGTATGGATTAGAGTGAGTCAAGGAAATTGCGTAATGGATCTGCAATAATCGCAACTGGTACTTTTTTGGTCGTAGAAATGGAAAGGGAATGCCATGAAGAACAGAATGAGAAAATCGATGGTAGTGCTCTGACCTTTTTTTTGCTGGGTCTAGAAAGCTTTTTGGGAACACAGAATTGATTGAGTAAACCCTGTTTTTAGTGGGTTGTTTCTTTTCCTCTGTTCGAAACAGATTTACTTATTAGGCATACACTGAGATGCGTCGGGAGGGATTCTCCAGTCGCCAAACTCACTGCACATGAAAGAAACGACAAGGAAGTCAAGATGGTTTCTGCGTTAAACAATCAATAAATTATAGGATTCCATAGTATTCACGAGAAAAATGGGATTCTTCTCGGAGCTGATATATATATAATCGGCTTCAATGATTGGTTGAAGGAATTCAGTCGTCCCTGAACTCTGAACCGAACCTCTGTGAATGCAAAATGCAAAAATGCAAAAATATTTGCAAGCATACATCCAAGAAATAGGGAATAAAATAAAATGGAATAAAATAGACTGGAAAAGCTCCACTCAGGAAAAAGACATCGAAATACACAGGCAAACCAATGAGACCCACTCCATGTTCCTCGACAACAGGGGGATCATGTCGAGGTCGAGCTCATGCTCCCAGACGTCTTCGAACTCCATGTCTTCCTTCCTCTTCTCTCCTTCTTTTCGTCTTCTTCTTCTTCTTCATTTTTCGTTTCGTTTCGTTTCCGGTTGCGTATGATACTTGTTCCCAGTGTCGTCGAGCGCCGCAGCTATCCTTGCAGACGCGCCAACGCGCGCGAGGGCACACGCGCCAGGGGGCGTCAGGGGGCAGATGAGTCATCCTTGGGCGGGTGAGTCACCCTCGGACGGCGCGCGCGAGCGTGTCGGACTGGTCGCTCGCGCGACGATCGCGCGATCGCTGGAGTGTACATACCAAAAAAAAAGGATGAGTTTCTAAGTCACATCATGAGGGAAAAAAACGCGCTCGACGAAAACTGAAATGTGAAGGAGAGAGAAATTAAAAATCAACTAACCCGGCACTAATCGGGTCAAAACATATTTTCGATCATGACGTTGATCCGCCAGAGTGGGTGGCCCCCACTCTGGCACGACACTTGGCACCCATGACGGCAACGATGGTGCAACCAAGGTCGTCCCCCGGTTGATCCCGGGGGGGTCTCGTCAACCGATCAGGATTCGCCCACCATGGGAATTTCGGCATTTCGATCGTCGATGGGGTAGCAAACTACCTCATTGACATCGCTAATGCCGATCATTTCCCAAATAATTTTTACTTCTTTTTTCGACCAACTCTCTTTTCGAAAAACCAAAACAACCCTTTTCTCTATGCTCTCCTCATGGTGACGTAAATATCACTCACCGCAAAATGGAAGTGCATATCGCAACCCAACGAAGAAAGTTATGACCAAAATCGAAAACCCCCACAGAATTTCGAGGCGTGTCCCACCGGCCTGAAATTGAAGCAAACAGGAACGAAACGCGACACACAAGCATCGAAGTCGTGGTACCGTTCCGAAAGTTCAGAAAAATGGCAGGCGACTCGAATCGCCAAGATCACCAAAGACCCAAACACGGCCACTGGGTCATTCCATCCAGCAAAAAAGACGATGAACAGAAGAGTTACCGAGTTCGCTTGTTTTGCTTCCCCCCTGCGGGTACTGGAGCGTGGACATACAGCGGTTTCGACGCAGCTTTGCCATCTTACGTAGAAGTGATGCCTGTGGAGCTTCCAGGGAGAAACACGAGGTCCAAAGAACCACTGGTTGAAGATATGAACTCCTTGGTCAGAGCCATTGTTCTGGGGCTGCTGCCACACTTTGAATCGAAGCCGTTTGCTCTATTTGGACATAGCATGGGTGCTTGGATTGCCTACGAGGTTACACAAGCGCTCCACCGACTCGGGGGGCCGTTACCTATCAAACTGTTCGTTTCTGGCTGCCGAGCGCCCCACTTGTCCGCTTTGACACACGATGTCGATCCGACACCCTTGGGTGAGCTTCCATACAAGGAATTTTGGGACGCTTTCGTTAGGAGATATGGAGAGGTGGTCGACTTGCGCAACGACCAGATGCGGAGGTATGTTTTCCCCATCCTCCGCGCTGATTTCAAACTGCTGGAAAGCTACGTCCCCACAAGCGGAACAGCTCAGGAGGGTGGCGGCGTTCCATGCCCGCTCGTTGCGATCGGAGGAAAGGATGACAATCGATTCACAGAAGAGCAATTGGGGGCTTGGGCGAACCACGCTTTGGTGAACTTTCAGGAAGTCTGGTTTGAGGGATGCTCGCATCGGTATATTTCGGAAAATCCCTGCCAGCTCCATGAGTATCTTTGCACGGAGTTTGATGGAATGAATTTGCCTTAATAAGTGGGGACTGATAGTGTTCTTTTATAAAGGATCATAGGGAGGTCGTGTGCTCCGAGCGATGTAATACCACACCCAGCTGTTTGTTGTTCATTTCAACCCCGACTCAGAGCAACGATCATGAGATAAACGAGGGGTGGTTTTCAACGAAGCTGAAGGAAAAATGTGACTAGGGTTTTGGTAGGGGTGGGTGGGGTGGAAAGTAAGGTGGGGGTGACCATTTCCAATTCGATTTATGTTTATGGAGAGATTTAATATATATGTATTTCGCCGTTTCATCTGTCAGAATCCTCTGGTCGCCTTGTGCATGTGTGTGTGGGATGCATTCTATCTGCTTTGCAAATGTTGCTTGCTGGATTGGGTTTGATTTATGATGTTCCAAGGCAAATGCAATCTCCTTTTTCAGAATCTGTTAACCTTGGTATTTGGCATCGACAGTTGTTTTTGAGTTTATTTTACGGGGTTTTTTTAAACACTTTCACAGCGAAACTGATAATAGCTTTGGAGGAGCGGGAAATCTTTCCAAGGGAAAATCAATTGTCAATATTTTTTGTCTGATTAGGAAAAAAAAAAGCTTCAGATCAGATTGTATGGATTAGAGTGAGTCAAGGAAATTGCGTAATGGATCTGCAATAATCGCAACTGGTACTTTTTTGGTCGTAGAAATGGAAAGGGAATGCCATGAAGAACAGAATGAGAAAATCGATGGTAGTGCTCTGACCTTTTTTTTGCTGGGTCTAGAAAGCTTTTTGGGAACACAGAATTGATTGAGTAAACCCTGTTTTTAGTGGGTTGTTTCTTTTCCTCTGTTCGAAACAGATTTACTTATTAGGCATACACTGAGATGCGTCGGGAGGGATTCTCCAGTCGCCAAACTCACTGCACATGAAAGAAACGACAAGGAAGTCAAGATGGTTTCTGCGTTAAACAATCAATAAATTATAGGATTCCATAGTATTCACGAGAAAAATGGGATTCTTCTCGGAGCTGATATATATATAATCGGCTTCAATGATTGGTTGAAGGAATTCAGTCGTCCCTGAACTCTGAACCGAACCTCTGTGAATGCAAAATGCAAAAATGCAAAAATATTTGCAAGCATACATCCAAGAAATAGGGAATAAAATAAAATGGAATAAAATAGACTGGAAAAGCTCCACTCAGGAAAAAGACATCGAAATACACAGGCAAACCAATGAGACCCACTCCATGTTCCTCGACAACAGGGGGATCATGTCGAGGTCGAGCTCATGCTCCCAGACGTCTTCGAACTCCATGTCTTCCTTCCTCTTCTCTCCTTCTTTTCGTCTTCTTCTTCTTCTTCATTTTTCGTTTCGTTTCGTTTCCGGTTGCGTATGATACTTGTTCCCAGTGTCGTCGAGCGCCGCAGCTATCCTTGCAGACGCGCCAACGCGCGCGAGGGCACACGCGCCAGGGGGCGTCAGGGGGCAGATGAGTCATCCTTGGGCGGGTGAGTCACCCTCGGACGGCGCGCGCGAGCGTGTCGGACTGGTCGCTCGCGCGACGATCGCGCGATCGCTGGAGTGTACATACCAAAAAAAAAGGATGAGTTTCTAAGTCACATCATGAGGGAAAAAAACGCGCTCGACGAAAACTGAAATGTGAAGGAGAGAGAAATTAAAAATCAACTAACCCGGCACTAATCGGGTCAAAACATATTTTCGATCATGACGTTGATCCGCCAGAGTGGGTGGCCCCCACTCTGGCACGACACTTGGCACCCATGACGGCAACGATGGTGCAACCAAGGTCGTCCCCCGGTTGATCCCGGGGGGGTCTCGTCAACCGATCAGGATTCGCCCACCATGGGAATTTCGGCATTTCGATCGTCGATGGGGTAGCAAACTACCTCATTGACATCGCTAATGCCGATCATTTCCCAAATAATTTTTACTTCTTTTTTCGACCAACTCTCTTTTCGAAAAACCAAAACAACCCTTTTCTCTATGCTCTCCTCATGGTGACGTAAATATCACTCACCGCAAAATGGAAGTGCATATCGCAACCCAACGAAGAAAGTTATGACCAAAATCGAAAACCCCCACAGAATTTCGAGGCGTGTCCCACCGGCCTGAAATTGAAGCAAACAGGAACGAAACGCGACACACAAGCATCGAAGTCGTGGTACCGTTCCGAAAGTTCAGAAAAATGGCAGGCGACTCGAATCGCCAAGATCACCAAAGACCCAAACACGGCCACTGGGTCATTCCATCCAGCAAAAAAGACGATGAACAGAAGAGTTACCGAGTTCGCTTGTTTTGCTTCCCCCCTGCGGGTACTGGAGCGTGGACATACAGCGGTTTCGACGCAGCTTTGCCATCTTACGTAGAAGTGATGCCTGTGGAGCTTCCAGGGAGAAACACGAGGTCCAAAGAACCACTGGTTGAAGATATGAACTCCTTGGTCAGAGCCATTGTTCTGGGGCTGCTGCCACACTTTGAATCGAAGCCGTTTGCTCTATTTGGACATAGCATGGGTGCTTGGATTGCCTACGAGGTTACACAAGCGCTCCACCGACTCGGGGGGCCGTTACCTATCAAACTGTTCGTTTCTGGCTGCCGAGCGCCCCACTTGTCCGCTTTGACACACGATGTCGATCCGACACCCTTGGGTGAGCTTCCATACAAGGAATTTTGGGACGCTTTCGTTAGGAGATATGGAGAGGTGGTCGACTTGCGCAACGACCAGATGCGGAGGTATGTTTTCCCCATCCTCCGCGCTGATTTCAAACTGCTGGAAAGCTACGTCCCCACAAGCGGATCAGCTCAGGAGGGTGGCGGCGTTCCATGCCCGCTCGTTGCGATCGGAGGAAAGGATGACAATCGATTCACAGAAGAGCAATTGGGGGCTTGGGCGAACCACGCTTTGGTGAACTTTCAGGAAGTCTGGTTTGAGGGATGCTCGCATCGGTATATTTCGGAAAATCCCTGCCAGCTCCATGAGTATCTTTGCACGGAGTTTGATGGAATGAATTTGCCTTAATAAGTGGGGACTGATAGTGTTCTTTTATAAAGGATCATAGGGAGGTCGTGTGCTCCGAGCGATGTAATACCACACCCAGCTGTTTGTTGTTCATTTCAACCCCGACTCAGAGCAACGATCATGAGATAAACGAGGGGTGGTTTTCAACGAAGCTGAAGGAAAAATGTGACTAGGGTTTTGGTAGGGGTGGGTGGGGTGGAAAGTAAGGTGGGGGTGACCATTTCCAATTCGATTTATGTTTATGGAGAGATTTAATATATATGTATTTCGCCGTTTCATCTGTCAGAATCCTCTGGTCGCCTTGTGCATGTGTGTGTGGGATGCATTCTATCTGCTTTGCAAATGTTGCTTGCTGGATTGGGTTTGATTTATGATGTTCCAAGGCAAATGCAATCTCCTTTTTCAGAATCTGTTAACCTTGGTATTTGGCATCGACAGTTGTTTTTGAGTTTATTTTACGGGGTTTTTTTAAACACTTTCACAGCGAAACTGATAATAGCTTTGGAGGAGCGGGAAATCTTTCCAAGGGAAAATCAATTGTCAATATTTTTTGTCTGATTAGGAAAAAAAAAAGCTTCAGATCAGATTGTATGGATTAGAGTGAGTCAAGGAAATTGCGTAATGGATCTGCAATAATCGCAACTGGTACTTTTTTGGTCGTAGAAATGGAAAGGGAATGCCATGAAGAACAGAATGAGAAAATCGATGGTAGTGCTCTGACCTTTTTTTTGCTGGGTCTAGAAAGCTTTTTGGGAACACAGAATTGATTGAGTAAACCCTGTTTTTAGTGGGTTGTTTCTTTTCCTCTGTTCGAAACAGATTTACTTATTAGGCATACACTGAGATGCGTCGGGAGGGATTCTCCAGTCGCCAAACTCACTGCCAGAGATAGGACTTGGGCCAAATTTTTGGTCCGACTCCGGTCCGGTCCGGTTACGGTCGGGTTACGGTCACCGTACTACGGCCGTAACTCCGTACCGTAACCGGAGTAATATGTTGTTTTTACGGTACGGAACAGGTACGGTATAACTACGGTAGGCCCTAAATCACCGTGAAGTAGCGTGGTTCAGTGCTAAAGCGTTAGGCTGCAGTCAGTAGGGTCGCGGGTTCGAATCCCCTTGGGTTCCTTTGGAATCGCGGGACCCTGCGGGGGTCACTTTCTACGGTTTACGGTTGTTACGGCCGTTACGGTCGTTACGGTCCGGTACGGAGCGGTACGGAGTGGTACGGTGCTACGGTTACGGCCGTAAAAGTACGATTTTCTGACGAAAATTGTACTCCGGTTACGGTCCGGTTACGGTGGTTACGGTCCGGTTACGGTGACCGTAACCGTAAAGTCCTATCTCTGCTCACTGCACATGAAAGAAACGACAAGGAAGTCAAGATGGTTTCTGCGTTAAACAATCAATAAATTATAGGATTCCATAGTATTCACGAGAAAAATGGGATTCTTCTCGGAGCTGATATATATATAATCGGCTTCAATGATTGGTTGAAGGAATTCAGTCGTCCCTGAACTCTGAACCGAACCTCTGTGAATGCAAAATGCAAAAATGCAAAAATATTTGCAAGCATACATCCAAGAAATAGGGAATAAAATAAAATGGAATAAAATAGACTGGAAAAGCTCCACTCAGGAAAAAGACATCGAAATACACAGGCAAACCAATGAGACCCACTCCATGTTCCTCGACAACAGGGGGATCATGTCGAGGTCGAGCTCATGCTCCCAGACGTCTTCGAACTCCATGTCTTCCTTCCTCTTCTCTCCTTCTTTTCGTCTTCTTCTTCTTCTTCATTTTTCGTTTCGTTTCGTTTCCGGTTGCGTATGATACTTGTTCCCAGTGTCGTCGAGCGCCGCAGCTATCCTTGCAGACGCGCCAACGCGCGCGAGGGCACACGCGCCAGGGGGCGTCAGGGGGCAGATGAGTCATCCTTGGGCGGGTGAGTCACCCTCGGACGGCGCGCGCGAGCGTGTCGGACTGGTCGCTCGCGCGACGATCGCGCGATCGCTGGAGTGTACATACCAAAAAAAAAGGATGAGTTTCTAAGTCACATCATGAGGGAAAAAAACGCGCTCGACGAAAACTGAAATGTGAAGGAGAGAGAAATTAAAAATCAACTAACCCGGCACTAATCGGGTCAAAACATATTTTCGATCATGACGTTGATCCGCCAGAGTGGGTGGCCCCCACTCTGGCACGACACTTGGCACCCATGACGGCAACGATGGTGCAACCAAGGTCGTCCCCCGGTTGATCCCGGGGGGGTCTCGTCAACCGATCAGGATTCGCCCACCATGGGAATTTCGGCATTTCGATCGTCGATGGGGTAGCAAACTACCTCATTGACATCGCTAATGCCGATCATTTCCCAAATAATTTTTACTTCTTTTTTCGACCAACTCTCTTTTCGAAAAACCAAAACAACCCTTTTCTCTATGCTCTCCTCATGGTGACGTAAATATCACTCACCGCAAAATGGAAGTGCATATCGCAACCCAACGAAGAAAGTTATGACCAAAATCGAAAACCCCCACAGAATTTCGAGGCGTGTCCCACCGGCCTGAAATTGAAGCAAACAGGAACGAAACGCGACACACAAGCATCGAAGTCGTGGTACCGTTCCGAAAGTTCAGAAAAATGGCAGGCGACTCGAATCGCCAAGATCACCAAAGACCCAAACACGGCCACTGGGTCATTCCATCCAGCAAAAAAGACGATGAACAGAAGAGTTACCGAGTTCGCTTGTTTTGCTTCCCCCCTGCGGGTACTGGAGCGTGGACATACAGCGGTTTCGACGCAGCTTTGCCATCTTACGTAGAAGTGATGCCTGTGGAGCTTCCAGGGAGAAACACGAGGTCCAAAGAACCACTGGTTGAAGATATGAACTCCTTGGTCAGAGCCATTGTTCTGGGGCTGCTGCCACACTTTGAATCGAAGCCGTTTGCTCTATTTGGACATAGCATGGGTGCTTGGATTGCCTACGAGGTTACACAAGCGCTCCACCGACTCGGGGGGCCGTTACCTATCAAACTGTTCGTTTCTGGCTGCCGAGCGCCCCACTTGTCCGCTTTGACACACGATGTCGATCCGACACCCTTGGGTGAGCTTCCATACAAGGAATTTTGGGACGCTTTCGTTAGGAGATATGGAGAGGTGGTCGACTTGCGCAACGACCAGATGCGGAGGTATGTTTTCCCCATCCTCCGCGCTGATTTCAAACTGCTGGAAAGCTACGTCCCCACAAGCGGAACAGCTCAGGAGGGTGGCGGCGTTCCATGCCCGCTCGTTGCGATCGGAGGAAAGGATGACAATCGATTCACAGAAGAGCAATTGGGGGCTTGGGCGAACCACGCTTTGGTGAACTTTCAGGAAGTCTGGTTTGAGGGATGCTCGCATCGGTATATTTCGGAAAATCCCTGCCAGCTCCATGAGTATCTTTGCACGGAGTTTGATGGAATGAATTTGCCTTAATAAGTGGGGACTGATAGTGTTCTTTTATAAAGGATCATAGGGAGGTCGTGTGCTCCGAGCGATGTAATACCACACCCAGCTGTTTGTTGTTCATTTCAACCCCTCCTGAACCTGTCGAAATAAAGTCAAGTTTGGGTGATTATCAAGCCAACCAACCCTCAGCCTGCATGTACCAAAGCTGAGGACTGATGGGCTCACTGAAATGTTGCAGAGCTAAATTTAGGCACCCAAAGAAAAAGAACTGCATTCCCCCCAGTGAAAAAAGAAAAGTACACACATATCTTTAAATATGTATCCAATCTACATACCCTTCCCCCCCCCTCCAAAACAAAAAAAAAGAATGAAAAAAGAAAATGGAGAACAAAAAAGATTATACCCCTCCCTCCCTTCCCCCCCCCCCAATCGAACTGCTACTATTTCCATCCCACTGGTCGAAGAAAAAAAAGAAAAAAAAGCAAGCATGCATTCATACAAGTTTGCTCTGGAGCTGGAGTTTGAAGAATGCATGAAAAAACACACACATCACCTAAAGGCTTGACAGGTCGACACCGCCCCCTGCACTGTACATTCACACAACTAAAAAGTAAGGACTGTCGCGTACAAAACCACCAAAAAAACACCTCTGAAATTTGCTGGACGTCTGGTTTGCAGTTGTGTTATCTTAGGGTGAGGATGGTTGCTGATGCAAAAAACCAAGCAACTTATCCTGACACACATATCTCGCTCAAACTTTCCGATCGTAGTCATTGGTAAGCGGAGGGCTGGATAATCTGCACCGGTGCGTAACTTCAGCTCGGGGTGGATCGCATGCATTCATGCTTCCGATCAAAACATCCAACTGGAATTTCTGGGCCAAGTCTGCCGAAACCTCCATCAAGTGCAAGTAATCCGAACCCCTCAAAATGCTGGCCAAAATCCCCCGGCTGCCTCTGGCAAAGGATATACACGCATCCCAGAGTTCTGAGTTATCGTATCGACCAGCGATCTGCAGAATGGCAGCTATGTTCTCCACGTTGATTTCCGATTTCAATTCACAGACGACCACCTTGGTCAGGTCCGGTATTTCCAGTCGATCGCTGGCGGTGAAAAGAGCCACAGCCAGATTGCTCGGAATCGACATGGTTCGGCCATACACGAAGTCCAAAATTATATCCATCACATCAGGATTGATATCGTCCAGGGTCACCGTATCGGTGGCCGATTCAACCATCCCGCTGGTGAACATCGTAGCAAAATACCGCGACCTGGAGGCTAATATCGTCTTATGAGCCAAAAATTGCTTTCCTTGCACAATCAGGGCGAGTCGATCGGTGCCATCCATCGACCCATTCCTCAGATCAGAACAAGCTTCCAGCAGTTTCACAGACCCGGAGAGAGGTTCGGGGACCTGGCCAGGTACGGTTTCGAGAATGAAAGTGGCTGATTGAGATTGGCAGGGAGCAAGGTGGGACCCCAGCAGTCCGGTCACCACCATGCTGCTGTTCACGACAGTGTGCGACAGAAACTCCACGGTGACTTCCCGGCGGGTTCCCAGGGGGTCTACATTTGCTCTCTGCAACGTCTGATCCGCAAGATTCAGTTGCAAGGCATTCACCGGGCCAGGGGTGCCATCGGACACCAACAGCCACACCGATCCAACCAGCCCTGAGAGTTTGATGGGGTAATCATCCAAGCCGCTGACCGTTGGGTCGACCTGCCTTAATTCCACTCTTTCCCAGCCCAAATGATCAGTCATTACGAAGAGATTCGCACCGCTGTCCAGCACATGGACCCTTCCATGCCAGACACATGCAGCCTGGATGTCCAAACCCCCCTCCGGCAGTGGCAGCCCGTACCACAGCCCTTGAGTGACGTCCAAATAAGCTGCTTTCCAGCCATTGTTCCCCAATTCGTACATGACCTGATGGCCGAAGGCGTAGAGCCGACTGCTGGCTTCACAAAACACCGCCACAGTGGTTCCAGACAGGGTTTGATTGTCTGGCCTATTCCATGAGTTGTTTTGCCCTGCTGGTTTTGTGGGCAATGACCTCCACCTCTGATTTTCCAGGTCGAAGCAATATATATACTCGGAGGTGTTTCTTTGAAGTCCAATTCGGACCCCTCCATACAACCAAATGCACTTGTCATATACAAACGCGTAGTGATCCCTCAGTTGAGGTCCACCACTCAAACTCCCAGCGGTCGTTTCGGACCATAGCACTTGGTCCCCATCCAAAACGCCCTCCAGAAAATCGCTGTGCAAGTGGAAATTCTCGTCGAAACCCCCGTACAGATACAGCCGATCGTTGTGATATACTAGGCTGCCTCCCGAGCGGTACGTCACTCGTGGGGGCCCTCGGCTGGGTAGCTGGCGCAAATGCCAAGTGAATGGCGTCCGCGCGTCCAGGACAGTTTCGACGCGAGTCAGTAGCTCGTCGCGGGATCCCTGCGAGGATTCCCCCCTCGCTTGAAGAAGCAACTGCAGATCGAGAGTCGACAAGTTTCCCAAGGAATACTTCATCGAGGCGTCCGACGTCCGAATCCCCCAACCGTTTGCGACGTCCGAAACCACTCAACGTTTTGAAACGGGCGCCGTGTTTGAGGAAACCCAGCCAGAGTCCAATCGTTCAATATATATATATGCTGGCGCAACAGGGGGAACAAAACACCACACCGTTAACCGGGACCGGGCCAGACTCTTATTGGGGGAAGCGCACAACAGTGGATGTGCCACTGGCGCACGCCTGCTGAACCTCTGAATAAATCATTTATGCGCTAAAGGATCAAATGGATTATGTCCAAAAACCAACCAAAAAAAAAACACAAACCCACCCAAAAGAAAGCTTCCCGAAATCCAAGGAAAAAAATACCAAAAGAAAAAACAAACAATGATTACACACATAAAAGAAGAACAGAAACTTGTTTTTTTGGGACAGGAGTCCGAGACAGTTACCAAATCCTTACATATGTTTTGACAGGTGCTTTCGGAGTTTCGGAGTTCCGATGCATAAAGGTTTATGCATCGGAAGATTTGAATTGTCTTAATGACGCTTTAGCGGGTTGTTCTGCTAGTTGGGGGATTGCTGAGAACGTTTCGAAAAGGGGTGTGGTGGTGATTAACTTTCCTAATGTTCATGGAGTACAGATTGGTGATTCTTTTATAACGGCTACTAAAACTTTTCGCTATTTAGGGGTTTTTTTTGGTACTGGGTCAAACATTTTCTTACCGCACTTTCAACATATTGGTCGTAAAATGTCTTCTTCTCTTGGATTGCTTTATAGTCATTTGTCGAAACATAAAATTGAAGATCCTCGGGTTAAATATAATTTGTTTAAACAATTCGTTTTTGGTTCAATAAATTTTGGGAGTGCTATTTGGTATTTGTTTTTGACTAAAGGACAGAGGGATTCGCTTGAGCGGTCTCATTTGGCTTTTTTACGGTTTTGTTTAAATTTGCCTCGGCGTGCTCCCACGGAGGTGTTATATGCGGATATGGGGACTTACCCTTTAGAGTTTTTTTTTAGGCGTCTAATTTTTAGATTCTGGAATAAACTTTTTTCTCTTCCTGAGGAACATCCATCTAAGGCTATTTTTAATAGTCTTTTGGATGAACATAGGTGTGGTTCGTCTTGGGTGGTCAGGGTTGAGTCTTTGGTGAAAGAGCACTTAATTTCTTTTTCTGGAAAGAGCATTATTGATATTAGGCTGTGGTCTTCTAATTTTAAGAATCATTTTTCGAGGTTGACTTTTTCGTCGGAGAAGTCCCATGTTCGATATTTTTTTAGTCAAATCAAACGGAATATTCGATTCTTGGATTGCCTTTCTGTCCTTTCGACAAGTTCTCTGCGAAAAATTTATTGTGCCTTTCGGGCGGGGGTTCATGGTCTTCAGGTAGATTCGGGTCGGTTACAACATCCTCTTGTGGTGCGGGAATTACGATTCTGCAGGGTATGTGGTTTTGGGGTAGTGGAGGATGAGTTCCATTTTCTTTATGTGTGTCCGGCATATAATTTTTTGCGTCTTCGCTGGTCAGAGTTTTTCCGTTGTCGCAATCTTTTCTTTCTCTTCAATAGGGTTGATCAGATTAAGGTTGCACGTATGTTGAAGGATTTTTTCCTCTTACGGAGGGCTATCTTGTGTATTCGGGAGAACAATGCTGCGGGTTCTTCTTAAACATGATGCTGCTCGAGTTCCGACTCGGGCTTCCTTGGGTTCGGCGGGCTATGACCTTTACTCGCCCCAGGATTATGTTATTCCAGCTTGGAATAACGGTCTGGTTGATATGGGTGTGGCGGTTGAAATCCCTCAAGGTTATTATGGTCGGTTGGAAATTCGTTCGGGTCTCTGTGCCAGGTTCAAGTTATTTCTGGGTGCTGGGGTTATTGACAGTGACTATAGGGGTTCTTTGATTGCGGTTCTTTTTAACTTCTCCTCTGAAGATTTTTACATTAAAGCGGGTGATAGGGTGGTTCAATTACTTTTGGAAAAAATTGTTACTCCTCAAGTAATTATTGCAGATTCTTTGTCCCTTACGGATCGTGGTTTGGGTAGTTTTGGGTCTACCGGCAGTTAGTGCCTGATGCTCTGTGTTTTTTGTTTTTTTTTTGTTTTTGTTTGTTTTTTGGTTCCAAACATTCGTCTGTTCACATTGGTGTACATTTTTCCGCAATAGAAGCTAATTACACAAGTCCGTATTTATGTCCACAATCCATCAACCTCAAACCCAATACTGTGTCTACCCTCGATCAAAAGCAAAAGAATCAAACGACAAAGAAGATCGCTCCAAAAAAGCGTTACCCTGAGGCCGATGTAAAGAAAGAGAGAGCTGCTGCCACGCTCTTTCAACAACAACTGAAACCGGGAGATCTTGACAAGTCGCAACTGCGCGGGATAAAGAACGAATCAAATGACCACTGTCCGAAGAAAACCCGCCAAAAGACTCGGCCGCAAAACAGATAAAATCAAACCCCAAACGATGACATTTCTCAGCCACTTGAGCCTTGCGATCCACACAACGTAAAATGCCCGCCCCCGCTTCGCGAGTAGCCCGAGCCAAAGTGGCTTGCTGTAAAGGATGCGAAACAGTGACATCAATAACACACGCCTTACCATGCCGCCAAGACGGAAAAAATACGTCGGCCGGACGCTCAAAAGAAGAATCTACGTGCAACTCCATGCGAGGACGCACACCCGCCGACCGAGAAAAATGGAACAAAAAGTTCCGGATACTATTATGACGAGCCAAAACACTGCCCCCCACTTGGCACATGATAGCATGATCACCAAAAACATCCATGGACGAATGACACATGGGACAAACAGCGCCATCCTCATACATGGGGAGACCCAACCGCCATCGTAATAAAATATTGAACGCCGCCGAAGAAAGCTCCGTCCCCAACGCCTGATTAGGCAAAGCAGAAAGGTAAGCCCCAGAATAAGGAAGAGAGAGACTTCGCAAACGCGCAAAATAGAAGCTGGGTGGCTTCTTCGCGTGTAATTATGTTATGTTATAAAGGTTTATCGCCCGGTTTCGCCACCATCAATACTTCTTTTTGAATTGTGAGGTTCTGTTAAGATCGGTCTGTGCGTTTTCGGGTTGTGAAGGCTGGAAGCACATAACGCTCACCCCCACTTCATTCTAACCTGATGCCCCGATCGCTACTATTCTTTCCCGCTTTGTTATTATTGCTGGGTCCTGCGGCGGCCCTGTTATCGTCGGCGCATGTGCCGACTCTGAACGCCACTTCGACTTTCCCCGAATGCACGATAATGGAGCCTGGAGGAAGATGGTCCGTTGCGATCACCACCGAGACGGTCCCTCCAATGTTCGGTAAAGCGCGGCGAACGCGCGATGGGACGATCGAGGCTTATTTCCCGTTCGTCAACCACCAAGAAAAAGCACGATTCCGGGTGATCGCTTGTGGGGAGGGGGAGAAAAACGCTTCCGACCCATCGGGTAAATCGTGTGAGTTCGAGTGGATGGACCTGGCTTCAGCGCAACGCGGGTGGACAGACTGCAAAATCGTGGAGTTGGCAGGATCGAGCCCTTTCAGCATTCCAGACGCGCGAGGGGTTTGGCAGCTGGGGCGAATCGATTCGGGGCTGATGACCGCTTGGTACGTCAGCGGAGAGGGGGAGGGCGCCTTTGAAGTGTTCGTCGGAGGGAAGAATCTCAGGAAAGGGAGGGTCCTGTGCGCCGCGAAATCGGGGGCCGCCAAAACGGAGGATCTCGCACGAGGATCGAAAAGCGAGGAAGGTTCCGGGGCGATCGGGGCCAAGGACATCACCACCATGGCCGAGCCTCTTGGCCCATCACCAGGAGGCATCAGTGCTTCCAGGTATTTTCATATCCAACACCCAACCTCCAAAAACCTTCAGGGATTTGTTCCTAAAGTTGCGCCTTTTGTCCAGGTGATCAGATATCCAAGCAGAAACCGAAACTAGGCAGCAGCTTGAAAATGGGCCGTCCCTGTTGTTTTTCGTTCAGGTTGAGCCCAGTGGTAACGTATGCACTTCTCGCCGTGATCATTTTGAATGGGATCGCAATGGTGGTGGTTTTGTTCGCCTACCGCCAACTCAATGCCGTCAACAAAAAGAGCGACCGAACGAACAGCAGCGACGTCTCGCCCAGCAGCGAGGCCACGAGGGAAATCGCACCGATCAATAGATCTGGCTTCCGCTCGGACCATGCATGCACAGTTTCAATTTCGACAGATATCGATCAAGGGGAGGAGGAATCGACGACGCGAGCCGCCGCCACCCACACTGTCAACATGGATTTCACTCTAAAAGTAGAAAAAACTGGTAGGACGATAGGCTTTGGAAATTTTGGAGTCGTTAAGGAGGGTATTTTGACGGATGCTAAAATGGGTCGCGTCCTTGTGGCGCTGAAATTCCCGACACGTGATCAGCAAGACTATGAAGGGGACATCGTCAAAGAACTGGAAGTGTTTAGCAAGATTCCCCCTCATCGAAACATAGTCAAATGCTTCGGAGGGGGGACGATTGGACCACGTCTCGGAGGGCCGACGATCGGCCCGTGTCGATGCTTGGTGGAGGAACTCATGGTCCAGAGCTTGGACGATGTGGTGCATGCGGATTACTTTGGAAATTGTGCAACTTACAGAACAGCCATTGGTTTTTTCATGGATATTGTGCAAGGTTTAGAACACCTGCATCGATGGGGCATCGTCCACTGCGATCTAAAACCCACAAATCTGCTCCTGGATGCATCCAACACCGTCAAAATTGCAGATTTCGACATTTCGAGGAAGAAAATCGATTCATACATCACGGCCCGGCTTCAAGGCACTTTGCCGTACATAGCCCCCGAGGTTTTTTTGGCAGGGTTCATGCCCACCCTTCCGATCAAAGCGAATTCCATCGACGTGTTTTCTTTCGGAGTGATCATGTGGGAAACGGTGTCTGGGCTGGACCCCAATAAAACCCCAGATGCTGAAGGTTCCAGGAAGCTTCGCCGAGGGGGGCTAATGAAGCGAACGGATGATTTCAAAAAGAGGTTTCCCTTGAATGCATTTTGCCCGCCCGAGCTGCGCGACCTCATCTGGGATTCAGTGGCATTCTATGCAGAAGGGAGACCCACTTGCAGGGAAATTAGAGAAAGATTGGGAAAAATGAATGATGCCGTTTGGTTGGATCAGCGAATTAGACCACGACAATGACTAAACAAGGGGGAGAGTCATTGTTGTTCGTTGGCATATCCATACCATTTTCTGTTTGAATAGAATTCTTTCTTCTTTGTTTTTTTCAAGGGGTTGGATTGATGAGACAATAACACAGAGGGTGTGGGAATTATTGAAGGGACCGACCAAAAAACAGCACAACCATATCTTGCTTGAGGTATAATTGTGCATCAAAAAAATCCTCTTTCGTTTGTTTGTTTTTGAAGGGGTTACAAAGAGCATCAAGTTGCAAGTCTACAACTAGGGGATTTTCTGAGTTGTATTTTTTCACTCTTCTTTTTTTTTTGTTTTGCTGGAAAAAATTGGGTTCATTGAATCATACATATTTCCAGTAGCATTGGAAACGAATTCGTGTCCATGGGTGCATTGCTGAACTTTTTTAGTTGATATTGAGCATTGAGGGTTTTCCCTTTTTTTGGGCGAAGAGACAAAAAGTGTTTTTTTTATAGTGAGAATTTTAGGAAGCATAGTTTGGAAGAAGCAGTGGGCAGCGGATTTCTCAAAAGTTATTTTCAATAACAACACTGGAAATTTTCCTGGGTGCGGTCGGTTCATTCCAAACCCCCCCTCCCCACTTGTGGAGCGACTCTTTTGGAAAATAAACGCTCACGTTTTGAAGAAGAAGAAGAAAAAATTGTATTTTGTGTGTGAAGATTGTTGTTGAAAAAAAAAAAAACTGTGAAAATTGTATGGGCGATTTCTGTTCGGTTGTTAGCTTTTTGATGAATTGGACATCTTGTAAAACTGTGAAATATTTGGGGTGATCTGCTGTTGCGTTTTTCCGCTGCTCATTTGAAATTTATTGTGAATGCTCTATCCTCTTGCAGGTCCAGCTTTGCACTTGAAATTGAAAATGTAAATGCTATGCTGTTTTGTTTGCATGTTTACACTTGGACAAATATTGCTGAAATGTTCTCATGATTTATTCAACAACCAGAATAAGCGCAAAAAAAGAAAAAATGAAGAAAGCAATGGGGGTGCTTCTGGCATCGACACAGCTTTTCAGACACCAATCTGGAACTGAAGCAGTTTAAACTTCTCAGGAGCATTTTCCACAATACAATGAAACATGTTTCTTTGTGTTTTGCAACAAACAAACAAACAAAGATGTTTTACAAAGTGGAGAAGATACCAGCAGAACAACAGAAAATTTAGGAACCCAATCAAGCATTTCCTGCCAAAAGGGCTGAAATGTTGAATGAACATCGAACCGTTCGGGCTGAAGAATCGTCCACGTGTTGAATCCGATACAAACCAAAGTACTACGTTTGAAGATGCCATCTACACACAGGGCGGGCTGATTCGCTCTCAGAAGTGTTACATATCGCTTTGTCGCACTCAAAAGTGTTATTCAAATCTCCTGCACATGACGACCATCAGTTTTCTTCAAGGTGTGCAGCACTTTCCCCCCGTTTTTTTTTTGGTCCCTTGAATCTGTCGGCTGGAAGGAATGAGGCGACCCCTTGGGTGGTGGTACCTTGCACTCGGGCTGGGGATTCTGGCGGTGGCGGCTTTAGGATCGCAAGAAACCGATGGCGATTTCCTGCAGTTTAACGGGGACGGGGCCTTCAAAATCGTACAATTCTCTGATTTACACTTTGGGGACTCGCCATTGGAGGATCAGAAAACTGGACAGGTTGGGCCACGCACAAATGATAACAAGTTGCTGTGATTCGAGTGATTGCTGTGATTCGAGTATCTACACCCGTAATTGTATTTAGTGTACACTCTTTTTTCTTCTGTTTTTTTTTAATGGCAGAAATCTCAGAAAACAGAAAATAAGCGGGCCACACCAATCTTCACTTCTTGTTAACATTTCGGTTTTCCATGAATTAGTGTGGCCTGCGCTATTTCTGGGGTGATGCTATTAAAAGACCCATGCTGAATATGATCGAGGGTGTTCATGCTTAGTATTTCCACATCAGGGTTGGATGATTCATCCAGCATAAATTTCAGATATCGTCAGTGAACATCTACGGGTATTCTGATCAACTATGATTTTTTATATATAATTCAATCTTAGAAAATTGTCTTACTTCATAGTTTTCCTGTACATTGGATTTTTTTATTTTTCGAATGCCAATTTATAGACCTAGGCGGCTAAGAAAGAAGTTGGGCAAAAACTATATAAACAAAAGAAATAAACTTGTGGTAAGGAAAAGAGGGGTGTGATCGCGCAGGCAATGCTGCAGATATTGAGGGTGGAAAAAGATGTAGATTTGGTGGTCCTGGCTGGGGACATGATTTCCGGTTATGCATGCCCCTACAAGCAAAACACCATGAAGTCCCTGGCGAAAAGAAAGGAGTGGTTCCGCAGCATGTACAGTTTTTTTCACTTCACCCCCCCCCCCCCCTCCCCCCGATTGCAAAGTTTTGCCCTGCAAGAAATTGAAAGATATTTAATTGAATATTTTCCTCCTCCGCTTGATGTTTTTATTTTTTTTGAGCGCCCATATCACTCAGTTGCACAGACGATGGGCCGCATGAAATTGGTGCAATCAATTTTGAAAATTTTGGCTTTATGAATTCTTTAATGCATGGTGATGGCAGGGTTCCATGCACATATATATACACGTATATATTTTTATATATATTATTTTCAATCGACTCCCTCAATTTTTTTTATTTGTTAAAATCTGGAATTTCATAAAGGCCTCATTCACCGTGCAACAGAGTGGCATTTGTCATTCTATAAATAGATCGATCCACATTTTCAAACAGATCTGCTATTTTTTTTCTTTTTCTTCGATCATCTTTTGAATTCTTCTTATCCTGTTGAAGGTGGTCCCAGGTGATTTCCCCTCTGCAGAAACGAAAAGTAAAATATGCATCCACTCTGGGCAACCATGACTCATCCCAAATCAAAAGGATACGAAAAAGAATCGTCGAAATGGACATGAGGTCGGGGAAAGGTTTCTCACTGACGCAGCCGGGCCCAGAAAACATCACCGGGGTTTCCAACTATTTTCTTCCGGTGCGATCGTCAAACACCAGCCAGGAAAGTGCAAGACTCTGGTTTTTCGATTCCATGGCTAAAGGATGCAATGGCCTGCACTACAGCTGGTAAGCCAGAAATCGCATATTTTCAATTCTTAATTTTTCATTTTTTTTTTTAATATTTTCTTGGGGATGTGTTTGTGTTGTGGGCTGCCCTTTTCTCGGAAAATTTCTAACAATTATTTTTGTAACAATGACTATCCCATTTTGTTTTTATTAAAAAAAAACGACAGAAAAGTAACCTCCTTCCGGCTGCATGTCGTATGTCATGATTTCCAAGATACCTTCTTCTCTTTTGAGTGAAATTTGACACGAAAATGTTTGCTTTTCATTTCGGAAAAAAACGCAAACTCTCCAGGGGCTGTGTCGGGGAGGATACAGTGCACTGGTTCGATCATTTGGCATCCAAGCAATCACCCCTACCTGGAGCAGCATTCATCCATATCCCCTTGCCTGAGTTTCTGGACGGCTGGAGATTCAACAATGGCACTGCAACAGGGGGCAAATTTGAACCAGTGTCTTGCCCACGAGCAAACACTCATTTATTCGACAAGCTGAGGTAACACAGAATTGAACATTTTATCGACCATTAGTGGGTGCCCCCGAATGTCGGATGGATGGTGGATGAAGAGCAGGGAGGCCTATTTCGATCGAGCGTGTGGTGACTACAGGGGGTGTTTTTTGTGAGGTCTAATCGATTTTGTGCAGCGTTTTCCCTTGATTCTAGGCTCCATGGTGTGAGTAGCGTATACAGTGGGCACGATCACTTGAACGACTATTACCTGGAGTTCAAAGGGGTGCGGCTCGCGTATGGGTAAGTTTGATAAGCAATAAATGATTAAAAAATAATAAATGAATGAATGTTTCTGTAATGATGATCCGAAACCGTCATATTTCTCCCAACTGTGTGTGTTTTCCCCTTGGTGATCTTGTGTCGGTGCAATCTGGCAGTTTTCATGGCCGATTATGAACATCTTCTTGAAAATTTCGCCTATGTTTTTGCCCCAGTCTTCGACATTGTTGGATCCATATGAGAAATCAATTTCGATTTTTTTTTCTTTTTTTTTTTTTCTGTTCTATTTTATTTTATTTTATCTTTTATTTTATTTTTCAATTTCCAAAACTGCAGTAGGAAGAGCGGATACGGTGCCTACGGTCCATCTGGGCTCGCAGGGGCGAGGGTCATAATTCTGAAAGAGGGCCAGCCCACGAAAAATGCAGAAACTTACATTCGCTTCGGGGATGGATCCAGAGATGACCAACCGGAAAGAAAATCATCCATCAAAGGGTTTCAATTCAGATGTGCAGCAGGTTTGGAAGCATATGCAGTCAGACCCAGCATTTCAGGGGAATCTTTTTTTTTTCTTCTACCTATTCCAATAAAATTCAACAATGGAAATTATTAAAATAAATCTGAGCAACAAATAAAAATTATGCGTTTCTACTCCTACGAAATTAGTTGGGTTGTTTCAGTTTCTTTGTGCATTTTTTTAAAGTTTCTTTGTGCATTTGGAATTGGACAAATAAATAAAGGGTGGTGGCAAAGAAATTATTCAGCTCCGTGTGGGCAGATTTGAAAACTGGTAAAATTTTGTGACTGACAACGTCGCTCCTTTTTGAATTCTAGGGCCCTACGTTGGGGACCTCCCTGGAACGAAATTGCGGTCAACCTCTTCCGGAATGAGTCTGCCATACAATGGTTCAAGGTGTGCCTATTTATTGTTCTTGTTTTTAATACAAAGATGCCACCATGATGCTTTGCTGCTATTCTCAGTGTGTTACGTTTCTTTGTGGCATTCGAAAATTGTCTTTTTTCCCCCAAGCTTTTGCTGCTGGGTGAATAAAAATCGCAACAGGCAGGATCGGAGTGGAATTTCCTTTCTTCCATAGATATTCTCAGAAACGCTCTTCTCAATTACGATATGATTGTATCTTGCTTTTTTTTGGTTCTGCAGCTTGGCCCTGACATTGCTGATTTCCTTTGTTGCAATGTTTGGGTTAATTTTGTGGCGGCGAGTCCGACGGCCAAAAAAATTGAGAGGCGCATGAATTTGTTTTCTAGATCTTTTCAAATAAGAAACCTCCCATGCGAGGTGTAGTGGCAGAACTGCAAAAACAGAAAATTAAATGGTCGGGGGTAGCTGTTGTTTTTAGGTTGAGAATATTTCCTTCCATGCTATCCACTGGGAAGAAGAACCTGTCCGTTTATTTCGCCAATGAAAAAGGAAAAAAAGAAAGGAACTACGGAAGCAAGTCAGTGAGGTCTGCTCAATCGTGTTCAAACTCATGGGAAAGCGGTTGCAAGAATCGTCCTATTTTCTTATTTTCTACAACTGCTGAGTTTTTGACAACTCTTGCAACAGTGGACACACAGACACACTCTCAACCTAGTTGCTTTCTTGCATCATCGAACAGAGATACAGTGCATTACAATCGCCGATTTCTTTTCTCGAAACGGCAGCCAATGAAATAAAATGCCACCAGACTGTCGCTCGAACTCCACCAGTTCTCGAACGACCAACCCTTTTTGCCTGGTCATCGCAGCGAACAACTCCAAAGTGCTTGGATTCCTGACGGTGCTGGCCACCAGTGCAAACGGGGTCGAATTTCCCCCCTTTGTCGTAATCCAATCTTTCCATGACAGGGATGCAGCGGTTCGTTCAGTTTCTGCATTTCTGCCAGCAATTTCCGGCCTCAGAAGTGACACCAGAGTCGAAACCAGGGAAGGGATCACCTCTACAATTACCACAACATAATCCAGCTCAGCGAGAATGTACAAATCAAAAGATGACTGATTACTACTACTGAGCCAATGTCTGACAAGTTCTTGCCACTCTCTTCAAAGCCTGGCGTGTTAGAATTGATTGGGGGGGGGGGGGGAGGGGCACCCCACAGAAAGAAGTTTTGTTTCTTTGCCACCATTTGATGAATCCATCACTCCACCAATTTCAGCAAGGAAATCGCTGTTCGCACCAGGATCATAAACCACATCAGCACCCAACACAACATCAGGCCTCCATTCAATTTCTTCTTCCCATTTGAGTGGAACGCACTGGACTCCCTGCACAAAGCCAACAAAAAAAAAGGGGGGGGGGACATCATCGCACCCACTACGAACGTTTCGACTTCGATGCAAAACTCTGAGGTTGTCTGACGAAATCACCCTACGAAAGAGAACAGAGAAATGCCTACCAAATCTGGTTGCAGTTCCAACCCCTCCTTCGTCTCGTGCCAGCCATTGCGCACCCCGTTCAAATCCAGATTTGTTCGGCAATTTTGCAGAGCCTCAATATTGCCATCGGTCAACACAGATGTGGAGCACCCAACCCTATCCAGACATATCCCCACCAATCCAGCTCCTGACCCCAACTCCACACTCACTTTACCTGAACAGAAAACACATTACCGATCGAATGGACAGGTGTTGCAAGAAACTTTGCGAAGAAACAAAGAAAATCGATTTCTTACAGCTGGTAGGCACCCTTGATGCACATTTTTAGTGTTCGCAAGATTTGGTGGTGAATTTTTTTTGGACTGAAATACAAGGGTCACACACAAACATCCGTTTAGCTCCACTATTCTGGAGCTGTTTGACAGATGCTTAGAGAATGGACCTTTCAGGATCACTGATATGGAAACCAAGCATTCCAAAAAATGCCTTCCAGGTAAAAATAGATATTTGTACGTACATAGAAAATGTAAAAAAATAAAAAAAATAAATCATAATAAAAAAAGAGTTAAAAAAAAAAACTGAAAAAACAGAATGAAATTTAAGAAAATTAAGAAAAAATAAAAATGGGAAAGAGTAAATGCCCCCCGTCATGGCACCTTTGAACACAGCAGGATTGTTGAGAACGAATTCTGCCAGAACGAACCCGGCTTCCCACTCTTTACACCCCGTGCTGCCTGCCAATATGTCGAAACTGACATTCAGCGAGATGTGCCCCTCCACACTGACGGCCTCGTCGATCGACCTTCCATAAGCGAACGTCTTGCAGCTGTGGGAAGCACCCCCACCCACCGATTCCTGCACATGAAACCATAACACGCATGAGTTTTTTTTTTTTCTTCTTTTTTTTTGATAAACTGATAAAGAACTTGGCTCAGAAAAAGAAAACAACGAAATGGTTGCCTAATAAATTGGGGGGGGAAGTTTGGTTTTCGTCAGGATATTTCATTCCGGTGGATTTCAATCTTACGGATGTCTCTGTTGGTCATATATATCTAAATAATATGAATATAAATATATATTCTAGAATTAAAATTTTATTATCTCATGCATGGGGATAGAAGTGCTCCAAAATTCAGTTCCAAACGGCCAATAAACTCTTGGACATCTTGAAATGCTGCTTCTAATTTTCCCCACCACAGGAGCTGATGCCCACTTTCTTTTAATCTTATAAAAAAAAACGGACCTTGCACTTGCCCAACAATTCCATGTACAAATTCAACACATCCTCCTCCACTTGCCCTTTTTCATCTTCGATTTTTCTGATGGCCAGTTTCAACAACCTCAATGTGTAGGTGTGGCTGGGTTCAAATTTTCGGCAAATTTCATCCCGTATGCATCGTTCCATCAAGAACTGTTGAGCCACTTCGCCGAAACTTCCATCGTGCAAGTCGGAGATAAGGTCTACCACCTGGAACAATATTACAAAGTTTCAAAAAAAAAAAATGAACCCTTCTTGGACACTGGATGGAAGCTACAGGAAGCTTTCAGAGTGTACTTTTATTATACGATTAAAAGAACAACGAACTTCTCAAAATTTTATTTAAAAAAACTGTGAAGTGTTTTTCGCGTAAAACTTGTGCTCGTGGAAGACTTAACACAGCCAAATCGATAACTGAAGATGCATCGTTGATTTCGGACAAAAAAAAAGCTTCCTTTTCCCCCAGATTACACAGCATTGAATTTCCCAAAACCAAAGTTGTTCCTGAAACTCTTCTGGGGAAATTGGCAGGACCAAATGCTTCATGAGAAAATCCTCAAACTACAGGAATCTTGAAAGAGCCCCCCACTGGACAATCAGCAGCCCAGATCGCAGTGCAATGGCCATGAAAGAGAAAAAAAATTGGCAGGAAATTTCCCTTATCGGGTTCATCAGCACCAAGTTTAAACGTGAGTTTCAAATGTTCAGTTTTTTGTCTTCAGAACCAGCCTAAACCGGTCAAAAGACCGGCATGTGTTTTCACACTTGCATTCCCCGCACGAAGGTAAAATGCCAACCACGCTCCCTCACCTCAGAAGCAGGCCGTTGCTGTCGATAGAAACAGATCGCCCGAAATCTCCGTTCCTCGCTCGCCATTTAAGCATCAGGTTTGCGAAGCAAAAGACAAAAGCCGCCACTGCGTTTCCCCACGTGTGGAGAAGTCACACAAATAAGAAAGGACCCAGTACAATCCAAATGTCAGACATCGGCACCAAACACCTCCACGTGTCGATTATTCCTTTTTTTTTTGCGGTTGGGTTCAGGTTTGGGAAATACATTCACTCGCGGCACTGTTTCAGGCGAAGTGTTGTGATCGCACGTTTTTCCTCGCAACGTTTTCGGGAAAGGCACATAGACGGAAGGAGAACCGTCGGTACCCCCTATCCTGAAAGGTTTCGGTGAACTTGAACGATAATGGAAGCGCCCGGAGGTTCGACCGTGGGGAGTGCATTTTCTGGACACGTTGGTTCGGTCGGGGCTGGCCCGAATCAATCCCACAGCGGAGCGCACGGCTCGCAGAGCTCCGGAAGCCACAGCCATGTACGTCCGGAGCAAGTTCTTTGATCGAAACGAAGATTTGGTCGTGCTTGTTTTTCGCATCCTGTGTTTTCGTGTGTCCTTGTGGATCGCGCCAGTCTGAACCACGTGAGCGCACGAGAGGTGGAACACAGATTTGCGTTCGGCGGGGACACGCATCCCCCAGTCTCGTTTCTCCTTTTTGTTTGTATTGTTGATTGTGTTTTTCGTACAGCGCGCCAGCCAGGTTTCTGCTGCGATTTCTTGTGAGGTCCGGAATGCGGCGTCCGCTGCTTTTTCTTCGCGGTCGATTCAAGAGGGAGAAAGCGCTTTGTCGCACAACGGTGAGACTTTCGACAACTCGAGTGTCGCGAAATGAATCTTCCCATCCCCTCTCCACTGTCGTCTGGCTGAACGGAACTCAACGTGCCGCGTCCTTCTAGCTTCCTGACGACTTTTCGACGCTAATGTTCTGTTTTCCTCTTCAACCCCTTTGTCTGACGCCGTCCCCCTTCACCATCCTTTCTGGAGAGATTTCGATAAAACTGATGGCGGAAATTCGTGTGTGTGCAGTGGAAGCTTCATCGAGGGCTCAGTTGTTCGACGCCCCGCCGCTGATTAGAGGAAGGCTGGCTTCGGTAGGGGAGAGCAACTATCCCATCCCCAACCCTCCCCCAGCAGAACAACAACATCATCAAGGCACCCTCCCTGGCCCCTCACATCGGTCACGCAGAAGGCGAACGGCGCCGGTCAACACCGCGAGCGAGGAAACCAACGAACGAACACGGGAAAATCGTCCTCAGCGCTCCATCCCTTCGAACTTCGCCGTTCAAAACAGTTCGAGGGGTGGCGGGGTGTCCATATCTCAGGTTTTGGAGGGCCAGAATTTTCAACCGGGGGTGGAGTGGGAGGTGGAAATGCCTTCCGCTAATTTCGCTGAGCAGGTCTCGCCGTTGCCTGGCGGTTCGTCAGGATTTCAAGCCACTTCTGGACCTTTGCCTGTGATGGGTGTGCCTTTGCTGGTGACTCATCAGAGCATGGGGGCTTCCTGCCAAGAAGGCCCCTCAGGAGGGGAAAGAACTGGGCAAGCATCCGAGCAACAAGTAAGAATTTCACTTTGTAGTTTTGATGAAACCTCACCAAACAACAGAAGCCTCCCCCCCCCAAAAAAAAATTAAACCTGGACAGGATAAAGGTTAGCAGCTGGTGATTCATTCAAAGAAAAAAAGTAAAGTAAAGTAAAATAAAGTAAAATAAAACAAGCCCCTTTCAGTGGTAAGCATGTGGCATTCTGACCTTCCGATTCGTGTTGTTTTTTTTTCTTTTTTTTTGCTCAACAAACCAGGCACGATCAGAAGGTAGATCAGGTCCAAATCGATTGGCTGTTGCGCATGCAAACCCTTCGCTTCCGGTGGCCGCTGGTGTTGCACCCCAAGAAGGCTTGCCAGCACTGCCCAACAATATCCATGCAGCAATGGAGCAAGCTTTCGATGCGAACATAGACGCTGAGATTGGTTTAGGGGCAACGTCTGCGAACGGTGGTGGTCAAGGGCCATCGGCTTTTGCCCCTCCTCCAGCAATCGGGATCGCACAAGGTGCGAAATTATCTAAACAATCAAGCTATCTTGCTGCAATAAATTTAAAAAAAAGGGAAAAAAAACAGTGTCTGATATTCGTTGTTGTTTTTTTTAAAGAACATATTGCATCAAGACTGAAGGCTCCATTATTAGCAATCATCGTCCATTCTGAAAACGAGTGTTATAGGCCTAGACTGAATCTTGTTGTGATTATTATTATCGGCTGTGGAGTGATCCCCCCCCCAACAATCTTGTTTCTTTTTTTGTTATGAAGGGAGGATGGGTTTTCCCGTCGTGCCTGGCAACCCTGGGCAGCCGAGAATGATTGAAAGAGATCAACAGCCAGAAGGGGCCAGTTTGCTGACTGGAAATTCCGGAGGGGATATGGTGGCTTCCGTCCCGGGTGCTTTTTTGGCCGACGACGTGATTTCTGATGCCGATACGAACCTTTCGTTTCTGCGTGCGCAACACAATCAGGTACACTCTCAATCATATTTAGTTTTTTGGGGGGGGGTTAATAGTGTCAACCCCAGAAATAGTGGAGGCCACGCTAAGTCATGTTGAACCAAAACTGTCATGTTGAACAAGAACTGTAGATTTCGGAAAAACTGTGACCCACACTATGTTCTGGACGAAAATAGTGTAGGTCACACTGAACTAGAATTAGTGTTGATTGTGGAGTTCATTTGTAAAATGCAGGGCCGTGGCCATTCTTCTCAGGCCCGGCAGGGTGGCGGCCAAGCAGAGCCCAGGAGAATCGAGTCAAACAGATCGCAGCGACCCCAACCCGCAAACACCAGCCACACAAGTGGGTCCTGAGGTCTCAGTGTCATTGTTTCCTTTATATCCAGAAATAAAAACAAAATGAGAAAATAAAACAATAAAACAATGAAACTGTTTCATTTATTTCTGGATATAATTTGACCAATCCCATCGAGCTTGTCTTCATCAGCAAAATGGATATCAAAAAAGGTTTTATCTTTTTTTTTGCTTTTTTTTGCTTTTTTCTTCAAGTGGTTGGAAGCGTCGGAGGTGTTCGAGGAAACAACAGAGGAGCAGCCAATGATAACAACAGCTTCCAGAGCTGCGACACCAGCACAGTCAATATGTCCAGCAAGAATGAACAGCAAGGTTCGGAGGAAGTGGAGGATACGGCCCGCAGCGGGAATTCCAGCGACAACGGTGGAAGGAGCGGGTCCAAGAGCCCAAAGTCAGTCACTGCCAGGAGGCAGCCTTTGAGCAGTGCGGTCGGTCTGAATTCGGTGGAAGGCAACGATGAAGTGAGTTTTGAGAAAATTAGGCTGAAACCTTGTTGCTATTTTTTTTTTTGCTTTTTCGAGGGGGCAATTGTTTTTATTTCTTTTTTCCTTAGCTTTTTCGAGGGGGCAACATTTTCACGGAAGCATGATAGTGATTGCCGAAGGACCCATGACTAAACAAGTTAGATCTACTTTTAGACCTATTGTTTGAACTTTGGAGGCCAATTTATTTATCATTTTATTAATTAATTTATGAATTTTTCTTTTTTCTGATAGTGTTTGTTTTTTGTTGAAAATGTCCAGGTTGGTCAAGAATCGTCCGGACGATTCAATGAGAACGAAGTTGAGGGAGGGCTTGGGTGCAGTCAAGACATGATACAGTCGGCAAGTGGAGGAGGAGGTCTTGCATCCAAAGATGGTGGTGAAGGTGAGAGCTGACTGCAAATGATTATTAAAAAAAAAATCGTTGATAATTTCTGGGGGAAAGAATTACGTTCAGAATATTCCCAAACTTCTTCAAACAAGCGTTTTGTTTTTGCTTGTCTAACTTTTTTTTAAGTTTCCGACACAATGGGATCTAATATCTGAGGTTTCAAATTTGGTGATTTTGCCCCACCGGTGGCGGCGTCTCTTTTGGTGTCAAAACTTATTTCAGAAAAATAAAATTTGTGTTCGTATTTTTTTTTTTCAGAGTCTCAAAGTCCCCGGAGAAAAAGCAGGAAGAGGAAAAATCAGTCATCGTTTGTTTCGGGACCTTCTCAGAGGTCAAAGCATTGCTAGCTGTTGCCCATCCAAAAAGAGAAAAGTTGATAGTATGATAAAATAGGGCAAATAGGTAATTTGGAAAAAGAAGAGGGGTTTTGGAGAAAAAAGGGGTGGGGGGTGGGGGGTCATTTTTGAATTTGGGTTGATGCATCTGGAGTCGGGTGTTGCATGTGTGTGTGGTATTGAAGTGGTGGTTCTTATGTTGGTTGATATTTCTTTCCTTGGTCAAAAAATGAAAGGGCTGAAACGTTCCTTGTGTATGTGTGTGTTTTTTTTTTTGTTCTTTTTGTGTGTCGAATGCTTGCCTGACAGCTGATAATAGAAGTGGTTCAAATAGTGTGAAAAAAAAAAAAGAAACGGGTGGAATGGGGAAAAATAATCACCCCAGAGTAAATTAAAAGAGAGAGAGAAATTATATTCCTAAAAATAGAAATGCTGGCATGTGTCTGTATGAGCTTTTGGGAGCACTTCAGATGCTTGTGTTTAGCCCCAGCCATTCTGTAGTCGATTTTTAGGTAAAAGAATTGGGCAAGGCTTTGATTGGATAGCTCCACTTGAATTCACATTTTTACTGTGAAAAGTATGACCCTTGTTCAAACCAAAGTTGCTTTAAATACCACAAGCCATAGTTCTAAATGTACACACTGCACAGCGACTACCCAACTGAATTGCTCCTTTCCAAAATGCTAAATACCAGCACTTGTAGAGTAGTCTTGCGTAGTTTCTCAAGGACGCTGTGTTCCACAATCCAACAACACCCAGCATCAACTGTGTGGTGTAAAACCCATTGGGAACGAATGGGCTGTTTAGTGAGACATGTGGATCGCGCAAGTCAAAGCGCCGCCTGGCTGAGGGATGTTAGTCGAGTTTTAAGTTTGTGTATTTAGGAAGTGAGTGGGGAACAACTTTGACTCTCTGTAAAAACTGTGGTTTTTTATACTGTGGTTTCAACATGGTTTCGGAGCTCAGGACCGGTGTCCTAGGGCTCGTTTTGATTGCGATACTGGCAGTGGGGCTGTTCACCCTGCCAGTGAAAGGAGCGTGGTTTTTCACTTCCAGTGAAGTGTCGGCTGCGAAAGAAGAGACGGAGACGGAAGAGTTGAGTCATATCGTCTCCGAACTACGAATGGAAATACAAGAGACCAGGAAGCTCGTCCTGGCGGCGAATAGTGTCAGAGGGGAACTCTTAGACACGATCGAGCGAACGCTTTCCCAAAAGCCACCACCACCTCCTCCCACAGATCTCCAGCCGCCTTACTCACCTCCTCCCAGCTATCCCGCGGGCAGTAGAGAGGAGCTGATCCCGCCGACGACACACTCTCCACCACCTCCGCCCACACCTCAAGAAGAAGCTGACTCTTCGTCCACCCTACAGCAAGATGAGCGCGACTGGTTGGTCCTCGCTGTGCAGGCGACCTTCTATCTTGTGGGGAGCGTCACGGCGGGGTTTATCACGTGGATCTGTAAAAGGCGAGGTCCAGTGCGAGTTCGAGAAACGGAACGCCGAGTGGGCGGCGCAGTGAGCGTGAAAGGCGCAGGGACGATACAAACGTGGAACCGCCGCATCCAGAAACGCGTCATGCGTGACTTGGGAATCACTTATCCCGATATAGCGACGAGAATCAGGGCGCTGTGGGCCATGTTCGACTCAGAAGCTGATGTTACTTCGATTATCTTGGATTCTATTCAAGACTTGATTTCAGAAAGTACTGGCGGGCAGTCACTCCCCCCCAACCACTCCAATGTGACTTTTGAAGGAAAAAACGTGGATATGGAGGCGTTGTGGGGTCGAGTTTGCTTGTTGTTGGACGATCTCGTATTGGAGGATATGGAGGTGGACCTGCTGCCGACGCTTAAAGGGATGATGAAGCGCCAGGACGAGGATTGGGTTGGATTTATCGGACGCTGTTATCTAACTTTCAAAAGCAGAGGCGCACCAGACTTACGCGCAGCGATGTCAGTCGTACTCGGGAAGCTTCCCCATGGAGTGATTGACAAGATTATGATCTACCTCGACATCCTGGGGGTCGATCCAGTTGACATCACTTTCGAACACGTGATGGACAGGGTTTTTCCTAAGCACTCAAAGCTTCAAGCCACTTGGCTTTTTTCTCCTCTTTCCTATTTTTTTTTCCGCCACGCTGTGGCGTTGAGCGACCTTTTTGATTTTTTTTTTCAAGCCAATGTGGCGTTTTGCTCAATCTCCTGGCTTTTTCTTACTTTTTATGCAATATTATTCTGTTAAGTCTAAAAGAAACAATTTTAGACATGTGAGCCCAAAGTATTCCATCTAAAAAATCCCCTGAATTGTTGGCAAATCATCAGAACAATGTTCTTACAAACACAAGACAATCGACAATCTCTTCTCCTTGCACAATTCCACAAATACCCTTCACGCGACCGATATTACTTTTTTCGTTCATTAAAAACAATAGAAACCCAAGAAGACCCAAATTCAATCACGAAAAACACCACTTCACTTTGAAAGAACATTCCTTCTATCCTTGGTCCTTCCCAAAATTTGAAGAGTTTCCTTGTAGGGAAATGAACTGATATCAAACCGACAATTCTTCACTCTGATGCAATCGTTTAAATGATCTTCTTGCAGCCGGTTACGAGCAACTGGTTTTGTCAAGTTCATTTGCGAGAATCTTCTCTCATTACCGACGCTCGTCATCGGTAAAATAAGCACAATCTGTGCGAGCTTCACGAAGCTCTGAAGCTCCCTTCACTTTCACGTTTCGCTTGCTTTTTAAGGTCGGCATCTGTTGGTAGCTCTCTAACCACCCCATCAAAGCCACGGAAACGGTACTTCGCTTCCACAGCAGTTTTTTTTTTCCACCCCGTAAGAGGATTCGAGCCACAGGCAGGTACGCAAGCAAAGGCGCTTTGTGGTGAATTATAGAACCCACGGCAAGTGAGTCAGCCGCCTGTGGCTACCGCTAGTTAGTACGGGATATAGAGACGCGGTGCAGGGGTTGAATTCGTGGTAGAGAGGAGAATGGAAACAATGGCGTTATAGACTTGTGGTGGATTTCCAGTCTGCAAAACAGGGAGTTCAATCGTTCGATTGCACGTGCAATGAAACACCTTTGAACTATCTGGCGATTCGACTGTATTTCTGATATATTTTACCGGCCACAATGGCGATTTCAGCGATCTCTTGTGTTTTTCGACGGCCACTGAGTGGCGTATTGGCTTCACCAATTGTCTGAAATAGTGGCGTATTGCACGCTATTTCTTTTGAAATATGCCGCCACATTTGGCCCAATTTTGTTTTTTTCCGCCACATTGGCGGCTAAACGCCACTAAAAAAAACCCTGGTGATGGAGTTCTTCAAGAAAGAGGGACGTCAGCGACTTTTCAAGGACGACCTGCGCCCTGCGCGCGAGTCGCAACTACCCCGAGCGCCGCGCACGTCGACGACGAGTGCCCAGGAGAGCTCCAAAGGTGGTCGACGAGGCCAGGATTCTGTTTGTCGAAACTGTCGCCAGGGAGGTCACACTTTTCGCGAGTGTCCCAGAACGATTCGCTGCTTTTCCTGTGGAAAGGAGGGCCATACTGCGGACAGATGTCGCAGTGGTAGGCGAGGAACTGTGAGTGCTGGCGCGACTGGGACTGTCGACGACGTCGCTCGCGCTTTCGAAGCGCTCCAGGAATACGAATCACGCCCAGACGTCGAGGTCACACCTCCAGACGTCAGCGTCGCGACTATTCAGAGTACGAGCGTGGGGAGGAAACAGCTCTTCGTCAGGTTCCGCGCGTTGCGTGGAGTGCGTCTCGAGGATGGGCTGGTGGATCCCGGGTCGGAGATAAATTTGATCCCGTTGGCGTTCACGAAACGACATGGGTTGGGCGTTCAGCGCATGCAGCAGCAGGTTACCATTTCGGGATTTTCAGACGAATTACGGGAGGTGCCAGTCGGGAAAATCGATTTGGAGGTGCAGATCGGTCCATGGGCGCGAACTGCCACGTTTTACGTGGTCGACGTTCCTAAGTTCGTCTTGGGACTCCCCCTTCTACACGAGCTGAAATTACGAGTGGATTGTGAGAATGGGCGTTTGATTGATGGTGAAGGATTTCACGTGCACTGCCACAGTGTGCGCCAAGCTGAGTCACTCCCTTCTGCTTCCCTGACGCCAACAGATGTTCGACTCCAAGAGACTCAGGAGTTGAAGGGTGCCAAAATCGTTCGGCGTGATGACAGAATCGAACTTCCCTTGGGGAAGCCACTTGTTTTGGGACCGGGCGAGAACAGAAACGTTGTGTTACCCTTCAGAGTAACCGGTGGTGGAATTCGAGGAGCGATTTGCAATGGGGTCGCACAGGTGCAATTGTCATGCACGATTGGGCGCAATGGAGACTGTCGAGTCTTCCTGAGTAATGCGACGAAAGTCGCAAGGATGCTGAGCCAGAAGCTGTTGGTGATGTCGATTCTGATTTCGGCTGGGAGCACGCTTCACTACGTGAAGCACATTCAGCAAACGCCTATCACAGAGCCGAACACGACTGCTTTCGTCGAACCAGAACCAGTTCCAGTGCCAGACGCACTTACAGCTGCAACCTGCCCTATGTCCGACGAGCCTGTGACCGACCCAGGGTCAGCCACGACGCAACTCACTGCGAAACTTAAAGCAGTTCGATTCGCAGTGAGTGAATCACCCGGTGATTCAACTGCATCTCCCCTGACGACTGGCCACACGCAACCGTCCGCTGCCCTCATCACAGCGGCTGCGTCGTCGTCCACCATCAGCGACTCCAACTCACCCAGAGCAACTACCGCGCCAGTGTTGGACGAGTCGTCCGCTGCTCCATGTGGCGATGATGTCATCCCTGCCCTGGCTTCCCCGATTTCGACTGCAGCAGCGTCGACGAGTGCACAAGTGGAAGATTGGGTGCGGCGCTATCCAACAGTTTTTGCGACCGACCAGGAATATGGACGCAGTTCGTTTCTACAGGAGCTGACGGTGTGCCACCGCGAAATCGAATGGCGGATTCCCCTGGACGACATTCCCCTGACGAACACTGGGATCGCGTATCACTCTGGAGAAGTCGCTGATTGGGAAGCAACGGCTTTCATTGAACGGTTGATCAAGCAAAAAGTGATTCGGGAGCTCGCGCCTTCAGAAAAGGCGTTCATGTCTCCGGTTATGTTCTTGCGCAAGGGCGATGGAAAAGGGGTGAGACAAGTGATTGATTTCCGAAAACTGAATTCGTATTCAGAAACATGGAGGACGCAATTCCCTGGCACTCTACAGGCCCTCAGGGAGATACCACCACATTGGCGGAAGTTTACAGTGGTGGATTTATCCGAAGGATACCACCATTTACCGGTGTGTAACAAATTGTCGACGTTATTTGGATTCGAACACAAGGGGAGGCGTTTTTGCTATGAAACGCTTCCCCAAGGGTGGTCGAATTCAGGTGCTTTATTTCACTCAAGAATCTCCTCCTCGCTATCCAAAGTGGCGTGTGTGCCATATGTGGACGATTTGATTACAGGCGGAGCTAATGACCGGGAGCATGACTCCAATGTGGCCGCCTTACTTCAGAAGCTGAATGATATGGAGTTGCATGTAAATGCGAAAAAGGTGCAGCTGAATCGTGATCACGTTCGATTCTTGGGATATGATGTCACACAAGGACACATCTCGTTGGATAGCTACATCGCGAGCCAGAAGGATGCGATCCCCAGCATCCACACTGTCGCAGACGTGCGCAAAATCATTGGCATCATGAACGTATGTCGCCCAACAGTTCCTAACCTTGCAGCCTGGATGAAGCCTCTACAAGACCTATTACTGCCTGGCGCGACGATGGATCGTTTGCAGGCGGAATCGCTGGTGGCGGATATTTGGGGAAAAATCGTGACCCATCACACTGCGCTCCTCCTTTCCGAACCAGTGGAAGAATACCACTTGCTGGTAGACTGGTCGAAAGCGGGATATGGATATGCGCTGTTCGCAGGACACTACGACGAGGGTTTCCTTATTGGAATCAATTCCCACTCGTCGACGAATGACGAAATCACCAGCAGCTACTTGGGGGAACTTCGCGGAATCACCTGGGCTTTAGCCCAAGTCAAAGCTATCACGGCTGGCGCCAAGCTCGTGCTGTGGACAGACTCCGAATTCGCGTGGCGCAGGTTGATCAGTCGTCCAAAGTCGTCAGCAATCGCGGATTCGCGCGTCAGTCGGTTACTTGGGTGGATTTTGGGCAACTTCACGAACGATCGCCTCTCCATTCGGTACCTGCCTGGAGAATACAATACTATCGCCGACGCTTTGTCACGTTGGACGGCGTCGAGGAGAATCCCAGTGACGGTGAATATCAACGCTACTCGTGCTGAGATTTGGAAAGCGCACGACTGGGGTCACTGGGGAACGGACAAGGTTAAAGCAATTCTAACCTCCCAAGGCATACCCACGAACAAACACGAAATAGAGGAGGAGATAAAGCGTTGTCGCACCTGTGCGCGCTTCAGTCGGAAAACCCTTCCTGTGCCTCTTGGCACCATTTCGTCACCCACTGCTCCTGGTTCCCATGTAAGCCTTGACTTTATCGGGCCGATATCGACCAATGGACGGAAGCGATATCTTTTTACAGTCGTCGACCACATGACGCGTCGTGGCGACGCCCAACTCACGGAGCACGCTAGTGCGAAGACGGCTGTCAAGGGAGTCGAACTGTGGATTGCGAAAGTGGGGGCTGTTCCAGTCGAAATCATTACTGACGGGGCAAGCTATTTCGTGTCTCGACTTTTCGAGGACTTCTGTGCCTCGCAAAACATCAAGGTTCGGCGCATCGCGCCTCATGCTCACCAGAGTAATGGGATCGTCGAACGGTTTAACCGCACTCTGGTGGATCGTATTCGGCGCTTCCTTCTGAGTGGCGGAGGAACCTGGGAGTCGCATTTGGAGCGCGCTATCGAAGCTATCGCGACTACTCCCCATCTGACGACTGGAAAATCCCCCATGGAGCTGTGGGAGGGATCTTCACAAGACTGGGCGGCTGCGCAAGCTCGCCTAAAGGCGTCACGAGAAAAGTATAACGCGCAGCTAAGGACTTCCCGACACACGCATTATATTGGCGAACGCGTTTACGTGTGGGACTCCGTCAGAGCTGCGCGCCTGGATCAAAAATTCGCGAAACGTTGGAAGGGACCCTACCAACTCGTGAAACCGATGGGTGGACATCTTTGGCAGGTTACGCCCATACATGGCCCGAAAGTCGTCAAAAGGGGCAGAAAAGCATCGAATGTGGTGCATGAAAACGATATCAAACCCTATTATTAGGGGATTTTTCGACAGAGAAGTTCCAGTTTTATTTTCCGATTTGTTTTTTCTTTTTCTTGGCCTTCACTGAAAAGGCTGTGGTTCGTTTGTTTATTTCGTTTTCGAGTGAGTTTGGATAAGCGAGTCAGTGGGCAAACGTTTGCTCAAAAGGTTCTCCTTTTCACTTCTTTCGTTGAATTATGGGCCCACCCTCCGAAACTTGAATTTTTTCTTTTAGTTAAGGCGCAGTGAAGCGTGTAAAACCCATTGGGAACGAATGGGCTGTTTAGTGAGACATGTGGATCGCGCAAGTCAAAGCGCCGCCTGGCTGAGGGATGTTAGTCGAGTTTTAAGTTTGTGTATTTAGGAAGTGAGTGGGGAACAACTTTGACTCTCTGTAAAAACTGTGGTTTTTGATACTGTGGTTTTTTATACTGTGGTTTCAACAGTGGTGAGTCATCATCAGCATTTAATTCATAACGCTTTTTTCAAGGCCACCCGCACTCCCCCCCCTCTAGAAATAAACTTGCTGCATATCCTCCAAACGCACACAAAATCACCACTGGTGATTCACCAGGTCCATTCCAACCACCACCAGATTTCAAATGCGCGAATCGCCAAGATGAAAGCAGTCGAGTTTGGCTTGCTTTTCGGTGCCAGAAACCTGATTGGGGTGCGATCACGTAACTCTATTGGCGGATTAAAGGCCAGCCTGCCACCCTCCGAAACCTGGCACCCCTCTCGGAATGATGATGAACACAAATCGAAACAAGCTCGCGACTTACGCTGGAGCAGCAGTCATCACTGGCGCGACGCTGGGTGCCGGAGTTTACTTAGCGAGAAGCGGACGACTGAATGTGAGTGGTCGATACCCCTTCGTCACCTTCGCAGCCGAAAGCCGAGCGAAAGCCAAAGAATTGTCCAAACAGCGGGATCCCCCCGAGCTTGGTGCACCGCAATCGGGGCTCGAAGTGGATCCGTCTGAGTATCCGTGGGTGAGACGAGATGACAGCGTCGTGGACGACATCCATGGCGTCCAAGTCGCAGATCCTTACCGTTGGCTGGAGGATCCCGACAACCCCGAGTGCGCCGCGTTCGTGCAGGCGCAAAACACGTTGATGGACACCATCGCTGCGAAATGCGGCACCAATGAAGCGATCTACAAAACGCTGCGTGAGGCGCTGGACTACCCGAAGTACGGATGCCCATTTCGGGAGGGCGACCAATATTTCTACTTCCACAACAGCGGGCTTCAGAACCAACATGTGCTGTACATGCAAAAGTCGCTGGGCGGCGAGTCGAAGGTGTTGTTAGATCCGAATATGTGGAGCGAGGATGGGACGGTGTCGTTGAGTGGAAAGTCGTTCAGTGAGGATGGCAAGTGGATGGCGTACTCTAGGTCCAGCGGAGGCTCGGATTGGCAGTCCATCAAAATCCTGAAGGTGGATTGGGACGTCCCCAGTCCGAAGGAGGAGGACGACGAACCCAACCTGCCTGAGGAGCTGAAATTCGTCAGATACAGCGGAATTAACTGGACCAAGGATAACAAGGGTTTTTTCTATTGTCGATTCCCTGAACCGAAAAGCACCACCGAGCTGGGGACCGAAACGGATGCTGCGAGAAACCAGCAATTATGCTACCATGTGTTGGAAACCCCCCAGAGCGAAGACAAGGTGGTTTTCGCAATGCCGGAGGATCCCTCGTGGCTGTTCGACGCTGAGGTCTCGGACGACGGTCGATACTTGATGCTGTTCATGAGCCCTGGGTGCGCCCCCAGCAACAAGGTGTACTATGTCGACTTGGAGCAAATTCCCACCACCAATGGCACCCTGGACTTTTCGAAATTCGATTTCTACAAGGGGGATGCCAAGCTGCCAGTTGTGAAACTGGTGGATACCTTGGAGGGCTACTTCGAGTACGTATCGAACGACGGGAAAGAGTTCACTTTCCACTCGAATCTGAATGCACCCAGGTACAAGTTGATAAGGACCTCCCTCGACAAACCTGGCAAGCCATCGACTTGGAAAGAAATCATTCCCCAGCATCCGAAAGATGTGCTGGATTGGGTGGCTCCAGTCAAAGGAGATAATTTGGTGGTGTGCTACACCCGGGACTGCTGCAACGTGGTGGAGTTGAGAAGCTTGAGGTCTGGGGAGTTGAAAGCACCAGTCAAGGTGGAGGGCTACGGGTCGATAAGGTCCTTTTTTGGGAGGAGAACCTTTTCGGATGTGTTTTTTATGTACGAATCCTTCGCTAGGCCCTCCACCACGTATCGGCTGGATGTGGAGTCCAACGAAGTTTCGGTGTACAGAAAAACGGAAATCAAAGGGGTCAATACAGATGATTTCGAGACTAAACAGGTACATTGCTTTTTACTTTCTTTCACAAAAAAATTCATATAACGAAAGAATAAGCAGTGTGGTGAGGGGATTTGGGGAGGGGGTACCGTAAATTAGGTGGTGGGATGCTAAGCCCCATGTGGTGTGCGAATTTATTTCTTTATTCTTGTTTATTATTATTTTTTGGATGTTGAGAAATTAGGGTGAAAAAAGAAAGTTGATTTTCATTTATTTATTTATTTATATATATATATATATATATTTATTTATTTTTATTTTTTTGGGGGGGTGGATATTGGATTCGATCACCTCTTGTATCGAATTCAATTATACCGCTTGGTGGTATTTGGTTAAATGTTCATGATGAAACGGCCTTTTATCTTCTTATCTTTTCTGAAAGAATGAAAAGTCTATCTTTTGAAACTGGTGTTGTGTCGTGGCAGTTATTCGTTCCCAGCTCCGATGGAACCATGGTGCCGATGTTCGTAACTCACAAAAAAGGCCTGAAACTGGACGGGAAAAACCCCACTCTGCTGTACAGCTACGGAGGATTCAACCATAGCCTGGTACCTTACTTCTCCCCCTCCACGCTCTGTTTCATGTCAGGCTACGATGCAGTGTACGTGAGTGGAAACATCAGGGGTGGCGGAGAGTACGGGGTGGAGTGGCGGGATGGGGGCGCCAAGGGCAACATACAAAACACATTCGACGATTTTATCGCGTGTGCGGAAAATCTGATCAAGTTGGGCTACACCTCTCCTGAAAGACTGGCGATTCAGGGGGGGTCTCATGGGGGGATGATGGTGGCGGCGTGTGCTCTACAAAGGCCGGATTTGTTTGGGTGTGTGTTGGGGGAAGTGGGGGTGATGGACCTGACCAGGTTTCATAAGTTCACTGTGGGGTCGGCATGGACGCCGTACTATGGCAACCCTGATGATCCGAAAGAATTCCCATCCTTGTACAGAGCGTCTCCGCTGCACAATATTCAGGTATGTTTTTTGGGAAGTATGGTCAGGTTGGGTGTCACACTCGCTGTTTTATTTTGATTTTTTTTGTGTTTTCTGACTTTTTAGTTTGAGAATTTTTTTATTTTTCAAATTTTGGGATGGTGGAAAGATTTTTTTTTTTTGGGGGGGGGGTAGGGCTCCAAAACTGTTTCAAAAAAGTTAGGAAGGGTTGCGCGTGTGACGTCACGCAAGGAAAAAATATAGCTTGCTGGAATCCTCCACAATTGGAAAAGGATTCCTCCGTATTCCAGAAAAAAAAAACTTTTTATTCCGAGAAAGAGAATGCCAAAGAACAAGAAGTGAAAAAGACACTAATTTTGGAACAAGCCTCCCTATTTTTATTTTTTTTGAAGTCATGCTCCTTTCCTGTATGATTTTTTTTTTTTCAATTCAAATTTGTCAGGATTTTTTTTTTTCGACGTGATGCTCCTTTGTATGGTTTTTTGTTTTTTTCAATTTTTATTTTTCGGGATTGCAGGTGCCATTGGGTGGTTCCAAGCAGCTTCCAGCAATGCTCCTGACTACGGCAGACCACGACGATCGAGTTTGCCCGCTGCACACTCTCAAATTCCTCGCCACGCTGCAATACATTTTCTCAACCCAACCGACCAGCCAAAAGAACCCCCTATGTTCAAGAATCGACACTCAAGCTGGACATGGTGCCGGGATGCCCACTGAAAAAGTGATCAAGAAGAAGGCTGAATGCTACGCTTTCATTGCTGCTGCCCTAGGGGCAAAATGGGTTTTGGATTAGAAGAAGAAAAAAAAAATCCGAAAAATAAAAAGGGTTGGGGAAAGAATATTGAGTAGAGGTGTCGATGGTGGAATATAGAGGGGTTCTAGATTCTTTTTTTAAAAAAGGGGGTAAAAAAAAAATCAAAAAAAAAATCTTCGAAGGTGATTATGGAGTGTGCGAAACGATGAGGGAAAAAAACTGTAGCTGGGTGTTTTGGAGTGTTAGAATGAACTGAAAAAAACTAGAGACAGACATGGGTTGCGACTTCCTTCGGTGGATAGCTGACTAATTGCTGTCGATTCTTTTTGTTTTGGACGGGCCGTTTTTTTGGCACTGATGTACCGAAGGAGCTGATGGTTTGGTTAGTTTCAGGGAAAAAAGGTGCCGCTTGTTTTCAAGAATAATGCTGTTTCAGGATTTGAAACAAAAGGCATGCTGGGAAAGGCTGTCTGCAATAGTTTATCGGAATTTAGAGGGGGAAAGCAAGGAAAGGGGTTTTAAAAAAAGAACACAGAAATGCTGCAGAGAGGTAGACTAGAAAGAGGTGACTGTGGAAGGGGTGGGGGCGATTAATAGACGGTGGCATTTCATTGAAAGGCTGCATCATGGGATTATTTAAAAAACAAAAAGAAAAAGAAAGAAAGAACTCTTTTTCTTTTTCTCCGGATATCATGGCCTGTGGATCCGAAGGGTGCTTGTTTCGGCCGAAAACGAGTTTGGATTTTTTGAGCGTTGCAGAAAATTGTCAGGTCAGAATTTGGAAGACTGAAAAGAACACGGGCAAACCCTTCTCCAGATTTTGCTGCTTCATACCAGTATCTTGCACCTTCACGTCTGGACGAAGTGGTTTTCAACAAAGGGGAAATTCTGCCAGGATCGACGACTAACAGTAAAAGGAGTCCTGCTGGAAATGCATGTTCTTGTTGAAAAGAACGGGGGACACAATTGTGGATGGCAAGCAGCATCCCAAGCTTCTGCTGAATACAGAAATATGGCAATTGTAATGATCAATCACGATGCGAGGAAATGGAAATTTCTGTCGGGAAAAAGAAACCCAGCAGTTCATGATAACGCAATCCAACCTATCACCAACACCAGCTACCTATAGGGCACATTTGTTTCCAAGCTGTTGAAACATTTTACCAGAAATCTGGGGGTTCTTTTCATCATGCTTCATATTCGAGTTTTTTGGGTACGATGGGGGGTGCTGGCTGGGCTTCTTTTTGCTGTTTTGTAATTCTTATTATTCAAGGAACGTTGGGTGAGCTCAATCCCAGATGTGCATGCGAGTTGCATATGATGCGACCATTGACCATCCCTTTGATTGCTTACCTTTTGGGAGATATTTGCATGCACAAAAAGAGAGGAATGAATCTTCCAAACACAGGTTTCGTTTCAGGGTGAGCTCAGCCGCTATGAGTAGCACCATCCCTTCGAAAATGTGGAGTCCGCACGCTGCGTGGAACTGAGCCAGGAATCATTGGCCAATTACGCCACTGTTTTCAGCGGCTTTTCCCAGCTCCAAGAATATCATTCTGGGGGTTGCAAAACACACAAGAAAATGGAGAAATCTCCCTTCGCGGATCCTGCGATAAACGGAGGTGTCGAAGCTGGCGCGAAAATGACGGACGTCGGGTCGCCTTTGAAAACCGACGCGAGCCAGTCGACGAAAGAAAAACTGGAGGCGGCTTCCGTCCCTACGTGAGTGCGTGCGTGCGTGCTGCCTGCAACTGGGTTGGATCTCTCGTCCTACCTTGGGAAGCCTTGTTCGGATCTTTTTGCAATCACTGGACGTTCGATAACTCGTATTGCAAGGGGTAGCATGACGGGGTCGTGGCCAGTTGCCAGTGTCGCTTTCGTTTAGGTCTAGAACCTCTGCGAAATGTGGAATTCAGGGTTGCGGATATCTCGTGGAGTAGAGACGTCCGAAAGAGAACCAAGCAATGGAGTCCTTTTTTGTTCTGCGGTGTTAATACCTCTATCAAATCGAACGCCGCGTTTTCGACCCCAAAAGACGTCTTTGAGGGTCGTTCCTCTCTTGTAAGCCTTGCCCCCATCCCAGCGCGTTCTGATGGTTTGCTCTGTTAGGATTCAGGACCTGAAGATCGAGAACGAGGTGTTCAGGGAAGTGAACGCCCATTTGAACGGACAAATAGAACGCTCGACGTATGAAATCGACAACCTTCGTGCGGAGCTGGGTGCCTGGAAATCCAGGGCCAAGGTCTTGGTTCGTGCGCTCGACAAACTCAAACAGAAAGGCGTCAATGTCGCGTCTGACGAGGAGGGCAATTGTAACCCCCTGCTGGACACGATATTTCCTGCTGAGGAGGGGCCTGACGATGCGGATTTAAGTGCGATATGCGACGAAATCTGCGAGGTCGACGGAGAGTCGACGTCGCTGGAGGGAGTCGACCTCGAAGGCCTGGTGGCTCGAGGCAAGACGGGAGGTTGGATTGTGGAACCCGAAGAGGTGAGTAAAAAACGAGGAGAGCTATCGCTCGGCAACGATATGTATACACTGTGGTTCTGTTTTTTTGGTCCAATGGGGAGGTTCTGTTTCTGAACAAAATCAGAAATCAGGATGAATTGGCATTGATTGTGAAAAGAAGTATGATTTTAGGAAACCAATACCGGTGCCTGTATTTGTTTTGTTTTTTGTTTTGTATTTGTTGTCTTGAGGGTTTTTTTGTTCCTCTTTTTCGATGGCAACTGGGATGAATTTAATCACTGAATAATTTGAGTGGGTGAATCGATCGTGTTTGATTCTGTTCGTGCATTGAAAAAAAAAAAAAAGAAAATCCAACATGCCCATGTCAAAACACAAACAAAAAGCTAAGAAATGATCCGCAGCCAAGCTCCTGCATTCAGTTTTTCTGGCATCATGCCAACAGACCGAATTAAAACTGCCATTTTTTCATTTATTCTAGTTTTGAATACGTTCATTAATTTCCTTTTTTGAGTTTATGGAAAAGGTGTGTATTTGACTGTGTGCATTTCTTTTTTTAATTATTTTCTGGGAACCACAGGTGATACTGGGGGAAACGATCGGAGAAGGTGCTTTTGGAACCACGTACATGGCCTCATGGCGTGGAGCAGATGTGGCGGTAAAAGCGGTGAAAATTAAAGGGAGGGAGGACCTGGTTTCGTTTCTTAGAGAGGTGGAAGCCTTGGCTGCGTTGAGGCACCCCAACGTCTTACCCTTCTTTGCGGCGTGCATCAAACCTCCGGACAAGTATTGGCTGATTTGCGAGTTCATGACGGGGGGAACGCTGTCGAAATGGGTGCATGGAGGAACCCGACGAGGGGTGGTTGAGAAATTGCAGATGGCCTTGGAGGTGTGTGCTGGACTGTTTTCACAGGAAACAGCAAGAAAAAAAAATTTTTTTGAAATTTGAAAGATTCGGGGCTCAGTGGAATCTAGAATATGGATTTCTTTTTGTTTCATGGGGAACAAAAGGAAAAGTGTAAAAAACGACGAAGAAAAAAGAAATCTCTTTTTGGGCAGAGCGCCCAAAAAGATCAATGGGTGCAAGATCGCATTCATGGTTTCCTCCCCAGGGCCTCCCCCCTTTCAGCTTTTCTTTTGCCCACAGATTTTTCTTTTCCACAATGCGAAAAAAATCTTCAAAAAAGGAAAGAGAATGGGTGAGGAAATGGTTTGGATTCAGGTGGCGCAAGGAATGCAAGCGTGCGAGGGTTGCTCGCCTCCGATCATCCACAGAGATTTGAAGCCAAGCAACGTATTCATCGATGGAAGTGGTTGCGCTCGTCTTGGTGATTTTGGGTTGGCACGACGGCTGCTCCCTGATTCACAGGTGGGCTGGAATTAAGTGTTCTTTTTTTTTGGGGGGGGGGGGGTTCGCAAATATTTTTTTAAACGAAAAACAATGACAGGGAACGAGAAAGTCATTGAATATTGTACTTAGGAATATTACTAATAGCTTACAGAAAGCAGGAGGCAAAAACTCCAAGATGTACAATCCTCAAACAAGAAACAGAACTGGGATATTGGCAAAAGAAACCACCAATAGTGGACTCTCTTGGTAATAAATTTGAGCTGGATGTGGGCTTATTGTTGTTTGAAGAAAAGGTCTTTTTCAAACAGAATCGTCATCTGTACAGCACATGGAAGGTGGCAAAGTTTTCGAGCAAGACTGAATGAACAGTGTTTTTTTTTAATGCGGGTCAGGCCACCCTGACGAGCGAAACTGGGACGTACGTTTACATGTCGCCCGAGATGATTCGACACGAGGTCTACAGCTTGAAAACCGACGTTTGGAGCTGGGGAGTGATGCTCTGTGAAATGCTCACTCAGGTATTATTCTGCAACCTTGAAAAAAATGCCGATTCTTTCAAAGAAAAAAATCTGTTCCACCGTTGTTTGTATATAACGTTGTTTCCTGGCCAATGAAATTGCTTCCAATCACTCCGCTGTGCTGTTTGCTTCTAGTTTTTTTTAAGACTGTTAGGATTTACCAAAATGCTCGGCGGTGTAAAATCAAAATCAAAATTAAATTTGGTAAATTTAATGGCTGATTTGGATCGGTATCTCAGAAAGGCCAGAATTAATAGCTGAACGAATTCCCAAATTAAAAATATCGGATGATAAAGAAAAAATAGTAATAACGTTTGTCTCGGCATTGTTTTTTGGATTTGTGTAGACTCTTCCTTATACCGGCCAATTCTTGACGCCGATTCAAATCGCGGTTGCTGTCAGTCATGGCAAAGTGAAACCCACAATTCCTCAAGACGTGCACCCTGGCATCAGCATGCTGTTGGACCTTTGCTTAATGATGGAGCCTGAACAAAGACCCACTTTTGCAATGATTGCTTCACAAATGACAGTCATTGTGAAGGAAGTCAAAGGGGAGGTGCGAAATTGAATCAAGTTTTTCTCATTGTTATTATTATTATTATTGTTATTTGATTTTTCTTTTCGTTTTTTTTTTTTTTTTATTATTTGTTTTTTTTTTGGGGGGGGGGTGAGAAGACTGGGTCCATCTGGCAAGCAGCTGAGACAATGTACCTGTGTTTTTTTGGGGGTGTATTTTGCCCAGGACATTGACTACATCTGCTTCGAGTTTTTTCCTTTTTTTTTTTTTTTTTGGGGGGGGGGGGTGAATACATCGATGTGTATGAGATAAGGACCATCAGCTAAAAATAGAGTGCATAAATTATTTCTTTGAAATCACAGGGAAGTAGAAACCAATAGTTTGACTTTCTTTTGTATGTTTTACAGATGCTCAAGGGTACCCAATCTGAGAGTTTTATTCAAAGGTTATTTTCCAAGACCAGGGAAGTCAGACCCTCGTCTCGGCAAAGCAGCCATCAAGGAGAAAACAACCGTGCAGATTAGTCATTTGATGACTTTATGTTTGTTTTCCGTCCTTTTTTTTGCACACAGGAAAAAAGAGATTATATATATGAATAACCAAGGAAACGACGAGAAAATCTGTGAATGTGTATGTGTGTCAAAATATGCTTATATATACACGTCAATGGGGAATGCACGGTGGTTTTCGTTTCGAATGAAAGAACTCGTTGATTATATATATATTTATATACGCAATGGAGTGAGGGGGAAAAAGAAAGTAACTGGGGGAAAATATATATTCGGGAGAATACGAAAAAAAACAACGAAAAGAGCTCCCCAAGCAATTCAAGTTTGATTCAATTGTGTTTGTTGTGGTTGCAAAAAAAAGGAAAGAAAAAAAAATGGAAATCACAGAAACGTGATATTTTTGCTTTGCTTTTTTTTCTGCCTTTGTTTTTTTCTGAAAACATTTAAATTGTACGAATGTAAAAAGATAGCCATCACCAACACACAAGAAAAAGGGGGAATTTTTTTTTTGGAATTTTGTGAAATAGTATGGCTGAATATAGGAGGGAGATTTTTGCCTCTCCAAAAAAAAAAAAAAGAAAGGGGGGACAAAATATATAGTGAGAGAGAGAAAAAGAGGGAAGTGCAGAAAAGGATCGGAAAAAAATTTCGTTGATGTGTTTTTGCTAATTTTGGGTATTTTTTCTTTCTTCCTGAAGTATGGTTGCCTTTGCTTTTCTCTTTTTTTTTTTTTCAAGGCAGGATGCCGGGTTTTGATTATTTTGGGGGGAGAACAGGTTGAAACTTTATGTTTTTTTGTACGTTGCTTTTTTACGAGAGAGAGCTTTGGAGGGGTGAGGGGTTAGTTGTTCCAATCAACCCACAGTCTTTCAAAAAAAAGGAAAAAGAAAAAGAAAAAAAATAATCTGATTGTGGGAGAGAGGTTGCGCTCGGGCAGTCTACGACAAGTAATAGGGCTTACATTTGGACGGTTTTTTTTTTCTCCATGTCTGCTGGATTGTGCAAGCTTTTGAAGGGGAAATTGCTGCAGAAATTGCTAAAAAGGGCTTTGTGAGCCTTTTGTACATTCGTGTATGATTTTTTTGGACTCGAAACAATGACATTTTAAAGTTCAAGAATGAGAGAGAGGAACTGCGCATGCCGTGGTGGAGTTTCGAAAGGTGCTTGCTTCTTTGGAGCGGTCGCCAAAACAGCAACGCAACTGCGATGCTCATCCACTGTTTGGTCTGCATTTGGCGGGGCACTTGAATTCTAAGTTGAACTGCATCCCCCCAGAGTGTATCCTTCTCCACGTAAAACTTCAGAACTGCATCCAATCGAAGATACAGCCCCTCAATGCTGAGACAAAAAATGTTCTGGAAGTTTTCTTTTATTCTCTTTGTTGTGTGGTGTGCAAAATCATCTTTAATTTCTTCAATCCCTGAAAATTCTGCCCCTTGTTAAAATTCTGGAATTAAGGATCCCTGAGACAGAGAGGAGAGGTGTTTGTAACAGTGGGCTGAGTGTTCCCGGTGGTCAGACGCAAGGTTTTGACTGCTCTGCACAAGGCAGATACGTCACCATGAGGAGAGCATCAGAAAAGGGTTGTTTTGGCTTTTCGTATAGAGAGTTGGTCGATTCGTGTGCGAGTGGCACGGAGAAAAAAGAAGTAAAAATTATTTGGGAAATGATCAAACCACCGGCATTAGCGATGTCAATGAGGTAGTTAGCTACCCCATTGACGATCGAAATGCCGAAATTCCCATGGTGGGCGAATCCTGATCGGTTGACGAGACCCCCCCGGGATCAACCGGGGGACGACCTTGGTTGCACCATCATTGCCGTCATGGGTGCCAAGTGTCGTGCCAGAGTGGGGGCCACCCACTCTGGCGGATCAATGTCATGATCGAAAATACCGTAAATGGGGTAATGTTTGCGCGCATGAACTTTCGCGTGTTTTATTTTTGCGACACTAATTTTTGCGATTCAATCAGGTCGCAAAGGGCCCAGGGTTTAGGAACCCAATTTTTGCGACACTAATTTTTGCGATTTTTCCTACTCGCAAAAATTAGTCCAACGCAGAAATTACCCCATTTACGGTATGTTTCGACCCGATTAGTGCCCGGTTAGTTGATTTTTAATTTCTCTCTCCTTCACATTTCAGTTTTCGTCTAGCGCGTTTTTTTCCCTCATAATGTGACTTAGAAACTCATCCTTTTTTTTTTTTTGGGTATGTACACTCCCGCTATCGCGCGATCGTCGCGCGAGCGACCAGTCCGACACGCTCGCGCGCGCCGTCCGAGGGTGACTCACCCACCCAAGGATGACTCATCTGCCCCCCTGACGCCCCCTGGCGCGTGTGCCCTCGCGCGCGTTGGCGCGTCTGCAAGGATAAGGGCGAACACGGAAGGAAGGATAGCTGCGGCGCTCGACGACACTGGGAAAAAGTATCATACGCAACCGGAAACGAAACGAAACGAAAAAAGAAGAAGAAGAAGAAGAAGACGAAAAGAAGGAGAGAAGAGGAAGGAAGACATGGAGTTCGAAGACGTCTGGGAGCATGAGCTCGACCTCGACATGATCCCCCTGTTGTCGAGGAACATGGAGTGGGTCTCATTGGTTTGCCTGTGTATTTCGATGTCTTTTTTCTGAGTGGAGCTTTTCCAGTCTATTTTATTCCATTTTATTTTATTCCCTATTTCTTGGATGTATGCTTGCAAATATTTTTGCATTTTAGCATTTTGCATTCACAGAGGTTCGGTTCAGAGTTCAGGGACGACTGAATTCCTTCAACCAATCATTGAAGCCGATTCGTTTTTTTGTTCTTGAAAGAGAGGGTATCTGAAATCTGGGGGAGTTGGATGTATTGAATGCTGGTTCAGCTGAAGGATGGGGACAAGTTATATGCTGTTTCCCAGATACACAGGTGATTGATCTTGTAAGAGATGCAGCCATATCAGTTCAAACTCAAGGAGAAATACTGGAAGCGTTTCTTTCCAATCCATAAAATGAAACAAAGAAGAATTTCCACTTCATTGTTTTTGCACTCTATATATCCATATATCGTCTCCAGAATCTCATTGTCTTCAAACCATGAACTTGCAGAAAAGGAGTCTGCGCATTGCTCAAAGGCATCCACATTAATGTTGTTTTTCAACACAGGTCCATACCATACAAAACACTCTCCTCTGAATCTGCCAATCAAACAGTATTGTCCACCCCACTCACTCACCAGGTACAACAAAAAGAATCCAATGGTTTCCTTCTCCTCTCCCCTCCCAACTAAAGAGGCCCACTGAGTTTTTCATTTACACATCAATCTTCTCACCTCTTTCAAATTTTGAAACAAAAAAGAAAAGAAGACCCCTTGATAAAAAGCAAGAGAAAAATCTAAACTTGACCCCCTGGACTACCCAACAAAACCCACCCACACTCCAATCCCTAATCTATAATCAGTTGGTGTCTACCCCCCCCCCCCCCCTCTCTCTCTCTTCAATCAATCTCTAGCTTTCTTTCTCTCTTTTAAAAACTTCATTCATTCTAAAGATGTATCTAAATCCCTTATCCTTCAGATGTGAGCCCTCGCCATTCTCAATCATAGTATGTTGGGAAAACAGAGAACCAAATAAAACACACCAAAAACAATCTGATGCCTTCCAAAGATGGAACCCTGACGCACCCAGTTTCTTGATTTTTTTTTTTGGTGAACACACCATGTCTAGAAAAAAAAAACCCTCATTCATTGGCTCCTTGCATTTATGGATATCTCGCTGATGATGGCTTGGGATTAGAAACCCCTTGTGTATGGATCAGTCTGACCTGGGCTAGTGCAAAGACAGTTTTAACAATTCTGGCATGATCGGTGCCAATGGATTTGAGTGCGAGGTCCACCCCCAGCCAGGCCCACATCATGGGGCCCAACATCGATAGTGCACTTTTCACCGCTCCGAAACGAGCTGCAGATATTGTCAAACCCCTCTGGCAGCCTAAACAGCAGAGAGAAAACCCAAGTCCTTCGCAGATCTGTTTTTTTTTCTTCTTTCTCGGAAAACAAAAATGTTTTTTTAAGCATGTCCGGTATCTTGTGTCCCTTTTTTCTTGTTATTGGTGTTACACAAAGATAATCAACTGTATATTTTGTAATTTCACAAGTCAGGCAATGACCTTACCTATCACCCAAATCCAGGGTGATTCCTTCGCTTCCCAAGGTTTGGTCGTGCGAATCTTGCGATTCATCACCCCAGCGATGTTCCAACACAACCCAGATTTGTATTCCGGTTGCGTACTCTATCATATCCAAATATCCCAAGGGGAGATCTGTCAAAGCGCGATGCTTTTGGAACAAAAGGCCAACTTGACTCGATCTGTAAGGGCTTTCTTGGTTACTTTTTTGATCGTTTTGCATAGGTTACTGCATGTGCAACCAGTGGACATTCCATAAATGCCATTTCAATCCACCACGCCATGGCTGACTAAACCCATACTGAAAACACAGTACCCATACACTGGTAGATTAATGCCATCTGTTCCACATTTTAGCCGAGGAACTTTGATCCACACAATCGTCATTTCTTTGTCAGAAAGATTAAAGCACCCCCCCCCCTGCCAATATATCTCCGTTGCATTTCTCCGACATATATATGTTTACATTCACATTTTCAGCTGCACCCCACCGTACAAATGGCCTTTACAGGGAGTTTGTGAAACGATGCTTGTGCAACAAAAGTTTTGAATTGGAACAGACATGCTTTGCTGAGGGGGGGCTTCTGTTTTGCAATCAGTGGTCACCTCGGCAGCATTGGTGGTGGTGGTGGTGATTCTTTGGCGCTTCACTTGCTCCGGTGGTTCGCTGGGACTGGGGGATGGCCTCCTCTTTCCAGAAGTATTGTTGTTTGTGGTGATCAATGTGGTCTCCATCACGATCCTGGATTTTTTTGAATTAAGAAAAAAGACATGCTTGATTGCAAGGAAGAAACGAAATGTGAATAGACCTTACCTTCCGATCAAGTCATCCTCACTCTCTTTAAATTCGGTTTCCCTTTGCTTCAAATGTTCAGCCAACCTTGTGTTCTCACACCAACCTTTGTTGGAATCTTGTGAATTACTCTGAAGTTCGTTACACAACTGGACACAGAATGAAAGGCCCCGAATGTTTTCGTTTGAAGTCATGGGGGCCAGGGCTTGACCTCATTGGTTGTTATGTTCCACTGCCTTGCTCCAAACGAGCATGTGGTGTAATTCTGGGAAAGTAAAATTTCCCAGATTGTGGGGGGGTCTGAGCTCTTCTGGTTTGAAGACTGTCTCACTATGGGAAGTCGCGTTCTGTGCGGGGTGTTTTTGAAACCCCGTACAGAACTCTGAAACCCGTGTTTTGCCACGCACAGGGACAGAATAGCCCCGCACGGCTCTGTGCCCCGGTTTGGCCGGTTTTTGTGCGGGGTCCCAATTCGACCCCGCACAGACTGGAACCCCGCACACAGAACCTGACGTCTTCCCCGTTGTGGGACCCCGCACGGATAAAACATAGCCCCGTACAGTGTGCGGGGTACCCTATCCTCCGTGCGGGGGTGCCGTGCGGGGTGGATATGATAGACGTCAGGTTCTGTGTGCGGGGTTCCAGTCTGTGCGGGGTCGAATTGGGACCCCGCACAAAAACCGGCCAAACCGGGGCACAGAGCCGTGCGGGGCTATTCTGTCCCTGTGCGTGGGTGTTCAGGGTGCTGTGCGATTCTGGAACCACCCCGCACGAAAGAGTCATACCCTCGTACAGCTGTGCGGGGTCGCTGTGCGGGGTGGCTGTGAAAACCTTGTGCGGGCTCCTCTTGTCTGTGTGCGGGGTGATTGTTGAAGGCGTGTGCCACCGTATTCCGCCCCCGTGCGGGGTCCTTATCTGTGTGTGCAGGGTGGTTGGTGAAGGCGTGTGCCGGTGTATTTCGTCCCTGTGCGGGGTCGCTGTGCGGGGTTATGCTGTGTGCATGCTGTGTGATTGTAGAAACATCTGTGTTGTGGTTGTTACAATAAAACTACGATGACAAGACCCCTTTGAATGTAGACCCCATTTTTTTTTATCAAAGACTTGCCCATTCCCACTTATTCCAAAAAAGAAATAGAAACAAAAAAAAAGGCCCAAAACCATGAACTCCAATCCTACCATTCCGACCCTGCGCTTGTCTTTCAATAAAACAGACCCACTGACCCACTTCCAACTGTTCTATCATATGCATATGAATCCGGGTTCACTGAGGCTGGAAAAGTCTTAATAAAGTCAGTTTCCTGAATCAAAACCAAATAAAAAGCGTTTTGAAGAAAACAATGCGCTCGTATGATACCAGAAACAAAAGAAGCATGTTGCACCACAGTCAAAAAAAGGGGGGGGCGGAAATCACCCTATCCAGCTGCCCTTCGCAATTGTTGTTACCTTTTTTTCATGGGGTGGGCAGGCTGCCCATTCTAACACACCTGCACCTTCCTTTTTCTGCTGGGGTTAGTCTTTTTGATCCTCTGACCGAGCGGGCTGGCATTCTCGAATAATCTTCACTGTACCTCATCTTTTCGGACGAAAGAATACATCCCCCCATCCTCACATAGACCCATGAGCTGATTAGCCCGGCCATCGAATCCCTCACTGCCTGGAAACAAAACCAGCTGTCAAACCCCCTACCAACCCAAAGGCCTGCCCAATCAACAAGAACTAGGATTTGGTGTGTACTGTATCATGCAAGTTATGTACATTTTTTGCGTCCAACGGTTGGAATAAATCAATTATTTCAAGATAACTAAAAGCCACCTCAACATTTTTTCTTTTCTGCCTATTTCCCTTACTGCAAAAGAAGGTTCCTGCTACATGAAATGCATCTTGCTGACGCACCCACAGCATAATTCCCTGTAACACACCAGGGCATTTTTTTATGTTTTATAACACACTGTCCATGTTTTTTAACACACTGGGGACTGTCCATGTCGACCCCATGCAAGACCAAGAGCCTCCCCTGGGTGTGTGGATGAAAGCAACTACGAGGTCACATTACAAGACATCAAAGGAATCGAAAAAAGAGTTCGATCAAAAGCTCACTTGCATTTGGATGATGAGGTGGCCACAAAAAAACTGCTTGAAATACACAAGGAAGACGTATTGTTTTTCCAGGATTTCAGGTGCACATGCACCACGGAAAGAAAAGGTACACCTACTTCTCAAAGGCACACAATGTTACACATATATCACCACAGTATGGCCAAGTCAGTTCAATGAACAAGTGCTGCAATCGATGCAGCCCAACATGATTTTCTGTTCCCTTTGTGTAAAAATTAAATAAATATAAATAAATATAAAGAAAATTTTGATACAGGAAAAAAACAGTGCTACGGTGGCGATGGATGTCAACCCTTCGTATTGGTGATGCATCAGAGTTGGCAACAAAAGAGGTTGCATCAGATCATGAATATTTGCGGCTGCCCAGGGGTTTGTCTAGATGGAACTAGGCAATTAAATGGGTACAGATGGATGCTATGGGCAATGGTCGTACCTGATGAAAATGGACGTGGCTTTCCCATTGCGTACCTCATCAGCTCGGACGACTCTTCATCACCTCTTCGTTGTTTCCTCAACTGCATCGCGACAGCCTTGCCACTCTTAAAACCGAAGATCGTAATGATTGACATAGATGCGACAGAAATGTATGCAATTGCCACGAGTGAATGGGGGAAATACACCGAAATTCGGCTCTGCTATTTTCATGTTATGCAAGCATGGGCTAGATGGATGAGAAAGGGGGAGAATAAAATATCAGTTACACAAAGAAAATTGATCATATCTTTCATTCGAAAACTCAAAAATGCAGAGAGCCCGGAGATGGCGGAAGATCTCTTGAGGGATTTTAAAACGTACACCGCTGCTGAAAATATCACCAAAGTTTGGGATCATCTCCAGAAGCACTACTGGGATAAAGGTTTGTATTATTGTATTTTCCACAATTTAATTTCAACAGGTCTGATGTACGTACCTAGTTTTTCCACCAAAACTGTACCTAGTTTTACCACCAGAACTGACCACAGTTTAATTTGAACAGGTCTGATGTACGTACCTAGTTTTTCCACCAGAATTGCACCCAGTTTTACCACCAGAACTGACCATGTGGAATGTATATAATGCAGACACTGGCTTGGGACCAATCCGCACTGCTTGGATAAATGGACTGCGAAAAAACAAGCGCCTCGGCAGTAGATTTCCCCTGGAAACAAACAACCTTATCGAGAGTTTCTTCAAAACGTTGAAGTACACAGTTCTGGGGGGAAAGTTCAACAAACGACTTGATATTCTTATATCCAAACTGTTGACAAATGTGAAAGACTTATACCTCAGCAAATCAGGGAACAACGATCAGGAGAACAACCCACGACTGAAGAATCAAATATTTGAGAGAGAAACGAAGGTGATAATGATGATTTTCTGCTTGTACATACTGAAATCAGACTATGTTCAGAGATCCGTTATATTTTTTTGTGTTCTTTGACGCAGGCCAAGGCAATATGGGAAAACCAAGACAAAATGATTGATATTATTTCACCTGATGAAGGGCTTGCAACAGTTCTATCCAGCGATGGGATTGAGACATATCAAGTCGATATGGGGCATTCCACGTGCACATGTAAGGACTCCGCGGGCATTCTCTGCAAACACCTACGTGCTGTTGCACGTTCTTTGGGAGGGTTGGAGGGGTGGGGACTGAACATTGATTCAATGAGGCCGGGAACCATCACCATCGAAGACGCTTCAGCGGGAGACTCACAGGGAGAACTTCGTGTTGAGGATCGTGAACGGGTCGCCCTGGGGGTTCCTACAAATCCACCAAATCCTCAAATTTTGGGAATGATGCACAGTGCACTTGACAGATTAGATGATCTTCCAGCATCAGAAAGAGATGAAACCCTTAGACAAATGAGAATAGCTTTGATACACAAGACCCAAGAGTTCCAGAAAAAACTCAGACCGAAGGAGGGGACTAGACCGAAGGAGGGGAGTAAACCTGCGACAATAGATGGGAAGAAATGGCCAGGAAACCAAAAAAAAAGAAAACAGGGAAAAGAAGACTACCCTAGACCTCTAGAAGACAAGGAAAATGTCAGAAAAATAAGAACAGTGGCCACATATTATCAAGCCCTGTAAATTGTAAACCTGGACTCTTTGGGACAAGTACAGCACTAGTCTTTTTGCTCCTGCATATCACGAAACTCAAGCGTAAAACTCACCATCCGCCAAAATTGTCCCGAAAGATCCTTCCGCCTCTGATAACCCTGCTCGAGAAATCGAACAGTGCAGAATCGTTCCAGGCAGGAGGAGGAATTGAACCTCCTTTTTTCCACCAGACCTAGCGTTGTTGCGACGACCACGAAAAGGTTGCCGCCGTTGAATGTCCTCATTTGCGGTATCTCAGGTACGCCAGGTGCAAGGCCGTCCACGCAACACGCCCACGCGCGTCGCTTCCACTTGAGTCAGGGAAGGGCACTTGGTGATTTCTGTGCGTGCATGCAAGGGAATGGTGACTTGGATGCTGACGTCGGCCAGTCTGACTTTTTTGCACGCGTTTGGGTGGATTTGGTACCAGACCCTTCGCGATTCGGTGACGTCAACCCCGCACAGGATAGTAACCCCGCACAGAGTCCTGTACGGGGTTACTGTCCTATGCGGGGTTGACTGTGCGGGGTTGATTTCCGCGGTTTCATCCGTCGCTGACGACTTCGCCAGCGACTACGTTTTTCCGCCCCAGATCGTGACGGGAATGCCTGGGAGTCGAACCCAGGTGTTTCCTACCATTCCCTCTCTCTGTCGCGTCGGTTTTCGCGACTCCAGTTTTCGGCGGAAATCGACGGTGATTTTACTACCCCGCACAGAGCAGGTTTTCCCATAGTGTCTCTTCTGGCGGAAAGAGGGTGTGGTTGCTGAGCGGAGGAATGATTCCAGTGGGGAAAGGAGTAATTTAATGTGAATGAAAGAATGTGAATTCAACACCAGAAATCACCACTGGTGTGTGATGTCGTTATTGAGATTGCCAGGATCAGTTGACAAATTGTGTTTTCTGAATGAATGCCCAGGTAGGTGGGTGGAACCCAGACTTAAAATTTTGTACTAGGAGGGGGTGATAGGAGAAGATGGGGTGGATTATTTAAAGCTGAAGAATGCCCTGTGTGAAGGAAACCAGATTTGAAAAATTCAAAACAGGAAGTGTGCAGTTTTCATATTGCAATTGGCCAGAACCGGCGGTCCAGTGGAGTTTCGAAATTCACATGGGCTGCTCAACAGTCGGACGACTAGGAGCTCCATGCACCAGCTTGTATTCTTGTTGATTCGAATATTGAGGGGCTTGAAAGAACGAGTTCGAAAACAAGGGAAAAACGAAAGCCTTGCTCAAGCACTAATGGCAACCGCAGTCGCACGCACAGAGACCCACAGAGCGGCAAGCTGCACGTGCGAATGTTAGATTGGTCAATGTCAACCTCCTTAGCTGTCCCATCAAGCGTTTTGCAAATTGACGGCTCCTCTTGGGCTGCCGCTGCAATGACAGAAACTCGGAAAACAAGATTAAAGGTCCCTGAAATGCCTGATAATCACCCTGTGCATTTGCAGCCCGCGTTTCGTTTGACCACTCGGGTTACGACAGATTGAAGGCACTTGTTTCCTGCGGAAACTAGCCGAAGCTCGGAGACCCCCTCGACAACAGGGACTGGAAGCTCTGAAACACAACGAACCTCAGGACGGCTTTAGGACTGCACAAAACCGGACCTTTTTCAACTGTTAGGGTGTAAACAAGACCTACGTGAGATGGCGCCCGAACATGGCGTCACGAGGAGGTCATTTGCAGCGGAGGGAATGCATGTTCTTAGGTATCCCTCTCTTGCCGGTATGAAATGGACGCAGTGTGGCTTGTGTTGCACCAACTCACTTTCATCTTTTCCTAGGCTGGCGGGCCCCGCAGCGGCTGGGCTCCTTCTTTTCAGGCTGATGGGTGTGACGACAATATACTTTGTCGGTCAACTGGGTGCGTCCTTAGACAGCTTTTGGCAGCATGCAGCAATTCGTGGACTTGTGTGGTTTCGGAACGCTGACGACTTTATATGACACAAACGTTTGTTCAATAGGGACACGAGCCTTCGCCACGGCCGGCTTAGCTTTCGCGGTAGCCAACCTCACAGGATACGCTGCCATTATTGGCTTTGCGGGTGCCCTTCAAGTGAGAACTGAGAGCATGGTGGTATTGGCATGTGATCAATTTCAGAACCAGGCTCTGACACCTGTTTTTCTGGCACAGACGCTCGTTGGTCAAGCTTACGGTGCAGGAAACTACAGGCTTGTTGGGCTGAGTTTGCAACGATGCTTGCTGCTACTTTGGCTGCTCTGCATTCCGATATCGATAGTGTGGTTGACGGCAAATCCCCTACTGGTGCTCTTGGGAAAGGCTCAGGGGCTAGCGTTCTCCACTTCCAAATTCCTTCGGATCCTCACAATAGGTCTATGGTTGAACTCAGGTGTGCGACCAAGAGTCCAGCAACAAGTCTCAGTGCAATAACTTCCCAGTGTAGGAGTTGATCGCTTCGGAAATTCTCAAATATACTAATGTGTATCGTTGCAGTGATGGTGGCGCTTCTTGAATGGATGAGACTGCAGAGTCACGTGACTGGACCGTTCGTGTGCATCGCCATTGTGGCAATTTTGCATATTCCGCTCACACACTTTCTTGTGAACATCATGGGGTTGGGACTCCAAGGGGCCGCTGTGGCTGTTTCGACCTCTCACGCCTTGGAGCTACTTCTTGCTTTCATGTTCATATACATGGCTGGGCTTCATCTCCGCACTTGGGTCCCTTGGTCTAAGGATAGCTTCAGGGAATGGGCACCTATGCTGCGCCTAGCAATTCCTAGCTTCTTTATGATGACTGAATGGTAAGGATAGAAAATTGAATCCATGAATGTGTTGGTCCTCTCGCAACTTCAGTGTCGAACTTTCGACCTCAAAGAAATCTGAAACTTCGATGGTATACATAACAAAAATATATCAACGTAAAGAATGTTCGCTTTGACATGCAGGTGGACGAGCGAATTTTTGTTGCTGATGGCAGCGAGTTTGATGGACTCAGACGCAGCTGTCGCCGCAATCACTATTTACCACACCACAAATTCGCTAGCATCCATCTTGCCCCTGGGCTTGTCCATATCTGCGGCTGCCAGGGTCTCGAACCAACTTGGGGCAGGGAACCACAAAGGCGCTAAATTCTCATCCCAGGTCGTAAAACCTTTCATGCATCGCATCTCAAGCGTTGTCCTCTTTGCAAGTCAGTCTTAATTGATGGGCGCAAGTCTCCTCTTGCAGGTCACGGTGTTCTGGGGGCTCATCATAGGCTCCTTCACAGGAATCGCCATTTTCGTTTGGGGACGCGATTGGTGCATGATCTTTGACAAAGATCCAGAAGTGGTGAGTTCATATGTTTTTTTCGGGTTGCAACAAATGATTTCTGTGGAGTGAACGTTAGAAGTAGAAACACCCTGTTCACGGCGTGCAGGTGGAGATGGCGCTGACAACGCTCTACGTCTTGATCCCTCAAGTAGTTCTCGATGGCGTTCAAACCAGCGTGGCAGGAATCATGAGGGGAACGGGACAACAGGTGCGAAGAGCTAGAGCAGGACGATGCTGTTGTCAAGTGGATGATGTGCTTGCCTTTACATGATTAGTTTTTTGCCTTCCAGTCGCACGCCGCCATGGTCCTCTGTATCAGCTACTTCCTGATTGGGCTGCCATCCGCATTCTTTCTGGGCTACGTCAGAGATCTTGGAGCTTTCGGGCTCTGTGCAGGATACATGATGGGCGACATAGCGCACTTTGTTGGCTACATGGCCTTATGGCTCCGCACGAATTGGAAAGGGCAAGGCAAAAAAGCACAGGAAAGGGTCCACGTCTCAGATGCACCTCCATCCCGACACAAGTCACGAGAGCTTGTCGATATCCGCGTGGAGCAAACTGAGAGTCCAACCATTAAGACCTCGGATACAGATGGAAGCGCGCTCATGCAAACTGTAGACTTGAGCACATTAAGACTCCCGTGAGCGCAAACATCTACCCACCCTGATAAAGCTGCCGCCGTTTGCACGATTTCTTGCAAGTCAATGTTGAACGACAGTTTATCTTTCGAGCTTAGAAATGAAAGCCGGAGTTTGCGTTGCAGGAGATGGGAAGGGAGCACAGTATCCGAAGCATCAAGCGCCATCACTCCGCTGCGAAACGGTCCAACGCTCCCAACCGAAGAACTGCCGGTTACACCAAAAATGTGCTCGACCCCCGCATCACGGGTTAGCATATGTGCAACCGTGCAAGCCTATGCATACGTCTTCGAGCAACTTTTCGGCCAGAGGGTTGCTTCGTTCTTGCTGACATGCATCGCACTGATGCAATGGTTTGGATTGTTCGTCCCCCGGGCCGGGATGAGCTCCCAGTTGGAGGTGGTGCAAAAGAATGAGAAGAGTGTGAGATTGAATTCCTTGTCCACTCAGTAATTAATGTATGGAAGGTATAAAACATACTCGAGTTTTTTTTCTTGTTTGGGGTGACGATTTGGGCGTCAGATTTATGAAAATATTGGCTGTGAACCAGTTTTTGAACATTGTCTTTTAAACACAGATTTCACTGGTGTTTTTGATAAAACAACTTTGAGGAAAATGTAAATCAAAGGAGCGCACAACAAACAAACCGATCCCCTGAGGATTCTCCCATACCCATTCCCCCAGCAAACCTAAAAAACGAAATAATCCAGCCCCTCCACCGCTGGTAGCCTGGCAGGCGAAAGACCGGGTTTTTTTTGCCAGCAGCAAAATATAGAGGAGTTTCAAAGATCAAGTACCAAGTGCAAGGTCTTTTCTTTGCCAATTACCAGATCATCCTGCAAATTTCATTTTTCTTTAATTCCTTTTGTGAAAAAGTTTTGGGCCAGCTCAGGGATCGGCCCCAAATTACGACCCATCGAAAACGATACATTGCCAGATTCAAATATCTGTCGATTGAGCAGCAGTCGCATCAACAGGATATCGTTTCTGCGCGCATTTAGGTTCTGTAGTTCCCCCCCTTCTTTTCGCACGGCTTGCGCGATGTCGCAAACTCCTCGCAGCTTACGCGCGTTCGGAGGAGGACAAAGGCTGAGAAATTACCCGGAAGCCACGAGCATCGCGGGGCACAATGTCGATGAACACACTTCCCCTGTGGAAGAGGATAGCATCCTGTACTTGAACCTCCAGCTGATGGATTTCCCCGACGCTCTGGCTCAGTGGCCGGACTTCAAAGATATATCTTGTGCGATATCGGAGGACATGTTCACGCGCCCCAACAAAAAAGCCTTGTACGTGGTGCTGTATTTTCTGTTTTCGCAGCTGTTGGGGAGGGATGCCACGAGGAGGTACTTCAAAAAGTGCTGGCCGATCACGTTGGAGCCGGGGAACGAGCGGGACTTCAAGCTGCGAGCGGTCGAGTGGATCAAAACGTATGGAACGGAGTGGGAAATCCCGAAGGACAGGCTGGCTTGCGTGCCGTCGATGCTCCAACGACATGCGGGGCTGAAATTGGTGGAGCTTCTGTGTTGTATGTCCCATATGGCGCTCCTTCGCCTTTTCGAAAGGTCGTTCCCTGAAAAGAGAGATTTGGTGGCGTCGATGCGGGACCCCCTCGCGGGAATGCGCTTCGAGCTGGACGGCTCGGGCGACTCCGAGGAGCTCGCGGGACTCGGCATTGCGACGCGGAAGTCGAAAGTGTCGATTCTGCAGAAACGATTCATGGAGCTGGTGGGGGTGATGAAAGCCAACCAAGCATGCCATGAAATCGCGGTTGGCAAGATTCTGGAGGAACATGCGACGATGTCCAAAGATGCGGAGGAATCGACTCGGAAAACGAATTTGGTCCGGGAAATGCTGGAGGGGGACGTCAGCCCTCAGAAGCAGAGGAACCTCTCCAAGCTGACCAAAGAACTGGAGAGTTCGGTGGCCCAGGTGGCTGATTTTGGGGTTTACTTGGACAGAGTTGTGAACGAGCCTTGGGACGATGCCCACAGAATATCGCGGGAAACACTGGGGGTGGAAGAGGAGACTGAGAATGGAGGGGACGCTGGAAATGTCGAGAGAAGGAGGCGGAGAGCGTCCAACGCCCATGCGCAATCGTGGGGTCGATCCTTGCCGGAGGAAGATTCTGACGATATGCCTTTCACTTCTTTGGTTTCCTTGATGATGCCCAACATGGAGCAAATCCAAGAAATGACGAATGTCAGTCTGGAAGCCACTCGGGAAAGTGCACTGGGGTTACATAATAGATCGGATTCTAACCCACAACTGGAAAGTCCAGTACACGATCGGGCGACTGCCCAGAGAGATGTGAAGGCCTTGTTTGGGGGCGCTGGACTGGGTTTAGCCGGTTTGGGTAAGCAAAACAACATGGAGAATGGTGGTGGAGGGGAGGATGAGGATGCAGCCCCTGTGGCAGTTCTGACTGATGTGATTGAAGGTTGGCAAAAATCATTGAAAGACTTGCAAAATTCGCTGGCTCCGTTGCAAAGCAGCCGGCTGCACCGCAATCTCATGAGGGAGGTTTTGGGAACGTCGCCGACAGGGGCGGGGGAAAAAAAGACACACGAGTTTTTGGGGAAGAACGTGGAATGTTTGGATGTGCTGACACAAGGCTTGGTCGACGAGGGGGATCGATTGGATGAGGAGATTGACAGGTTGAGAGGTCAACTCGGACCGTTGAACCAAGAAGTGCTGGCTAGATTACCTTGCGAAGCTGATTTTGTTGTTAGGACGGACTATGTGGAAGGTTCCTAGAAAGAACGGTACATTACTGCGATTCTGTAAATTTGTCTCATTCTGTACAGTGCGAAGGTTTCCCAAGTAGACAAAGGAAAAGGTATTTGGAGTTCCAGTACTTTGATCCTTATCATGAAATAAAATAAAGAAAAATCAACTGAAATCAATGAAGGGAATGTCCTCAGAAAAAAAAATCACAGTTTTGACGACCAGTTGAGATCCGGTTTTTCTTGCCACAGTTCCACAGTTTCACTTGGCCATTTACTCTTAGTTCCACGTATCTTTACTAGACGATTTAAAACTTTGCAAAGGGTCTCCAGTAATTGGATATCTTAATTTACAAGCCAGCATTTGGTTTCCTCACCACAAAATTGCCCTCAAAAAAACCAAAAAAAAAACACAGAGCAAGGAATGGGGATTGGGCCCCAGCCCAATCTCCCTGCACACTCACAGAAAAATTTCCTCAGAAAACCTTCCAAGGTTGCTTTCGCTCAGCAAAACTTCTATTCCACTCTCTGCTCACCAATTTCCCCCATATGCCTTCATGTCGTCTTCTCTTTCCTAGCCTGGTGGGTGATCCTAGATTTCGCAGCACCTTGTTCCCAATTTCTCCAGACATTTTCCCATGCATGCTCCGGAACTCCACCCAGATTGACTAAGAAACTTGTTGCCAACTCCACCAACCACATTTTTTTCCTTACCCTCCTGTGTTCCCCCTCTTTTTCAAAACAACCAGACCCAGAAAAGAGTCAACAACTCAAAACCCCCCACCCACAAACCCGGGTAGTCTGCCTCACCACCACAGCAAATCCCCTTGGAACACATTCGCAGCTCTCAGCCCAAGGAAAGCCACACCGCCCAGAACTATGAGCGCTTGAATCGTTTCTTCGAAATGCATGGCATCTCTGTCTCGATCCACTCGGGCCCCACCCAACGTCCTGAAGTTCAGGAAATCCAAATACACCACATAGAAGCACCGCCAGATCAGCATCGTTCCCAGAACCCCAGCTGCGGACACCAGGGGCTCCCCAGGTCCACTGGCAGCCAGCGGCAGCAGGGACCCGAATCCTTCTGTGCCTACTAAGACGTGGTCTTCGGCGGCTGTCACCAACACCAATTGAGCTGCAGCCACCGGCATCGCGACAAGCCAACAGAGTGATGTTCTGGCCAGAGCTGTGCGGAGGTCAACGGTCGATGTCATCTACTAGGAGACAAAACAGATCCAAATTAAAGAAGAAGAAGAAGAAGAAAATCTGGCGTCCTAATTTGCGGATTGTCATTGCTCAATGACTAGGAAAAGGAAGGACACTGTATTGCCAAAAAACAGCATTCAGTGACCAGACATTCTCTGTTTTATAGCTTTTGCAATCCAACCGGGCCAGTTTTAATTCTATCTTAATTTTTTAAAAACACCATTAAAGTTTTTCAAGATATAAAAATCGACTGTGTCTCTGGAAAAAAAATGGATAAAAAATGGACAAGGAAAAAAAATTGGAAGATAGATCAATTCATCGGAACACAATCAAAAATCCTGCAGAATCTAGCAGTGATTGAACGCTTGACATGCAACCATGAACGCACCACATCAGATTCAGTAGAGAAAAATAAAATCATCACATGCATTCACCTTGTAATTTCCGCAAGCCCATGATGTGGCCACCCAGGTCCCCACGATTGTGGCAGTAAAAGAAGTGAACTCCAAAAAGCGAAGCGGGTTGAATCCCAGCGGGGCCGTCCATCCAGGAAAGTCAGACATCATCACAATGGCAGCTATCTTTCAAACGGCACATTATCAAGTCGCATCCTTCATGCAGTTCTTCTTTATTGATCACATTAGAATGTTAAATTTCTAGCACTTCTTTTGTCAGGTCATCCCTGGGTTCTCTGTCTTGTGAGCGTTACGTAACGCATTGTACGACGAAAGTGCCCACCTGTTTGTAGCAGCAAAAGCACACCAGCGACACACAGTCGCCAACCAGAACCTCCCTATTTTCGAATGCTGGCGGCGACGCGAAGCGCCGCCACCGTTGACGTCTAGGGATTTGAGCGACGCCAATCCCTGAAGAAACACTTGGGACTCTGTGCAGGCAGCCCACATGACCGACCGTGGAAACGGCGTGCAGAATATGTCTGAAAGGATTCAAACACAAGTCAAGAAAACTTACGGTTTTCGATAGGAGATACGAACAGAAATTCTGGGAGTTGGGCTTTGCAGACAGAAATCCACCTTTGGGGGATGAAAGAGTGATAACTTGACAGGATCAGGGAGTTATATATATAATCGAGGTGCTTCCCACTCACCGATTCTGAAGTAGAACCATGGCGACTTCCCGACCTCCCGCTCCCAAGGCTGAGGATTTGAGCTGGCGAAGTGGCGAAGAGACGGACACAACCAGATTCGGTTTCTGTCCAATATCCGCGGATTCGACCGATAGCCATGTACGTCACACAGCTTTTTCGCCGTACAGAAATATGTCGTGGGAGTGTGCGTTGGAGTTGTGTTGGACGTTTTCCGTATTGGTCGTCTCGTGCCCTTCCCCCTGCCGAGTCTGTGTTTTTCACGGACCCCCTCTCACTATGGAACGATTCTGTGCCTCCAACTCGAGGTCGCGTTGTCTTTCGCACGGTTTCGCCGAGCCCCTCCCGAAAAGCATCAGGTCAGTGGCGCGCGCGTTGCCCATTCGCCAAAGCTTCCTTCTTTGTTCCGATAAAGAATTTTCAGAAGAGAAAAACTCTTCGGAAACACGAATCGGATTCTGAGAAGAAATAGATGCTTGTGCGTCGTTTGCGACGTGAGGTCTCTGGATCTATCGTCTGCAGTTTCTGCTGCACCCTTGGACTTCGATACTCAATGTGCAAGAGGTTGTCAAGTTTTGAATGGGTTTTTATCCAGCCGACGAGGCGTGGAACGAACGAGTCCCGCGCGCAGAGGCCGAAAAGGATGTCCAGTTTTCGCAAAGTCTGTCCAAGTCGATGACGAGAAAGCGACGGTGAGCGCTGCTCCACCCCAAAGAAAAGGACTGCCCGCGTCTGCCAGGGACCTGCTTTCCGAAATGCTCACCAGTCTGACGGGACGCGAGAAAGACAAGGACATGTTTTTCACGGACGACCGCACTCTGTTGCAAGCCAACGAAGTGAGTCCTAACTCTACTTGTGTTTTTTTTTGGTGAAAACATCCATTCATTGTCTCACAATCATTGCACATTGACATGCCCTAGGATAAATTAAACAACAAAAGAATTTGAAGTTCCTACTTGCTGAAAAGTTTTCTTCATTTGCTTAATCAAACAAATGAAAAACCTGCCCATTATCTCTCAAATTTTCCCCCTCCACTTTCTTCTCCGAGCCAGAAATTGGCCACAGCGTTTACATTAAAGTGCATTTCAGTTGCATCTTGGACTTCCGCAATCTTCGTTGAGGAGAAAATATGTCTGCCGTGTTTGGGAAATCACTTGTTTTCAAAAAAAAAAAAATCAAAAAAAAAAATCCCTTGATTTCAATTTTTTTTTTCCTAATCAAGTGATTCTGACGACGTGATGTTTTTTTCTGGCAAGGTTCAAGAACTTTGGATGCTGAGCATGAATCAGTACTGCGATGCCAGTCGGATAGCTAAAGCCTTGGACAACTCCTTCAGGGTGAGCATTGAATGAGAAGTCGTGTAAAGGGAAGGGGGGATACATGACTAATAACTGGTCAGTCATCGTAGAAAATTGAGGCGAAATGTTGATTTTATAGAATAAAAATGTGAGCACCTGCAAATACAATCCCCCCTCAGAATCTGATCACAACCCCGAATCTACTGCTGATTTTTATTTTGAGGGGGGGGGGGATTGGGGGGGGGATTATAATTGATAATTTTTTTATATATATTTAAAGAAATGGAATGTTGAAAATTAATTCTGAAAGCTAACCATCACTGTTCTTGGAGAACAGATAGAAGCCGCCTTTGCACGAATTCCTGGATCACAAAATAAATGGAAGCTGGTTGGATTGGCGAGGTGGGTGTAGGCACACATTTGCTTGCTGTTTTGGAAAAGCTCTTTCCTTTTCTGAAGAAAACATCACAGAAACTGGGGGGTGATGCTTTTTTTGAAATTCATTGATGGATGTATCTCCCTTTGTTGTGAGCTGCTAATCTTGTTTCGTTTTAATTTGTGAAATTGACTTTTTTTTTTGCTTTATAGAACTATTTCGGATGGGATATTTGCTGCCTTGTTGACAGACCTTTGCGTACACCCTCAATTTCGAAGAAGGGGCATCGGCTCTAAATTGCTGCTGCGACTTGAGCAATCCACGAGGAAAAGCAGCGCATGCACTCTCGGAGCTTTCGCAAGGCCGAGGGAATTCGTAAGTTTCAAAAAACTCAAAAAAATACAATAAAAAAAAGCATGGCTTACATGCATTGAACATTTTGTTAAATAAGTAAAAAAGAGAGAAAGAATAAATAATTTTTTTTGTTTTGTTTTTTTTTCGGCCTTGATTTTTGAGCACAGCAAATGTTTAAAAAAATGAAAAAACTAGAAAATTAAATCATGTGGGGTGTGGTATCATCCTTTTTTTTCCCCTATCATCCTTTTTTTTCCCCCTTTCAGGTGAATATTATTTGATTTTATTTATTTATTTTTTTATTATTACGACTTTTGAATTACTGTTTGAATTTTTTTTGCAGATGTTCATGTGGAATTGTGGATTTCGGTACAATCGGCGGTACACAGTGATGCAGTATGTAGGAAAGGATGATGCTTCAAAGAAACGAATATCAGAATTTGGTCATTAATTAAAACCCAACACCACGGCGATGACAGCTTCATGACTCATCTCTATTTTTATCTTTCGATAATTCCCCATGACGGATGAATTTTTTTTTCCGTTCCCCCAGATATTGATTTGATTCCAACAGCAGTTGTTTATCTTTTTCTGTTTCTTTTTCGTTTACTAGCTCTGTCCGCCGGGCCGAATTCAATGCGTTTCTTTTCCTTTGGATATTTTACTTGACTACAAAAAAAAGTGCCCCAAAAAAACAAAAAAAAAATTGGGGGGAAATACTTTTATGGGTTCTTCATTCTTTTCAAACCAGGATTAGATTCCGGGTGTTGCAAACTGGACTGTGTTGGGTTTTCTTTTTGGGGGGAGGGTGGTTGCAAAAAGCTTAATAGAGAGGTAGATTTTTTTTCGGTGTGCAGTTGGGGTTTATATCTATGTACAATGTTTTGCCAATGGATGTTTTTCGGCAGGATGCGTGTGTGTGTGTGTTTGTGTGCTGGGTAGGCTTAGCAGAAAGAGTTGCACATTGAAAAAAAAAAAGGCCATCATTTGTCTGTACCAGGAGTAAACTTCGTCTCGTCATTTCGCCTCGCATATATTTAACCAAAAATTAAAAAAAGAGTGAAGGAAAAAGAAAAGAGATCGTGTGGAGGCCTGTGCCCATCAGCAAAAGGGAGCAGAAAAAAAACACAAAAAAGGCATTCTGTTGAATTCACATTCTTGCACTGTAAAAAGTACGACCCTTGTTCCAATCGAAGTCCCTTCAAATTCCAGAACCTGGAATCTCAACTGCACGAACAGTTACCAGCAACTACTCAACTGGAATTACTCCTTTCCACAATTCGTAAAAAAGTCTTTCTTTCGCTCCTCAAAAAAACTGATCAGAAAACTTTTTTACGGCAGAGATATAGAAATGTGCTTGTGGTAGTGCGATTGTGATGCGTGCTGACTGTGGGTAGTTCCATGGATAGTTCTGATTTGACCCTTGTGTTGTGAACTACAAGATTTTGACCAAATTGATTCTTTACTCAACACCTTGTGTTGTGGAGACCATATCTGATGATGAAGAGGAGGATTCTGAGACACAACTAGCTGAAATGAACATCGATAAACCAAAACCTGGTGATGAAGAGGAACAGATTTCTGCTGTGGACAATGTGGAGACCAAATCAAATGAGTTTGATGTAGTACTCGACTGTTTTGGGTATGAAGACTGGCAAGAAATTCTCCCCACCCTTTGTCTGAACTCTCGGCCCGCACAGAAACTAAACGAACCAACTTCGGCATGATTTTGTGGGTATGACCACCTGGCTTATTCGTTGTTTCTTTTCGCCTTTAAGGGACCCGCCCTTTTTTCCAGGTCATCCGGTGATTTTTTTTTGATGATTTTCATGGGACATGAGCGTGGGAGGTTTAGTATGCTGTGGTCGGAACAAAGTTGAAGAAGAAAAGAATTTGATCACTTGGCTGGTGACAGCACTGAGCCGGGAAAAGTGAATGTTTCAGTTTGAATTCATGGCTTTATACATATTCCCTGTTATTCCTGAAGAGCTTTGGATGAGCAGTCAGCCCCCTGATTAAAAGTCAACCATGTCAGACCTCGATTTTTGAAAGAGCAGAAACCTGCTTGATCAGGACCGGCAAAAACATATTTCAAGATAGTCGTGTGCTGATACAGTGAAAGAGGATGTGGGGAGCAAAACAGATGTTTCATCGAACATCAGTTTTGCACAGTGTAAAACTTCAACCATAGAACCATCCACTTGGCCCCATAAAGACTCATTGTGAAAACCAACTGTACTGCCATCCAACTCTCACCAACTATTGTTTTTATTCCAAATATGAAGCTTTCACACATGAAAAAAAGGTGTAAAGACATGTCATCTGTATCTCTTAAAAAACAAATATGTGGCATATATACAGATGATCTGTCTTTATAGTTTTATTATCGACTGTTTGTTCCATAGGTTGATATTGATTTTTAAATTTGGTTTGGGTTTCAAAATCCTCATTCAAGGACTTCCGTTTTTTAGACTTTTACGTGAATTCCACGCATCGCGACTTGAAGCAAGAAAACCAGCTGCTCCAAAAAAATAGAGTTTTCGCCACTGGAAAATAAAAAAGAGAAAAAGAGTGAGAGGAGGTTCGACTTTCCTTCCCCCCACACCTTCTTTTATTTCTATTATTTCGGTGACTTTCTGCTGGAATATTTATTTTAATTTCCGAACAAGGCCTCTCCTTACTGCTTTTGAAGCTGCAATGGAATCTCTTAACGCTTGCTCCTGTTTTTCGATGCTGGCTGACTTTGAACGTGTCAATTCCTCCAAAGCAGAATCGTCCAAATCCATGAACGCTCTATATCCAGCGATGGAGTGATTAGTAATGCTGACATCGAACCGTTCAGGCCACCATAATTAGGCGAAGTCATCCTTGACTCCTTTCACCCCCGCGCTTTCTGTTCTTTCGGCTGTTGATTTTGTCTGAAACTCATGCCAGCGACATTGAAGATGATCTCTTTGAAAAAGACGAAGTCGTTAACTTGAAGAAAGCACCGTTGAAGGAATCTTTTTTGGGAATTTGAAAGGAAGCTGAACATAAAAGGTTGTAAACAAATAATTGGATTGATATATCTTTTTGAATGAAAAATTCCTGGTGGTTATGGTTGGACACGGGTTCAATTCCTGGTGCCACCTTCTCTGAATCGTATTATGTTTGTTTCTTCATGGTGATGAATCTCAGGATGGAGAGCATCAAGCTGAACCCGAACGGTCCGAGGTGGATTGTCAAGACCTTCAGGCTGGATCCGAGCAAACGGAAACTGGTGGTGATGAATTTCAGGATGGAGAGCATCAAGCTCAACCCGAACAGTCTGAAGTGGTCCCAAGGGTGGGGATATGATGATCTTCTATTAAAAATCTTTCAGTGAGGATTTCTCACTGATGACCTATTGATGATCCTGCCGGCGATGCACGCTTTTTTCGAACAACGAACAAACCCAGGGGCAAAAAATTTGGGAACTATTGAAATCTTGCAGCCACAATTTTGACAGGGGGTCAGAATTGGAATCGGAACAGTCATGAGAAATTCAGGATCGACACACTATACAGATTCAAGGAAATGGAGGAATATATTGATGTACTGTTGATGTGCTGATGTACAACACAGGCATGCATTGCCCAATGAGGTCATCCTCAAAAAAAAAAAAAGGAAGAGGGGTTCCTTGATTGTATCCTGAGATGACAATCCTCCACTGTTGGCAACACCACTTTTTTTGATTGCCACTATTGACGCATAAGAAACCTATGCGAGGCAAGTTTTCCATATGACCATTTTGATATCGTGGAAGTGTAAATCCCAACAAAGGATCTCTTTGGAAAAGCAGAACTGGAGCTCAATGGCGTTAATGAGGTTGCTGACTGATGCACAAAAAAAAGAAGGGAAGGGGGGTTATAAAAAGAAACTTAAATCTTTTGTTTGAACGCATAAAAAACCCCCCCGAGAAATACGAAAGAAAGGGTTGGCTGGGAAACTGGAAGAAAAAGTTTTCATCAACGCTGGGGAAAGATTTCGACCAATTGGATGCAATTATCATTTGTTTGAAGATATCTTTATCGTCTGAAACCCATTATCATCTGATGTGACAACTGGAAAAACCATTGTGCAAGAGCAGTTGGGTGTTAAAGAGGTTTTTCATGATTTCATCGCATATTGTTTTTTGCTGGTAGGAAACACTTGCGAGGGAATGAAAGACCCAAAGATAGCGTACATGCCAGGACAAGAAAGCAGAAACGAAGCTTGTCTTGATAATGACATGTTCCTTGAAGTATCAAACAGCTCCCTCATGAAGGTTGATTTTTAACAGGAGAACGTCAGTTTTCCTCCAAAGAAAACCCCCCAGAGTTTAGGTGTTGCCCAACATTGATAAACCTCCATGCAACGATTCTCACATGATGACTCATCTCTTGATGTAAAACAGTTCGACGTTGTGATATTGCCACGAAGGTCTCAACATATCCATTTGAAACGAGAATTTTCAAACTTTGAGTATGTTGAAGAAATTTCTATCCCCACTGCACTCAAGTCACAACCTTTTCTTTATCTTGCAGGTAGTTCATGACTCAATAACAACACATGCAGGTAATTTCCACTCAGAACGACCAGACACTGAAACAAAGCATTGCCACTCTTGAGAACACACCCCACGTCAAGATATTTGACCCTGCATGCGTTAAACAGACAAAAAAAGCCTGAACCCATGCAACAACCTCGGAGGAGTCAGCGGCGCGCACCCCTTCCTTCATCTTGATCCCCATCCCGGAGCTGGTGCCGCCTAGCCAACGATTGGGCTCTCAACGTCAACCCCTCAGCTTCATCCTCTTGGCCGATTTTCCGCAACACTTCAGCCAATCGAAACATCACCCTCGCCTCCAGTCTTTCCAGCACATACCTCTCTTGGTCCTCCGTTCGAGCATACACCTCCAAAGCCCGGCGATAATTTCCCGAAGCTTCCTGAGCCCGGCCCCTTTTGCTGACAACGTCGCCCAAAGAGTGCAAGATCATTCCGACTTCGCTGTGGTCCTGTCCGGTGTATTTGACATGCATGCCTAGAGCTTTTCGAATCATACCTTCGGCACCCTCCATGTTGCCTTGAACGTACATGCAATTTCCAATCGTGTGCATCATGCTGGCAATATCTTTATCGTCGTCCCCATAGAGCTTTCTCAAAACCTCCATGCCAGCCCTGGCCACCCTCTCCGCTTGGAGCCCCTCACCACCAACGATCAAAGCATCTGCTAGGCACTGCAAAATGTCCGCCACTTCGGGGCTGTCTTTCCCCTTCTCGTTTTTCATTATGAGCAAAATTTTCCGGTAGAGTTTGCTGGCTTCGGTGCTGAAACCGTGCATTAGCAAAACCTGGGCTTGCATTTCCAGCACGTTTGCAAACTCTAGGGAATCTGGGCGCAGGATTTTCGAGGCTTGCTCCAAGGCGTCTTTTCGGACCCATTCTGCTTGGTCGTATTTGCATTGGGAGAGTAGGGCGATGGAAAGCCCCAACAGAGAATCGCACATGTTGCTCGATTTTTCCTCCTTTCTTTCTTTCAGGGCAACCAGGATCCGTCGGAACAGCGGCTCCGCTTCTCGAAACCTTGCAGACCAATAACACACTCAAAATTTCTGCTATTATTCATATCTCCCCTGTCACCACCAACTCCTAACTTGACATTTATTCAATCTCATTTGAAGCCTTTTTTTTTACCTCTTGAAAGAAACAAGGAAAAACAGGATTCCATGAAAAAATATGCATCATGGACGTACAATGCAAAATTCTATTACAATGTTTTTTTCCGAAAAGAAAAAACCTGCCAACTTAGGCAAAGTAACATCCAGTGTCAAGACTTGTCAGGGCAATTCTTCACACAAAAAAACATAGCCAAACAGCTGCAGGACTTCTCTTTCTTTTTCAGAAATTTTGCCTCCATCCTTCACATAATCTTGAATCGTTGCTTCCACCTCCACACCTGTGTCGAATCGACAGCTCAGCAGCCAGAGTTTGCATGCACTCCAAAGTGCCGTCATGGGTTGCCCCATAGGCTTTTCTCCTCTTTTCCAGGGTGTCTTGCAGGCCAAATATCATTTCGCACATGCTCCTCCCCTGAACCCCACTGCTATTCCCAAAAACAGTGTCCAATCCAACAGGATTGTGCACCAGGGCATGATATCTGGCAAAGATTTGACAAAAATGAACAAAAATCGTTGCTTCACTGGGATTTCGGCTGGTTTCGAGAAACCACCACAGAGGATTTGCTGTTTTTATTCTCAACATGTCAACTGTATTTACACTTCTTTGTTTAATGCGGTACTTGCTGCACCTCCATCCGAAAAACTATTTTTTTTCCACACTTTCTCCGCAAGGGCTGCATCGCCATGAACATTTTCCAACATTTCCAAGTTTTTCTGCTCGAACTATCTTTTGAATATTTGGGCAGGGAAGGAGACATGCCTTGGGGGAGCAACATTCGAAAAATTAATTCACCTGAATCCTTGCAAGCCATCCCTGCGCCGACAAACCTGCAGCAATCTGTTCTGATCGAACAAATCCACGTTAGCATTACGCAGGCGCGTCCAACATCTACATTATCTTCCGACTCGCAAAAACCCATAAGCCGACACTTTCGCCACCTTTGAATCGAGCTGTTGGACCTCAAAGCGCTGGCCATAACCTTCCTGGCGAACGAATTCTCCGTCACTTAATCGATAGCAAGGCTTTTTCCACTTGAATGCATTGCATCAGTGGCGCTTCCTGCTTCCCCGTGTCGAATTCCCTGCAAATCCTCGTCTCCGTTCCTGACACAAACTGCGTACGAGTTCTTAATCTCCGTATGACAGTCATGGGTGCATTCGTTTCTGGCGTTTGAGCCCCCTTGTGCCTGGCACCCACCCCCAGTTCATTCTTGTCTCGAAAATGGTCGGGTGGATTTCCGCAATCGTTCTACGCCGACAGAAACCAGGGAAAACGATCCATGTAAACAAAGCTATTTCGAGAAACGCTTCCCGATGAACGTATCCGGAGCCAGGCTACTTCAAGACGTAACGCGCCGGTGGCTGCTTTCACCTCGCTTCCTTTTGTCTCCTTTCGCGAGGGAAGGCGACATCGCACTTGCGCAACCTTCGGTTGGGAGGAATATAAGCGATTTCGTTGAGGGTGAGCTTGGTGCTGGATCTGTCAAACCTGTCGATATCCAAGAAGGCTTGAGGCTGTGCAAAAAGGGGGAATACAAGAAAGCTTCCGAAGTCTTGACGAAGGATCTGCGCGACTATGCAACGTTGGCGGACTTGCTGGCGATGGCCTCGAGGTGTGAGTCGTCGCTCGGACGTCAAATTCAGGCGGCTGATCTCGCCGTTGCAGGCTTGACGATCGATCCTGAGAACGATCACGCCTGGTTCGTCGCCATTCAAAGTTTGCGCAACGCTGGGAAAACAAGAGAAGCCAGGAGCGGATGTAATCTAGCTCCTGACCGAGCCAGGGTGAGACTGGGGTCGCTCGGGGTGTCTGAGTGGGGTCGCTCGGATCCTGCTTTGGCTTTCCTAGGTTTCCAAACCAGGGACCCTATCGACCTAGCCTATGAAACCGCTCAAGGTGAAACTCTTCAGACAAAAGGGTGCCTGAGGAATTTTGCTCGATGGAAATGGAGGATGAAAGACTTTGGGTCAGCATTAGATGCCTACAAGAAGCTGATCAGGCTTTCCTTGGGCTCTGTTGTCCCACTGTTGCTGACCAGATCGTTTTGCCACGCCCAACTCAAGGAAAACCAGTTTGCAGCGATGGATATATCGGCTGCATTGGCTCTGGACCCTGGGCATGATTACCAAACTCGAGTGGAAATATTGGATGCTCGTCAAAGAATTCTGGAGGCCATGTCACTGAACTCTGCGGTGGCAAAAACAGTGGCTTTCAGGGAAAGCCATTCGGCTGAGCATCGTAAGAAACGGCTCCGGGAGGATGGGTTTGAACTAGAGGAGGCTGAGAAGAAGAAGAGTACCGGATTGAGCATCAACAGGGGGAAAACCAATGAGGATGAGGCAGATCAGGCTGTTAAGGAAGCCACCCGTTCGCACACAGTCGAAGATTTAAAAATGATGGATGCTCTGGTCAGACTCATGCCGCCCGAGAAGCGATCCCTCGTAATTGACGATAGAGTGCCTAGATTTCATGACGAATACAATGGTGGACCCCACCTGGAGCATAGCAATCACGCCAAATGCATGTCATGGTTGACCCTGTCCTATGGCGAAAGCACCTTCAGCCCGAAAAGGCTGAACGTGTACAGGACGATGGGGGGGGATGGGTGTGAAAAGAGTGACATTCTTCACAGGTTGCCGAGTCAGACACGAGAGTGTATCGAATGGTGGGAAAATGCCAGCATTGGGGACGTTCGGAAAAGCTCACTGAATCGAAGATACCCTCCCGACATTCTTCACAGTTTCAGTAACGTACCACGGACTTCAATCCAGTTGCAGTTTGGGAAGACGCATGTGGCGATGGGGTATGTCGATCTTGGAGTTTTGCTGTTTGGGAAATTCGTGGGGGATGAGGAGGCTGGACCGGTTAAGTTCGTCGGATATGAAATGTCGACCTATTCAACCGCGAAAACATATGTGCTTTTCCAAATGCTGAAGAATCGAGCATCGATCGATTCTGTCTTGCAAGTGGGTTACAGTGCTGGTTGGAGTAGGGAGACCTTGGACGAGTTTAGGCAGGCTGCCAGGCGAGTCATTGAGGAAATCAGCGATTTGCCAGCATCTGTGAAGGAGTTGGTTCAGCACTGGAGCGTGGTGCCAGAGATTGACCTGAAAGAATCCCAAGAAATGTGGCTTGACTTGCATGACTCACATGGGTGTATACCGGGGAATGTCATGGACCGAAATGACCGGATGGAACTGGTTAGATACATGTTGAGTGGGAGGATTTTGGAGTGTTCTGTGGGCAGCGCAGTGATGTTCGGCAACCCTTCCGATTACCCCCACGTCGCTAAGAATGAGTACGCGTTTTGGACAATCGATGAGAAAGACTTGGGGCTGTATCATAAATCCTGTGGGTCGATCATGTCGGTTGTTGTGAGGCTGATGCAAGCAAGGATTAGGGCTCTCAGGGAGCATGTCATTGCGGGGAGGGTTGAAATTGACCTCAAGCTCCGAATGGTGCGTGCACATGATGCCAACGTAGTTCAGGAAATCCGTAAGCTGTCGCCGTGGACGATCAGCTGGTCCAATCTGTGCGACCACTTGCCTCATGAAGAATTTCACCAGCTGGCGAAGGCTTGCTCCGTTCGAGGGACGATTCATCACCTGTACAGCATGAATTGGCTCCAAGATGTGAAGGGGACCCGGTTGGTGGACTACCCCAGTCTGCAGGTGAAACTGGATATGGCAGATATTTGTCGAGAGGAGTGCTCCAAGGCCATCGATCATGCATGCGGTCGAGACATACTGCTCACTCCCCCTCTCATGAACCCACACAACATGATTCACTCAGTGTGCAAAGATTTTTATGGAAGATGGCTGGACTGTTTCCTGAACGAGGACGTGTACGTGGGTGCTAAACGGCTCGAAGATTTTTCGCTGTTTGCTAGAGCGCCAGCAAACCTTCATCTTTGCATCACCTATGATAAGATCCTTGCAACCGAAGGTTGGAGGGGCAGGAGGGACGATGGATCATTGTCTGCATCACTGTCTCGACTAGCGGTTTCAAAATGAAATGTACAAAACTTTTGTCTGGAAAAAGAAAAAAAAATACACCGAGCAGCCTGTAGTTTTGTTTATTCTTTAATCTTATCACCAAGCAGGATTTCTATTGGTGGGGTGGTGGCTGAATACGCACCATTCAAAAATATGAATGATGCTATCCCTATCATGTCAGTTGATTGAGTCAACTGAGGACTTAAAAAAGTGCAATGGCCATTTACTCAAGCGAGGCATCTTGAGTGAGGTAATTGAGCCAATTCTTAGGGGGGGCTGATGACGGAGATCCATTCATTGCTGGATGAAATGGTTTTGCGTATCAATACTGCAAAGATCATTGGAGCAAAATATGAGTCCAAATGCAGAGCCTCAGCCACCTCTGTTTGCATTGGACTCCCTCTTGAACTGCATGCTTTTTTTGGCTGCGGCTTTTTCTTCCCCTACCCCACCCCCCTTTCCAGATCGAGCACACAGACGCCCACCCTTGGTTGACTAAGCCGTGCTGGGACAAGTTAGTCAATCACCGCACCAAACTTCGCCCCCCAGTAAAATTCGTCCTGCTTGCACATGTGCGGTTTCTATCGCATCCAGGAAGGTGACTGATCCTCCTCCCACTGTGACGATCCCGAAAACGCATTCGGCGCAACTACTAATAAGTGTTACGACGAAATTACCCCAGTTCACGACTAAGGTAAACAAGTCGGACTGTGCCGACTTAGACGGTCGCATCAAAAACTCGGTATAGAAACACTCGCGCTCTGAAACTATCGTCACCCAAGAAGTCGGCTAAGACCAGTCGCACTAACAATCATCACCATCCGAGAGTCACAGTCTCGAATCCCCTTAACAACGAAAGGCCTAAGACCAGGCACCTGAACGCAATACGAGTCAAAGTCGACGGAGACACCCGCTAAGAGGGCCTTGCTCCCGAGACTGAGACAGAAAGTGGAGTCCCCTGGAGGGTGGTCGCTAAGAGACCATGGCCTAAGGGGACTCCGGAAACTGAGCTGGAGAAGGGAGAAACATAAAAACACAAACACCAAAACACAAAACACAAAGGGGACACTCAGAGGAGGGGAAAGACTCCTCTGAGTGGGAAACTCCTAAGGGAAGGGCAGCTCCTTTCCCTTCTACTTTTACTTTCACCTAGACCCCTTCTCCTGACTCTATAAAACTTTTCACTAACAGAAAACTTCCTATTTTGCATAAGGACACTCAGAGGCACAAAGATAATAACAGGAGAATATTTTTACAGAAAGAAAGGGGATGGTGTATCCCAATGTCAAAAGTGATCCACTTAATCCTTGGGTAATCATATCCCTGGCCAGAAGTACCTCGTTCGATCAGGATTCCCGTTTAAGGTAAGTCGCGAAGCTCCCTTAAGTCCGTCACGAATAGAAAGCGCTCCTAAGATAGATATCCGAGGTAGTAGTCCACGAGGTGATAACTGGGTTCCGAGTTATCCTTAGCGGAATCCGGTCTGTTTTTATACTCGCGGTAGGTTCTAGCGCTAGCGCAGATGGGCTGGCCACGAGTTCGGCGTCGCAGCAAGGGTCGACTAGCGACCCGACTTACAGCTGCATAGATCGCCTTATGGATCTTGTTTCGTAGGGGGTTGTTTTCGTTGCGTTGGTTCCCATCGTGTTTTCGTTGGCCCCTAGTTTTCCCAGCCGCACTTTTCGTAGAAGTCATACCTCGGATATCACAGAGTGACAGGGCCGCTAGTAAGACTTCTAGTACTCTGCGCTAGCCATGGGTTGGCATGCCAACTATTCAATATCTTCCAACGCATCGATATACAACTTTACTACGTCATCGACCTCGTCGGGAGTTGAACCCAACGTGCGAACCACCAGGTCTCACTTAGAGGCAGTCTGTATCACAGCTGTTTATCAATGTGAGTTGGTGATTCCATTCATCCGAATCATTATCGGAATATATGTTACATTTCGTGGCAGTACTTTTGCCAAGTTCTTTCTAGCCCCGTCACAACTGTGACGATCCCCCTTACACCCGCATAGAAACCACCCTATGCGCACATTCCATTCGGGCTAGAAACTCACTGCATCCCATGCAGTTCCACTTCCTTTCATTCATGCTTCATATTAACCCCTTGCACCTTTTGCTAATCCAATTTCCTAATTCCAACATCTGCTGCCCGAAAACTCCTTGGTTTTTAATGGTTAAGGTGTGCCCCAAACAGCACCCTTACACCAGCAGGAAAATCCCCCTTTATGTACTCACTGAGTTATTCTCCCTACCCAATGCAACTGAGCTCTAAACAATTGTTTTTCTGGGACTTGCCAAATCCCAATATCTTTATCGAAAAACAATTCAAGAAATCGAACTCAAACCACACTAAATCTGAAACCCAGTATCAAACAGAAGTCAAACTCGAACGAAAGCTAAGTTCGAACGAAAGCCTAATTCAAAACGAAAAACCAGCCGAAATCGAAGAACTAAAAGCCAGCCGGAGTCGGAACCCATTAAACTTCGACTTCGACCTTCTCTACCTCTACTGCCAATGTCTCAACCTTCTCTCTCTCCCTCGTTCTCGCTGTCCGTAACTTCGAATCCGTCACTCTCGCTCTCCCCTTCTTTCGCTCGTTTAATTTCCTGCTCGTGCATGTCACCCACGACCTCCAGCCGTCGTTTCCGATTAGAATTCTGTCGTCGCCACCCAGGGGTCCTAGACCTCTCGCGAACCACCTCTTGTAATCTCTCTCCGGGAATCTCCTCTTCCCCTTTAGTTTTTCGTAGTCGCTTATGAAAATCATCTATCCTATCCAAACTTTCTAAACTACTCAGCAGGTCGATTTTCTGTCGCCTAAGTAAATCCCTCGCAACCCGCCCAGCTGCAGTTTCGTTCGTAAAAGCCCGTTTGAGCCGTCTAGTGACTTCCCCCGTCTGTTTCTCTAATTCCGACCGAAGGTGCAGCACTTCGGCCGCCATGCATTCGCTCAGCCGCCGTTCGGACATCGTTCCAGCCATTGTCTTCCACTAAGTCTTTTCGTTCGATATATATCCCCTTCCTCGTATCCTTGTTAGTGAAATATCTTTAGAACTAAGTCGTGACCTCCCGAAGACACTCCTTTAGGTCAGTCTCAACCGCCACCTCTCTACCCTGGGATGTATCGCTAGTAGTTCGGTCCGAGGTTCCCCGTAAAACTTCCCTAAAGTACTGTGCTTAAGTACTAAGCTCTATTCCGGGTACAGCGACATCCTCTAGTGCCACCCACCGGCTCTGTCGAGTACCCTTAGATACTCTTATCCTAACTCCTGTTTTATCTATTTCTTCGATTCGAAATCCAGCCTGGGCTTTTACCACTAACTTCTTAGAAGTCTTGACTCTAACTAGAACTGAGTCCCCTATTCTCAGAGCTGCCATACTCTTTTCTTCCCTAAGTTTTTCACTATAATTCCTCTGCTGCCTATACTGAGCTGTACTTATGGTTTCTTTAGCTCTTTCTTCCATCCTTTTTCTTAATACTTGCAATTGTTCTAGTTCTCTATCTGAGGTCAAAACCGGCAGTTCCTGAACTACAGGATCTAATAAAACTGCCTCCTCTCTCCTCTGAGCTAAAGTCTGGGATCCTATTCCACCTTTCTGGGGTTGGGATCCTTCTCCTAATTCCTCCTGAGATTCCTCTGATTGCTGGCCTATCTGATAGGCTGCCCAATCTCTTTTATTTACTTGTCTCCTAATATAAACTAATTCAAAAGGGCTGTACCCTGTTGTTTCTTTTACCCTGCTGTTATAGTCTCTCAGACTGTCTAATAAAGCCCCCTGCAAATCCTGGACCGAAAATAAAAGTGTTCCTGTGGTGGGTGTCTCTTCCACCTGCTTTTCTTTTAGTCTTCCCATTATTCCCTGTTTCAGGGTTTTATTTAATCTTTCAGCTAATCCATTAGTCCTGGGGTGATAAGGACTGGATATCTTTAACTCTATCCCTTCTTTTCTGCATAATTCTAATACTAGTCCTTTGAACTCTGTCCCATTGTCACACAGGAAAAATCTAGGAACCCCAAACCTACAGATTATATTCTGAAATAGGAACTGAGCTATAAAAATTGGACTCTTTGCATCCACTATTCCAGCCTCAGCCCACTTTGTAAAATAATCTACTACCACTAAAATATGTACTAAAGCCTGAGTATTAGGCATCCTAACTGAAAAAGTATCCATACCCCACTGATAAAACGGAAGTCCAGCTGGAGTCTGAAGCAGTCTAGGCTGTATCAAGAACTTTGGCCTGATCTCCTGACAGGTCTCACATTTCTTTACTATCTCCCTAGTTTGTGTTTCCATAGCATACCAGAAGTAGTGCTCCCTGAGCTTTTCCAGAGTCCCTTTTACTGACACATGCCCTACTGCCTTGTGTGCTTCCGATATTAGCTCCTGTCTCTTAGCTTCCACTGGAATTTCTCTCTTTTTATCCCCTCCTGTGTCTCTTAAAAACATTTGCTCTGTTTCTGAATCCCATAAGTATCTGGCCTCCTTTTTCCTGGCTGCTGCTCTCTCCCGACTGGGGTATCTAGCAAACTGGTCGAAGTCTTTCTGCAAAAGACTTAGGGTGCAAGGGTCCTTCCAAATGTCATACTTCCTCATCTGGATGCTGTCTTTTTCCTAAGGACTGCCTTTAGCTTCTAATTTCAGAGCCTCCTGGCCTCTGAGTCCACTGGTATTTAAGTTGCCTATCCTGGGTAGATAGAACAGAGTTGGCCCTTTCCTCTAGTCTTAAGGGTTTCCACTTAAATACAAATCCTCCAGGTGGTTACAACTGTCACAGCTGGCTGGTGTGCTGGCTGTTTGCTGTAAGCTTTGGAAGTCTTTTTCTTAGTTAATAGACATGCTTTTTGTTTAATCCCAGGGTTCTGGACTATCAGTCCTGTTTCTGGGAAAGAGCACTTATCCCCCTAGAGACCTAAAGTGACCTTAACTTATAGGCTGGATCAAACACCACACCGTTTTCTGCTTAGTGGCTGAGGTCCTCACAGGGATTGATTTTTAGATCAAAGTGTGTACAGTCTTATCCAAGACTGTAGTCCTCTATTCTGAGAGTTTCCCTCTTTCAGGATACCTTATCTCTACAGAATCTGTTCATTCGTCTGGGATTACTCTTAATCCACAGACCTTCACTCATAAATCTCTGAAATGGTCTGGTTTTGAGCAGAGTGGTTTCCTGCTTGTCAGTAGTGAATTTGAGAGACTCAGATTAATTTTCTGCTAAGAGATGAAACCCAAAGGCTCCAGGGGTCTTAACTGTATCTGAAGAAACTTCTTTCACTTATGAGAAATGCAGAATCCTGCTTACAAAACCAACTTCCCAATTCCCACACTTCATCAACTTCCCTCCCTGCCTCTTAGGGCAACATTCTCCCCACTGCCTTACACCCAAAAACACAGTCTAACCACTGGGACCTGGTGCCCCCACATCCCTTTCGTTTTCTTCCTCCCCTGAGGAGTACACCGCTATCGTTTCGTCTGGAGGCACCTCCTGCATGTCGCCGTTGCTATCCTCCTCAAATCTGGCCACAACATTCGCCACCGGGAAAAACACAGGCAGGTGGGCAGGAGCGTTAGATGGACCCCCTCCTGTGGCGGGTTCTATTGGCTCCGCCAGCCTCGCCGTTATCTGCTGCCTTGCCACCCTCAGTGGGCCTGGACCAACCGGCAAGCCAGCCCTGTGTTCTTCTAACAATACTCGCAAGTTTGTTAAGGCCCCCGTATACTGCGCGAGTTTGGCGACATGCATCCTGGCCTCCCGTCCTGCCCGAGTATTCATTCGATAGTCTCCCTCGAGCAGTCGTTGCCGCATTTCTTCTTCGTAGTCTTCCATATCCACGAGTAATTCTAAAAGGGCAGCGAGGATGTGTGCAAAGGCGGCAGCTTGAGTGGCGTTCATGCTTCTGTGTTTCTCCGGAATTCCTGCTTTCTTTAGTCTGGGCTCTAATCTGTCTTCTGCTTAGTTCTATACTTCGGAAACTCAATGCCTGGGTGTTTCCTCTCTCCCTGTTTCCTCTTTAAGAATTGTTGGCATCCTCTTTACTCTTCCCAGGCATTCTTCCTATTCCTGGTTTTCCTAGGATGGACCTCCACTTCCTGTAACTCAGTCTTGTGCCTCCTTTTTCCCCTGTCCTATACAACTCTCCCAGAGTTGCCTCCCACATATCCCCCATTGGAATAGCCTTTCTCCACTTCCTAAACTCTACTAACTCAGCCTCCTCCCTAGGGGCAAACAATCTGACACAGTGGGTCGATTCTGTGTCCCACTTTTCTTTTCTCTATTCATTACTAGCCTGGATAATGCATCAGCATTGACATGATGCTTTCCAGGCTTGTGGACTACTTTGATTTTGTACCCCTGTAACTCCAACACCCATCTGGCCATCATGTTGGATAGACCCTTGGCACCCATCAGCCAGATCAAAGCTCCACAATCAGTAAAAACTGTAAATTCCCTTCCAGTCAAATAATATCTAAATCTCCTGATAGCCTTAATTACAGCCATAGCCTCTCCCTGGCTAGAGGCATACTTAGCTTCTGTTTCACTATTTCTTTTGGAGTAATAAGCTATCACCTTTTCCTCCCCTTCCTGGACCTGTCCCAGCACTCCTGCAATTGCATACTGGCTCCAATCAGTGCAGAGGAATACCTCCCCCTCCCTCCTGAGTGTAGTCACCACTGGAGCAGTCATCAACATCTTTTTAAGCAGCCTCCAGGACATCTCACATTGCCAGGTCCAAAGAAAGGGTACCCCCTCCTTAGTGAGCTCAGTAAGAGAGCCAGCCACTTTTGCATAGTTTGGAGCATGCCTCCTGTAGTAGCCTGTCAACCCCAAGAAAGACCTGACTTGGGTGACTGTGGTGGGGGTCTTCAACTTTCTGATAGAATCCAGTTTGTCCTCCTGGGGGCTGAACCCAGCCTTTGTAATGTGGTGCCCTAAATATTCTATCTTCTCCTGGAATAGGAAGCACTTTTCTATTGATAATTTAGCCCCCTCCCTCTCCAGTATATCCAACACCTTTTCCAGAATATCCAGGTGCTCCTGAAAGGTATGGCTAAAGATGACTATATCATCCAGGTAGACCTGGACCCCTTCTAGGTGACCAAACAGAGAATCCATCACTCTCTGGAAGGCCTCAGGCATAGTTTTCAGTCCCTGAGGACACCTAACCCACTCATACAACCCAGAGGAAGTCCTAAAAGCTGTCTTCCCCATGTCCTCCTTAGCCAAAGGCAGTTGCCAGTACCCTGACTTCAGGTCTAAGCTAGAGTAGTATTTCCTGCCTCCTAATCCATCTAGCAACTCATCAATCAAGGGTAGAGGATACTGATCTGCCTCCACTAAATCATTCAAATCCCTGAAGTCCACACACCACCTCCACTTCCCTGGAGCCTTCTTAGGGACCAGGAGAGTAGGTGAAGACCAAGGTGACCCAGGGCTGGGTCTGACTACTCCCACTTTAATCAGTCCCTCCAGTTGCCTTTCTATCTCCCCCTTCTGGAATTCACTAACCCTGTACTGCCTCTTGGCCACAGGCTTGGCAGTGCCAGTTTCTATCTTATAGCTATAGTTTTTAAGAGAACCTATCTCATATTCACTTAGAGACCAGGCCTCCCTCCTTGACTTACAAAGCTTTTCCACTGTTCTTCTCTCATCTCTGGTCAGACTATCCCCTATATTCAAGTCTGCAAATGTACTTTTCTTCTCCTCTTGTGCCACCAGGACCGACTCAGAAGTTATCACCCCCCTGGTGGTAAACCTATGCATCCCTGTGGTCACACCCTCGAGGTCACCTGGCCTGACCTCTGACCTTACTGAAAATCCTTAGAGGATCCTTCTCCCCCTTTGTTCTTGTGCCCTTCTTTAGTCTGAGTGGTGCTTTTCTTGAATCCTGAGGGCAAAGGACTGTGTGGAGTCCTTTCTGGGATGATCTTTGGGATGGGGTCAAATTTGACCCTTTTCCCCTGGCCTAGCTTTTCCCCTTTTCTTTTCTTCCCTGCTGCAGTCTGAACTGTTTCTTCAGTATTGGGACTTTGTCCCTCTGTAGTCCTGAGAGGGATTGCCCCCATCCTCCCATTCCCCTTATAATAAAAGATCTGCTGAGAGCACATCATTATCATTGCCCTGATTGACTTCAGGAAGTCCACCCCCAGTAAAACACTGTATGTGTCTGTATCTGTCACTAAAAAGGCACTGGGTGAACCTGTGCCTCCTATAGTCACATACACCTTTGGGAGATATCCCAGGGAGGTAGCTACATCTCCACTAGCCGTCCTAAAAATCATCTCTGATGGCTCGACCTGATCCACCAAGTGAAGTTTCTCCACCAAAGCCTTAGACATGCAACTATGACTGGCTCCTGTGTCCACCACTGCCTCCAGGATTTTCCCACCAATTTTGATTGCACACTTGGCTGGGGTGTGTTTGGGGACTACCTCCCCCTGTAAGGTGTCCACCTCCAGCATCCCCACCTCCTTTTCTCCCCCCTCCTGGCTAGAAATCTCAGGGTCGAAATGGAGGGGTTGTGTCATCCCTGCATCTATGGAGTCCATCAGTTTGGCCTCCTGCTGGATAATCTCCCTCATTTCAGGGGAGTAGAACATGAAGGTTTTGAGAGGAACCGGTAACTGAGTCTTATCTAAGAAAGCCTGAGCATCCACTAAGGCATGCTTCTTCCCAGTCCTGTATTTGTTTTCTCCCCCAGAGGTCTTTCCCTCCACCATATTCAACTGTGGTCCCTGGGGTTTGGAGTTCCCCCTGTCTGTAGTCTTCTGTAGGATAAGAGGAGTGGTGCCTGCTCTGTACTGTAGACTGTAAGCTATCCCTGATTTCTTCTGTGGGCAATTTCCCCATCGATGACCTGGTACCCCACAGTGCCAGCATTCCCCTAAGTTCAGGTCCTTGTTCAGTAGAGGACTGTAGTATCCCATAGTCCTATTCCTCCCCATGCTCTGACTCCTGCCACCCCTATTTCCGAGAGTTCTCCCATTCTGTCTTAGTTGCCATTCCTGCAATCTTTCTTCTGGAGCTGGCAGGGCTGCATAGATCTTGCCCATATGACCCTCCAGTACTTTCTGAACTTTGTTCATGACTCTGTTCAGAAGCTTTTCCTCATTGGAGTCAGTAGTCTGTTCGGTATCTTTATTTGGGTCTGTGTCAGAATCAGAACTTTCAGGAGCCCCCCTTTTCTTATTAATCCCCAAGCCTTCTACTGACTTTGCAGCAGTCACAACTGCATCAAAGTCCTGGTGCTGAAAGGGGGCTATAGCATCCCTTATCTTAGGGGGAATACCAGCCTGGAAAATGTGCCTCAGGTACTCGTCGTTCAGGGTGATGGAGGGAGCGTTGTCATCCCGTGTTGCAGCCTGTATGTCCGTAATATTTTCGGCTAAGCCCCTAAGGGCGTCTGCAAAATCTTCGACTGTCTCATTGGTCTTCTGGCGACGTCTGTTCAGTTCGCCCATCAACTCATCAGTGGCTCCCAACCACCGTTTCATGAACTTCTTTCGGAAATCCTCCCAGCTCATATCTTCTGAAAGAGCAGCCGCCCAACGTGCTGCCCCATCAGTAAAATTTGCTTTTGCCCTGTTCACTTTAGAACGAGTGGGCCAGTTCTGCGCCGTGGCTGTTGCTTCCACGGTCTTAAACCACTCCGCTGCCGGAGGTTTCTTTCCATCGAATTTCTCGAGCTTGGGAGCACGATACTTATCAGCAGACATAGTTCCTACAGAGTTAAACACTTGTGTTACTGTCTGGAGAGCTTTCTCTTAAGGAGAGGTGATCACCAAGTTGAACGGTGTTGCACAGAACTTTGTTGCAATGTTAGTGGGCCCATAATCCTAACAAGTCCGAAGCTCGTCACGCTCCGAAACCAGAAAACGCATTCGGCGCAACTACTAATAAGTGTTACGACGAAATTACCCCAGTTCACGACTAAGGTAAACAAGTCGGACTGTGCCGACTTAGACGGTCGCATCAAAAACTCGGTATAGAAACACTCGCGCTCTGAAACTATCGTCACCCAAGAAGTCGGCTAAGACCAGTCGCACTAACAATCATCACCATCCGAGAGTCACAGTCTCGAATCCCCTTAACAACGAAAGGCCTAAGACCAGGCACCTGAACGCAATACGAGTCAAAGTCGACGGAGACACCCGCTAAGAGGGCCTTGCTCCCGAGACTGAGACAGAAAGTGGAGTCCCCTGGAGGGTGGTCGCTAAGAGACCATGGCCTAAGGGGACTCCGGAAACTGAGCTGGAGAAGGGAGAAACATAAAAACACAAACACCAAAACACAAAACACAAAGGGGACACTCAGAGGAGGGGAAAGACTCCTCTGAGTGGGAAACTCCTAAGGGAAGGGCAGCTCCTTTCCCTTCTACTTTTACTTTCACCTAGACCCCTTCTCCTGACTCTATAAAACTTTTCACTAACAGAAAACTTCCTATTTTGCATAAGGACACTCAGAGGCACAAAGATAATAACAGGAGAATATTTTTACAGAAAGAAAGGGGATGGTGTATCCCAATGTCAAAAGTGATCCACTTAATCCTTGGGTAATCATATCCCTGGCCAGAAGTACCTCGTTCGATCAGGATTCCCGTTTAAGGTAAGTCGCGAAGCTCCCTTAAGTCCGTCACGAATAGAAAGCGCTCCTAAGATAGATATCCGAGGTAGTAGTCCACGAGGTGATAACTGGGTTCCGAGTTATCCTTAGCGGAATCCGGTCTGTTTTTATACTCGCGGTAGGTTCTAGCGCTAGCGCAGATGGGCTGGCCACGAGTTCGGCGTCGCAGCAAGGGTCGACTAGCGACCCGACTTACAGCTGCATAGATCGCCTTATGGATCTTGTTTCGTAGGGGGTTGTTTTCGTTGCGTTGGTTCCCATCGTGTTTTCGTTGGCCCCTAGTTTTCCCAGCCGCACTTTTCGTAGAAGTCATACCTCGGATATCACAGAGTGACAGGGCCGCTAGTAAGACTTCTAGTACTCTGCGCTAGCCATGGGTTGGCATGCCAACTATTCAATATCTTCCAACGCATCGATATACAACTTTACTACGTCATCGACCTCGTCGGGAGTTGAACCCAACGTGCGAACCACCAGGTCTCACTTAGAGGCAGTCTGTATCACAGCTGTTTATCAATGTGAGTTGGTGATTCCATTCATCCGAATCATTATCGGAATATATGTTACATTTCGTGGCAGTACTTTTGCCAAGTTCTTTCTAGCCCCGTCACACCCACTACAACAACCTTCCGAGGAACGATCGATTACGTCACGCGCCCACCTCAGTGGAGGAGAGAAAAAAAAACGGACGCACAGCGCTGCCCCACGCCCCCAGCAAACGAAGCAAAATCGTATCATTGCTGGAACTTTTTTGGTTTTCCGCTGCAACGATCTCGCCAGCGCTCGCTCGCATACTAGTTGTGCTCGCAGCGAGACGCTGAGGCCCCACGTTAAAGCATACGGGGGCTGATTGTTTTTTTTAACTGGTTTGAAAAAACCAAGACGAGAAAGTGTACGTCTTTTCCTTTTTCGAGTTGAACGGGGGAGAAAGCCGGGATGACGGGTGGCGGTGAAGGAGAGGAATGCTCGGTTTGCGTGGCGGTGAATATCCGGCCCCTGATCGGCCAAGAGATCGTCGAGGGGTGTCAGGAGTGTTTGAATGTCACGCCAGGCCAACCGCAGGTGCGAGGTTTCGAAACTCGCAACCACTTTTTTTTTCCCCCAGACCCGTGAAATTGCTGGGTTTAGACTGGTTAGCATCGCTTCCGTTTCAAATCTTGGGGCGTTGGCTTCTTGTTGTGAAAAGCTGTTCCATCCGATGAGTTTTGATGGAACAACGACGACGCTTTTGTTTCTTTTCGACGTCGGTGTCTCTGTTGCAATGCTCTTTTCAACCGATACGAGGATTCCACCTCCCCCGAACGGCCTGGCAGGTCGTAGTCAGGACCGTCAGGGATCTCGGTAACGGAAACTATGAAAAATTCGCTGATGGCTGTATGGGTTTCCCGACCCAGGTATCATGCTGTGCCAAGAGCTTCATGTTCGACAAGGTTTACGGAAACTGTGGGGCGGAAAGCCCCGATAATCTTTTTCCTGACTGCGTCGAGACGCTCGTGGACGGCCTGTTCAAGGGGTACAATGCAACGGTGCTCGCGTACGGGCAAACCGGGTCCGGTAAAACGTACACGATGGGCTCCGCATTCACTCCCGGTGGAAACACGAGGGGTGTGATACCACTCGTCCTGGATCGAATTTTTGAGAAGGTGGAGACCACTCCAGACACGGAGTTCGCCGTCCAAGTTAGCTTTGTGGAGATTCACAAGGTGAGGGGGTTAGCTCGTGGGCAAAGGGAGGGGCGAAACCTTCGAGCATCGATAAATGCTGGCTCGGCAGTATGCTGTTGCGCATTTGATTGACGTCCGGCAGCGTACGACGTCAGGTTTGTGCTGTGGGTCGTTGAACGAGAATGGATAGGGTGTTCCCACCAGGGTGTGGTACAGCGATTCAGCGTCCGTGCGAAGAAACGCAAAGAGCTGATCTCCTGTAGCAGCAAAGGGCTCGAAACCAATCAAAAGTCGTCAACGAGCAAGTTACAATATGCATTATTTTTCCTTCTTGCACGTCGTTTGCGTGCGAATTTCCGTTGCCTGCTCACAAAAAAGTCGTCGTCCCATTCACATCACGCAGGAAGAGATTCGGGACCTGTTGTGTTTCGAAAACGGGTCGCGCCCCGTGATCAGCGTGCGTGAGGTTCCAGGCGGAGGCGTCTGCCTCGCCGGAGCCTCGGAGAAAGCCGTGCGATCGAAGGAAGAAACCGCGGAGCTTTTGGAGCAGGGCAGTCTCGCCAGAGCGACGGCGTCCACGGGAATGAACGCCCAGTCCAGCAGGTCGCACGCCATTTTCACCATCACGGTGGAGCAAAAAAAACAGATGAGCATGAAACAAGACGAGGAAAAAATGCAGGTCAGGCACATCAACCCCACTTTCAACACCCCCAAAAAAAGTGTCTTTGCATGGAGCAGATCAACAGTCGCTGAACAGAATTCGGGTGGGGTGGCACGATCAACCCTTGAGACTGTATCTAACTATATCGAAATGGCTTTACAGGGATCTTCGGACGACGAAGGTCAGCAGAATGGCGAGGAGGAGCGCCCCGAGGGTGCTGAGGCAGACCTGGAGGGCGATGAAGAGGTCGTCGACGATTACCTGTGTGCCAAGATGCATTTGGTGGATTTGGCTGGTAGTGAACGTGCCAAACGTACTAAAGTTACGGGGGCCCGTCTCCAGGAGGGTATCGACATCAATCGAGGTCTTTTGGCACTGGGAAAAGTCATCAGCGCGCTGGTGGAGGGCCAGAAGCATGTGCCCTACAGAGACAGCAAACTGACCAGGTTGGTTTTTTTGGGAGGTCTTTTTCTATGTTTTTTTGAATTTTCCGGGCAGCAGGAGGTTCGGCTCGGTTTTAAAAAGGAAGGAGTAGCACCCATCAGCTTCATGATTGGGTGCAATGTTCTTTGGAGTGTTCACTGCATTATGTTTCTTTTTCTTTTCACCAAAAAAGTCCTGATCAACTGCCCCCACCCCCCTCCCTTGTTGTTTAGGCTTCTGCAGGATTCGCTTGGAGGCAACAGCCGCACCACGATGATTGCTTGCGTCAGTCCTGCTGACATAAACATGGAGGAGACACTCAACACCATCCGTTACGCGAATCGGGCTAGAAGCATCAAGAATAAGCCTGTGGTCAACAGGGATCCCCAGGCTGCTCAGCTGGCATACCTTAGGCAGCAGCTTGCTCTCGCCAGGAGCGAACTCTCCAGGTGGGTATTTTCTGTTGTATTTTTGTCAAGTCTCTCTGCTCCTGCTGAAGGGAGAGGCGATGACTGTGTCCGAGTCGATCCAATCGTTTGTAAACGTGGGGAGAGGGGGTTGCGTTGCATCAGCACTTGAAAGATTTCTTATGTGTGAAATTGGCGTTGTGTTGTGGGGCGGCACCAGGTATAAGAATGCCGCAAGGAGTGACATGAATGGGGAGGGTGGCGGAAATCCTTTGATCCAGGAAGCACTGGAACAGGCCGAAAAAGAGCGAAAAGATCTGGAAGCGCAGACAGCTAGGCTTCGAGTTCAGTTGGTGAGTGGACATATATATATATATATATATATACTGTTCACAATGACAGTCATTTTAACCGCCCCATGCCAAATACATGTCTGCATATATATATATATATATATATATATAATTATTTGTCACAAAAAGTGGTCAAATACCACTACCTACGAAAGGTCTCACTCTTTTTATGCCCTTTGGTGGTTTAATTCAGGATGGTGCTCTGGCCGATGTGGAGGAAGCGAAAAGGCACCAGGTCGAAGCTCAGTGCATGCGCGATGGTTTGAAAATGGAGAACCAGAGGATCAAGGGTGTGCTTCAGGAGCTGCAGAACAGAGGGGTGGATGTGCCGATCGCAATGGGCGACAGCAGCAGTGAAAGCTCCGACCTCATGCAGGAGTACTTGGATCAAATTGCAGCCTTGGAACTGGAGAACAAACGTCTCAGGTGAAAAAGGTGGCATATGTTTGTGTGGGTAGCAACAAAGCCCTGAAAAATTAAAGGGCAGCGAGGTGCCTGTAAGCATGGAGAAGATAGAGTTTGGGTGTTGGATCATCTTATGCACAGTGTCAAAATGCCGGCCAGTCACGTTTCGACACTAGCAGCAGATAAATCACAGTTTTTGCTGAGGAGATCTTGTGTTGTTTTTGTTTCGATTTCCGTCCACAGGCAGCTCCAAGAGTTTTCTGCAGACTACATGCAGAGGCAGGCCGCTGCTGGGCCAGCCAACCCCCAGATGGGAGCGTTCACGCCTGCGTTTTCTCATATTCCAGAATTGGAGGATGTCGATGCGGAAATGGAACAAAATGCCAGAAGAGTTGCTGAGGAAGAAGCTTACAGGCAGGGCCCCCTCCCCCCCCCCCCCCCCCCTTCCAAACACACCCTTGCACCTAATTTGCTTTTCTACATGAAAATAAACGAAACCCCAAAACCCCACATGTACAAAATGTGGTTCTTGTTGTTGATCAGAAAACGTGCATGTGTGGAAAACTCCTCCCTCACCTTACCCCGCCGTCCCCAAACTACCAAAAATGAAAAATAAATAAAAATAAATAAAAGTCAACAGGAGGATGGGTGTTGTATGATCTGGTTTGCCTTGTGGAAAATTTTCCAGGTTGGAGCAGGATCGCCTTGCACAAGAGTTGGAGGATCTCGAGCGAAACCTTGGTAAAAAGGAGGAACTCGCCAGCAGGCTGGTCCAGCCCTCAGAGGATGCCAACAGGCTGAGGAAGCAATATGAAAAGCAGCTCAAGGATCTGGAAACCGATCGATCGAAGCTGGAGAAAGAGCGCACCGACCTCGTTGTGGTAAACTCACAGCTGTCTTTTTTTAACGCACATATATTTTTGTTTATTTCTCTTGTTCTGTAATGGAATCCATGTTCCTTCTCAAATACTACCCTCACAGCATCTGTTGGCGTTTAAAAGCTGCTGCTGGTTTTTTTGCCCTATGTAGAAATTGCACAACATGAAGGCAGCCACCAGCGAGGATAAGCTGAAGCTGGAGGAAAAATATCGCAACCAGCTTAAGGAGAAGGATGACAAACTGAAGGAGCTCAAGAAGAAGGAGAAGTATTTCCAAAAGGTCGAGAAATTGAAGGCCAAGGAGGAGGATATCAACCGGAAGCTGAAATCAGACATCGAGAGAATCAAATCACAGAAGGTACGGTGCAGCAGCTGGAGAAGGGAAAAAGAAACTTCTACTCATTTCCTTTTGTCCCTCTTTGTTTTTTCTTTTCTTTTTTTTTTCTTTTCTTTTTTTTTTCGTTTGGAGAGGTTCTTCAAGAACCTACCAAATCATTAGTCGAAATTTGCCTGTGCTGAGAAAGCCCAGACTCGCAACATGCAATGAGGGAATAAGAATAAGTTCTTGATGAGGTTTTTAGGGCTCTTTGTTTTTTTTGGCGTGATATAGGTGCAACTTGTTAAGCAAATTGAGTTCAGGGCCAAGGAATACAATGAGCGATTGCGGAGAAGCGAAAAAGAAATGCTGCAGCTCAAGAAACAGGTGAATTTTTTGTTCTTGGATTTTATTTTCACACTCAAGTCAATATCCAGCTCGAATTCCAGTCCAATCCTATTCACAATGGATTCAAAAAAATTATTTTGTTTGCTCGACCTTTGTTATTGCTTTTAGTTTGGCTAGTTTTCCAGTGCGCATGGGAAAAAAAACAGAAAGAGGATTACTTCCTTATGTGCTCGATCAAAATTTTGAATTTTAGAGAGTGGGGTTTTGATTGGCTTTGGTTTGTGGTGTCGGGGAAAAAAAGGGCCGTGTGAATGCTGCAAAGCTGCAAAGGATCGAAGCCCTTCATAACAAGCAGCAAGCAGTGCTGAAGAGGAAAACGGAGGAAGCCGAAGCAGCCAGAAAAAGGCTCAAGGTGACCCCAAAATGCAAACATTAATGCTGACGTTCAAAAACCCGAATGGGGAAACTACCATCCTTCTCTGAGCACCTGGGTGAAAAAAATATACATGCCAAAAATTCCCATTTGCATCTTTTGCTCAGCTATGCAAATCTTGAAAAACGCACAGCAGGAGTATATAGATGCCAAGGAAAAAAAATATAGATTCTTTTCAAGGGTGGTGGGAGAAGAAAATGAGAAGAAATTAAAAAGGAAATGAAATGAGGTAAAATGAAAATGAAATAAAATGAGCAAGAAATGTTCGGAATTTTAATTCGATGCATTGAAATGACAGGAAATGGTGAGCGTGGCACAGCGCAACCAGATGGAGGCCAGGAGGAAGACTGGAAACACCGTGGAATGCCAGCCCAACCAAGGAGCACCTCTCCTCAGGGATGAGAAATCCAGACGTGAATGGTTGGAGAGAGAATTAGATGTTTGCAATCAGGTGCGTGTTTTTTGTTTGTTTTTTTGGTTATTGCATTTATGTAGCTTGTTGATTTTGGCCATTCTGGTTGAAAGCATGTTCCTCTGAATAGAAATGATGGAAGATTGCCTGTGACTGTTTTTTTTTTCTTTAATTTATTTTTTTATATTATTTTTTTAACTGGGGTATGGTGTTTTTTTCGTTTTTGCAGTCATGGGACCTGAAGAGAATTTTGGACGCTGAGGTTGAGCAGAGGAAGCATGCATCCAAGTGGGTGCACGAGTTGTTTTTTTTTCACCCTGAAAAAGTTGATTTCATTTTTTCCTTCTCGTTTTCTGAATAAGCAGGAATCTCTCCTGGAATAAAAATATTTTTTTCCGAATGCTTTTGGAGCCATGCTGTTCCCCCATAAAGCAAAAATGCGTCACATCTCAAATTGTGGAATAAACAAATGATAACCCCTTCGGATCGCGGTTTCTCATTTCGCCACGAAACGCAGCCGGAAGTGGGGAAAATGAAACGAGGAGAATTGAACAGTCCAGGTACAGAAAAAAAGAGGGTTGAGCAAATATAGTGCTGCTTTTGACTCCTACGGGGAATTTACGTTTGGTGCAGGGAGCTTCGTGAAATCGAAAAGCGACTGGAGCATCTGGAGAATCCTACTCTCAGTCCGAAGGGAATTCGTGACGAGTCCAGGGAGAAAATCCTCACAAGAAAGGCTGAACTCGAGCAGAAATGCGTCGTGCATTCGCAGGCAAGCCCCCCGGAGTCTGTTTCAACCCCCTAATAATAAAATTAAAAAAAAGAAATAGATTCTTTTTGGGGAGATGATGATTAGGGGTTACCTGAAGATATTCAAACCTCGTTTTTAGCTCCTCGGCTTGGAAGGGACACGAAAAATAAAGCTGAATAATTGAGTGTTTTTTTTTCTATCCTTATTCATGCACGCAATGTTTCTCAACTGTGCATTTGAAACTTTGCGTAGGAAATCGCTCAGCTCCAGCCGGCATGGGAAAAAGCGAAGTCGGAAGAAGACTCTAAAAGCGGAGCTTCTGCCGATTCCAAGAGGTGGACCGGTGTTAAGACGGTGGCCGAAGCCAGGACTATGTTGAAATCCCTTTTCAAATGTTCCAGTGATCTCAGGTGGAAAATCAATAACCAATGGACTAGAAATTTTTCACACAGAGATGTACCATTACCAAAACAAAACTGATGGACGCTTTTTTTGAATATAATTTATCGAATTGATGCAGTGAAGAAACTTGAAAAAAAATCTGCCACAATGTGAAAATCCAGTTTCGTGGGGTTTTGAAATGTTTTTCATGATGGAATCAAAAATTTATCTGTGTGAACCGACGGCTAATCGAGTGTTTTTGTTTTTTTTTGCCAAAAGGGGCCAGGTGAACGAACTCCAAGGAGAGAACGTCCGCATGACGGAGGAAACTGGATTCATGCAAACTCGTATGGATGAGCTCACTCAAGAATTGCAAGTGGTCAGGATGAGCACTGCCCGTGCGGAAGCTGCCGCCGTAACAGCTGCTGCATTGACCGCCCGTAAGGGTTCCAACACCGAAGAACAGGCCGAAGAAAAGGTGTGCTTCCAACGCCCCCCCCCCCCAAAAAAAAAAAAAAAGAAAAAAGAAAAAAGGTGTACAACGGAAAGAAAAAGTGTACACTTTTTTTTGGATGAAGTGTACATTCAAGAAAATGGTGTACTGTTAACTTTTTTTTTTAAGTACAACATCCCCCCAAAAAAGGGGTACATAAAAATAATATGAACACCCCTTGAAAAACATGAAATCCAGTATGAAGCAAGTGGGCCTTAGCTCAAACCGAGATATTAACAGAACTTTGTGTTTCGTATAATAGAGCAACAAAGAGGTGGAGAATTTCATCCAGCAGCTCGCCAATGCCACCAAAGGACAAGGTGGGGCTACGCAGTAACCACCCCTCGCTGATGACTCATCAATTTTTTTTGTCAATACAATCAAAAGGAAGTAGCTAGTCCAGCGATGGAGGGAGGTTCACTCTTGGCCATTTATGTTGTTGATTTTCTTTCGGTCGTGCCAAACACCGAACGTGAACAGGTGGCCGATGAAAAATTCCAGTTAAATGCTTTTGAATGAAAGGAGGATGTTTGGCCTGTGGTGTTGGTAGATGTGGAAGAGGGAGGAGCAGCGCAGAACGCCAGCGAAGCAGAATCCAGCGATTCTGAATCAGAAGTCGACGAAGATGAGGTAACCCATCAACTCTTTACTATTGATGTTCAATGTATGATTTACAGAGTGCACATAAAAAAAATCAAAAAAATGTAAGAGTAAAGTAAAACCTGAATAAAATAAACAAAACGATAAAATAATAAATGATAGAATAATGATTTTAAAAAATCACTCATGAAGGCGAGGTGCAACTAATAGGCTTTGTATATCTTCATATATAAATTGTTTTTTTTGTTCGCTGATTTTGAAGTTTTGTTTTTGATCAGGTGCCTCCAAGGGCGGATGCTGTGTTCCCCAAGTCGAAGCGTGTTGTAAATGCAGAAATGTCACCAGGTGGGTTTTCTATCTTTGTTTCAGTTCAGAATCCATGGGGTTTTGTTAAAGAAATTGGGCTCTTCTTAGTTTTTTTCAAGCATCTTGTAACCCACTTTTTTTTCAACCAAAATTTGCATGCTTTGTTTTTGTTCCAAATGAACTGCCTGTGTCGATCAATTCAGTTTAATTAATCAAATTAATCAATGTTTCCATCATTTATCGTGCACAGGAATCAATTCAGTTTCATTCTCAAATGAATTGCTGTTTCCAATTCAGTTTCATTAATCGAATTAACGACTGCTTCCATCATTTTTTCTGTGCAGAGGAGGAAGAGTTGCTGGAGATCGTGAACGAGCGCAGGAAAGATCGGGGCGACGAATTGGCGGTCAGACTGACGGTTCGTGTTCTGGAAATCGAGGTAAAGCGTTTGAAGCCAGGCTGGACCAGGGGCTCCAAGAGCAAGGATGCTGTTATCACTGATTTCAGGTAGGGGGGAAAATCAGCCAAAAATCATCCAGCACAGATGGCTCCTAACACCACCATTTCTTGCAAAATTTTGCAAAATTATTTATTTACTCATTTATTGCATGCATGTGTCCTCCTTGGGCCCGTTGTTCAGCCTCCAATGTAATGAGTGTGTCTAGATCTTGTTTGGTTCACTACAAGTTGTATGTATATCAGAGTGCCGATCGATTGAAAAATGGTGGGTGAATATGAGGGGGGTTTGTTTCTATCTGGCAGGCAATTGCTGGGTGAGGAAGAAAGCAAAGAAGAAGTCCGTATCGAATCTACTCCAAGGAGAACCGAAAAAACCCTCGCTTATTTGAAGGTGCGCAGTTTTTTTTTACCCTGAGAAACATTAAAGATGTATTTCATTCTGTGTTGAGAGAAGTGCTGTTTCCCGAACTCGTCTGTACAGTCTTACAGCATCCAATTTTTGCAGGTGCGTCAATTTTTTTTTGCTTTGCATGCAGAAACGTGAAGATATGCTTTCCACAATTCAAAGAGCAGTGGCTGGATCCGGGATCAAGAATTCTCCCAGTCTGAGGCGGAATTCGTTTGCTAGGCCACCTGCGAATGATAATTTGCAAAACAGAAATGGATCTGGAGCCGCTCGCTTCGGTAAGGGGAAGAAAGCTTGTTACTTCCATCGAAAGAACAAAAAGACGAATCCACATTGTATTATTTTTTTTTTTTTAAAGGGGGTGGGGGAAGAGGGGCAGTTCACTTTCTATATATCTTCCCAGTCACCCTTAGTCGGCGATATGTATTTGTCAGAATTAAAAACAGGGAAATGTGAAAAAAAAATTACCATGATTTTTCTTTTTCACATTTCCCTGTTTTTAATTCTGACAAATACATATCACCGACTAAGGGTGACTGGGAAGATATATAGAAAGATCATGGTAATTTTTTTTTAGAAAATCTGAATTAAAATCATGGTATATATATATTAAACTATGAAAGAAGTGGAAAAAAAAAATCATATGCAGATTAAATTATGAAAGAAGTGGAAAAAAATTGGAAGGTAGAAAATCATGGTGTTTGCTTTTTATTTATTATGGCTGAGCAGGTTCAGGTGAAGATCAATCGGAAATTGAAAGGTTTGCTTCCCTCACTGGTGGAGCCAATGGTAGTGGGGGTTTCAGTTCGAGAAACAGCGACAATGTGAATCGACCTCTGGACGGAGTTTCCACAAACGGTGCTCCAAACGTGCCCTGAAAAAGGGTGACCTGCCCAAAAAAATCCACCCACTGAAAGAAAAATTCAGCCTGTCCAGTATATATTGTGTATGCATGCACGTGTAATCCCCCCTCTTCCCCCCCCCCCCAAAAAAAAGAAAAGAAAAAGAATCCTTTGATGGGGAAAAAAAGATTGACATGGGTGTTGATCTGCATTGTATGAGTAATCCAAGTAGGGAGCGAAATGGGCATATTATTTTTATTTTATTTTTTAATTCTGGCGGGAGGCAGGGGGGGGGGGAGGAAACCAAGAAGAAAAAGAAAGAGAGAAAAAAAAAATAACAAGAACAAGTGTATTGCTTTTTTTTCGTTTTTGTCCTTTTTTTTATTTTAAATACAAGAGGAGGGTGGCAGAAGAATCTTGGGTTCATTGGCTACTGTAGCGTTAACACAATGAATTCATGAAAAAAAATGCAAAATGCTTTTTCTTTGTGGGGATGGTGCCTTTCGATTGAAGGGTGTGCGAGATTTTGATTTTTGGAGATTGGTTAATTGTGGTGGCGTTTTTTGGGAAAAGGTGTATAAATTTAGGCATGTTATTGCCTATTCTGCAGCAGTTTGATTTCTGCAGGTGTTGGGATGATGGGAAATATCAATGGACTGCCTAAAAGAGAATTACTCGGTCCTGTTCAATTTTTGCTCCACAGCATAGCATCGACTGAAAAATATGGCGAGGTGGAAATGCAAAAAGAAAAATGTACAGGAAACCAGCAGAGTATTTTCTTTCTGGTTGGTTTTTTTTTGTTTTGTTTTTTCAACTTTTTTATTTTAATTCGTGCAGGTGAGGTACGATTGGTATATAAAGGTGGATATATATATATATCTTTAAAAAGAAAATAAGGTTCAGAAACAAAAATGGGGAAAAAAAATGGAAAGATGGTTGGGGGCAAGTATTGGCAGATTTCGGTTTGCCTATGGATGTTTGAATATATGTATCGGGTGCAGGGTGTATTACAGTGTTTTTTCCTTCGGAGAAAATAAAACCAGTGTTTTTTATTTTTTGGAGGAAAAGTTTGGTTTCCCCTGACGTGGACAACAGGAGGCAGAGTGGTTTGGTGAGGGTATTTGGGGGGTGGTTCGACCTTGTATCGGAAAAAAAAAAATCCCCGTAGTTATCATGCCACCATGTAAACAAGAAATTTGACTTATGTGAAAAAAAAATCCCCTTGACGTTTGTGAAAAAAAAATCCCGTTAGTTATGATGCCAGCATATAAACAAGAAATTTGACTTCTGTGCAAAAAAGGAACATATTGGAATGGAAGGAGTTCCTTCCATTCAGCTGGCAGCTGTCAGAGTCGACTGCTGCAGGGACTCCTCCACAGTTCCCCAACATTTTGTACATGTTTCCCACACCTGTGCCTGAATTGCACGTGAACTTGAGGATTCGACCCAGAAATGTGGTCCTCAGGTTGATGATCCGTTGGGAAAATTCGAATAATTATGAAATTGGGGGCCCATTTGGAATATTCCACCCAAGTGGTTCTTTCTACTTTGGTTCATTTTTTTTTTGGGATGATATCCTTGGTTAATTCTTCTTGGATTGTTTTTTGTATCTACTTGCAATACAAGCCCGGGCTTTTGCGCATGTAATTTTTGGTTTGGTTTGGTTCCTGCAGTGGTGGTTTGGACCTGCCAATCGATTGTCAATGAGTTTTTTTTTCTTTAGATCTGGTGGATATCAAATCTATCAAGAGTTTGCAGATGCACTCGATATCCAGCAATGGTTTGTTCAAGACCTAACCGATTGTCAATGATTGTCAATTTGTTTGCAGATGCAAACTGTTGATAGATTGGCTTCAGTATTTGTTGTCTTGTCTCAGAGATATTCTGATTCTGATCTTTTGTGCAGTTTCTTTTCGAAAATAACAAAAGCATAACTGAAAGGCAATGTAATGGTTCAAACCATCGAAGGCTGCCATGTACCAACGTAGGGAGAGAGCAATTGCAAATTGATTTCATTATTACACAGTGGCAAAACACTTCACACTCTGACTCTGTTACTCACACAAGACACCCCCAAACACCCTTAGACAATGTTTCTTTTTTTTGTTTGGCTTTTTTTATGAGAATAAAGAGACCTACCTACTTTCCAAACATTTCACAAACAAAACTACTTTCACAGGCTGTGGGGTAGTTTGCCTGATCTTGGGTAATCCGATCGAAGCAGGCGCAATACTCTTTGTGTCGTTACGCACGTGGTGTTTGCTTGCATGGTTGGAAGTGTCTGTCAAGATTCTAATGGGGCAAGCGTACATTGTGAAGATTATGCTCATCTTTGATGGAAACTTTTGTGCTCCTCCCCCCTTCTTTATTATCTTTTTTTTTGTGTGGAAACCTGTCTGGAATTCATGCAAGGGGATTGCATCGACACATTCATCGATGTCTGGGATCTGCCAGTGACTGCCATCCTACCAAGCTCAAGAGAGACAAACAGGAACAGGTCTCCCAACTGGGCCGAACAAAACTGACTGAGACCTCAGTCTCAGTGAAGTCCTCCTCACACAAAGCCTCAGACCAACGCTTGCGCCCAGATCAATCCTCGAAACGTTCAATGATGGTGTAGAAAAAGAAATTGCAGGGGATCGATCCTGTCTGATTTCCATCACCCACCAGGCCCCCCAAAAAACTCCAGCTGTGGAAGGTCTGCACACACCAACCTAAAATAAAATCTAAACAGACAGTGTGGTCCAATTGGTGTTTGTTTTACAGAAATGTTCATACAGACCCAAATCTGCCCGCGACAGACAGTGTGGTGTGTCTCGTCACGTAACACTGATCTACCCAAGTAGGTTTCCATTTCGGTGGCTGTGCTTGTTGATCACCCGCAGACACGTGTTTGCTTGAAAAAGGTGTGATGAATGGTGTGTCTTGTAAATTGGGGCATTTCTTCAAGATTCAACCCTATATTATTCATTGGAACGGGGGCCCCTCGGGATTGTTGCGGCGATTCCTGACAGTTGACCAAGGGAGAACAATGAAATCCCGCGGAGTTTTCTTTGTTATTTTCTGGGATATTGGAGTGTAGAGATGCATTTGTATGTGCAGAAACTGTACTTTCGAAGGATCTAAGAAAGGGAGTTCCCAACAAGAAAACATGTTATTAACTTCCAGTTCATGAGTTTATGGGCTGGATCGGTACTGGGCGGGTTTTGCTGGCACAGTCAGCCGCGGCTGACGCATTTGTGGCAGCGCTTGCGTTTTGTGTTTGGGGCAGCGTGCGCCTTGTTCTAGTTTGTGGCTTTAAAAGGCGTTGTCCTTATGTTCTCGCCACCTTTTTGCTTTTTGCAAAAACCGACCTTCACTCTCGTGAACGGATCGGCTCCTCGAAGGAGATCTTTTACCCCCGAATGGAAAACGCTTTGCTGGAAGCTTTGCGACACATACTAGGCCAGGACCTAGGAAATTTTGACGAAGCCTACGTAAGGCAGTCTTTTGTTACCTCGCTAGAAAAAATACCCCACGTTTCGTCAAATCCGGTCGACCGTCCGAGTGGAACCACGTTAGGAGAATACTTCCCTATCGAAGGAACAGTGCAGGGTTTTCGTTTGTTAGAAAAACTCGGGCCTGGGGGATTTGGGAGCGAGCTCCGAACGTGGTCGCCGGTTGTATGAGCTTTGTTCGACCTCACCAGTGGTTTCTTGACGATTCTGTGCAGTCCGCACACGCCACCTGCAGTGCGCCAAGTTCTAGGCCCTTACGCTCAAGGCTTTTACAAAACTTTAGTTCTCTCCGTCGAAAGTTTAGAAGTGTTGAGGTTGAAGGCAGATAGTGGTGACAGTCACCCAGGGGCGTGGAAACTTTTACAGGAAAAAATACGCCTTTCATTTGCGGCGAAACAGTTTAGCGGCACGAGAACCGTCAGCACGCTAGAGAGTTTGAGCGAGGATTATTTGAAATCACTTTCTAAGTCCTTAGGACAACAGCGCGCTCAGGGATCACGACCTCAGGGGCGAAAACGAAACGATAGCGGCGCAGGAACTAGTGGAGGTTTTCGCGATCGCAGCAAGGAGAAAACGACAAAGACATAATAATGGATCCGTACCAGGCGTGGACCTCGCTCCAGGTACGAGCTCGCTATCAGGAATGGGTCAGAGTGGGGACGAGCCAAAGGGTGCTCAGCCGAATTCGAAACGGTATTCGCGCCAGGTTCGTCGGCGTACCCGACCCAGTTCAGCCGAAAAAAAGAGTGAGACCAGTCGAAAAGAACGCAGACTGGGAAAAAATTAAAAAAGATTATCTCAGAAAGGGGGCGATTCAGCAAATCGCTGCGCCTAACGCGAATGGGATTTGCAGTCACGCTTTTTTAGTGGATAAACGAAATGAGAACGGAGAGGTTAGTGGGAAGCGATTGATTATCGACTTGCGACCGTTGAATCGTCAGGTCGAACCTCACCCAGTTCAGTATGAGGATCTGAGGTCTCTTTCTAGCACTCTTCGACCTAATGATTACCTCATCAAGTGGGATTTGAAAGATGCTTTTTTTCACCTGGGTATACACCCAGAGCATCAGGAATTTTTTGAGTTTGAGATGGAAGGTGAATTTTTTCGGTGCTCTTCCCTTCCTTTCGGATATAGGGGTTCTCCCCTTCTTTTTTGTGATTTGATTCACCAGTTTGTCAGATTTTTACGCAACCCTGGAGGGGTTGCCCACCTTGAGTGCCAAGGGGAAAATGATTTTATTTTCAGTTTTTGGAATCGATATCGGAATTCACCCGATCCGGTTAGAATCACATGGTACTTAGATGATTTTATGGGGATGCACGGAGACCCCACTGAATTAGAAATTTTTGGTTCGTTAGTAAAAGGAATGATGGGACAATTGGGATTACAGTGGAAGGAAGAAAAATCTTCCTGGAAACCGCAGCGACGACTTCAGCACCTCGGTTTTCTGGTCGATACCGAGTCGTGCTTATTTGTTTTGCCACCACACAGGCTCGCGAAGCTGAAGAAGCTCGCTCGCCGCGTGCGAGTTTCGGCTCTGCAGAAGGGACGGCGTTTGCCCGCTCGGGATCTCGCTCAGTTCACCGGCTATGCGCAGTCGTGTCGCCTCGCCATTCCAGGCACGCGCTACTGGCTCCACCACCTCTATCGATGTCTCCACGGGCTGCGCTCTTGGAGCAGCCGGATCCAGGTTTCGCGACCAGCTTTGGCGGAGCTCCGACATTGGCAGAAGCTCGACCCCAACAAAGTTTCCATGGCGCTGTGGCCCCCCCTACCGACTCACACTTTGAGCGTCGACGCGAGTACAACCAGAGATAGGACTTGGGCCAAAATTCTGGTCCGGCTACGGTCCGGTCCGGTTACGGTCGAGTTACGGTTCCGTATTACGGCCGTAACTCCGTACCGTAACCGGAGTAATATGTTGTTTTTACGGTACGGAACAGGTACGGTATAGCTACGGTAGCCCCTAAATCATCGTGAAGTAGTGTGGTTCAGTGCTAAAGCGTTAGGCTGTAGTCTGTAAGGTCGTGGGTTCGAATCCCCCTGGGTTCCTTTGGGTTCTCGGGACCCTGCGGGGGTTACTATTCACGGTTTACGGTTGGTACGGTGGTTACGGTCGGTACGGTCCGGTACCGGAGCAGTACGGAGTGGTACGGTGGTCCGGTTCCGAGCACGAAAACCACTCCGGTCCGGACCGTAACTACCGTAACCGTAAGTGACCGGAGTGGGGTTACGGTACGGTTTACGGTACCGTAACCGGAAAGTCCTATCTCTGAGTACAACAGGATGGGGAGCCAAGTTGGAAACCCCTGGACAGAGGGTCCCAGCGCTCGCCGCGGGTTTTTGGCAACACACGGAGAAGCAACACATCAACGGCCTGGAGATTACGGCGGTTCGCAAAGCCGTCGAACACTTCAAATCGGAGCTGCGCAATCATCGCATCACCCTGGTGACAGACAGTTTGGTCACTCGTTGGCAGAGCTGGGCAGTACCGTAACGACCCCCTACGGTACGGTACGACACGTTACGTACCGTACCGTACCGTAAGGGGTCGGTACGGTACGGTACGGTGCGAATGTTTTTTACGGTACGGTACAACATCGGTACGATACGTTATCGCCAACGACCAGCACCCAACATCGGGTCGTTGTTGCAACGTGTCACTGACGTTGTTGTACCGACACAGACAGTACGACGTTCGGTACAACAACGTAATGACGTTGCAGTAACGTCATGTGGATGACGTACAAAGTGACCCCCGCAGGGTCCCCAGAACCCAAGGGAACCGAGTGGGATTCGAACACCGTACCGCACGATGCCGAATCATCTACACTGAGCGCTAAGCCAAGTGGACCACGATGATTTTGTGGTTGTTGCAATGATATACCCTAATTTCACAGAATTACAAACAGATTAAGGTATATAATCGCAACAGCCACAAAATCATCGTGGTCCACTTGGCTTAGCGCTCAGTGTAGATGATTCGGCATCGTGCGGTACGGTGTTCGAATCCTACTCGGTTCCCTTGGGTTTTGGGGACCCTGCGGGGGTCACTTTGTACGTCATCCACATGACGTTACTGCAACGTCATTACGTTGTTGTACCGACCTGGCCGTTGTTGTAACGTCTTGCCTCGGTGCGGACGTTATAGCAGCCGGTGTAGACGTTACTGATAACGTACTGCGTTACAACAACGCTTTGGCGTTACAGTAACGTCGGATCGTTGTTGTACCGGACTTGGACGTTGTTGTACCGACTGGGTCGTCGTTGTAACGTGTGCAACGTGTTGTAACGTCCGGTCGGTGCGTGCACCGACCGGACACGTTACTGTACCGACCCTGTGCGTTACGGTACGGTGCGTTACAAACGGGTTACTGCCCAGCTCTGCTCGTTGGGTGCTGAGTCGCCAGAATTCCAGATCGAGCGCGTTACATCGCACGTACAGTCACGTGTATCGCCTCCTGGATTCATTGGGAATCGATATGGACCTCAAGTGGATCCCTTCCAAGGACAACACCATGCCCGACATCCTGTCCCGACTTACGTCAGCCGAGGAGTACAGACTACACCCGTCATTATTCACAGCTATCCAACGTCAGTTCCACTGCACGTGCGACCGGTATGCGTCATTGGGAACACGCCAACTCAGCCGTTACCACTCCTTACAGGAGGAGTCGGGCACAGAGGGGGGGGGACTGCTTACGTCACCCTCTCGAGAGCTGGCGCAGGGAACGCAACTGGGTGTTTCCCCCGATTTCGGAGTTGGCGACGACTATCGAGTTTCTACTCCGCCATCGCCTGCCAGCGTTGTGCCTAGTTCCCCACTGGGGACACCGAGCGTGGTTCCAACGGATAGCAGCTTCGGCCAAGCGGATAGTGACCTTTCCTCCGAGCGCGAGCACGATCATTCCAGGACGTTTCGGAGGGACCGTACCGCCGAACGCCTCAAGTTGGCGCTGGAGTGTTTATCAAACGGAGACTGGGTCGCCCGTTTGGTGCTGAACGATTTTTCGGAGTTTTGGTCCCATCAGTTGGCTACGTTGGGCGAGGAGAGAGGTTTGGCTTTGTTGCAACAGCGTTTGAATGCATTGGCGCCAAGTACACAGAAGGGGTTGCGACCCCAGTTTTCTCGGTTTTTATTGTTTTGTCTTGGCGAACTGTTTGAGGCTTTTCCTCCAGCCGAGTCTACCTTGCTGGCTTACGTCCATGCCATGAAGGCCTCGGGCTCAGTGGTTGTGACGACCGCCACCACTTACCTTTCTGGGATAGCAAGTGTGATGAAGCTTCTCGGCTGGGAGCTTTTGACTTTTACCAGCATGATCAACGGCGTGCTAAGTGGTTGGGGGAAGGAGGGGCCACGCGACGACGCCATTCAAGCGTTTTCGCCTCGCGTTTTGGAACGCATTCTGGCGACTGTGACGCCCGAGCTGGCATTGGCGCCTTTTCGTGACGTCTTACTCGTGACCACCCTCTACCTGTTTTTCTCCCGATCCTGCAGCGGCGCCGGAGTTTTGGAAGGAGACCTGGAGGTTTTACTGGCCGACAACGCTCTCTTTTTTCGCGAGCGCTATACCAAGGGCGTCGGCTCCCAAAGTTCGCAGCGGTTGCGCCTGCGCACCCTCAGGGATCTCCCCTCCTTTCTCCTGGACCTGTATCTGCTCTATTTTTCCCGGCGTCGCGAAGCCTGGATCGCTGCTGGCTCTGAGTCTACCTACATCTGGCAGTTACCTGATGACCCTCCCCCCACCACCGGTGCCTCCATTCGCGCCAGGTTTCAAGCCTTCTGTGAGTTGTTCCAAACCTTGCTGCCCCCAGGCGACTGGACTTCGCACTCTCTGCGTCGTGGTGGCGCTACAGCGGCTCTCCATTCCGGCGTTCCCGTTTGGAAGCTGCGCATTTGGGGTGGATGGTCTGCCCGCTCTAACGCAATCTGGCGTTATTTGGACTTGGCAGCTTCGGCCGCACCCTTTGGCGCTACCCTGTTCGCGGGCTTGGCTGCGCCTCCTGCGTCTTTTCTCGACGATACTTCTGTCTTCGAGTGACGCAGTGGCGGTTCGGTGGGCATATTTGATTTTTCGAACATATGGGACAGTTTTTTAAAGGTTGAATGAATGATTTCTTGGAGTGTCTGTGTGGTTGTGTTGGGGTGGGTAATTCGAGCCAGTTTTTTCCATAAATGTTATTAACTTCCAGTTCATGAGTTTATGGGCTGGATCGGTACTGGGCGGGTTTTGCTGGCACAGTCAGCCGCGGCTGACGCATTTGTGGCAGCGCTTGCGTTTTGTGTTTGGGGCAGCGTGCGCCTTGTTCTAGTTTGTGGCTTTTGTAGAATAAAGTTTACTGAAACTGTGTTGGAACACTGACACGAAACGTTCGCAAACAAGTCGCTCCGTTAACTCAAAGCAAATAAGGCATCCTTACAACAACAACAGTTCCTCTATATATCATTCCCTTCTCCCTTCCCGAATTTCCAGCCACAATTCCACAACACACATTCACCACAAGTTTCTCCTGTCACCACAACTCGGCTATTCAGCCGCAAACACCCTCGCGTCTGAAACGGCTGACTTAGTAGGCGAAGATCTAGGCGGAAAACAGAGGTTACAGTCTGAGAGTTCCAGGTAGTCGCGGACTGACTGGAATGGGGTAGTTACGTGATGCTCAATGAGAGGCTGAAACGTAGTGAAAAGAGTTCGAACCAGGTTCAGTATATTCAGTGTCAGGTCTCAGATGGCTGAGAGTTTGGGTAGAGAGTCGGGAGTCAGACTGGAAGGAGCTTCAGTCTGGGTCCTTAGTCTAGAGGTTATCAAGGGTTATAAAGGGTTAGTCGGAGCTCTGGCTAGAAGGGCTGAGCTGAGAAATGATAGAGACGTTTTGAGGAGAGCTAGATGATAGCTAGTATTTGTAAGGTTAGGAGATGGGCTGGGAGTTTTCTAGAAGCTCTGGGCTGAGAGTATAAAAGGCTGGGGATCGTTGTAAAGAACAAGCTTGTTGAAATAAGATTCAGTTGTATACTCTCGTGTCCCAGACCTTTCTTACAGAACTTCTGGTCGTCTCCCAACGTGTGTGAAGAACGGGTTAAGTGGCGGCTGGAAGTATTCAGCCTCAGGAAACAAATCCGTTTCAGCGTCCCAATTCATCTCATTTACTTCGCTCATCTATTCTCGACTCTCTTTTTTCACCACACGCTTCCCTGCGCTTTTCTCGCTCTAACCGTTCACAGGAAAAACAAAATCAGAGTGAACCCGGATCACCTGATGAGGCATTGATACTTTTAAAATGGTTCTAGATTCCTTTCCCACAATAAGGCCAGGTCCGATCCAATAGGGATCGAATTTATGTTGTTTACGAGTTTCCCTTTTGAAATCATACACGTAAACTCTCTGCCCTTTTTCCCATTCTCGTTCCTGCAATCCCTTGCGATATTTCGCATTCACCTTCTGCCTATGAGCCATCATACGTTGAACCGCAACCTTCCACGTCGATGGCCCTGCTTGCCTGAGTTCTGTCGGAGTAAACTGCGTCACCCTATTCACCATGGTATCTAACGCCTGCTGAGTCTGCCCTAATACACTTTCCCAGTCCCGCGTTTTCGTCGCCAGCATCATTCGACGAATGCGACTAATCACATTCTGATTAGCGCGCTCCACGAGACCGTTGGATTTATGCGAATATGGCGGCACATAAATCCTCTCGATACCTCGCGAAATACAGTGCCCAGTGTATGCCCAAGACCAAAAACAACTAGCGTTGTCAGTCATCACGTTTTTTATTTTCCCAAATTTGGTCTCCCATTCTTTCAACGCTGCCACAGCCGCTGCTGCTGAATTAAGTTTACAGGCACGGACCAATGTCTGTCGCGTGAGAGCATCAACCAGAACTAAAAAGAATTTGTTACCTGCAGCAGATTTCTGTACTGGACCCACAAAATCTAAGGCAACTAACGCATTCGGAGCTGTCGAATGTTGTATATAACCCAACTCTGCAGACGGTGTTCTTTTTCGAAAACGCTGACACACCTCACACGTCGACACCCTTTTCTTTATTTCTTCGTGTGAAAACCCTTTTTTTAACCTCTGTTCGCGAGCCCACGACTGGTAGATACCCACATGCCCTTGATGCACTTCTTGCCAATCCTGTTCCGTCGGTTTAACTGTAGCTGCGTGCACCTTTTTTCCCTCTTCGAATCGTGACAATAAATCAGGCACCACATTGGCGGCCCCTGGAATAAATCTGACCTCAGGAGCCACCGCCAGTATTTTGTCGAGCCGCCTTTTAATAAAATCACTTGTATTCGCTGGATTCATAAAACTCTGAACCGAGGAATTATCTGTCATCACGACCACTGGTCGACTAAAGATCCAAGGCCTGAATACGTCCAACGCCCGCAACACCCCTTCCAATTCTAATTCGTTAGACATTTTGTGTTGAAAAGACTTATTCCACGAACCACTGGCGCATTTTATTATTTTTTGTTTATTTAATAAAACTGCCCCCCATCCAAACTTTGAAGCGTCTACTGACACAACAAAAGACTGGGAATCTTTCCCGACATAACTGCACCGAACAGTATGTGCACGCAAAAAGGTCAAAAACTCTCTCCATTTCACCTCACACGACAATAATTCTGCCTGCTGCAAACTTTGTAACGCTTTTTGGCCCTGATAAACAAAACGTGCCAACTGATTGAACCATCCTCTCACCGAACGCCACTCAGTTTTGGTCACCGGTTTCTTCAAGGTTTCCAATTTATTCCAAAGCTTCGCGCCTGGCGTCATTCCTTGCGTCGACAGTTTTATCCCCAGAAACTCGAATTCACTTCGAAAAAAAGCACACTTCTTATATCCTACAGTCCAGCCATCCCTGCGTAATTCCTCCAGCAAAATTCGCAGATCCCTTTTATGCTGCGTCCTATTTTCCGACAGCAAAATAACGTCATCCAAATAAGACAAAATTTGCGAATCCATTCTTTTCTGAGCCCGAACTATAGCGGTCCTGATCGCTCGAGTAAATTCAAAACTGGCATTAGAATATCCCTGAGGAAGCCTATTCCACACATACCAACGATTTTTGCATTGCAACCCCATAAAACGAGATGCATCAGCATGCATTTTTACTTGAAAATATGCATCCTTGAGATCAATAGAACTGCCAATCGAAAAAGGTTTAACCCCCGCGATCGAATGTTCGACAGTTGGCAGCTGGCAAGGCCTTTTCCCAATACATGCATTTAACCTTCGAAAATCAGAAACCCACCGAGTCAGGGTTTTATCTTTTTTTGGTATGCCAAAAATAGGAATCAGAAAAGGTTCCTCATGTACCTCTCGAACAATACCCTGGCTTTCCCATTCCTGAATTTGAGACCAGAGTTTTTCCTCCTCCACTGGGCCACTGAGTAAGGACTTGATATGTTCTTGAGGAGGGGGCAAAAACTCGAAGGGTAACGGTCCCACAGTGTGAGATTTGCAGCAGCCCAATGTATCGGAAAATACCTCAGGGAATTCCCGAATCAACTTCGTAACTTCAGGGTTCGGTTCTGTAGCCAGCTCTGCTGGGAGGGAGGAAATCTTCCCTGCCAACTCCGAAGGGAGGCGGAATGGACGGGTGGAGGGACGAGAAGGGATAGGGAACGAGGAGGAGGAGTCGGGGACGACGAAGGAGGAGAGGGCGGAACGGGCGGAGCAGAGGGTCATCCGGGGAGTGAGGTGGAGGGGGCGGGAGGTGGTGTTGGTCAGAGTGCCCCAGATGCGGCAGCCATCGGACTTGACGCGAAAATGAACGCCACAGAGAGGGAGGGAGTCGACGAGGTCGGAGAGGGAACCAGGAGGGAGGCGGAGGGGGAGGGTGAGGCTACGGCTGGAATGGGGAGGGAGGACCCAACTGCGCCCGAAGGGGAAGTGGAGACGGAGGTGATGGTAAAAGGGGACAAAGGGAGGGGTCTCAGTGTAGGTGAGAGGGGGGGAGGAGGGAGGGGAAAGGGGATGGGAGGGGGGGGGGAGGGAAGGGGGAGGGGGGGGGTCCCGGTGGCCAGGGGGGCCACCGGGACGGGGTTCAGTTTTTTGACCGAAGCCACAACTGACAGAAGGGGAGGTCAGTGGGGAGGGAACAGGGAGAGGACGCCAGGTTGTGGAGCACCACTTTGAAGGTACCAGCTCGATCAACGCCAGACGAAAGCACGTGGAGGTGGTATTTCTGGGCCAGCTGAGGATGGACTTGGACATGGCACAGGTCCGCATTAGAAATGGAGGCGTCAGTGGGAACAGCAAAGGTGGCGCCAGCTGGAATCGTCAGAGGGGAGAGAGTGGAAAGGAGCCGCACAGGAGGAGAGATGGAGGATGCCTGATCGCAGTGAACGACAGGAGAATGGGGGCGCGATAACAATCGGCGAGAACAGTCCACCAAAAAGCCATGTTGCTCCAAGAATGGAAAGCCCAAAATGAGAGACGGCCCCTTGCCTGAAAGTACATATAAGGAAACCGAAAACGTTTCCGCCGCCTTTGGCGAGACTCGAACCTCCAACTCCAGTTGTCCAAGAATAGGAGCTGATTCGCCGTTACCAAACACCACAGTGCGACCACAAGGGCGCATGCGGCCTTCTTGATGCAATGATTTGACGAGGGCCAGTTGCACAAAGCTGTGAGTCGCCCCCGTATCCACCAGGGCGGACAGTCGCGTATCATTTGCCCAAAGAGGAACATGTAACGATTTTTTCTGTTTGCCTTGGACATGATTACACTTCAATGGAGGATCGGAATCCAAGAGTTGGCAACTGAGCAATTCCACCTGTTCGCCCACATCAGAGGTCGTCGTCGATGATTCCAAAACCGTTTCCACCACTGGAGCCTCCAACATGGACACGTCCCGAGAAGAAGACGACGCAATATCCAAATCCGCGAAAGCCAGCTGGCGTGAAGGCGCCCCATCATCCACAGCGGGAACCTCAACATGCGAAATAACAGGTCGAAGTGGGGGAGATGACGTAAGCGACGGCTGCTGCAAGACACGATCCGGAATCGAAAATCTGGAAATATCCACATCCCGAAGACGCATCCCCAAAAACCGCGTAGTCGTCAAGGGAGGCCCACTGTCCACTACTTCATCCTTGTCCACGCGAGAAACTGCCACCGAGCCGCCAGTTTGCGAAAAGTCTTCTCGTGCATCATAATATTCAGTGCGAGAAGAATCCTCTGCACGGATCACGATCGACGATTGTGGATGTCTGGAACAGGGCACAGTCGTCATAGGCAGTGATAGGACTTTACGGTTACGGTCACCGTAACCGGACCGTAACCACCGTAACCGGACCGTAACCGGTGATACGAGGTGACGAGGTTAGTGTCTAGATGTCCCATCGGTGAGTGGGTGTGTCACTGTAGAGTAAGGGGTTAGTGTGTTGTGGACGGTATAAAAGGGGTTGTATTTTTGACATTGTGTAACCTTTGGGGCTGGGTTTGCTCAAGTGTTGTGTTCCCACGTTCTACCCTCCTCGACTTGGAGGAGGGCCCCTCTTTACCCTTCCCCCTCTGGGGGAAGGCCCCTATCATTTTGGTTTCGGAGCTTGGGCGTCCCTAGACGACGAGGACGGACGACCCTGTAGGAGGAGCCACCTGACGACGAAAAGTCAGTGGCTAGGTTCAGTGCCTATCAAGAGGGGATGGGCAAGGAGTGATGGCACCAAAGGGGGTGGTGCTAGGTGGGATCGAAGGAGTGCGAGTGCGAGCGACGAGTTCGTAAGCACTGGAAAGGTCGGGGTAGAGGCGAGAAGAAGGAAACGAAAAGGAACCCGTCGCAGGGAGAGATCTAAGGGTCAGATCTACAGAAATCTGCAGGTGACCTTGTGACTGTTAACCTAAAGGACAGCACAGTGGTCGAAAAGAGTTCGAAACAGGTCGAAAGAGGTCGAAAAGCAGTGGAAAGGAAAGCTGAGAGCTTAAGTTTCCCTAAGACAGAGTTTCGACAGAACCTGTAAATTTCTGGAAGAAGATCTACAGCAGATCTGCAAAGATCTCCTATAAACGAACCACCTATGGACGAACCAAGTTCGAGTCAACGTTTGTGAGGGAAGTTTGACACACGGACGGCCAACGCGTGGTGGCGGATAGTTGCTGCGCAAGAAGTCGACGACTGCGCCTGTGACAGCTGCCAGAAATTCCGTTGTCGGACATACAGTCATGTCACACTATGTTACAGCGGAATTTGGCAGAGCGGAATCCGCGGAGCGGAAGTGTTACATCGGAAGCCGCAGAGCGGAAATGGCGAGCCGGAAGTGCAGCGGACGAGCCAAAGTCAGACAGCGAATGGAAAAGGCCAGAGTCTGACAGCGGACAAAATGGCGCAGCGGACAAAATAGGTGGCGGAAAAAGGGAGCGGACAGAACTCCGAGGTAGTTCGCCAGAGCCGGAAAAACGAAGTCCACCAAAGCGGTTAAACAGAAACGGCGGAGAGTGAGAGCGGACAGAGGCAGAAGGCGGGCAAAGTGGCCCAGTGACCCGCTGCCCTTACACTCTGCTGGGCGGACAATGATATTCCAACGAGAAGGAAGAATAGGCGGTGTTGTTGTGAGCTGAAGCGGTTGAGCTTGGAGGAGCACCAGCGGACACACAACACGGAATATCAGCGGACTATCGAGGCTAGAACTACGGTAGTTTCACGATCGCGTTGGAGGCGGATTTTAATACATCAAGAGTTGGAGGCGGTCATGAAACAGAAGCTGGAGGTTGTGTTACACGGCAGGAGCAGAAACGAGTCTGTATCAACGCACAAACCGCCTGGGCTGATCACCCAGCGGATTAGCAACCGCAAAAGAGCGGATTTTCAGTGCGAAGAGAAGAAGACGAAGATCTTAAGACTTTATACTGCCAAGAGTTGGACCATAGCGGAAGAATGTAAGCACAACTAGCGACAAGAAGACAAAGAGAGAAAAGAAGTCGCCAGGCTAATAGAGAGCGGAAGAGCGGCCTGCCAGTTACCTACAAACCGAGTTCAAGCGATAGTGGAGTTCAACGCACCCAAGAGGGAGATTAAACCGCCTGCAAAGCTGCTAAGTACGCAGGGCGGAAGAGAAGGAATCATCTGCTAAGCTATTAAGTATGCAGAATGATTTGTTGCAGAAGGAGCTGTTGGAGAGTATAGTTCGTTTGGAATGGACTTTCAATAGGCCAAGACCTCACACAAGCGGATATAAGACGAGCGGATTAAATGTAGCTTGCCGCGAGCTATCGAGCATTCTCGAGAGCTTGAATCTGACTAAGGAGCACGCAATAGCAGTGCCACATTGGATGTTTGTGACTTAATGTTATGAACGGGCAAGTGAAGCATTGTTGAAGCTCTGAGCGGATATCTTGTGGGTAAACTTTGAGGTCTAATGGATGTGGTAGCGGATTGTGATATTCCGGGCTGAGTGAAGAAGAAGAATTAGAGGTTATTGCCGTGGAAGTGTATGGTGGTATTCTTTGGAACTAACCGAGTTTCCATGGAACCAACCGAGGATCACGAGCGGAAAAATTCATTCTCTTTTCAACAGCGGAATAGCAGAGGCGGACTAAATGAGGTCGTCAAGGCGGACTAAATTATACCGTCAGGCGGATTAAATTAGACCGTCAAGAACCTGAGCCAGAGCGGAAATAAAAGAGCCAACCTGGATGATCAGGTCCAAGGACTATTGGCTGAAAGACTAAGCGGAATCATACGTCTGGTCAGGGCGGACACTACCACAAACCATTGAGCGGATATGGCTCACAATACTAGCCATACATGGAAGTCTAGCGCCAAGAACAACACCCAAAAGTCTAAGGAGTATTCATCGACCAAATTACAGCCGTCAGACTATTGCACTAAGCGGACTAAAAGCTAAGGCAAAGGCGGACTGTCAGCGCGGACTGCTGAGGCAGAATGCAAAGGCGATGAGGGGGTGTGTCTTGAGCGGAAATTCCAATGCAGCAAAGGTGCAAGCGGACTAAGTGACAGACAATATATCATATGGAGCATTCAAATTGATCACCGACAAGCGTGTTCTGTCAAATGGAGCGCGAGCAAAGAGTCAGCGGATTTTTGTCAGAAGCAAGAGAACAAGCGGATTATCAAGTGGATTGGAAGTAAGGGCGGATTATACTCGTATTAGCCAGTGTAAGGCATTGAGTTAACCGAACCTGAAGAGCGGAAAAAGCTACCAAGCGGATAAGGAGTGCTACTGACAAAATAATTTAAAGGAAAAGCGCAAACTCAAGGATCAGCGGAAAAAGCTATGTGTCTGGGAGAGTTGAGCGCTTGTAACCAACAAATTACGTCGTCCTGACCGTTGGGGTCACCCCTGCAGCGGGAGTAACGGTTGCAGAGTCGTTCTTTGCAGAAATGGAACGGAAGAAGTGGGGACAGCCCCTTTAAACGAAGCACTTGGGCACCCTCTCACAAGAAATGGGTAAACACGAGACCACACTCTTTCCAAAGATCTTACAAAGACCTCGAACCCAAAGAATACAACAGAAGAAGCAAAAGTCAGAAGTCCCTCCAATACCCTAAGATCAGCCACTTAAATAGGCTCTAGACTGACTCATCCCTGTCCCATTGATCCTCCATGATCCCAATCCCCGAGTAGACAACCCAAGCTATCAAACCCATCTGATCCTTCAAAAGTATCCCTAGTCTATTCATACAGCACCACTTCCTAGGACTGTCCAACCTAGTCACAGCTGTAGCCAAATTGCTACCTCTAAACTGTGGCGGAACTGCTATGGCAGAACTGCCCCGGGGTGACTGCTAACCCTACGTAATCCGTCTGGGACTGCCTCAAGCAGCATTCCCTCCCCTGATATCACTCTAGCCCTGGAGGTGACAAAATTGGTCGAGGCGACGTGGTTTGGGGTTACAGCTGTAACCACTCCCCTCCTCCCTTGACTTTTGTCCCCAAAAGTTAAACTCAACCTCCCCCACTGAACTTCTTCTGTCCCTGGTCTTTTAGTTGTTAGCTAGTTGTTCCCAGAACTTTTCCAAAAAGTAGCAACAAGAAAATCTTTCTCTTAACTGCCTGACTGGCTACTATGTCTGTAGACGTAGTGCTCAGAAACACAAAACAAGTGCCCACTGTTACTATTTTTCCACAACAAACTATCCAAGGATATCAAAATGTGAACTAACAATGTTGTTCCTCAAACAGGTCCCCCCCTTTCTTCTTAATCACAGCCATCAGCTGTTCTTTAAACCCAGCGGGACTGTTCAAAGAGCACTCGAATGTAAACCAGTGGTGCTGCACTTCAATCAGTTCCCCCTTTCTCTTTTTTTTCCTCATAGCCATCAGCTATTCTTTCACCCCCTATAGGTCAAAGTGACCAGTTTGTCCCTGTTTGTCCCTTGTGTATCCCCCTTTCATTCCCCAGTTCTCTATTGAGCTCAAAAAGTATCAAAAGAAAAATCCTTTTCCCTATCGACTGACTGAATACTATTCCTGCAGAAATAGTACCCAAGAACAAAATAGAACCAAAAACAAAATAAAAACCCACCCACTGCTGCTGCAGAAATACAGCAATACCAAACAAAACAAACAATACAAAACAAAACAAAACCAGAAAATACCATATTGTATTTCGCGATCCATCCGTACCACTAATCAATCGGTCTCCGAATGGTATAGTCGTCCTTTCCTTAGTTGAACGCCCGGCTTCTGTAGAAGTTCTGCCACTTCATTTCTTTCCCCTTTTTCCGCTGTTTTGTTTTCTCCCAAGCTCTCAACGGTATATGCTGCCGTAGTGGATGAAGTCCCTTAGGCGCTTTCTCTCTCTCATGCTGCCGTAGCGGATATAGTTCCTTAGGCGCTTTTTAACTCTCTCTGCAGTTATGGCACGTCTGCCACACTTGCTCTTCCTCTTTTGATATATAACTCTTGCTGCTGTGCAGCTGCTGCACTCTTCTGGCTTAATCCTCTCCCGCCGATGTGCGCATTCTGTCTGTGGATATCTCGAACCACAGACTATCGTTGTTCCTCATTTGGCACCTGTCGCCATTCTCTTTCTCTGCTCAAGTACTTGAGTGGGTGAGCATCTCCTGCTACCCTTCAATATCGTCGACTTCTTCTGTGCACTTTCGCCTCAGCTTGTCTCCCAGCAGGCAAATCCTTTCTTTCCAAATATTTCATTTGATCCTTATCCATCCATTGATCCACTTTTTCCCCCTTGATCTTTTGCAACAACAATGGTAGGCAAGAAATATGCAAAAACCTCACAAAATTCAAGTGTCCCCTACCACTGTTGAGTACTTCCATTGGGACAACAATGGTTGCACCTTGTCAGCTCTGATCTGGGGTTCCATAGTAAATCATGGACGAAGCGCTGTGGAACCACTGACTATTGGATGGTCCAGCGGAACTGGAAGCCTTGTCAGTGCATCCGCATTTGCGTTACTCTTCCCAGCGCGGAACTCAATCGTAAAATCAAACTCTTGTAGGCGGAGTGCCCACCTCATCAGTTTCCCCGTCAGTTTGGTACCCGTCATCAACCATTGTAAGGCTCTTTGATCAGTCTGCAGCACAAATTCCGTTCCGTAGATGTATGGCCGAAATAAGGTGCAAGCCCACACCACTGCTAGGCACTCCCCTTCCACTGCAGAATAATTCCTCTCAGCAGGATTGAGACTTTTGCTGGCATAAGCTACCACATGCTCCAGTCCTTGTTCATCCTTCTGGCATAACACCGCTCCAACAGCCTTACTGCTCCAGTCTGTCTGTAGGATGTAGGGCAGATGTGGCTGAGGTGGGGTTAGGACAGGTTGGTCTGTGATACTCCTCTTTAACTTTTCAAAGGCCCAATCATGGCGTTCCTCCCACACGAACGGCACATTCTTCTTCAGCAACTCTGTCAGGGGTGCAGCGATCTTCGCGTAGTCGCGCACAAATCTCCTGTAGTAAGAAGTTAGGCCAAGGAAGGACCGCAAAGTAGACACATCCACCGGTGGCACCTGCATTTCCACCGTCGCCACTTTCTTTGGATTCATTTTTATCTCCCCTTTGCCCACAACATGGCCCAAGTATAGCAGCTCATCAAACCCAAAATCCGATTTGCTTGGGCTGATCCGTAAGTTGGCTTCCTTCAACCGCTGCAGCACTTCTGCCAAAAGCTCCTGATGTTTCTCCCACGTATCTGCATAGATGACGATATCATCCAGGTACACAATGACTCCCTTCCACAGCATGGGTCCCAGCACCTCGTTCATCATCCTCTGGAAGGTCGCTGGGGCGTTACTGAGCCCAAAGGGCATCACCACGAATTCATATAGTCCCTCCTGCGTGATGAAGGCCGTCTTTTCTGCGGCAGCAGGACTCATGCGAACCTGCCAGTATCCCGATCGCAGATCCAGGGCCGAGAAGAACTTCGCCTCCGAAAACTGGTTGATGGCATCCTCTATCCGTGGAAGAGGGAAGCTATCCCGGGTCGTGATCTTGTTTAGCTTGCGGTAGTCCACACAAAATCGCACGGCTCCATCCGGCTTCGGCACTAGAACAATCGGTGAGGCCCACGGGGATTTCGACTTCCGGACCACTCCATCCAAGAGCATCTTCGCCACTTCTGACTTCACCACTTGGTTCTCCGCGAAGCTGAAGCGGTAGGGGTTCTGCCTGATAGGAGGGTGATCACCGGTTGGGATCTCATGGTATAGGACGTTGGTTTGGCCCACTTGATCCGAGGACCAAGCACAGGCATCGGGGTACTGCTGCAGAAGATCCAGCAGTTCCTTTCTTTGGTGGGGGGTTAGATGGGGACTAATTTTCAGTTCTTCCAATTTTTCTCTAAGTGACACCTTTTCCTCCTTTCTTTCCTTTTCTGTGGCAAACGTTCTATTTTCTACATCAGAAGTCCCAAGGGGAACCACCCCTGCCCAAATTTGGTTTTCCTGCAGCTGAACTGCTGCCTGTCCCATTTCCTTCAACCCAAACTTTTCTTTTCCTTCTCCTCTTTCTTTCTTTTCTCCTCCTTTTTCTGTTTCTTTGGCTTTCCCTTCCCCTGAATTTTCCATTCCTTTTTTTTCTTTTTCTTCCCCCATTTCCTCCCTCATCAGAATTTCGGCCTCCACTGTTTTGCTATGGTTCAAACACTGCATGGCCCATGAGTCTGGCCACAGACTTCTGGCCCTTTCTACCTCTTGTGTTTGGCGTTGCATTCTCTCTTCCTGCTCCTTGATCCTCCTCCCTGATCGACGCCATTGCTCTTTCCGTCCCCCACGTTTGCCACGTCTCCTCCTTTTCCTTTTCCTTTTATTTCGTTTTTCTGGACCGACCCACTCCCGCCACCCCTTCAGGTGTCGCCGAAGGAGGACGTCGGTGGCCGGCCCACTCAAAAATCCGAAGTGGTATAGCTTATCACCTCACTCCCTCCTTTCCCTCCGGTTGCGGCCGTTGCTGCTGGCACTCCTGCTGCAGGCACTCCTTTCGGTCTCCATGCTTGTGCACTCTCCCGGAAGTAATCCAAAAGCTTTTTGAGCTCCTCCTTTTCTTGTTGTTTCAGTGCCTCCCGCCTCCGCATGTATTCCTCTGTTACACCATTCCTTCTCCCCTGTTTTCCTTCCCTTTGCAGTGTTTCCTCCCAACTCCCTTCGTTCTCTTTTTGTATTTTCAAATGGTGCCCTCTTCTTGCATCCAGTAACTCCATCTCTTGCTGGTGGAGGTGTGAGGCTGCTGCCTCACTCATCCCGTTCTCCCGACGCATGGTGTAGCACTCTTGCAGCACCCTTGCTTGGTAGTATGTAAGCCGGAGGGTCGGTGGATGTCGACTGGCGGCGGTGGGCTGGTTCAGGCCATCATGAATTGTCCTTGAGTTCGGCTGCAAAAGTTCCCCGGTAGAAGAGGGTGGTTGGGCTGGTGCAGGACTGGGCTCTTCGATGTGGCGGAGGGTCTGGTAGACAGAGACGACTGCAGCGGTTGCAGGCGTTACAGAGTGGATGAACTCGATCGGCACGCCATCCATGCGCTGTCCTGCCATGTATGGAGTGAGCTTTTTGAGCCCGTAGTCGATTTCCGCCCCCGTTTTCGCTAGCCACGGAGTCCCAATGATCAAGGAGAAGTGGCTGTTCTCCACCACATGGCACGGTACCCTTTGCTTGCATTGTCCAAGGCCGATGGGTAGGGCGGGGATGTACCCTACTGCCTGCCGAGTCTGTCCATTGCAGTCGCGGTAACGCCCTCTTGGTTCCTCCATAAGGTGTGCTAACCCCGTTTGTGTTAGGAGTTTTTTGGATATCACACAGGCACTCGCTCCGGTGTCAATGATTGCTCCTGGCACTTTAGTTTCCATCACTTTGGCTGTGGCTGTTGTGACTGCAAATGTGCTTGTCCTGTCCACTCCTGCCATGGTGGTAACTGCCGGGACTTTTGCCTTGGGCACCCTCAATGCTTTCAGCCAAGCATCAATCAGCTCCGGATGATGTTGACAGAGTTTGGCCATGGAAACTTCCGCCGTCAGTCCTTCCACAAACTTCTTGGCCTCCGCCTTAGTAAACATGCGCTTCTTCTTTGGCTCCATTGTTGATTTCTTGACCATCTTCTTTTTCTTTGCCATGGTATTTCTCGGCGATGGTACTTGCATCGGTCTATGCATCACTAGCGGCATCACAACTGGTTTGGATCCTTGTGGCACATCTTCTGGCTTCGGCACATCTTCTGGTTTCGGCACATCTTCTAGTTCAGGCAGTTGCTTTGGAATCTCTTTTGGCTCTTTCTTTGTTTCAGGGTCTGGCTCTTCTTTCGGTTCCTCCATTTCAACATCTTCTGCAGTGGTTGGTTGCGGATCTGAGGGTATTGGACTGGTATCCATCGGAGTCCCTCCATTGCTTCCTTCGACACTGTCCATTGCTCCGTTATCGACATCCATAGCAGAGTACATGATTGATGCCAGAACTTCCTCTGGTTCCTCCATGGCTGCTGTCACTGGGTCGGTCTGCTCGAAATCCATAATAAACTCATCGTCAAGTTCTGCTTGGAAGCTCTGCACCCGGTTGGGACAATTTCTTCTGTAATGTCCAAGGCGTAAGCAATGCCAACACGTGACTTCGCTCATGTTTATCCGTCCACTCCTTCTCCTCCATTCACTTCCTCTGTGGTTTCCCCGGCCTCTTTCCCCATTGGTAGGTATTCGATCCACTCCAGCGTCTCCAGTAATGCCATGGCTCACCCCTGCCAGCTCGGGTTCTTCCGATTGTCGCATATCTGCTACCCTTTCCGTCAAGGCAGAGATCATCCTCCTGAGTTCGCTATACTGCCGCCCAGATATTCTCACTTGCTGCTCCACTCCTCGAAGTCTTGAGTCCGTCACAATTTTGTGATCACGCATTTCCTTCCTTAGGCTGTCAATTTGCCCATTTACTCTCCGATCCATAACGTTCACTTCTGCCAAAACAGGCTCCAATGCGACATGCTCTTGCAGTTCTCCCATCAGTTCGGTTGCTGGGACCGTCACTTCTCTCTGGGTGGGACTTGGGTCCCCTTGTCTCTTCTCGACTTGTCTGGCTCTGGCACTGACTCCCTCCAAAGTATCCTCCGTGGGTGCATGAAGTATGGGTGTCAACTCCCCCTGAGCACCATTCTTGTTCAATCGAAGTAAGGACCCATCTGCCACGGCTGCATTGCCTGGTACTCTGTTCGCTTCCACTTGTTGTTGCCCTTGGGATGGCAAGGATGTATACTCGTCCACTGTTTCATCACCCTTCCGGCTTTGCTCCAAGGTATGGGCTACTGGTGTTGCTGGGGCAACTCCAAACCAGGCCAGCATGTCCGTTTGCAACTTCTGCCACGTCCTCAATGGGTTTGGCACTCCTTCCACAAGGGCTGGATGTCTGGATATCCAATTGTCAACCCATGACCGAGCCTCCCTGGTTGTATAGCGGACCAGTCTCTCTATCCTCTCGTCTTCGTGTGGCTGCACTGCTGGGGGTACGTTCCAGCCAGAGCCTTCAGCGAGGATCCCATAGGAACGTAACCAGGTGGCCACATCTTCTGCCTCTGCACCCGTAAATGCGGGTAAATGACTGTTAGTCAACCGATTAGGAAGTCCTTCTGCTGGATGTATCATGGCGCCGCCACTGCCTGGAGTCGGTGGACAAACTGGTGGTGGAACAGGAGGTCTTGGTGGAACGGGTGGAACAACTGGACCAGGTGGCACAATTGGAGGAATCTGGGGGAGACTGGCAGCAAAGGCAAATGGGTTCAGTGGTGGATGTACTGGGGGCACAGGCTCTTCCTCGAAACTAGAGGATGTCTCCCTCTTGTCTCTTTCCCCTTCAGGTTTGTCTTCGTCGGAACTGGAACTCGAGGGCTCGTTGGTAGCGCCTCCATTTCCTCCGTTCCCTGCAGCAACACTGCTCTCTTCTTCCTCTTCTTGTTTGACTTCTTCCTTAACCACAACTTCTGGCTCAACAAAGGCTTCCTCCTCTTCTTTGGTCACTCGTCTTGCTTCGTCTTCTTCTTTTACTTCTTCCGCAAGCACTTCTTCCTCCTCTTGGACAACCTCGGCTTCTCCTTGGTCAGTAACGCCAACGAGGTTTCCTTCTTGTACCTCCCTTCCAGTGGGGTCAACACTTGCTTGCTCTTCTTCTTCTTTAACGACAGCAACCACTTCGTCGTCTACCTCTGCCCTCGTAACCTCGTCTCCAGCAGCTCTGTCTTCTTGTCTTGCTTCTCGTTCTTCAGGAACACTCTCGACCATCACAACCTCTTTCTCGTCAACCTCGTTCACTTCCTCGTTGTCCCAGCCGCCAAGAAAGTCTTCCTTCAACACCCCTTCGTCGTCAACAAGACCAGCCTCAGAAAAAGCACCAACACTTCCTTGTGCCTCAGAAACCTCAACGTTCACTCCTTCTGCACCACCAAGGCCTTCTTCCTCGTTTGGTTCTTCTTCCTCGTTCACTTTTTCCGTCAAGATCTTCTTTTTCCTTCAGCGCCGCCACAGATCTGAGTGGCAAGTCTCCCTTCTGGTCGTGATCCTTCTCTTTTACCCTCTGTTCTCCTCCAAACCTCGGATAAGTACTGCCCTTGCTTCTTTTTCCACCTTATGCAGTTCGTCACTCTTTCTTGTATTTGTTCTCGACCTTGCTGCAGCCCAAACAAGACAAAAGCGACCCAACAGCAGTTCTGACCTAACCTTAGGTTAAGATCCCACAAGATCCCGAAACCCACAAAGCTTTTTCGCCTTCTCTTCACCCTTGTGAGCGACCCAAGCTCGACCTTGTACCCTTTTGAAACGTATCCACCCCTGTGGGTCCTTCTCTTCACTCTTGCAAGAGCTTACTCCGCTTCTTTTCTCACTCTCAGGTCTTGCTCGTCCAGACTGCCCACTTATAACGACTGCCAGAGCCGTAGTGCACGTCTGCTGCAGCACAGCTAAAAAGTGTGCGCGCCTGGGCTCCGAAACCAACAAATTACGTCGTCCTGACCGTTGGGGTCACCCCTGCAGCGGGAGTAACGGTTGCAGAGTCGTTCTTTGCAGAAATGGAACGGAAGAAGTGGGGACAGCCCCTTTAAACGAAGCACTTGGGCACCCTCTCACAAGAAATGGGTAAACACGAGACCACACTCTTTCCAAAGATCTTACAAAGACCTCGAACCCAAAGAATACAACAGAAGAAGCAAAAGTCAGAAGTCCCTCCAATACCCTAAGATCAGCCACTTAAATAGGCTCTAGACTGACTCATCCCTGTCCCATTGATCCTCCATGATCCCAATCCCCGAGTAGACAACCCAAGCTATCAAACCCATCTGATCCTTCAAAAGTATCCCTAGTCTATTCATACAGCACCACTTCCTAGGACTGTCCAACCTAGTCACAGCTGTAGCCAAATTGCTACCTCTAAACTGTGGCGGAACTGCTATGGCAGAACTGCCCCGGGGTGACTGCTAACCCTACGTAATCCGTCTGGGACTGCCTCAAGCAGCATTCCCTCCCCTGATATCACTCTAGCCCTGGAGGTGACAAAATTGGTCGAGGCGACGTGGTTTGGGGTTACAAGCGCTGAAGAATGGATTCTACTGCTGACAAGCGGACAAAATTATGGAAGGTCCTGCAAATGACAAAGCATGCGGAAAAAGATGCATAAGAGCATGTCGGAGTGGAGGAAACTTGTCAGAGAAGCGGATTATTTAGTGCCAGGGAGATGAGTCCTACCACAGAAGACACATTTGGATGAAGGAGCGGAATTGCATCATCACCAAGACTTCAAGAGTTGCTGGAGGCGGAATACTACTGTCAGTTGGGGATTAAAGCGGAAATTTTGAACAAGTAGGCCGACCTAAGAAGGGCGCCACTAAATAGAGATTTCCAGGAGCTTAATCCAAAGCTTGAAGGACCAGCAAGCGAAAGATTGACTGGAATTGGAATTGGAAAGAAGCTAACGACAGATATCCACGACATGAGCGGATATTGCTTCAGATGGCGGAACACTAAAGTGTATAGGCGGATTACTAGCTTGAGCAGCCTATGGCGCCAGCAGATTCGACCTAAACTGGACAATACTGAAGCAGGCATGGAATGGATGGATCCAGCAATGATGATGGGGAGAATGGACTCCAAAGCTGACTCCAAAGCGGACTATAAGGTTCCAAACTATCCTAGACACCGAGAAGCGAGTAAATGGAAGTTTTGAAGCTTTGTGGTCGGGACAAGGAGTGCTTTGATTCCGTATACTGAAGAAGTTGTCCAACATTGAGAGGGTGGAAGAACCACGATCAAAGAAGCGGAATACAGCTCTTATTTGAAGCTTAAAGCGGATAAATCTTGACTGAGCATTGCTCAAGAGCGGATTCCAGCGAATAGTGGTCACCAAGAGCGGAAATACTACGTCTTGGTAACAAGCCTGGAAGGATGAATTAGACTACAAGACAGGCGGCTAGTGCCTGATCAATGGAGGGCAAGTGGCGGAATTTAAGTGCCACTACACTTTGTGTGATATATAGTTTCCTGGGCAGATAAGAAATGCTTGAGAAATAAGAGACCATTACCAGAAAAACCCAAAACGCGGACAAAGGAAGCAGCGAATCAATCGGACAATCGCAAGGAAGCGGGTCTGATAACGCCCACCTCAAAGAGAGTTGGGGCGGATTTCCTGAGCGGATATTTTAAAAGAGATTTGGCTGGCTACTTGTCAAGCGGAAACAGGGGATGGGGACTTCCTGGAATGGCGAAAAGCATAGCTGAACGCGGATTGGCTGGAGAGGAGGCAGATAAAGATTGAGCGTGGAAGCGGCGGTTATGCGTGGAGCATAATCAACAAAGAGGCGGAAATCCAGGTGTGCACGATGGATGGATGCCAGAAGGCCGGACAAATCCCAAAGACCAGGGATGGCGCAATCCACGCCGAGGCCTAACTTTGTGGAGCAACCAGAGCAGCCTAAAACGCCATACCAAGCAATGAGCACCACGTGGACAAAAAGGCTTGGGAGACTATTGAGGTGCGGTAGTTTCAATCAGTCTGGCAAGACTGTTATGGTGTATACTGAGAGACCCAAGCTAGGAGAGCTTGAACCAGGCGAAGCAATCTGGTTGAAGGTTGACAAACAAACAAATCGCGCTAGAGGTCCAAACTAGCGACCGCGGAGCATCCACTGACAGGTGGTCAGGGCGGGAAACAGAGTTTCCTTGGATGCTACACTTAAAGGCGAGTGAGCGGGCAGATTTGTTGAAGTGGAGAAATATACCAGTCGAGAGAGAAGTGGTGAACCTCTTCAAAAGGCGGACTAAGAGGGAAACCAAGTACCTTGGAGCTAAGAACGAAGCGTTGGAACGCACACCAGAACTCCTTAGAGTCATCTGAGTGTGGCGGATTGTTGAAGATGTTAATAAGTTCGACAAAAAGAAGATGCTTCAAGCTCTGTCAGCGGACTGCAAAGATGGGTGGATGAAGAATTTAATTCGAGTATTGTGCATTGACAGCCCATTCAGTGAAATGTGCAGAACCGGGTAATCCGTCGGCACCCTTGTCCATAGGGAGAACGGTCTATTCCTGGTTGTTTTGAACGCCTGTGTTAAGGTGTGTGCCTTTACTCGACATTAAACTTCCGAAGGATTCCTTATATCAGCAAAGCAAAGTTCAACTTGGACAAGAAGGAACACGATAATTTGAAGTAGGAAGTCCAAGACCGCAACCTTGAGGAAGGCGGACCTGAGAAGCGGACCTGGAGAGCAGACTAAAGAGGACGAAAGAGGACTAAGCCCTCAAGCGGATTAAACACCTGGAGGGCGGACTAAAAGTTTAGCCTTCGGGCGGATTAAAGCTTCATCAGGCGGACTATGAAAGGCTCAAGGGCGGACTTCAAAACAAATTCCAAGGGCGGATGAAATCAGACAGCCAGAGCGGGTTACATACGACCGCTAGAGCCGGATTTTGAAGGTGAACTTGCGTGGAACTACAAGAAGGGACGACTATGCTGATTTGGAATGCGGATTAACAGGCTTTCGTTCAATACAAGACCAAGGGCGAAAGTGCCACATATTGTGCAGAAACCAGCGGACAGAAGAGGATATGAAGAGCTCAAGATTTCGGGCGAAATACCAACAGTTGAGAGGGGACTGTTTGGGCGACAAAGCGGGAACTCTGACGGGGATGTCTTGCAGCAGGAAAACGGGGGCAAGCTCCTCAACCAGTGTTCTGGACAGCCGTGGTACGAACACTGGCCCGCTAGTCGGTTGAGCTGGAGATTATCGTTCAGGGTACTAAAGAGAAGACGAAGGTCTTCCTCCAGAGGCAAGTCAAGCGTGAAGGAAAAGGAGGAGGACTTCCGACACTTGATGAGGCTCAAGCCGGAGCCAAAATCAAGATGTGCTAACCCGCTAAGCGGATTAGTTACGTCGGGAAGTCGCTTGTCAAGGGGCGAGCAGGGATGCACAGTTCCCCTCAGGCGGAACTGCTGTTCGAACAAGGAGCAACCCGACGGGGGTTACCCGGATACTTTCTTCTCGGGAAGGCGTGCATTGACTTCCAGCAAACTAAACTCTGCTGAAAATAGGATCAAGAGCGGATTTGCCAAGCCACAAGCGCGCAGAAGGAGGACCAAGGGGATTATCCAAAGGCGATTTAACTTTGGACGTGCAAGGTAAAAGAGAGACAAAAACTATCGGGGAAGGTGAACACTGCCAAGTGGTACCCGAGTTATTTGTCTGAGGAGCGGAAGTCGACGGACTGACATTCCTTTAACTCTTTCTTGCGGAACTTTCTATTTAGTGGTATCTAAATGGATAGTGCGGACAAAATTGGCTTGTTGCTGGCGGACTATTTCCAAGGTTCTTTGGAAGGCGGGGGTTAAAAGGTAATCTCTGTGGCGGAAGGTATATGGAGTATATTTCGCGTGGAAGTCAACAAGTTTGAAGTGGCGGAACTTGGGGACTAACCGAGCATTGATGAGAGCGGACTATCTGCGGTGAAAAGAATCGACTCGTGTTTGGATCTAGACAGTATCGAAGAGATAGCGGACTCGAAAAATGAGCACACATTGCGATTCTATAGGGATGGAGTAAATGGAGATACCCAGTTGGTTATTTACTACCTATAGACGCAACCGTGAAACTTTGGGAAGTTTACATACAAAGCGATGCCGTGAGAAGGATCCAAAGACGACGGAGGTGGCGGCTCATGCAATGGAAAACAAAAGAAGGAATGTGCGGACATTCAAAAATTACTCTTCTCCAAAGAAGGAACCTCGAGCGGACGTGGAACTCACCGAAGGGCGGATTACCACAGAAGCCGAGCAAAGAAAGAAACCGAAATAAATCCTGAACTATGACCCGTGGAGACGGAAGACACATACAGCTGAGTGACTGAATTCGTTCGGGCGGATAAATTGTACATCAGTTGGCGGAAACAGCAACTGAAGCGGATAATGCACTTGTCAGGAGAAAAGCAACTTCGACTACGGCGGAAGAAGCGAAGTTCTGAAGAGAACTTGAAGGGTATTTGACTGGCGGATTGTGACCAGCGGATTAAGCCTGTTGGAATGTGACTGGCGGGTTAATATTGGCGGAATCAAATTGCTAGCGGATACGAAGACAAGAGGCATTTGGGCGGACAAAATCCAGTACTTAAGGCGGATATTGTGCTTGCAGAGGCGGATATTGTATGCAGAAGCGGAAATTGTGCCTGTAGAAGCGGAAATTGTGCCTGCAGAAGCGGATATTGTGCCTGAGGAAGCGACACAATTCCAGTGAGCGGAATATGAAGGCGGAATTGATGATCTCAAAGAGCCAAAGCGGAAAAAAAAATCAGCCAAGGCGGAAAATATCAGCCAAGGCGGAAAATATCAGCCAAGGCGGAAAATATCAGCCAAGGCGGAAAATATCAGCCAAGGCGGAAAATATCAGCCAAGGCGGAAAATATCAGCCAAAGCGGAATTTGAGGATCACGGTCGCACGTACAATTAGGAACGAATGAAAGGGCGTCAAAGCGAACGTTGAAGCGACCTAGCGAACAACACTAAGCGGAAGTTCTGATCAACAACCGACTTGGAGGCGTGAAGGTAGCTATGCAACGATTGACTCAGTCACGAGCGGATTATGGATGTTCTGAAGCTAAGGATGTAATGGAGACTTATGGGAGTTTTACCAAAGCATCAGAGGATTGGCCGAAGACAACAAAGAATCGCCAGGGCGGATTAAATTGGACCACCAGGGCGGATTAATTCAAACCGCCGACAAAAAGAGCGGACATTATTTGAAGACCAAACTCGGAAAACATTGGAGCGGACCACTGAAGACAATAACACTGGAGCGGAAAGGACGAAGAGGTCAGGGATTGGCTGTACGCTCTGCTGCATATACTGGCTCTCGCTGCTATGTAGGGACTCTAGTAGCCAACCAGCGCATTACGATGTGGTGAGATCCTGAGGAAAATGTAGGCCTCGGACAAATCTCTATAGCAGTGGCCATACACGTTATGGATATGCTCGAGCGGTTATTGTTCTAAGGTGTTGCGGCGGACAAACTCAAGGGATATTCGTGGGGACGTTGAAGAGAGAAGAAGCTGAGAGATCAGCCGGACTTCTCATCGGTGTACTGGCAATCATCGCTATGTAGGGTTTCTAGTCATCATCCAGCTTAGTGAGATCCCGGGGGTATCCGGAAGGATTTGGCCTCGGACAAATCTCTATGCTGATGACCGCTTAGATACTAGCGGATAAACGTAACGAATGGAGTATTGTGCCAAAGTGATATCCGACCAAGAGTTTTACCGAGCGAAGAACAAAGATGTACCGTGGAAGGAAGGAAAAAAATCAGTTGTAAATGAAGGAAACGGAAGTGGAAATCTGACCAAGGAATTGCAGCGGAATTGGAATTGACCAACACTGCAATGGATGAAAAGCCGCAGCGGATAACAACAGCAGCGGACTACAGGAGAGTGTCTGACAGGAGCGAAGCTTATGGTTTCCGCCTAAGTGAAACTGCGAAGCGAGATAGCGAGCGGAAGTTATAATCTAAGCTTGCGCGGACTTGGAGTCTTGAACGGATAAAACATAGCGGGCATTTCTTCATGTTCGTGTGCTGAATCACGAGCAAGAAGACAGTGCAAGCAATGCTGATGCCATGTTTAACCTTCTCCTTTGCGGTACTCGTGGGCGGAATCCACATCCGCACCATAGAACCACGAGTTAGGAGAGGCTTGAGCGGGCTATTACCAAATGCCCTGATGAAGCAAGCAGACGAAGATGCGGGCCTCCGTCCAAGCAAGAGACACAAGGTTTTTGGATTTCACAGAGTATGGGATCTGTTATGCCGTTTGAAAATCATCTTGTTTGCATGATTGTGAAGTTTGTTTTCTATTTTTCTATTTTTCTTCGTGTTTTGTTCAGTGGATGGCCCTGTTTCTCTTTTTAGCGGCCAATCAAAGTACTTATTCTTTATTTCTTTCGGGTTTTTCTTTCGCGATTAACTTTCTTGAGTGCTGAGGACACCACTCGGGGGGGGGGGGGGAGTAGTTGATACGAGGTGACGAGGTTAGTGTCTAGATGTCCCATCGGTGAGTGGGTGTGTCACTGTAGAGTAAGGGGTTAGTGTGTTGTGGACGGTATAAAAGGGGTTGTATTTTTGACATTGTGTAACCTTTGGGGCTGGGTTTGCTCAAGTGTTGTGTTCCCACGTTCTACCCTCCTCGACTTGGAGGAGGGCCCCTCTTTACCCTTCCCCCTCTGGGGGAAGGCCCCTATCAACCGGAGTACAATTTTCGTCAGAAAATCGTACTTTTACGGCCGTAACCACTCCGTACCGCTCCGTACCGGACCGTAACGACCGTAACGGCCGTAACAACCGTAAACCGTAGAAAGTGACCCCCGCAGGGTCCCGCGATTCCAAAGGAACCCAGGGGGATTCGAACCCGCGACCCTACTGACTGCAGCCTAACGCTTTAGCACTGAACCACGCTACTTCACGATGATTTAGGGCCTACCGTAGTTATACCGTACCTGTTCCGTACCGTAAAAACAACATATTACTCCGGTTACGGTACGGAGTTACGGCCGTAGTACGGTGACCGTAACCCGACCGTAACCGGACCGGACCGGAGTCGGACCAAAAATTTGGCCCAAGTCCTATCTCTGGTCATAGGAAACAACGCATCAGCGTCGTCATCGTGTATCTCGGTCACACGTCCCACTTGGTCTGCATCATCGGAGCCTTGGACCGAGTGTTCGTCAGCGTAATCGTCTGGCACCACAGTGTGATCACGAAAACGCACTTGCTGAATCCCCATGTCACGCATGTGACGATGCATGTCTTTATTCCCCAAACGCTGCAGATGTTCCTGAGAAAGCTGTCGGTAATAGCGGCCTGTCGTCACCAGCGCTTTCCATGCTGCGACCAGAGACATCGGACCATCAATGCGATCAAAATGTATTTTGTCTCCTTCCACGACTGGGGGTCGCGAATTCCCTCGTTGATATTTTAATCCCTCCGCGTGCTGTTCCATTCCTAATCCTTCTTCTGTCGCCAAATCATGCGCACCCAACTGTAACTGATCCAGATCCATGTAATCAGGCGCCGGGAGTTTGCCTGGAGAAGTCGACACTGTATTCCAATTGACGTAAGTCACAACCGTTTCCTCCAATTTATCGAGAGAGCAATTAGTCAGAGGAGTAACTGCTAAACCTTGTTGAAGGGATGAGGGCAGCTTTCGATATAATATGTGCGCAGCACGTTGCACATCCAACTGAGAGGTAGGATATGACTGTGCTCTCAAAACGAATCTTTTAACAAAACCTCGCAGAGATTCGTGGGGTCCCTTCTTCATATTAGTCAGTATCCGCTCAACATCCAGTGTTGTTGGATGCGGCAAAGTCTCCTCCAAGCGTTTTCGTAAGCAGGCCCATCGGTGTGTCGTCGTAAATCCTCCCCCAGGAACCGTCCCTCCGTGAAATTCGTTTACCAACTCAGTTGCGTCCTTCTCTGCGATTTCAGCAGCGATTCTGGCGATAACCTGACCACCAGACGTGTCCAAATCGAAATACTTGAGCAACGCCTTGAGTCGCGAACCAAACGAAGTGTTGGCCGCAGTCACCACTGCCCACAGCCATTGGTCCAGTTCTTGCGTCCAGGCTGAGTAGCGCCGTTCCCCAGACGAAGGTCCAGGGTGCTGTTCGACACCTCCTATCTGTAGAAGAGTTAACAGCAACGCCCTCGAAACCCAGCGCAAAAACTCGACAAGTGTTACCGGACAAGGAGCAAGTGACGTGCTCCATATTTTTCGCCGCTCCTTGCGACGTAATTGTGTCGTTCTTTCGACCAGAATATGCGGTGCGAAAGGGCTCGTCATAGTGAGCCAGAGAAGTCCATATAACAGGAGTAAAAACCCCAGGGGGTTGCGCTCCGAAACCATGTAGAATAAAGTTTACTGAAACTGTGTTGGAACACTGACACGAAACGTTCGCAAACAAGTCGCTCCGTTAACTCAAAGCAAATAAGGCATCCTTACAACAACAACAGTTCCTCTATATATCGTTCCCTTCTCCCTTCCCGAATTTCCAGCCACAATTCCACAACACACATTCACCACAAGTTTCTCCTGTCACCACAACTCGGCTATTCAGCCGCAAACACCCTCGCGTCCCAATTCATCTCATTTACTTCGCTCATCTATTCTCGACTCTCTTTTTTCACCACACTTTAAAAGGCGTTGTCCTTATGTTCTCGCCACCTTTTTGCTTTTCCCGCCCACCCGGCCCGTTTTTCTTTGGTATTTTGTGCAGTTTTTTGTTTAAGTCCTGCACGGGGAAAAGAGAGTTACAGGGAAATGAATGAGGATTTTGTATAGGGGGTAATCTCTTTCGGACAAAGGCATATTTGATTTTTCGAACATATGGGACAGTTTTTTAAAGGTTGAATGAATGATTTCTTGGAGTGTCTGTGTGGTTGTGTTGGGGTGGGTAATTCGAGCCAGTTTTTTCCATAAACACCAGGACTTTCCTTCCCTCTCGTTTGAACACTTTTTGTTGTTGCACGCTGCGAACGACTTCAGTTGTTGCATATTGATTTCATATATATCCATACATGCATCTACTAGATGAAATATGGGTCAAATCTGGAGCACGGTAAGGTGGAGAAGCATTTGCAGATATTTTGTCTGCTTTAATATTTTATCCATTTACGTCAACGTACAAGAAATAGATGCAAAATAGCGGCGTTTCAGCATTTTCAGACCTTGTCTACTAACATGATGGCAGAGCTTTACAACTAATGATCAATGAGTTGGAATGCGTAATGAGAACAGACAAGGTTTGAGATCGAGCATAACAAGAAAATATATATATATATATATATATATTTAAAAAATCGAGGAAAACACCCCATACTACACCAACCAAAGCAAAATCTACCATAACCAATCAATCAATCAATATCAAATCGCCACAAGAGCCACTCTTGGTTTCATCTGGAACGATTTGCTTTTGACCATGAACAAAATTGTCCGACAATTCGCACCTGAGATGAACTGTCGTCGAATATTCACATCCAGAGAGAAGGGGAAAAAAAATAAATAGAAAAATATATAGTAGAGAAAAAAATGCACTGTATGTGCTGATGGTTGTCCATTCACTGACAATTTGCTTCCGACTTGGCACCGCACTCTGTGACTGCCTTAGCGAAGCGGTCTCTAGTGCTATCATTTGCGTTCAAGACGATATCGACGAGAATATCTTCTGCGGGTCCACAGTCGCCATCTGGTTTTGTGAAACAGAAAAGGACACACATATCTCAATAAAAAAATTAGTATATTTGAGGTATTCAAAAGGGAAAAACCTTGTTTTTTTTTGTGTTTCGGTGTCTGTTTTAAGACCCGGGTGTAAACTCTCTTCACATTTAACTTTCCAGCTAAATAATAATTCTCCAATCCACAGGATCAGTGTCGACATTTCTCCATTAAAACACAACCAATCTCGAATATTTGGCTTGTTTATTTAGTTTTGTTTGAACTGCAAAAGTGATTGAACACTCAGGACACCTGAAGTTGCCTTCAAACCACCTAACCTTAAAAGAACAACAAGTTTTGTTTGTTTGTTTGTTTGTTTGTGTGTGTGTGTGTAGGGGGGGGGGGGGTCTCCCTGCACCCTCCATCAACACAAAAACGGTCCTACCTCCATCAATTTCGCACACAGGATTGCTATCGCATTGGCTGGCAGTTGATAAAGGACATCCGGTTTTGAACACAGCTCCCAACACCTGGCACTCCGCTTTAGGGTTACCGATGGCGGTCTTCCCCAGGATGTCGGACACCTCAAGGAGATTCAATCCGCATTCACCCTCGGACGCATCCCACACGCACGAGTCCTCGCATTCGGCCTCTTCTAGGAACGCACATTGGAAAGAGGGCTCCAGGATATCACGGAACACTTGGCTCTCCACGGATGCCGCGAACGAAGTCAGGACCTTTCGCTGAACCCGACTCGTCTCCTCTTCAGATGTGAAACACTCGGAATCTTCGTTAACTCCGCACAATGGGTCGTTGTTGCAGTCTTCGGCCGAGAAGTCGCCGGTCGGGAATTTAGTTTGACAGTAGACCGAGTCGACGAAGACCTCTTGGAAGAACACCACAAGCTCGCAGCTTAGCGAGTTGGTGTCTCCAGGGCACTGGAAGGGGGGTGGGGTCCATGCTAGGATTGCATCGAGATCCGTGGACGTAAAGAGACCGTCGTCGGTGGCTGTGGCCCCTAGAAACTCCACGTAAACATCGATAACCTGAAAAGCAACAAAAATCGAAAGAAATATCAGCGAGGTCACAGGCGTTGAGGGCAATGCTGTCGAGACCCTGGCAAGAAGCGAAGCCGCAGCTGAAATCCAAACACTTCGTTTTGGGCCGATGGAAAACTTCGTTTTCAAAAACCATGCAGAGATATGATATGAAGATATGATATCTGCTCTTGGACGCAAGGTTTGGATCGCTCAGAAGAACAAACAGAAAAACAGTCCATCCGTAGTGATGTTACGCATCGCTCGACACTGCACCTCCTCGAAGCCTAAGGGCAATCCACCGGCACTGGGCACTCCGATAAGGTATTTGAAAATATCGAATGCACATTCACCAGCGTCGGCATCCCTGAGACAGTGGAAAAAATGACTCAGCCTTTTGTTGGGTTACATCGTCAGACCACTCTGCCACGAGTGAAATCGGTTTAATCTCTACATTCCTGTTCAATCATCTCTGGTGCTGTCCTTGAACAGTGATAACGTGTCAGGGGGTGGCTTCCCATCTCCTCCTTCGCCAGGGCTGATTTTCTCAACACAATGAAATATCTTGTCTGCACATTGTGTTGCATTTCAAAACTGAGACACAGGATATTGGCTGAGCACCCCAAACATTGAGCAACCCCTTTGATGCCTACCATGTGCAGTCCTCATCGGCATTGCAAGCATTCTCGGCTGAATGCGAGCTTTGGCATGCATCATTCCTGTCGTCAGTTTCAATGAACACAGCTGCATCCCCAATGCACTCCTCGAAAGCAGCAGGCCCCAGGAATTCCTCTGATGTATCACAGTCACCATCCAACCTGCAGCAACATGAATCGACAACTCAATTGATTCTGAGACCATGCATTTCTTTTGCCCTGAGCTGAATCGTTATGGGGGGCCACTGTAAATCACATGACAGACGTCCATCCTAGTACCCCATATATGAGCCAAACATTGGTTTAAAGGGTAAGGGGGAAAACTTCTATACAGCTCTTCAAAGCATTACCCACCAGACGCAGTTAGGCGCGGAGCACTCTGCTTCGGACTCCGCCTCGGCACATTTCTGAGGGGGGAAAAAACTCATTGTCAGTCAACTGGAGCATCAAATAGAATCAAAGCAATGCATTATCTCGGTGTCACTGTCGAGTGGTACTGATTTCACTACTCACAACGATCTCCAGCACAAACTGAGAGAGTTCAGAAGACAGCAATTGCAGTGCCTTTGCTTGGGTGACAGAACACTCTCCATCAACAAACGCACAGTCTTGAGTCCCTTGTAACAGACGACGGCTGCTGAAGAGATCTTCCTTAGAACCACCAGAAAAGCCCTGCAGAATCCATGCACAGAATGAGAAGAAAAGGATAAGTGTGGTGTGGAATATGGTGTCCTGCGGTGGAGATATGACAGATCCTTTGGTGTGGACCGCTGTGGGATTTTTTTCCACCCGTCGGTCGCATGACCGAACGATCGGAGGGAATATGCTGATCAGCAGTCGCACCTTCGTGAGCTTTCGGACCGATTTTAACGCCCTGGTGGTGGCGGCGGGAAGGTCTCCGAGAGAGCGTTTGAAAAGCTCGGCCCTCGTGATATCCTTTCCATGCGAACTTTCTGGGAAGCTGGAAAACACGATCGCCGACAAGAAGATATAGCGAACGAGAGTCCCCTTAAGGTCCATCGCGATCGAACTGCGCAAAAATAAGGAAAGCACGCCCTACTAAAACGCCGAGTTAGTTAGAGCCGGATTGCAAGCTTCCGTAAAACAACTTCACATCCTGCATAAGTATCAGTGCCGTGGAACGCGGTTTGACAGCTGTCTTCCGAGACCCAGTCACGTGAATGACTGAAAACAGTGTCTTCATTTGGTTTTGTGCTCATGAAGATGCGGACATGGGATTTTCAAACGCTTTCTGCCGCCGATTGGAGGCTTTTCTCCGTCACAATGTAAGCAAGCTGATCCGATTGTATTTGTAAGTTCCATGTCCTAACGAGGACACGACCATTGCAATCGTTGAAACCTTTCGAACATGGGGGGCATCCTTTATTGCTGCGTCATCACTCTTTGTGCAGTTATTCATTAACCCAACACTTTTCCCAGTGCCTCTCCCTTTTGCGGCGTGGATGAGGACGTGACCTAGCTTTCAATGTTCGAGACCACCTTTATCATTTGCTCACCAGGATCCGGGATGCTGCGAGAGAGCGAACGGGATGCTGCCAGAATGTGACTGAGAATTACTTCGTGTGGACAACGAGTGAGTAAGAATCCCGCAAGTCGACTGGCAGCACAGGCAATGCACCATAGAAATCGTAATGGGTCGAGACAGTGTGTCGGAACAGTTTGTTCTGTCGAGATATGCACACCGATGGTATGTCGATTCTGTTTGTAACTAATCCTTCCACATTGTGACAGGACTCGAAACATCGTATCCTGTCAAACTGCCCATATTTGGAGTGTTGGTATCTTTCGTCGTGTCTTTTCATTCAATCAAAAGGCTCAACTTCAATGATCGGACCCGCCTCCATCCTTTACCCACTACGACATGTGACAATCTACGATCCTCTATATACACTGAGGCCTGTGGCATCGTGGACGGAAGTAAAACCAACCAAAAATATTACAAGACATATACATACCATTCCAGAGCCTGCAACATCGGGGCAATACAAAGAAAACCCTTAGCCAGAAATCTCAATACACCAATATCTCAATTGGTTTGATTGTCAATCAATCAATCAATGATTACATGTTGCCTGAGGAGCCAAAAAAATTAAAAATAAACTGGATCCATAAGCCCTTCAGCAAGAAACAAAAACACACCACCAAAGTAAACCCCTCGATAACTCCTGTCGATCCTGACACCAAGGATCCTCTCCCCGTAGTGTCCAATTTATCTACTCTTATACTTGAGAACCGGAACGAGTATGTGGGGCTCCAAAAGAACTGAACGACAAAGCAATTGACAAAGACCTGGAAGAGGAGCAATTTCATTAATTATTATCAATTATTAATTATTAATTGAACTCAATGCTTTCTGACTTTCCTTCACACATGATGCTTATCATTCAGTAAAGGTGCAGTTGTGGGGATTGCTTTAGGAAAATTTACCACTTAGATGGAACAAGATGGAGCAGCCAACCAACACACTCAAAATCCAAACACACATAAGATTCTATTAAATCGGAACTTTACTTTCAACAAAGAAATGAACGAACTCAGTAGACCTCATATTTGGAAATCCCAGGTTCATTTTCATTTCGCATATTTCATGATCGCATTGTTTGACAAGCTTGAAAATTTGGTTTCCCTCACGATGTCGAAATCAAAAGAAAGTGGGCTGCGCTGGAACTCAAAAATTCCGCAGCAAGCACATAAAAGAAGTAAAAAATAATTGATAAGAGTAGGTATCACCCCCTAATCCACGAGTTTTAACCATGGCTGGACGCCGAGATTTGGATGTGGCTGCTGCTGCGGGAAGACCCGCTGGAGAATTGCGACTTGTGGATGGCGCCGCCGCCGCCGCCGCCACGAGAGCAGTGCGAATCGTCACACTTCTTCTCTGGGACGCTCTCACACTTTTTCTCGGAGGCCTGGTGGCTGCAATCCTTCTCGTAGACGGTTTTGCATTCGTCTTGGTACACCTTTTTGCACTCATCCTTGTACTCCGTCTTGCAAACATCCTTCGTCACATCCTTGCAGACGTCCTTCTGGACCTACCGCACCGTACCAAATTTCGATCACCCCCCAAGCCAGAAATCCACTGCCTCAAAAATTGGTCTTAGAAATTCCCCCAACAGGATAAATGAAGGAAGGGACCCCACCGTTGTGCAGACATCTTCATAGTGGGGAGTGCATTCCTCTGAGTGGGTGGTGTGGCACTCTTTTTTGTACTCAGTGCGACACTCGTCCTTATATTCCTTATGGCAATCCACGTCTGGGAAGTCCTTGCATTTCTCAGGGAGGGTGTGGCATTTGCCATGACCGCCGCAAACCTTCTTTGCAGGCCAGCACTTCTTCTGCGACCCCTTTTTGCACACGGTGTGGGGCGCTTTCTTGCAAACCTGGTGTGGCACGTCCTTGCAGGTTGCATGGGGGACCCTCTTGCAGTTTTGTTTCTCGATCTTTTCACAAACCTGCGTCAAACAAAGGCCAATCGAAAGATCCAGTCCACAATAAATAGCCCTATAATGTAGGAGGGAAAACAAAGATGATCGATTACCTCTTCTGGGACCTTGTGGCACTCCTGCTTGGTCTCTGGGTGGCACTTGTCGAAAGGCACCCTCTTGCACTCGTCCTTTGGGACGCTGTCGCACTTTTGCCTGGGGACGTCCTTGCAATGCTCTACCGGGACGTCGTGGCACTTCTCCACATACTCGGTGCGGCACTTGGGCTCTACAGGGATAGATCAAACGCACAAAAGTCAACCACCTCCCTTGCGTCTCGTCGGATTTACATGAATTTGAAAACCGCATGCCACGAGCACGTACCGCATTTGTTGCCATAGCTCCCCAACAAACGACGATCTGAACAGGCAGCGAAAACAAGGAGCCATAAGTGCAGGGCGCTCAACAACAGACGAAGGGGCAGTCTTCCTGGGCAGGGATCCTGAACATACCCGCAGCCGCCGCCACAGTGGCGATTCCGAAAACAAGCAATACTGCGAGAGCGAACTTCATTTTTTTATGAGATATTTGGACGTGTGCAGAAAAAGAGGCAAAGTAGCCAAAGATGGTCGCGAAGGAGATAATTTCCTGTGTGTTACTATGTCTTTACAGCAGCTTTTGCTTTTTCTTGTTGAAAATCACCAGTTGTGCAGTATAAATACTTCGACCAGGCGGCGAATCTTCAAACGCTGGGCAGACCACAAGAAAAGCGCAGACAACCTGTCTTCCAGCTTTGCAAATCAAATTATGTTGCCGAGGAGCCACGTGGTTTTGCAGGTGCGCTGTTCTGGGGCATCAATTATCAGTGGTGGATTCTGGAAACAGAATTTGAGATGGCTCCCAAGTAGTGCAGGTTGCGTGTTGTTTTCCAGTGAAACCTGGCGCAAATCTTAGTTGCGTTGTGAGTTTTATCGGCGAGCCTCCATTTCCAATGCAAGAAACACTTTTTTCAACCGTTTTATCTCCTGAGAGTCAACGTAACCACCGCGACCCAAGCAATACAAGAGTATGCGCTGTGCTTGAATCGCCACCCACGAACAAATCTTTTCCAGTGCACAGAAGGCTTGCGCACTGATTCGACATCCGAGTCTCTATTTTTCTTGCAGACAAGCAACCGGCTTGTTTTTAGTATTAGTTTAGAACAGTGTTAGGAACAATGCGTCAGTGGCGCCTTTGGGCGGAAATAGTGCTGACGACAATTAGCGGTGAGTAATCAAGCAGCTGTGATTGAAAACGTGCATGCTACTTTTGCGAAATGGTTTCAAAATTTGCTGTGTTTGTGCGCAGCCGCCATGGCGATAGATATTATTAGAGATACCGTCAAGGCGAAGACGGATTTAGGTAAGTTTTGCACTTTCAATCTCTGCCTCAACTAGTTCTCTTCTGTGCAATCAATGCTTTGAGAATGCCTCTGCAAACTATTTTTCTCTTTTTCACAGGTCTAGGGATGGGGTTTGTAGTAGAGATTTTAGTTTTGGCAGCGAAAGTGGCTTTAGTCTTTTGCTTAGTGTGGGCGACCTTGGAGGTGAGTTCCTCGAAAATAAAATAAGGAAGAAACTCTTGGCACAGTCTTCTCCACCAGCCTTACGAACGTTTGTGTTTATGTTGTTGTATCCACGGTACAATGTGAACGTCACTGTTGCTACACAACGACATATGAGTAGCCTGTATTCGGCAATCACTTTTTTTTGTAGTTTACAAACTATAAGGATTGCGGAATGTGGTGGCTTGCTAAGACTCTGGAGCCTCAAAGTTGAGTCGCCTTTTCCGTCGAACAGGTCTTAGGAAACGGCTTGGAGAGCACAAAATGGGACAGTACCGCGGAGAAGTTGAAGTCTGAGGATGCCGATTCTCCACTGACTGGGAGTTGGTATTCCCAACCCCCAAGCAAGGCTGCCGAATGTCGTCGGGGGGTGGCGTCAAAAAACAAGAAAGCCAAAAGAAAGGCGGAAGGAATATCTGGTCACACTGTGGTCTATAGGGGCGGACAAAAAAGAATCAGGAGAACTCTCGAACCTGTCCCGTCCGTATTCAAGAGGAAAAACGCCTCAGATTTCCCTAATGTGATCAAGCGAATAAAACTCTGCAGCTTCTTTTCGAGTCGTTAACTGTGTCCCGTATATCGGTTGTTCATTGTGTTCAATTTTGTTCAATTTTGTTCCATTGATTAGTTTTTTCTTCTTCTTTGTACATTGGGGGGTAGAGAAGCTTTTTGTGGAGTTTGTGACATTGACTCTTCTATTCTGTTCTTTTTGTGTGTGTGTGTACAGTTCGTTCGATAAAAAAATGATTTTGTTATTCTTGTAATATTTTGTACACTTTGCAACACTTGTGCAGCTCTTCAATTCTTCCAGTTTGAAAAATAAATTTTCAGAAGTGATCGATCATTAAATTTTGTAGGAAAATCAAAATGAAACCTCATATTGCACTGTCTGGTTTGCACAAAAAACTTTTCTAGGTAAATCGAAGAGCCCTTGACATGGTTGCATGTTTCTTGCAAAACGATATCGCAAATATTTGAGTACTCTGTCAAATCCATTCAGGGAAGCTTTGAAGGCCATGCCTGCTTCCATAAGGTTTTCAGCAAACTCTTACAAATAAAAAAAAGGTATATTTAGCAATTGGTTTTATACTGCCAATTCAGAGAACACGACCCTCATTTGCAAGTCAATGGTAACCATGTTACAACAGCAAGAATTATCCTCTTAGCAAATTGCATCCAGGCCAGCTTCCAATCCAATGACACACCAGCACCTTAAAAAACTGGGGCTGTGGTCACCCTGCACTTTTCTTTTCTTTTCTTTTTTTGTGCCAGCAACCACAACAAAAATAATCAGCTGAACATCGGTGGTTGGGTGTGCAACCAAGATGACATCATGGTTCGCTGGCACTGTACTGGAGTCAATCGGCCTCTACTGTGTGGGGTTCAAATCGGTCCTGGAGTCGATCGGCCTCCACTGTGTGGGGTTCAAATCGGTCCGAGAGAAAGCGATATGACTAATTTTGCTGTGGGGAGCGGTTGCATCTCTACCCACTCAAGACTACTTCGACATGAAGCGAACAACTCCTGACCACAATTCGACCACAACTCGGTCAGACTGCCTGATTTCACCAGGGTTTTTTCAATCATTTGAGAGTCACTTAATCTCCGATCGATACTCTTTGACAGACAAATATCGCTCACGGGCACAATGCATGAAGGCTTTCAGCTTCATTATATGTTGAAAAAAAAAGGAGCAGTTCGATATCCGGTGTGTATATATACCTTTCCCCTGCTGAAGACGGTTGTCAAAAAGATTATTAAAAAAAAATGGAAAATGGAAAAAAGCACTCCCTCGTTAAAATACGTTTTATGAAAAAAAATAACACACTCCAGGGTTTTTCTCCTTACCTGCAGGGCAAGATAAGATTCGCCAACAATGCAAGCTTGCATTTCAAAACGTCTTCTCCATCGATCATAAAAAAGTCCCCACATCTGCAAGGGTAGGAAAACGAATCACCGTTTCCTAACCGAAAACAGCACGAATTCTTTTAAGAAAAAATCACACACAAAAAAAAATTGATCCAAGAGAACTAAAAAAAAAACCTCTTCTTATTCTTGGCTTAACTCGTTTCTGAAAAAAAAAAAACATCTATACATTATATATTTCTTTAAACTTAAAGGGGCACACGTTGGCAAAAAAAGAATGCAATCCGAAAATCTTTCCTCCTGCTTAAAACGTTTCGATATAAAGATGAGATTTTTGGGGTTATTGGAAAAAGAAATAGGGTATCCTCAGCTTTAAGTTTTAAAATTATGAAATAGATATATATATATATATATTTTTTTTTTTGGGGGGGGGGCGCTTTTTTTTCTGAGCACCTTGTTCGTCCATTTCATCCAGTCCTAAGGTTTCCTGAATCGGCATGGTGCTGGAGCTGAGCAATAAATTCAATTGTCTGTCATATGCCTTCCGCTTCTCATCATCACAAAGTACCTGCATCGAAGGTGAAAAAAACGAATTTCAAAAATATGGATTTACTAGGTCTAGCTAAACATTTATAGAGTTTTAGGAGGGGGGGGGGCTTCTCTTGAGTAAACAATACGAACGAACAAACATTGTATTGGAGCGATTCTTCAATTTCAAATATTGGCGACTGTCCCCCACTTCCATTAGCTTGCCTTGCTCTTGTACAAAATGATCAACAGTTTCAACATTGCAGCATTTTAGTGGGGTTTTTTTGTAGCAATTTAATATTTTTGGAAAAGGAAAAACATAGGCAACGAATTTAAGTTTTAGGCAAAAAGAAAAACATATGCAACAAACCTGCCAAGCGGCTTGCAGTTTTTTGAAGCCTTCTTCTGCGTAGCGCTTTCCGTTTTCCCCGACTTTGTCAGGGTGCAGGGACCTGGCCGCCGCCAGGTAAGCTTGACGCAAATCCTGCGACGTTGCGTCGCGCTCGACATTCAAGACGTCATAAAGGGTCTCCATTGACCCCTTCCAAAAAGGTCCAGAAATCCAAGGAGGGTTTGGAAACGAATCCACCAGAGTACCGGTATTTTTTCGCCGTTTGTCTGGGATCATCTGACCGACATAGGGATCGTTCGTCAGACAAGTGAGCACACCCCTGGCGACTTTAACGAGATGTGTCTTATTCGGGGGGGGTGAGGCACCGTTGTTACGTTTGCGTTCTTCGCGCATCCTCCGTTTTCAAACGAGCATCATTCGCTCGAGATACTCATATTGGGGGAAAACAACAGCCTCCGTTCTGATCTGAATTGCTGTCCTGCTCGCACGGTGCCTCGCCAACCAGGAAAAGGCCATTCGTCGATTGGCTCGAACATTCCTGCGTCCAACGCCCAACAACCGTCAGCGAGACAGGCAAACCTTCCACGACCTCGACAGCCACGCGCGTCGGAAAGCACCGGGCGAGGCGCAGCGGTGACGCCACAGAGTAGTGTAGCGACAGAGCCGATGGGGAGCACTCTGTTCGATTCAGAGAACTCTCAGGTCGGGTTGATTGCTTCTGACCCGACGACGGATGCACAGGCGGGCGTCTCGCTGTCGAAACCCCCTGTGCTGAGACCGTGTCAGCACCAAGTCGCTGGGCACTTGTTCGAGGCCGGGAAAGCCGGTTCCTTGGTCGACGATCGAGGAAACTTTTACAAACCCCTTCAACCAGGACCGCGTGGCGCGCGGGAGCTCGCGTTCTACGAACACGTCTTTTGTCATGCGAGCTCGTCGGGCTCACAAAAAACTCGCAGGACCGCGGTGGAGAGCGAGGAGGAGGAGGGCATTGACACGCGGTGGAACCGGAAAGACATCCATTTGAAGTTCGTGCCTCGGTTTTCGGGGACCATCGATATCGGGGGAAGAAAGTTGCTCGCGCTCGAGGACGTGGGGGCGAGATACTCGAAACCTTCCGTTATCGACATTAAGATCGGCTATCGAACCTGGTACAACTCGTCTGATGAACGATACGTGGCAAGAGCTCGCGCCAAAGACGAGGCCACCACCCAAGCTTCGCTAGGGTTCAAAATCTGCGGTTGGCAAGTGTACAAGCACTCCAAGGAGAAAATCTGCAGGGGCTCCAAATCTTTTTGCAAAACGATGTCCGAGGGGCAGGTGGATAGGGCGTTCTGCGACTTTGCCGATAACGAAACCGGGCTGGGGCCCGAGTCCGTGTTCGGAGGGACGTTTGGGGCAATCCCTCAGCTGTTGGAGTTGCACAGCTGGTTTCAGCACCAGCGGATGTTCCATTTCTACTCCAGCTCAGTGCTGATTTTCTACGAGGGCTCCGCGGCTTGCCCCGAGGATCTGAACGTGCGCGTTTCCATGGTGGATTTTGCACACACCTTCCCGGCTGAAGGAAGATGGGATGAAAATTATCTGGAGGGTCTGACTTCGCTGATCGACCATCTGGGGTTGGTGGCGGGGGACCGATGCTCCAACAGGGCATGCACTGATTCCCCCATCGGTGAGGTCCCCCCTGCTCCGAGTAGCAGGAAATTCTCCAAAAATCAAGATCTGTTAATGGTGTGTGGTTCATTTTCCTCGCAGCCCTGAGCGGAGCGGAATGGCTTCTTTTAACAATCAACAGGATTGGCTCCGTTCAGTTCCGAAAAAATTCTTTCAGTATTGGGAGGTCCATCAAGTCAGGCGCTCTCTCACTTTATGGTGGGGCCGATGGGGAAGAAACTTATGTTTTTTTTCTGTTTCTTTTTTTTTTGCTTCATGTAATTTTCTAGGTTTGCTTTTTCTTAAATCGCTCTCACTCCTCTGCTTGGTTTTGTTTGAGGTATGTTTGTTTGTTCTTTCTTTTTTTTTAATATTTTGGATAGCGATACTCTTTGCCTGATTTTTGCAACCTTGGGGGATTTGGGGGGGTTTGGCTTGGAGCTATCTGAAGGAGGGTGGAGATTTGAAAAAAACAAAAAAAGATTAGAAAAAAGAAAAAAAGGGGGGGTGGGGGCAGGGTGAGAAAAAAAAAATTGGGATTGCTTAATTTGTTCTGTTGCTCAGCTTTATTGAAAGAGGGGGTGGGGTGGGGTTTTCTTTTCTTTCTTTCGTTGTTCTTTTCAGTTTGCTTTGAAGGAGAGAGAAGGGGGGAGGGAAATCTCGCTGAGCGCTTGATTCTTTTCTTTCTTTTTCTTTCCGTTTTTTTTTTCTATTTTTTTTTTACCCCAGATATATTGCGAGGGCAATTTGATTTGTATCATTGATCCTGATCCAAAAAAACAAACAAAAAAACAAAAAGAAATCCATTTGATTTACTCGAAGAGGGAAAAAAAAAGTGAGAAAGTTTCAAGCTGAATGGACCGAACGGACAAAAAGAAAAGCCTGGGAAAGGAAGAAAGTGCTGGAGAAATCTCGGGATGGGCAAAACATGGGGGAAAAATAGGTCCCTGTTTGAGACATCTCATCAGTTCCACAATCGGCTGGAAGAAGGGTTCAGGGATTTTGGGGTCTTCCTTTTGCATGCGTTTCCATGTAGTTAGAATTTGAAGTGTAAAAAGCTGTGGTAGTCGAAGAAAGATGAAAAAAAATAAGAAAAACGAGAAGACACTCACAAAAAAAAAAAAACGAACGAGATTGCGTTGTTGGAAGGTTGGCAAACACTGCTAGTGTAACTTATGGTGGGGGTGATTTGGGGATTCAGAGGAAGCCTCCTGATCATTACGGAACGAAGGACAGACATACAGACAGCAGGGTGAGTCATCGATATAGTTTTCACAATGACATGCACGAGTTCGAGTCCCCAAATTTGGTCCAAAGTAGAAAGGGGAGGAGGAATCTTAGGAATCTTTTACCCACTTGAGTGGGTAGCTCTGGCTGAACACCTAGGAACTGTTTCAAGTCTCAATCAATGAGCTGAGGTGAAACCTAGGATCGTCCCTTGCCCCCACCATTGCTAACATTGCAACCTTTTGATTCAAAAAAATAGACACACACAAAAGAGACCCAAAAGAATCCACCATGAGGTTGTGGTGGCCTGGGCTTTTGTGCATCCTCCAGTGGTTTATCCTGAATTGGCCACAACCCCCAGTAACATTGAACTCCTATCAGCAGCTGCCCCCAGAGGGGTTTCACACAGTTCTTCTTCCAAAAAAAAATGCTGCCAAAGAGATGGTTAAGACATTTTATTCTTGCATCCAGGACTGACATCCAGTCAACCATAAGTCTAGAAAATTGGGGAACCTTACATCATGTAATACATAATGTATTGATCATTGATTGGTGAGGTTTGCATTAAGATCAACTTCACAAGAAGATATATCAGGAGATTGACAGGGTTACGTCATGCATCATCTTGACGTCAGCGTCTAGTTTCTGTCAGTGTTCAGCAAATGGGTTTTCGCAGCAGTTGCCATATCAGCTTCTCTTCGCGGCGTGAACACCCGTGCGCCGTGAATTTCGAGCGCGACGCTCGACCTTATTGCTGAAACGTATATTTGCAGGTCACAACAAAATTCTTTAGCGCCGCATCCAGCGGAGGTGACTGCGTTTCACGGATCTCACCGATAACATACGCAAACTTGAGACTTTTTTAACACCGTCGCCCTCAGCATTGCAGTGGTGGATTTATTTCTGACGTTTTTCCTGCAATTTCCGGGGAGACCTGCCGCCAGCAAGAGCTGTTGTTTTTTTTGTCAAAGTTGTCCGACGTGCGCTTTTCTTTTCAAGTTTCAAGGTGGAGATGAATCATACAGACAGCAAGGACGTCGTGGCGGTGGTGTATCCTTGTCTGGACGATGCCACCTTACGCGAAATTCTGAAAAGGGGCGTTTTCGAGTGGCCACGAGCGCGCTTCGACCATGCTCGACACGTGAAAGCGGACGATCCTCTGTTCGTCCTCGTTCAAGAAACCAGACGACTTTGGGGCATTTACAAAGCTACGCAAGACGTCCAGATCGACACGTCGGGTCCGTCATGCGACCACTGCGCTCGGGTGAGGGAAACAGACGACTTTCAACTAAAACGAAATTCGTCTAGAGGAGGAAAACTGAAAAAGCAACGCACGCATTCCCGGATCAAAATTCCATGGGAAGCTTTTTCCTAATGCATTTCAAGATTCCGAGTTTTCATGTGAGGTGTTGAATTCCACTTCAGAGACTGACAATCAAATATCTTTTTACAATATTGAAGCGAGTTGAGAAAAACATTCCATTTCAGCAAATTGAGGTAACTCTAATGTTAATTTCCCGGCACTTTTTTTCATTGCTTTTTGTTGTATACCCAGGTGTCATTCATTGAGGGCCACAATTGTTCTCCACTTCCGGAGGAGGTCTATAAGCATCTAATTTCGGACTCCACTGGAGCCATCAGTTTTCTCCTCAACCACAAGCAGAGGGCTGCCCTCTGGACCTCCTTCAAATTGATCAAACCGGTGCCCCCACCACAAGCTCCCCCAGTTCGAACCCTACCTCCACCGCCTCCGCCGGTACATCCAGCCCAGCACAACGGACCTCCACCAACTGCTCGATTCTACGAAGACAGCCACGGGCAGAACCCCATGTCGAATGCATCCCCACATCCCTACGCTAGCGGACATGCACATGCAACCCATGCATCACATCACCATGTGCCTATGTCAGACTCGGTCATGCATGGTGGGGCGTACCCACCGCCCCCATCCGATCGTCGGCACAGGGATTCATCGAGCTATGGGGGGTCGATACATTCCCCTAGACATGCTCTACCACCCCCTCCACCGAATGTTGGCAGACTGCCCATGGATACTGGGATGTATGGTCGCTATCCTCCACCACCAGGGCCTTATTCGAGCCATGAATACGTTTGGGATGGAAGGGGGTGGATTCCTTACGCTGCCTGGCACAGGTGGGATGAACTTAGTAAAAATGCTTCGGTTGGAATACGGATGCTGGTTGGATGGAGATATTTTTTGGAATGTTAAGCTGTTGTAATAGCCCTGCCACCGAAAATTCCCACCAGGAAATTGCTTGCCTTTTTTGGGGGGTGGGGAGTGGGGGGTGGCTTAGCTTCTCTAAACAATTCCATTTGTTGTTTTTTTCCCAGGAGCCGCTGGGAAAACGATTACTGGAGCCGAGGGGAATCAAGCCAACCTCCATTGCCAAGGTTTGAAAATAAAACAAAAGAAAATGTTTAGTTTTTCATTTTATGTGCGTGTTTTTTTTAATTATATTGAGAATTTGACCAAGAATGTATTGTATATTTTTATTTCTTTTTTTTTTGTTGATGGGAAGCCTGGAGGAAACAAGCGAATCATTTTTTCAAAATGTTTCTTTTTTGTGAGAAAGAAAAAGTATCTCCTTCTATTATGTATATGTATTTCTATTCTTTTTAATGGGGTTTTCCCTTCTTTTTCTTTTTTTTCGTTTGGAAGGTTTCAGAATGGGCATCCCCACGCTGGCAGTGACAGCGGCTTGAGTGGGTCTGTCCACCGGCAAGGCTCCGATGCTAGCGATGCTGGGGAAAAGCATAGGCAACAACAGGTCGAGGTGAGTGGTTTTTCCTTGCCATAAAAAGCACTCCAGTGAAAGCTACGTCCTCTTTTGGGTCGAATCACCGATTCGGCAATTAAAAAAAAAAAACCTCAAAAATTCCCAAGGAAGTTTGGCCGAACCCTTCCCCCTCAACCTTGTGAAAGAAAAAGACACCTGAAACAGAAAAACAGAAATCGAGGTAAGAGAGGAGGGTCGTGATAAATCATCTATTTCTTTCTTTTCGTTTTTTTTCCTTTTGTTGAATAAAGATCTTTAGTACAATGGATGCACACGGTGTTGGCATTTGGCTTAGGATGACGTAGATGGACGGTGTTATTTTTTCTTCTTCTTTTTTTCCTTCTTACAATGGCTGGATGTTTTTCAGTGTGATTCACTGGAAGAAAAGGCTAAGCTTCGAGACGAGAACGAGGTCCTCAGGGAAAAAGTGGAATTGCTGGAAACCAGCTTGTCTGAGCTTCGATCCAAAAACAGGGAAAGCTTGAGCATCATTCAAAAAGAAAACGAAGCGGTGGAAGAGAAGCTGGGACATTTCGATTCGAAGGAAGCCGGGATGGGAAAAGAACTGGAACTTCTGCGGAGTTCTTTTGCAGGCACGTTTACACCCCGCCTCGAGGTTGGTTAGTTGAAAAATTATTATTCAGGCGATATTTTTAAAAAATATGAGCTATCTATTTTTCTTTTTTTTTAAGAGAAAAAAATATGGACTATGTGGTCTTCTCCTTTCCACTTTTTTTTTTCTTTCCACTTTCTTGTTTCGTACCTGACTGTTCAGCAATCAAAGTACTGCTTTGTATTGATTTTATGTAGAAGAAAAAAAAATCTTTAAATTTTTACGTTTTTTTAATCCAGGGATGAGTGCAGATGTGGAATGCTCTCTGGAAAATATTCCTCCCATCAATGCTCCTTCATATCAGGTACCCTCAGCCTTCATGATTTTTTTCTAACTTTCTCACTTTTTTTTGAACAAAGTGTAATATGCACTGGCATCTTGCCACTCTTTTTTTCTCTGAAAACGACAAACAGCGATGGTTCCACTATGATAAATCCCTTACCATAGAAATTGAAAAAGAAGAAACAAAAAAAACTGTGCCCAGAATTCCACCTGAAGAGTCTGAGCAAATTCTCCACTGTATTTGAATCATGCATGCTTTCTTGCTTTCTTGCTCCCCCCCCCCCCAAATGTATTTTCCCTTGCAGAAATAGGACTAATTTTGCTGGTTTTGCCCCCAAAACTTCAGGTGCATACACCTCAGGTCCATTCAATGATGAGCACACCCCTTCAATCCCCTCGGCTGCAATCCCCTCGGCTGCAATCCCCCCGGCCTCAGTCCCCTCAGCTGCTATCCCCTCGACCTCAATCCCCCCACATGCTATCCCCCAGGATGCAGTCCCACATGCCCACACCACACAATCAATCCCCCAGGATCCAGACGCCCCGAGCCCAATCTCCAGCACCCCAACCCCCCCCCCTGCACTCACCGCAGATGTACGCTCAAACCAACCAAGTTCCCAGGATGCAATCGCCCCAACCCCAAGTATACCACCCGCCTCCACAGTCGATTTCTCCGGCACCTCAAGGGCATTGTGTGGGGGGTTCTGGGGCAGCGAACAGAGTTTGGACTCACAGTCAGGGAGCTGCAGCGAATGATATGGGGATGAGGTCCAGAAATCACGAACCTCAATCCATGAGGCCTCAGTCACCCCTGACACCAAGGGGCTCTGCTGGGCAACAGTGGGGAAGTCATCCTGCTCAGGTGGGCTCCCTTAAAATCCCACAGCTTTTCGGCCCCCTCCACATCCTCATGGGTTCCTCCATTCCATAAAAAAAAACGCCTCTAGTCATGGCGGGCGACAGGAGCAAATATGAGTGTGTATGTGGAATGAAATCTAGGGAAATCACATGGTGCCGCCAAATGCCTGTCAAGATGTTCATCCAGCACCGGCGCAAGCTTCCCCCTATCCTGTTTCCAATGGGCTACCATCACCTTGCATTCCAAACGCTATGGCAAGCTGTGGTAACACTCTGGGAAGGAGCAATGCCCCTTCAATTCCTGGCCAACATCTGTTGCATCAAAATGGAAGCGTACCCCCACAAATATCTCAGCAACAGGTGACTGTTTTTTGTTTTTTTTGGTTGTTTGGTTATGCCATGTCAGACCCAATGAAATTTCAAAATGCTGGGATGCACCCAACATATTCATACAGTTTTTTTTTCTATTTTGTCGAAAGCTTATTTTTTTATTGATTTGGGGGGGGAAGGGGGTGTTACACCAGGTGCCATGTTGTTACAGTGTTTTTATGAAATTTGGTTAAAAGGGAACAGATGGAAAATTTTGACTGGCAGAATTGAAATATATATCAATATATATGTTCGTAACTAGCAAATTTTTTCGGTCATGCACCCCATCTGCTGTGCGAAAACTGAGCATCAAGAAAACAGCTCAAAAGCCAGATACATGATTTGATCGATCAACATTTTCATTGATATTGATAAATGTGGATCATTATTGTGTCGGCCAACAATGGTTTTTTTTTTTTTTTTTTTAGGGTCCAGGAATCGATAATATCGTGTTTGGCACATCTACATTGCCACCTCCCATCAGTCCAACTGCCCCTCAACCAATGCAAGCACCTCAAGTGAAAAGCATGCCCCCAATCCCTGCACATCACCACAACACATCGCATGTACTTCCACAGCCAGGACCTCAAAACGTACTGCCTGTTCATCAAAATGTACTGCCTGGACATCAAAACGCACCGCCTGGACATCATAGCATGCCGCCAGTACATCAGGGTGCACCTCAGAACATGCACCTGCCCACACCTTTCCAGGGGAACGCTGTGCCTCGACAGCAATTCGGGAATTCTGGAGGTCAACCGCATGCTACCTCCCCTCTGAATCCACCCCAATCGCTGCCACAGCCTCACCTCCAACAAGCATGGGCTCGAACACCTCAGGTACTAAGATGCATTCTCTCAGCAGTTGTATTTTTGTTTTAATATTATGTATATTATTTATTTCATTTTTATTTACTTTTCAGTTATTTTATCCCCCCACCAGTGTTGCTTGTACTGGATTACCCCTTACCTCCAAGCAGAGAATAATTTTCTTTTTAGCAAATGTTTCGCATTTGAGAGTCAGCCAACATCATCCACCTTTCAATAACGAGTGAGATGAGTGTCGGGATTTTCCTTGTTTTTTCAGCCAAACTGGGGTGCACCACCTCCAACCATGGCTCGGCCTCCTGCTTCTCAATGCGGATCAGCGACCCCTCGGGAAATGCACAGCATGGGGTTTTGCCCGTCGAACAGCGAAAACACTACACCTCAACCGACGGGGGAGGAAGACATGTACATACTGGGAGGAATGAATCATGGAGAGAACAAATGCATGGTAGGGTTGTATATTTTGATTGTGTTTTTTTTTTTTTTTTTCTGCTTTTGTTCATCAAGGCATCTTTGATTTTTTTGTTTTGTGTTTTTTCTTTATATCCTGAACTGGTTGGGGTGGGTAGCGGGGGCGTCTCAGTTTGAGTTCTGTGCACCGATCGAATCAATGAAAAAAAAACTCACATTTCTTATGTATCTTTGGAAATGAGTGAGATCTTTGGAAATGAGTGAGATCTTGAGAAATTAGTGAGATCCTGGGACCGCATTTGGTCGACATCAAAAAGGAGCCTCATGACTGTTAAGTTCCTGATGTGGGGTGGGTTTTTTTTTTTGCAATCTGCATTATGTTTTGGTTGTGGTTAGGTCGAAAAATACAACAACAATGGGATGTGGGAAGTCAAGGGCGAATTGCCTGAAGGGGTGAGCCCCTTGGGAGGTGATGCATGCTGCTTGCAAGAGAACATTTTCGTGTTGGGGTTGGAAGGGCAAAAGGCTCCCGAAGAGGTCGGCATTGTTCATAGATTCGACACGCGCACTGGTAAAACACACACACACACACACACTCAAAAGACTCCATCATGAATTTCCCCTGTGTTTTTCCAAGTTCGCTTTCCCCTGGGATTCGAGCCTTCTTTGGAATACTTTCGTGAGGGGCTTTCACGAAAACAGCATTCAGTGGAGGGACAAAGTGAAAGGGAAATCTGTAGGCACTCGTTCAACCACATCTAGAGGTCCCCCTTGATGTGTCATTGGGTTTCCTGGCTTGAATTCAATCCAACCCAGTCTATACTTTTCCTCAATAAAATTGTAGGGGGTTGGGATCGAGTGGCTACCTTGAAGAACCCACGCAAGAGTCTGAGCTGCACCGTGTGCAATGGAAAAGTTGTGGCATTGGGGGGCCAGAAACCAGGATTCCAGGAAGCTTCCGATATCGTGGAAATCTATGATCCAGAACGGAACACCTGGATAATGGTGAGCCCCTCTGCTTGGCAACCAAGCTACACCCTTAATTCCATTCAGTGCAGTCTACATCATTTCCATGAATGGCAGAAATTTCAGACAATAGAAAATAGTGTGGGCCGCAGGATTTCCGAAATCTGCACTTCTTGTTCATGTTTTGGTTTTCCATGAATTAGTGTGGCCTGCACTATTACTGGGGTAGCACTTGAAGACCCCCCACTTAATACGATTGAGGGTGTACTGTACAGGGTTTTCCTTCCACAATCGGGTTCACTGATTTGCCGATGTTGTGGATTGTATCGAGGTTTCATTGCACCCCCCCCCCCTCCCCACCTTTCAACTTTTTTTTGTCCCTACACTTTGTGGAACTTCAAAATCTACATCAAAGGCTTCACCGATCGGTTTGATTTTCTGAAACTGTCCAGGTATTATTCATTTTCAGTTTGTTTGTTTCTTTTTGGTTGGTTGGTTAGGGGCCTAATATGAACCAGGCAAGGTTTTGCTTTGATGCTGTGTGCGTGGCTTCCTGTGTGTTTGCTGTTGGAGGCCAGCAAGACAAAGGCACCCCTTTGGACACCGTGGAGCTTTGGGATTTGAGACAGGTAGTGGAGGTTTCCCAACTCAAAACACCAAATCAACACCACATAAGTCAATTTTTTTTTCCCGGCCCTTCTGCATTCTAAGCGAAGTATGAAGGGTTTCCCTGTTGCTCCGTTGATAAAAACTGCTCTTCAGCATCGACCTGGACAGGCGGTATTGATACATCTGTGTGTGTTTGGGGTGGTGGTTTGTAGAAAGGGTGGCAGACTGTGAAATCGATGGAGGTCAAGCGAGGTTTTTTGTCTTGTGCCGCCTATGGAGAATCGATATTTGCTCTGGGAGGGTGTGGGCTGAAGCAAAACGTCAATATGGAAAGGCGACTGGAAACGCAAGCATCCGTAGAAACCTTCGACCCCAGGTGGGGAAATATCTGCCAGATGTTGAGCGAATGATCAAAACACACTTTGACTGTCGCCCACTTTCTCTCTAGAAGAAACACCGTCAAGTTTGGACTCTGGTTGAGGATGACTAATGCTGAACTATGTTATGGTAGGGCGAACAAGTGGACGACGATTGCTCCCATGTCAGACACCAGGGCTTTCGGCAGCGCTGAGTATTGGGGTGGCTACATTTGGGCTATAGGAGGGAGGAGATCCATGGATGATGTTGGGAGCATGTTGGCCATGGAGAGATTCGACATCAGAGAGGGCAAATGGAAAAGCGGTTATCTAGCAGGTCAGACATGGGCTCCACCGGCTGGGAATTCTCGCAACCCCTACCCATCAATTCGGAAAAAATATATCAAAAGTACATCATCATCGCCTGTTGCATCTCTGCGGCGGCGACACACTGTGGCTTTTGTATTACTAATCACCCTCGGCCCTGGTTTTGAGTGCTTTTTGGGTAATGATAGAAACTTACGGAGTGCTTTGTGGAAAACCCATGTGAGAGAATGAATGTCTTTCCTGAAAATGGGACGCCCAAAACACAGCCTCTTGAAATTGACTGTGTGATTTCAGGTTTCAGCCAACAAAGGGCATTCCACACGACTTGCATCGTCAAAAGATTTTGTTGAACGGGAGGGAAAGTTTTGCAACACCCGAATATTGTGGTGTTGAATTTTTTTCGTTTCAATTTTTTTTGGAGGGGGGAAATTCGATTTGGAATAAGTGGGAGTTTCTTGGGAATGGACATAGAGGGGGAAAATTCATACATAGTGGGCCATGGAAGTCATTGGCAATGGAACGGACCTATTTTCAGCCTAATAGCATTTGGAAGTTTTGTTTGCATGTTCCTCCTGACAATTGAGGATGACTAATGAACAGGTCTCCAACCCATTTGCCAGATATCAAGCTTCCAAAAAGAGGAAAAAAAAGGGGAAAAAAACCACCACCGTAGTTGCATCGATGCCCATAGAAAAGTGCCGGATCTCCACGAAAGCTATTTGTTTTCAAATAGAAACAAAACTACTATTGCCAAAAAACATAGAAACACATGTGTTGGTTTTGGTATTGAGGTCAAATCATGGATTAGCTGTGGGTCCTATTGGAAGGCTCCAAAATTCTGGTTCAAGAAAATGCTTGTAGTCTTACAAGAAAACACTGGGGGAAACCTCCAATGAACACCTTACGTCGATGAAATTTTAACCGTCAAACGGCGCGGTGTGACGCTTTTATGCAATACCAAAGTCGTCAAACTGGAACGGGGCTAAACGCGCGACCACCCCCCTCCCAACACAAGCCAAAACCGTCACCTCCATCACCCATCCCAGGCTGGAATAAAACTGAAGCCAACCGTCGCGTAACCGTCTCAGCCATAGCCCTCGTAAAAAAGGTGAATCAAGACAAGAAAGCGCAGAACCTCCTCGATGATCACTTCTTCGCTGGTCGTTTCGGATCCCTTTTCTCCGCCGTTTTCAAAACGTCAAGATTAAACTTGATCTGGTGTCGGTTTTTCTTTCGGTTTGCCTTCTGGGTGCGCGTCATTTTAGGAATGCCCCAAGGCTTGTTCCACAGCCTCCCACCCTTCACTTTGAAAACCTCGAACACCGCTCGCGAAAAAAACACCATACTTCGTCGTTTTCGAAATCGCCAGAAACCCCTCGTTTTCTTGTCCAGCGTTTGTGCAGTCCAAAAAAGAAAATTGATTTCTTCTGTTAATTTGTATCAAGGAAGCATCAGTAGGCTGTCATTTTTCTGACGCTCGAGGGCTGATCGTTCAACTTTTTCGTCAGAAACGATGTTCCGTCGGAACGGAGAAACGACCGCAATCAACTCCAGAGGAAAACGCATCCTTCAAACCACCTTCCCGGGTAAGTTTTCCAAAAAAAATCATCTTTATTTAGCCGAACCCCCCAAAAATTTCACCAATGGATGGTTTGCCTTACACAACAAATCCAGTGAAGCTTTCAATCGGGCGTTATTCAACCGATGCAAATGGTAGCAAAAATTACCACAAGAAAGATCAAACCACCTGGGTTTCAAGTTGATTTTGTTTTTATTCATTGGATTCCCAATTCACACCAAAGTGAGATGGCCAATCAGTTGATTGATCGCTGACTACCTAATATGATGACTAATTGATACTATATTTAAATTGGTGTTTGTGGAAAACAGATGGATCCGAACTGGTGGAAGAATACAGCCTGCACACTGGGGACATATTAAGTAATGATTCACTCTCAACCATAAATTGTCTAGGCCTCCAATCATCCCCCCCCCCCAAGAAAAAATCAAAATAAGCAATAAATGCTCAAATATCTGTATCTTTCCCAAATCGAAATTTTGATTTCTCCTGATAGAGGATGCTTTATCGTTTTTCCACGAAAGACTTGATAAAGCGAGATGGGGGATACTTTGTTCATAGTGGTGCATTGAACATGCAGCTACGGAAAATACTATTTCTGGATATTATATTTCCCAATGCATTTTTACACACAGCCTCTGGGAAGGGCTCCTGGAAGGACTTGACATTAAGTGGTCGTCCGGCGCACTGAAAAAAATCGATATTGAATGATCCAAACATACCCTTCAGTTTTTCACATGGGAAGACCTCAAAGATCCCCCCCCCCCTCCGAAATGTTTTCATGTTTTTCTCAAAAAAAAACTCCTCAACTGTTTATTTATTTTCATAGATTTGATTTTCAAATTGTTTTAGTTGTTTTTTGCAAATAAACACTAAAAAAGGTCGATATCACTCAGTTGCACAGTGGACAGACTGCCATAGTGGTTGACTTTCAGCCTTTCAGACGTTTTTCTAGATCAAAATATGCAATGAGCAGCACTATGCATTGAAGGAATGGAGTTTTGAATTTGTTTGATCTGACTGCAGTTCGAAAGCGTAAGAGAAGCAACGTCCTATCCAAAACTAGTGAGTGGGAATATTTGCATGGGGACGAGGACGAACAACACAATGCTAGCAGTGGGCTAGCCCCCAGCCACCAAAATGTATGCACACACGCATCCACTCACTTATCAATACTTATCAATTTGCGGACTGGCCTGCAGTCAAACAACCAAAAATATTACAAGACATGCCAGGCCAGAGCCTACAGCATCCTGTAGTCGTGGATGGTGATCATTGGACGTTTTCTTAGACGCGGAGTTGGAATTCGTCGATTGACATGTAGAGATCCCAAAATAGGCTAATGTGTATAAATGAATATCAGCCTTTTTCCTGGCTACAAGATGATTGCTATATTTTCTTCTTATACTCTTTCTTTTTGTGGAATCTTGATTTATTTCAGCCCAAATTCTGTCGGAAAGACACTGAAGGGGAATTCCGATGGAGGATTCGGAATTTGCCATACCCTTCTGATATCTTCAAAGTCCACACAGACACCAAAACCAGAGACGTTATTATATCCACCGTCAATAAAAAGTGAGTGGCAGCAAGTTCACCCTCTGTGATTCTGGCCAGCACAGGTGCATGTACAAATCAAAATCAGGAATAAGAAAAGAAAGATTGGGATGTGGGGTTGAAACGGTTTATTTCAAGTCCAATGCTAAACACAAATATTCAGTTGAAGGACATTCAAAATTAAATATATTTCATACAACAAGAAGAATGCACTTTACTGAATTTGGACTCTTGATGATCGATTTTGATTCAACTAATGAAAACGCTGGCCTCTCTTCTGAAACAGGTACTATAAACGTTTCAAGATACCGGAGCTGGATATATTGGGTATTGAATACGAAGGACGTCGGCTATCTTTCAGCCATGCGAACAATACATTGATTGTTTCCTATTCGAAACCGTCCCAGGTTTTGGAACAGGTGGTTGAAACACGATAAAGAAATTTCTTTATTTCTTAGCTTTCTTTTTTTTTTTTTGTGCGTTTAAACGCAGCAAGTGCCATATGTCGGTATATGCATCCCCCAACACGATATTCTTTTAGGGTGTGTGAAACATAATCTGATTTCATATAGAGTGCCGAAGGATGAGCGTGCGTCTTCCATTTCCAGGAAAAACGAGATTTGGAGGAGCTCAGAGCTGGAGTCAAAGCGGACGGAGACGTGGAATGTAAACAGCAATAATAGAAGAACCAGCCACTGGCAGGAGGTTCAGCCATCGACTTTTCGAAAGAAGCCACAAGACAACGAGTGTCATCGAAGAGCGTCCAAAAGTTACTGGCGCTGGTTGCTGGCGCTAGGAGAGATATTTTTCTCCCTTTTCGCTGTTTGATTCAGACTTGGAAAGGGTTCGAACCCTATATTTTTCCACAAGACTTTGTACAGAGCTTCTTTACGACTTGAATTCAATGTAACGGAAAAATCGATTCCTCAAGATTTTGTTTGTCTATTGAATTTATGAGTGTTGTTGCTGATCGCCTCAGTTTCATGATAAGGTTTTTCTGGGAACCGGGACACGCTTTTGGGATGCCTGCACCATCAAGCATCATATGGATGATGCATGATGCCCAGCTGATGCATGTAAAATTAAATCTTTGATTTGAATCCATTATAATGGATAATAATTATTGATCAGAATAGTTCCCCCGCATGGTACATAGGTGGTGAAAATACACATGATGTTGTTCCATCGAACCTTGTTCACATCATGTGGATTTTTTGAGATATTCTGCCAATTGGTCATCAAAGGGTTGAAATTGTTTTGAGGCACTTCCCCCATGGTCTCCCCCCTGCATGAATCTCACAGAAGCGCTTTTCAGAAAAATAGAAAGGCAATCAGTTGAACCCACTACGGTTCGCCTTATTTTGCCAAAACACTGCAGATGAAAGGGGCTTCGCCATCCCTGACCCAGATTCCTAATATTCCTTCCCTCACCCGTTTTGGGGGAAATAAATCCCCCTGTTCAACAGCGACAAAGCCTACGTGAGTGTACTGCAGTTCTTCTTCACAGAGACAGACTACAGTTATGTCCAGTAACGACTAACAGTTCTGCAGCAAGCAAAACCGAGCTCACGCTGCGAGGAAAATCACCTGCGAACAAGCTTCTTTGCCTGGAGTCAAGCAATACTTTGAGCAAGGAAGTCGAACAATGAAGGTTTTGGCGTGTATCGTGGCGACCGCCGCCCTGTTCCACACCGTCATCGGCGCATGGCGCCGAAGACGGAACGATGTGGTGCAGCGTGACAGGGACGCCAACCACAGCCAGGGAACCACCGACTCGGGGCCACAAAAAGTTCTGGTCCCGAGTTCGCCACAAGGGATGATGATAGGGCCTGTTTTACAGCCCCCATCATTATTCGAGGTAAGATTCGAAAAACGTGCTGGAACGATGTTGACGTAACGAAAGAACCACACTCTTGGTTCGTTCCTGTCGAGCAAAAACTGAATATTGTGTTTCATGAGCGTCGCTAGAGAAAGCAGCATTTAGATTCGTGCTCTCGAGTCTGTGGTGGGGAAGTCGAGCGTTTGAACCTGATTTTGGTCGGCGTGCGATATTTCTCGACTTCACACAGCATCAGCAGGTGTGGTTGTGTCGATGATATAGATTCTAGGAGAGCTGTACAGGCAGCATTCGTCGGAGGTCGTTGGGCATGGCGTCGTCAGGGTGGTGACGTGCGGCCTAACTGGCCACCACTTCCGCCTGAAGTCCTACCCCAACCAGGGGCACGACGACCTTGAGAGGGACATATCCATGCAGCTGGCCCCCCGCACGCGCCATCTTTTGGGGGCCCTTTGTTGCTGCATGGACCGTGTCACGACCTACACTCTGACGGTGAGTTAAGTTCTGTGGCTATTTTTCTTTGACTTCACGCTGTCGAGAAGCGAGAGACGTTGGCACGAGACACCCTGATGCAAGGTTTCTTAAAATCGCGCCACCCCGACAGAAACTGGCGTGCGTCGCTGGACAGTCTCGTGGCCTTGGATGCAGATACACATATCGATCACGGGACGCTTAGAGATTTTGAATAATTACCTCCTATGTCGGTATCGATTGATCAATTGGTGACTGCTTTTCCTTTTGCTTACTCTTTACCCAATATCCTCTTCTTTTTCTAAAATCATCCTCTGATGGATTGTGAATATGTTTGCTGATTCTGTCCCTTCTCCTGAATTTTGAACGCAGAGCCTTCCCATTGGTGGCAGCCTTTCAGGATTCTTCCCTTTAGGCGAGGCTGGCGATGTCGATGTCTGCAGGTCAGACATTTTTTTGTATAAAAAGGCCTCATCGTTGGCACTGAATTCTGAGGTGGTTCACACATGCAGAAACATAGCATTTTTCTCAATGAATTCCCACAACACTGGACTGACCGGTGCCTGACTAATCCATTTGCCCGATATTGACTTGACGCTCGAAAACTCTGCCAAGGATCCAGGATAGGTAGCTTGCGGAGATGTCGGGTTGTGATATCTTTTTGCATATTTCAGGATTGTGGGTGCCCAGATCCTGTCAGGCCTCAGTAGCCTGCACAGGTTTCAAATCGCCCATCGAGCCCTCACGCTGCAGACCCTCCATGTCGACAGCTCTGGCAATGTTTGCATAGGAGATTTTGGGGATGCAATCCAGGGGGACAGCACAGGCAGCAGCAAGTCAACCCAGTCCTGCTCACTCTACTGGGTAATCATCTGCCTTTCGATTAAATTTCAAGTGATCTGAGTTGAACTAAGGATTAATTGACATACAAAATCGAATGAATTTAATAGCCAAAAAAATTATGCTTGTTCAGTGAGAGAGAGTCACATGGTTTTGCTCGAGATTTTATTGTCGATGGCACCCCTTGAATGTTCCAAGAAACATTTATGATGAATTCCCTTCTTTTTTGAAACACCTCCTGAGAATCCCCAGGGCAAAAAAAAAAACCATGATGTTCAGGGAACTGGCTACACTTCTATCCAGCTCAGGACATGACTAAGAGTGACTGTGGTGAATTTAGGCTCCAGAGGTCGTGAGGGTCGGGGAAGGGAACGTTCCAGCAGATGTTTGGGCCTTCGGAGTCATCTTGCACAGGATTCTGTCTGGGAGGTTCCCTTTCCGGGATTTGACTAACCCCATCTTCGACCTCACTGACCAACTCTTCCTTGATCTGGAGTGGAGTGCCCCCCCGATCCTGTGCCACTCCCCAGTGTATGATCTCTTCCGTCAAATATTCCGGGTAAGACAAGCTTGACAGGTTCAAAAACTTATTCCAGGTGTAAAAAAAAAGGATGTGACTCATTGTCCCCTGATGCTTGTTTGGGACTGATTCCCCAACACTGACCTCCCTGAGATGTTCGTTGCATGGAAACCATGGATTCACTTTTGGCATTTTCGTGATTGATGTTTTCGCAGGCGAGGCCAGCAGACAGGCCAAGTGTTGAGGAGATCTGCTGCCATTCTTTCTTCAATGGGATCAACTGGCACAACCTTGGTGAGAACAACCCCCTTCTCAGCAAGGTGGAAGGCAACAAGATCACCCTAGTCCCCTTGGAGAATCTCCATCCAAGACGCCGGGCTATCAATGGGCCCATCAACAAGATCCTCTTTGCAGAGGCTCAGCCCTGCATTGAGTGAGGGGTCACCAGGAAGGGGGGGGGGGAGGATAGGGGTCGGTGGAGGTTTTTTCTTTTTTTTTTCCTCGCCGGCCCCGGGGAGGGGGAGACAGTTAGGTTAGGAGGTCTCCACGGCACCCCGCGCTGGCTGGAGCGGGGTGCAACAATCCTCCCCCCCCTCTTTCCTTTTTTCTTCGAGTTCAACTCTGGTGGAGGGAGCCGACTCGGTCCAAAGGTAGGATTCTGAGTTTTCGGTTTTTTCTGGGGTCAGCTTGTTGAAGGACAATGGAAAGAAGAAAAATACTGACTAGTTTTTCCGCATCGATTGGCAGGTGTTTTGACAAAACTTTCATATGCTTCCAAGCGTATGGCTTCATCACTGAAGAGCTAGGAAGGCTACCAAGAAAATACTGAATTTCATTGGGGTGGTTGCTGGAGATTTATGAATCATTGAGCATTGAGAGCAGACTGTGAACAGGAAAGGCATTCTTATTGGAGAGAATGAGGGGTTTTTAAGATATGGTGCGTAGTTGTGGGGAAACCTGGGGAAGTACAAGAATCAAACTCTGTTAAGAGAGATGCTTTACTCCTGCTGGGAATCATTTAATTAAACAGTTATTCATGCTTATGTATGTTTATGATCTGTGTAACTGTAAGTTTTTGTGGTGAACCGATGAGGTGATATGACATGCATGTGAAAAAGTGTGAGGTGGCAGTTTTTTTTTCAGTGCAGTTTAAGAAGAAACGATCCATCAGAAAAAAAAATCTAAAGTCGAATAACATGTCCATCCCCATTGACCCCATTTCCAAAATTTAAAAAACTCGAGTCAGATTTAGACAAAATCCCTCCTGCCCTCCATTGCTAAAAAATCCTGATGCAGAACGAAACCGCCACTGTTTTTCCATTCTTTTTTGAAGCATATTTTTATATTTAAAGACCCCAAAACAGCCTTCTGCAAGATCTAAACAAATATTTTTTTCAAACTCCTTGTTTTTAAGGATCTGGCACCATCTTCTCAAGATTGAACACTGTCTGACACCCTGCTTTTTTCTTCAAACCCTCATTTGTGAATGAAAGCACGAGAGCTGGAGGGATCGATTCAAAGTAGATCTATTAATTGTTTCCCGAGAGAATTCCAAAGAGAGAAGCAACAATTAGTCTGGAAGTCGTTATATGGCGGCAAGGATTATTTAAAAGACCCAACTCAAATTATCCAGCAGAGGCAATCGATTTTTCCTGTTTTCTTTTGATTGCTTTGAGGTGATGTTTTTTCTTCGTTTCTTTCTTTTTTTTTGTCAATCGTGAAGTCAGAATCGTTTTTTAAACACCCTTGGGAGAGGATCAAATTGTGAGCCCAGTCTGGATATTCTATTTGTTGTCTATTTGCTTGTCTATTTATTTATCCCTGTTGTGGAAAGGAGTAATTCAGTTGGAAAGTTGTGCAGTTTGTAAAGTTAAGATTCTTGGCTGGCTGAAGGGGCTTTGGGCAGAGGTCGTGCTTTCTACCTCTAAGAATGTGAATTCAGCACTGTCGAGTATATGCATACCTATTCATATTTATAGGATTTCGTGTTCCAATTTTCAAGTGCTGAGGCTGAAGGCCGTAGGGCCTTGATCAAAATTCCCCCTGAAAAAAAATCATTACGTTTACTTCGGGGTTAATTAGTTTCTAGTCAGTACATACTACAGCAAACAACAGTATCAACGGAGGAGAAACGGGCAGAAGGGGGAGATAAGGAAATGATGTGCATAAGACTTTGTTGAAAACTTTTGGAAGCAGACATGGCCTTCAACACTTCCCTGATCATTCATGAATGGATTCGACAGAGTACTGAAAGAATTTGATTTTTGTTGGGACGATTTGTAGTTCGGCTTTCAAAGTGGGGAATGTTGTGATGAACTTAGCACTGGTTGGAAGTGGGGAACTAGCACAGGTGGCTGGGAAGTTACAGAATCATACTTAGGGAAGGCTGGCAGTGAGCCCTGTACTCGAACACATTGGTGTAAGCTTTATCGTTCGATCGAATCCTGTTCCATCAGTACGCACCCGGGCACAATTTTATTGAAAATATTTGCAATAATGTTTTGCAAGAAACATGCGACCATGTCAAGGGCTCTTCGATTCTTACTCCTAAAAATTCGGTTTGATTGTGGAAAACCAGACAGTGCAATACGAGGTTTCACAAAATTTTACGATCGATCACTGCTTTTCCAAGCTGGAAGAATTTGAAATTTGCACGAGTATCACAAAGCGTATAAGAATTTACAAAGATAACAAATTCGTTTTTTATCGAACAGAGTGTACACACATAAAAAATAACAGAATAGAGAAACAAATGTCAAACTTCTCCTTCCCACCCCCTCATGTACAACGGGACACATTTAAAAATTCGAAAAGAAGCCGCCCAGTTTTATTCGCTTTTTTACCCCGGGGAAATCTGAGGCGTTTTCCTCTTGGCCATGGACGGGGGAGGTTCTAGAGTTTTCTTATCTCTCTTTTGGCCACCTCGGAGTCTGACAGTGAAGCCAGATATTCCTTCCGCCTTTCTTTTGGCTTTGTTGTTCCATTCTTTTGCTTTTGATTGCAACCAATTGGGTCGCCACGCCCCAACGACTTTCGGCTTGGGGGTTGGGTTGCCATTTCGACAGGCACCAGAGACTCAGGATCCTGTACTCTTAGAAGATAACTAGTTCATCGTTGTTCTCAACATGTCTCCACAAAAAGCTTGAAAGGATTCTCAGTGACCTTCAGGACTGGAGCAGAGCTTGAAAGTGCAAAACTTACCTAAATCCGTCTTCGCCTTGACGGAATCCCTGATGATGTCTATCGCCATGGCGGCTGCACACAACACAGCAAATTTTGAAACCATTTCGCAAAAGTAGCATGCACGTTTTCAATCACAGCTGCTTGATTACTCACCGCTAATTGTCGTCAGGAGTATCTCCGCCCAAAGGCGCCACTGACGCATTGTTCCTAAAACTTTTCTAAAACTAAAGCCGGTTGTTCGTCTGCCAGAAAGATATAAATGTGGAATCAGTGCGCAAGCCTTCAGTGCACTGAAAAGATTCGTTCGCGGATGGCAATCCAAGCACAGAGGATGCTCTTGTATTGCTTGTGTCGGGTGATTACGTTGACTCTCAGGAGATAACACGGTTAGAAAAAGGGTTTTTTGCCTTGTAAATGGAGGCTCGCCGATCACACTCAAAGCTTGGCACAGCCAGCCCAAATTCTGTTTCCAGGATCCACCACTGATAACTGATGCCCCAGAACAGCGCGGCTGCACAACCACGTGGCTCCTCGGAAACGTGGAATAATTGATTGATTAGTGACACGATTTGATTTGATTTGCGAAGCTGGAAGACAGGTTGTCTGCGCTTTTCTTGTGGTCTGCCCAGCGTTTGAAGATTCGCCGCCTGGTCGAAGTATTTATACTGCACAACTGGTGATTTTCAACAAGAAAAAGCAAAAGCTGCTGTAAAGACATAGTAACACACAGGAAATTATCTCCTTCGCGACCATCTTTGGCTACTTTGCCTCTTTTTCTGCACACGTCCAAATATCTCATAAAAAAATGAAGTTCGCTCTCGCAGTATTGCTTGTTTTCGGAATCGCCACTGTGGCGGCGGCTGCGGGTATGTTCAGGATCCCTGCCCAGGAAGACTGCCCCTTCGTCTGTTGTTGAGCGCCCTGCACTTATGGCTCCTTGTTTTCGCTGCCTGTTCAGATCGTCGTTTGTTGGGGAGCTATGGCAACAAATGCGGTACGTGCTCATGGCATGCGATTGTCGGATTCATGTTAATCCGACGAGACGCAAGGGAGGTGGTTGACTTTTGTGCATTTGATCGTTCCACGCAGAGCCCAAGTGCCGCACCGAGTATGTGGAAAAGTGCCACGACGTCCCGGTAGAGCATTGCAAGGACGTACCCAGGCAAAAGTGCGACAGCGTCCCAAAGGACGAGTGTAAGAGGGTGCCTTTCGACAAGTGCCACCCGGAGACCAAGCAGGAGTGCCACAAGGTCCCGGAAGAGGTAATCGATCATCTTTGTTTTCCCTCCTACATTATAGGGCTATTTATTGTGGAGTGGATCTTTCGATTGGCCTTTGTTCGGCGCAGGTTTGTGAAAAGATCGAGAAACAAAACTGCAAGAGGGTCCCCCATGCAACCTGCAAGGACGTGCCACACCAGGTTTGCAAGAAAGCGCCCCACACCGTGTGCAAGAAGGGGTCGCAGAAGAAGTGCTGGCCTGCAAAGAAGGTTTGCGGCGGTCATGGCAAATGCCACACCCTCCCTGAGAAATGCAAGGACTTCCCAGACGTGGATTGCCATGTGGAATACAAGGACGAGTGTCGCACTGAGTACAAAAAAGAGTGCCACACCACCCACTCAGAGGAATGCACTCCCCACTATGACGATGTCTGCACAACGGTGGGGTCCCTTCCTTCATTTATCCGGTTGGGAGAATTTCTAAGACCAATTTTTGAGGCAGTGGATTTCTGGCATGGGGAATGATCGAAATTTGGCTTGCATGGCAGGTCCAGAAGGACGTCTGCAAGGATGTGACGAAGGATGTTTGCCAGACGGAGTACAAGGATGAGTGCAAAAAGGTGTACCAAGACGAATGCAAAACCGTCTACGAGAAGGATTGCAGCCAGGCCTCTGAGAAAAAGTGTGAGAGCGTGCCAGAGAAGAAGTGTGAGGAGTCGCACTGCTCTCGTGGCGGCGGCGGCGCCATCCACAAGTCGCAATTCTCTAGCGGGTCTTCCCGCAGCAGCAGCCACATCCAAATCTCGGCGTCCAGTCATGGTTGAAAACTCGTGCATCAGGGGATGAATACCTACTCTTATCAATTCTTTTTTACTTCTTTTAGTGTGCTTGCTGCGGAATTTTTGAGATCCAGCGCAGCCCAGTTTTCTTTTGATTTCGACATCGTGAGGGAAACCAAATTTTCAAGCTTGTCAAACAATGCGATCATGAAGTATGCGAAATGAAAATGAACCTGGGATTTCCAAATATGAGGTCTACTGAGTTCGTTCATTTCTTTGTTGAAAGTAAAGTTCCGATTTAATAGAATCTTATTTGTGTTGGGACTTCATGTTTTATGACTGGCAAAGATTTTGCTAAACAATATAAGATTTGCTACGATGTATTATGAAGTGCACAATAAATAAATGCAATATTGATATTGTAGCAAAATATAACTTATATTCTCCCCTTTTCAATCACAAGTCACTAGTAAAAAAACGCCTAGAAAACACATTTTTTAAAGTGTGTATTCATATCGAAAAACTGTGTTTTGTTGTGTATTTTTCGGAAATTGTGTATCTGAACAATTGTGTAACACAATTTAAATGGTGTATTCTTGACCGCTTTTCGTGTATTTAATTGTGTATTCTAAGGGTTTTAATTGTGTATCTCTGTGTATTTACAGGAAATTGTGTATGTTGCTGGTGTCCACGAAAATGTGGATTTATAGTGTGTATTCTTGTGTGCAGCGACGGGAGATATGGTGATCACTCGAAAGTGTGTATTTAATTGTGTCTTTCTGTGTAGGTGAACGGGAGATTTGTTGGGCATGGGAAATTGTGTATTCAAGTGTGTATTTATGTGTATGACAACTGGGATAGTGTATTTCTGTAGTGAAGCCGGAGATATTCTTTCAAAACAATTTACAAAGATTAAATCCAGAGCCAAAAACCACCACCACCCAACTCACAAGATCCACAACACCCCTGCTCAAAACTTTTTGAGTCAAAAGCACTCAACAGAGGCGAAACTGGCAAAACTGCAATGACCCTCTAAGACAGAAGCCTCTTCGATATATATAAGAAAGCTTCCAGAGCGATTCTAATCGCTCGAATATGGAGGCCCTCCTTTGCCAAGCTAGCTTGTGCAAGGACTTGCTGTCAAACAGGGTCATTGGAGATATCAGCCAATGATCCCCCCCGCCCCCCTCCTCCACACACACACACATTATCTCCTCTTCTGTTTTCCCATAACATGGTGCTGATTGGTTTCTAGAGCAAACAGTGTTATCGACATAGCTCGAAACGGTGGGATCGTCCAAGGAGTCGGTGCTAGGGCCGGATGTTTTGGAGTCGGTGGAGGGGATTCCCTCCTTTCGGCCTGGGAGGGGCTTCTCATTCTCCATGCAACAGTTGTCAAGCTGGGTCATTCGGAACTGAGTTGGCCTTGGAGGCGCCACCTATTCACAAACACAAATGGATAGCGTGAGTACAGCTGCAACCTTGGGGAAAAGACGAAGGGAATAGTGAACGTACGTCGGGGGAAGACCTTTTCCTTCTACTCACCACAGTAAGCGTCGCAGTGTAAGTTGTACATCCAACCCAGCCTGTGGCAGCCAGGGTTGGGACAGTAACTAGGTCCAACAGGTTCTCTGGTATTTTGCATTGGCCAGGATTCTGTGCCAATCACACGACCAACCGAATTGTTGGGCTGATTTTTTTTTCTAGGGACACTTTTCACCGACCTTTTCACTGGCAGTGTAGGTAGAAACCACACCACACTTCTTTTTTACAGGAAGGATTCTCTGATCAGCAAAAAGTTGCGTTGCGTAATAGGACTAAAAAGGCAGGACATCTGCATCAATCTTTTTGTAAGCTTTTTTTATTGAACCCAGCAGATTTCACATCAAACAATATTCCAAGTGTACAAGGGACTTGTATGAATGTCTCTCACACACAGATATATCTCTTCAACTGACCAATTAGGAATAACATACCTCAGACAACGAAGCAACCGACAAGCTCACTTGTGTTAGAATCCCAGTGGATGATGGCGGCTATTTCTTGGGGGCTTCTCCAATTTTTGAATAGAAGGGGATTGGAAACAGGAGTATTGACTCGGCATTTACTAGTGATTTTCCCACTGCTTTCACTCCCTGCCTTTCGACTGCTGGTTGCCTGGGCGGCCTCTTTTTCAGCTTGAAATACAAAAAACAGATTGCTGGGAAGTAAAGAATCACGTTGTGAACATCACCAAAATAGTTGATTAGAACAGAATCTGAGGAAAAATGAGGTAAGGCTATGGTGCACAACAGTGTGAATTTTTTTTTTCAATTTCCCTGGGCCCCTGAAGTGGCCCCAAATTTTGCCAGTCCAATTTTTTTATACCAATACAAAAGTAGTGTGAAAATACAGAAAAAGAGTCCAACACTCTTACCAAGCCAAGCACACTCCGACCAAGGAAAGGCAGCGATTAAATCTGACGACCCCAGGGTTTCGATCTCGGTTGTAGGCCCCCCCCCGCCCGTCAGTAAGCATGGTCGCGTGCGTTGGGCGCTTCGTTTTTGATCTCGCGTTCCTCTTCTAAAAAAAACAAAACTGAAGAGCACGGTACAACAGCACAGCACTGCGCCCAACCTGTTCACTCAAACTGAGCACGTCCTCACTTCCATCCGCGCTTCTTCTTCTCACGTCCAGCGCCAACGCCGACGCTTGGGAACCTCGGCCCGCAATCACATCACGCTTGCGATCTGACAAGGAAAAGTACGGCTTATCCAGCAAGATACACAATTTTGTCTTCACGAAATCATGGTGAAACGGAAAGCTACACACAAATACACACAGATACACAGTTTTTCTTGCTGAAATCATGGTGCAACGGAAAGCTACACGCAAATACACACAAATACACAATTCAAAACTGTGTTCAAATTTGAAATTGTGTATTCTAGCGTGTTTTTTACTAGTGAGTGGTAACTGTTCCTAGACCAATCCCCATAACTGCACCATTTGTTGAATTTGAATGATGGGCATTATGTACAGAAGTCTACAAGAAAAAAGCATTTAGTTCAACTGTTAATTAGCAAAAAACCAATTCTTGCCTTGGCCACAGCTCTGTTAACAGGGGAAATCACTCCAGCCACCACACATGATTTGCACACATGATTGCAACAGATCTGTGGAAATTGATGAGGGACAGATTGTGGCATTAACGTTGTGGCAGGTGTAAATGTATACAAGAGGAATTTATTGTTTCAGAGCAGGCATCTCAAAATGATGTTGGCTGTCCTTCGAATGTGTGGCAGCTCCTCTTGGTCAGAGCACAATTGCAGAACCATCCCAATGGATTCAATTACAAATATGAACACACACATGATATTAAGACAGAAAAGAAGAAGCAAATGGTGAGGATTCAGCCATCTATCAGCAAGGGTCGACCGTTTTTACTGAGACAGAATGCATGTTCAGAAGTTCCCAGTCTTGGCCAGACATATCAACCCTCATGTCCATCCTCATATAAACATGATTAAGTCAAAGATAATTGAAAGCACTGTGACAATTGAGGAGTTCATCTACAAGCCGCAGTCAGGACCCACAAACACCACAACAAGAATTCCTTTCATGAAACGCATAAAACACAAGGGCCCACGAGCCATTGGCTGGCTGGTTTGCATCTGTGAACAAATTGACAATAATTGACAATCGGTTACGAAATCTTGAACAAGCCAACCCGTTGCTGGATACTACGCATGTAATTTTTGGTTTGGTTTGGTTTGCTGGATACTGCAAACAAACGCAAATTTACATTTGGATACTGCACTAGATATGCAAGACATGCAACCCCGATGAAATTAAAAAAAATGGATTTTTAAAAATATCAATCAATCATTGGACCCTCCTTGAATTGCATCAAAACGTATGTTATTACTCATACACCCCCCCCCTTCCTTCCTAGAGACTAAGAGCATGCTCTTTAATCGGTTGGAACCATTATATGGAAAACAGGAAAAGTGTGTGTTAGTTGGCCATGCAGCTTTCTACACTCAGCTTCTCTTCAACTGCACTTGGTGCATCAAGTGCCCTGTTACGATTTCTTGGTGTGTTCGTGAGCAAATCCATACATTGAGTTCACCTTGATTTGTGCTGCAGCCATACAGCAGGGGAGGAGGGTGTTAGCACAGGACTAGAGGCTATCACAGTCTTGCATGATGCAAGGCTGGCAAGGATATATATACATACATATATACTGACAAAAAGCTCCTAAAATTTGCATTGGTTTTGGAACATATCATATTTTAGCCCCTGGTACAAGTCCACCCCTTGATGTAGGCAAGAGAAACCCCCTAAATCACCCCAAGCATCGAAATTACTGTTTCGTGCAAGGCAGGCTAAATTCGAATACAGCACACAATAACTTCCCATACTGTTTACGTTCTGCAATACATTATTTCTACTTATTAAACACTACATATCTCAAGAGATATTTCGGCACCGAAACAGAGTTTTGAGCAGCATTCAAATCCATGCATTAACCAGAACCAGCGACTCAATTCTCAGCCAACTTTTCTATCCAAAATTTTTGCTGTTGCAGAGAGTAAGCAACCACAAGAAATATCGGCATCGTGTTTTGGGAAGGAAAAGAAAAACGTGCGACTGGACCTCATAAATGTGCTCATTTTTTGCTTCGTTTTCAAACTCATGAAAAAAGCGGTAAAATGGACGAAATGCATTCCATTTACATTGCCCATCTATACATCCTGAAAAACCTGCGTTGTTAACTCAATAATGTGTTTTGCTGAACCTTCTTTTCCCTCGGCAAGAAAAAAACACGCTGTCATGACTTTGACGCTGAGGTTTCTTCTCCGAAAAGTACCTGTGAGTTTGCAAAGTAAGTTTGTTTATCGGTTAACAACGATAAATAGCTTATAATGAATACCACTTCTGTTTTTTTAAATTAGGGTTGCACACGTTCGGCTCAAACGTCATTTTTAACACATGAACATCTGTAAATACATCAGGTATGTGTTTCTGTCACGACAAACCAAAGGGTATAGAGCATCAATCAGTACATTGTGAACTTGCAGCTTTCAACGCCATTCATTCACCACCAAAAAATCGGTCATCTATATTTCATCTATATAAAATAAAATAATTTTTCAAAAGCACCACACCTTTATATACGAAATCGAATCACATCCCATCTTTTCCACAATGAAGCAGGGATCCAGCCGCCAAAAACAGACCGAATAACTGCAACAAAATTTCAATCCAGTACTTTTTGTCAATCCGTTGATTTTTTGTTTTTTGTTCCAATTCATTTCAATCCACCACCTCCAACCCTCCCAGAAAAGAATTAACAAAAGTAAAAGATAGAAAAAAAATAATAAAAAAAATCCACAAACGAATTGGCCTCGTCACAAAAATTGTTATTTTTATATTTTGAAGTCGACAATTTTGAAACCGTTCTCCAACGTTTTCAGAATCGCTGCCAGCATTCCAAAACTAATTTTCTTGGCAAAATTTCCATGGATTTTTGGGCAATCTATGAATTTCTTTGAACCCCTCCTCCCCTCTCTATCCCCTTTGCACACTTCATAAAAAAAAGAAGAAATAATGTTCAATATGTGAGGTTAATTTTGGAGTTCCTTACCGCAGTATAAGCTAGGGTTGTCTGACCCACATGTCGAATCTTGTAAATTCCAGGTACCTATATATATTATATCATATTATAAAATAAAATGAATGATATCTTCAGTAACATATTCCTATTTAGCTAATTCAGCACAGGATGGTCAAAATAGGATGCTCTATGAAGCCTGAAAAAAACATGGCAGAACAAAAACACAAAAAAATGATATATATATATATATATATCAAACTGTTACATTTCTGGAGCTTCTTTCTTAGTTCAAACTAATTTTTCGTATAATCTATAGCAGAAAAAAGAAATAAACAAAAGTAAATGTATAAAAAAAACACTGGAAAAAACAATTCAGTTGAAACTCCCCTCAAGTCTTTTAAGAAGAAAGCAGAAAAAAACCTCACCTTGTATTTAAAAGCTTCATATGTTCCAAGCATAGCACCTTCAACACACACCCCAACTCTAAACCACTTGGTTTTTGGCAATCAGCTCCAAAAACCAGATCTAGATCTATAACAGATCCCCTATCCTCCATACACGGCTTCCCAAGAAAAACGACAACACCGTTCACCAGGAATATTTTCGTTTCTGTGTTTTTCTGGGGGGAGATTCTTCCCAGCCAGTCGTACCCACAGATGCGCCCAAAGCACCTCCTAGGGCAGCTCCATTCGTTACGCGTCTAGCGCAGGGACTTTCGAACATTGGGACGATCGAGCCAAACGCACTCCTCTCTCGTTCTGTGGAAAAATACCACTGGAGCAGACAGAAACCAGCAGAATCGAAATGACTCCTACTGGCATCCATCCAGCTGACTCTGTCGTCGACATCGTGACTAATATGCATTCCGTGTCCGTTGATGCTTCATTTCTTTTAATGACGGGTGCGTTTCGTGTGTGGGGATGTTTCGTTTGCTCCCTGTTGTGTTACTCTCTTAACTCCGCTCATCTTATCTCGCACTTCACTGACGTCTCTCGTCAGTCGACACTCTGTGTGCAGACATGGGCTGAGACCCCTGTGCACAGGACAGGACAGGACAGGACAGACTGTCTGTGCACAGGACAGGGTCGGACCTGTGCTGCACAGTCGCACAGACTGCACAGCACATCACAGGCACGGTCTGTGCACTGTCTGTGCAGATTCTGTGCAGATTCTGTGCAGATTCACGACCCTGCTCCGTGCACAGACAGTCTGTGTTGTTCTGGCCTGTGCAATTCCGCTGCACAGGACAGACCTGCACAGGGTGCATAGAACCCGTACAGAACCCTGTTCTGTGCAGCCCATGACTGTCTGTGTGATTGTTTTCCGTTACGAACGTCCACTCGACGCCGTTTCACTCTCAACGGTTGGAACACCTCTCGAGTACAAGCTCTGTTCACTAGCGACTCGCTGTAAATGTGTTCGTTTACATGTGTTGTGTTTCGCTCTTTTAAGCACAAAGAGTTTCTGGCGCGCGACCGTTCGTCGTCCCCGCCAAAAACGCCAATGAGTAATGCAGCTGAGACGGCACGGCTTACAGTTACAACCGCCGTGCCGCTTCACACTTTGCTGCCATATGAATATCCCATGTTCCAATCTGTTTGTTCTATTCCCCCCCATTTTCCCTTAACAATAATATTCATCCCACCATCCCATTCTGTCCATTTACCCTTTTCACAACACTCCCTGTGGTGGATGGGCTCGTAAATGGACATGGACCATGTCCAATACTGCTGCTTTACTCCGGCTGTGGTTCTCTCTGTTGGTGGATTTTCTTTTTAGGCTGTATGCATTCTACATTCAATCATTCCTTGCACAACATCCAGAATTCGTCTAATTTCAAAACTGGCCCAAGCGGTGGAGCCCATATCACTTTCCTTCTTGAAGAAAAAGAACCCCTCCTTGCCAGACGAGCCTCCTTCGATCTGCCCACCACCACCCCTCATTCAGCGCGAGCTAACCTATATTTCGAAACCTGGAAAGCTGGAGTGCTGGGGGTACATCGCATCTACCCAAAAGCAAACCGCCCCCGCCAATCCTTCGTATAACGACGCCTCGTTATCGGGGACCTCCTCCAAAGCGTGCCAGTTTTCTGCAGTGAAATCCGCGAACGCCCGCGCGCGTTTCAAGTAACGCTCGTCCCCAGTCTGCCTATACAAACTCAAGAAAGCGTAGCCGTTGCCTGAAATCCCATGACACAGCCCGACGCCTTTCGTCAACAGCCCCCTTTCCCACACGCACTGGGCGCCAAGGTCCGCGCCTCGAGCGCACGCTTCTTTTAGAGCCGGGAAATCCCCATGCGAATGCAAAACCGTGTTTTCCGTCGCCCCCAGGAGTTGAGAAAAAAACAGCACAACGCCGGGCGCCCCGTGGCAAAACTGAACCAGCCTGTCGCTGTCGTTACCCAGGGACGAGGGGAAATTCCAGGATGGCAGCGCTCTCTTCAGGAGAAATCGCGTCGCCCGAAACAGCGCATCGCGAGCCTCTCCGTTTGGGTACAGCTGCCGGACTTGGTGCGGGCAGAGGTTCAGCACGTATAGAATCCCTGCTAAACCGTGGCACGCACCCAAGTAACTCTTTCCATGCCAAGCGTACATCAACCCGAACTCGTCGCTCTTCCCGCGGTCCGATGCGAACCCCATCCCCTCCTCCAACACCTGGGCAGCAGCAGGCCAAACTGAAATCCACTTTCAACGAAAACATCGCAGCATTTGCTTTTCAATTGGGTACGTCGCTGTCTTAACCTGGCTGACGAGTTTGGTAAAGATCCCGCTGTCCACGGTGCCGACGCCGAGTCGGCTTTCGATGAACAGCAGCGAGTACAGATACCCGCATCGACCGTAGAGAACCTCGCACTCTCCGCTGTCCATTCCCAAAACCTCCGCCGCCATCTCTTCTAGAGCTCTGACGCTTTTCGCAGCCTCGTCGTGACGTCCCAACCGGTGCAAAACCGACGCTTTTATCGCGTGCAAACCGCTGGCGCCCTCCAAAAACGTTACCCGACCGTGGCGCTTCAATCTATCGATCTCCCCCTCCCCAGAACAGACAAGCTTCAACGCGTTGGCTAACAACGCGTTTTCGTCGGACAAATAGAGATTCATCGCTTCAGGTGGGGGCTTCTCGCCTCGATTCGCCGCGTCGGCGAGTTTGAGCCACATCAAAGCTATCCCAGCGACGCCCACGTACACACCAGGACCTCGATATCCTTTCCCTGCGGCGTAGACGTACTGGTTGATTCGCGCACTGACGCCATCCACGGCTCGCCACAACCTGGAAGCCAACCCGGGATTTGCGAGCCTCTCCGCGTTTTCGTCCAAATTGTTTTCGAAACAAGTTACCGTCGACATCCTATACTCTCCTCTAAGCTGTGGTTGGGAAGAAAAACCCGACCTAGCGAAATAGCTAACACAACCCTCCCCCCCCCGAAAAAAAATGAAGCATCAGGGTGATTACGTAACATACCCCTTGAAAAACACATCGCAAGAATGTGTCGTCTCCATTGGCACGGAATGCAGAATTTAGGATTCGCTCCATGGCAGGTGATGTTCTTTTCTTTTCCCCCTTTTTTCGAACAAACCCCTTTTTTCGCAGCGCACGGAGGATCGTGCAAAATTCGAATGCGGCGTGTCGTCTGCTCGATCTGAGTTTAGTAATATTTTGGAGGTGATTTTTTGGGGGGGGTTGTGTGTAGAGCTGTGTTGATACCAGCTTCTGGAGGGAGCTGAACATAAAGAAGTTGGATGAACTCAAGCTGTCTGAGGAGCCCATTTGCATTTCAGGTGAGGCCATATTTTTCTATCTTATTTATTTGATTGGATTTGTACTTACTTTTTTTTTATTCGTTCATTTTTTCATTTGATGTCTTTTTTCTCTTATTTATTTCGATTGTCTGACATCGAGGGGGGATTTGTACCCTATCCACTATGCAAATGAGTGATATGGGGGCAGACATACTCATTTATTATTTTTAAAATATATTTCTTTGTTGTGGATTTTCAGAAATCCATGACCATGTTCTTTGCATCAGTTTGTTTTTCAACCTGTTCGTACCATTTTGAAATTTTTGATGTTTATATATTTATTTATGTTTTTTTTGCGGGGGTGGCTGTGAAAATAGGATTCTACTGTCCATCCCATCATGACAGAACCCCCTCCCCCTTGGAGCTGGATTCATCAGCTTTTGGACAGCAACTCTTACAGGGCAGGAAGGTAATTCTTTCAGATGTGTATATATTTAATTGTTGTTCATGATTTTGATTTTTTTGGTTAAAATGAAAACAATGAACTTCCTTTGTTTGTTTTCTATTGTGGAATTTGATGCAACCATTGCTCAGGCAAACTTTGGGGAAAAACAAGAACCAACATATACATAGATATGTGGATGAGTGTATATACTGTATTATTATTTTTAATGATATCGTATTTTCTGAACTTATGCCCCATTGGCAGAAAACTACAAGTTCATCGAACGCATCGAGAAATATAATAAAGGTTGATAAAAAGCACCAATCAATCTGGAAAAAGGATTCTGCATCCAATTTAGCTTTCTTTGCATTTTTTTTCTCCACCTATTGAATTTCTTTTTTGGTCATTTGATTGCAGGGATATCATAAAGCACCCGGAACTCTTTACAATTTAAACAGCATCGATGGATTCAAAGCCTTCGATAGAAAGGCGGCTGCTGAAAAGGTAGCAGCAAATTTATTTATTCTATTTTATTTATTTATTCATTTTAATTAATTATTTAATTATTTTTTCGGCTTTCTGTTGGGATGTGATGCTTCTTAGCAAATTTTGGGGCAGCCATTGGAAATTTCAGTCAAATTCTTCCGACAGAATTTTGTTGGATAGTTCCAGTACCACGTTGAAGAAAGTACAAAAAAAATACACAAAAAATTGTTTACGAAGCACCTGCCGAACGAAGCCCTTTGATAATCCGAGCTCTGCCTATTCTCTGTTGATGTTAATTTTGACATATTATATTATGTAATATCATTATTGAATGTTTTTGGCATTCAGAATTTCCTAGTGGGGGTGTTTAGGTGGCTAGGGAAATTTGGGATGCAATTTCAAGCGGAGCTTGTATCGAAAATCCGTCGCTGCTGTGTCGATTTCTTCTGATGACTCATGCTGACCTCAAAAAATATCATTACCATTATAGGTGGCGATGCTTGCCAAACTCTTTTGTTTTCCCGAAATAATCATAATATTTTTTCCTCTCGTTTTCGTACTTGTTTTTGGAAAAAAAAATAAGCAACCCCATTGATGGGGTTGATATTTTTGCAATTTTGTTTTGAATTTTCCACACAGTCCAGAATTTTGCTGACAAAGTTTTGGACTTTTTAGATCTATAGATTTTGCTTTTTCTTTTCTCAATATTATTTGTTTTCAATCTCAATTCAATTTTTTTACTTCTTTTTATTTCCCATTTTTCGAATTGTGCATGAATTTGTTTTGTTTTGTTTTCAGGTTTGCTTTTCCAGTTATCAAACCACCTTCACCATTCACAGCATCCCCTATTCAACGATTATCGGAAGCTTTAGGAGAGGACCAAGCAGCAAAGGTATTGGTAGAAAAAAAAACACCAAAAAAGCACCTGTGCATTCCATATGACAACAACAGATATTGTGCCAAAAATGCCTTGTTACTTTCAAAATGGAAGTCCAGTCTTCTGCAATCAATTGATTAATCAGTTAGTTATTATTTTTTTTCATTTTCATTTTTATAGAGTTTGTCTCCTAAAACGTTCCACACATCCTCTTGTTTTTTTTTCTTCAGCGCATCACATCCCATGTCAATTTTTATTTTTATTTATTTTTATTTTTTTCATCATGAAGATTTGCTCGGCCTGTGATGTTTGGAGAACATCAGAGGAATTTTCGGCTCCCTTTTGGCTGATAAAAAACCGTTCAACCGATCATCCAGTCGCCGTGAAATTGGGAAGCTGGACGGAAGCTTCCCAAGAAGCTTCTGATGGCGATGGGGTGTATTTGTGCGCGAGCGATTTCTTCCATGAAAAACACCCAGGATGGATGCTGCGGAATTGCCTGTTGTTTGTTGCAAAATGGATGAAAATTTCTTCTGTGACGGTGAGAAAAAATGCATCGGCCAAATAAGGGCATCGGTTTATTATTGCTGTGGTGTTGTATTTATTATTAATATTGTTTCAAAGTTGTTGTTGTTGCTTTACATAAGCGAGTTTTTTTTCTCTCATGGCTTGATTAGCTTTTGTTTTTTTTTCATCCTTATTTTTCAGTTTCTTTTTTTCCCCCCCTTGTCTACCTTCATGTTCGTTTTTTCTTAATTATATTTCTAATTTCTGTACTTTGTTTTTTCTGGTATTTTTTTTTGGAAAGGCAGGTTGTGTGTGTAAAAGGAATAAGGGGCGCCACCGATCCAAAAAGAAGTTTAGTTTTCACAGTAAATTTGCCTGAAATTCCTGATGATTTTGGAAACGAAAAACTGGATTTTGTTTCAGGCTGGGAAGTCGACTCTTTTGGAAAATCAGCTCCCAGGTGTGCTAGTTTTTTTGTTTATGTTCAGAAGTTAAAAAAAAACCCTTAAAAACAGTATATAATTAATTCATATTTGTACCCATTTTTCATTGATTTGTTTACATTCATTCATTTATTCACTTCATTCTTATTTTTAATTCCCACCCCCCCCTCGAATAAGTAATGGTGGAAAATCAGTCATCTGTATTCAAAAGTTTGTTTAAGAATTGATGATAAAAACATAAAAATATATCTGCTAAATATGTTACTGTTTCCATATCAGTCTTTTTTTTTAAGAATGTGTGTGCAATGGCCGTTATATGCAAATGACCCCCCCCCCCCTTTTTTTCGTTAACTTTAACGTATGTTAAAGTTAATTTTTTTCTGTTATTTTTTTTTCATTTTTGTAAAGGTTCATGGATATGCGTTCCCAATTCGACGACATTTACCTTTCAGAAGAAGCCGTCAATTTGAATTTGAAGTTGATGTTGTGGAGGGCAGCACCAAATTTAGACACCGAAAAAGTCGCACAAGCAAAATGCCTTCTGCTAGGTGATGCTCAGGTCCATTTTTTTCTTTTCTTTTTTTTTCCCTCTCACTTCCAACTTTAATTTCCCACCCCCCCCCTCCTTCATTAACATTCATTAAAAATACTTAAACATTAAATCCATTTCATTTCATTTAATTATTATTTTTTTTATGCGGTCAGCCCAAGCCTGTTGAATGTTGATGAATAGAGTTCATGAATTTTTTTTCCTCTGAAAACACTACAAAGTGAGGTGAAACCTAAAAAAAAGAGCTCTGGAAAAAATAATCTCATGACAAAAAAAAAAAATAATAATAATAGTAAAGGCACAATAACCTCAACGACATGCATCTATATACAAATTTCTGTTAGTTTCTTTTTGGGAGGAAAAAGTGAAGGTGCGTGTAATTTCCAAATTTTTAGTAACAAGTGTACCATTTGAACAACAAAACTTCACATATCACCAAAATGCCTTCATTAATATATGCCTAAGGTTTTTCAAGGCAAAAAAGAAATATAAAAATACTGGCATAAGCAATATGCCATTTTCTTTCTTTCTGTGTTTTTTTTTTAAGAAAGAAAAACAAAAAAAACACCCTTTCATTTTTTTTTGGAACAAGGGATGGGCACCCTGGGCTGCATGGTGGCGAGAACGCTGATGGGCTGGGGTGTCAAAAATCTCACCCTGGTGGATTCGGGCACCGTTTCTTTTTCCAACCCAGTCAGACAGAGCCTCTACGAATTTGAGGACTGTTTGGAGGGAGGCAAACCCAAGGCTGACTGCGCCGCGGATCATTTGAGGAAAATTTTTCCTTCCATCAATGTGGAAAGTCGAAATTTCGAAATTCCGATGCCGGGCCACCCCCCAAGGGATTCAGAGGAAGCCGAACAACATCGAGAAGTGAGTTTGCCTTCGTCCAGTTTTTTTTTTGTTCTTTTTGGGGGAGGGGTGAAAATAAGCGATTATTTCGAAAAAATCAAATTGATACTATTTAAATTCTTTGTAAACGTTTTACACCATTGCTCATCCAATGCAATTTTTTTTTCTATTCCTCACAGAAATTTCCTGGTATATGAACATTTTAAAACCAGAGTATATTGAATTAAAAAACAATTCCAAATACAATAATCGATTTGACATCGATCAAGTTTTTTTTTAGACAAGGAAGAACTCCTGTTATGATTTTTCTACTTTGTTTCATGTTTTTATTTAGATTCTTGTTTACAAAGATGTGTTTTTTGGAATGTAGACAATAACAGAATTAAACGAGCTGATCAAAACTCATGATGCCATTTTTCTTATGATGGACACCCGGGAGAGCAGATGGTTACCCACAGTCATCTGTGCAGGTGATTTTTTTTTTAATAATAATATTTTTTCAACTTTTGTTTCTTTTCATAAGAAAATGGCTGAGCTCCCTGCAACTGCTTGTGCTTTTTTTTTTTTTTTTCATGTATTTGTTTTTTGAATGATGGCAATACAACCCCTCAATACTTTATTGTTTTTTTTTTTTTTGGGTAAAAAGGAAGGCCTGGTGTCTTTTTGGAGCAGTGCCAAACATTCATTGTAAATTTCCCAACAAAGTACAGAAATTCATACAGGTTATAGATACTATAGTTTTTTGGTTTTTGTTTTATTTTTTGGGGGGGTTAGGGCGGGGGAAAAAATCGCATTCCTAAGTATACCCCCCCCCCCCCCTTTCCAATTGCTATTCAGTTTTTTTTAATTTAATTATTCGTGTTTTTTTGGTGCATGAATGTTGTTTCAGCGCTAGGAAAAGTGGCCATAAATATCGCACTTGGGTTCGATGGTTTTCTGGTGATGAGACATGGAGCTCCAACGGAAAACGAACAGGGAAAGAAATTGGGCTGCTATTTTTGCAACGATGTGGTGGCACCCCTCAACTCTATGACAGACAGAGCCCTCGATCAACAATGCACTGTAGCTCGACCTGGTAGGATTATTTACTTATTTATTATGTTATTCAATCATTTTTTTATTGTTTCTTATGATTTCTCATGTTCATTTTTCTTTTTTTTTGAACCCACGTCCCCCCCCCCCTATTTTTCTGGGGAGGGGGATGGGAAAGGCTTTCCACATCTTTTTTCCCTTCATTAATTAATTGAGAATTCTCTGGCAAAAAACCAAAACATCTATTAATTTATAGACTATTCCCCCTTTGTTTTTTCATTTGGTTATTAATTTATAAACAGGATTGGCACCAATAGCGTCAGCCCTTGGCGTGGAGCTTTTCGTTTCCTTGCTCCAGCATCCAATGGGCATCAACGCTCCGCCCTTAAACTCCAGTCTGACTGGGGAAAAAGACAGTCTGGATGCCGAGGATGATTCCACAGGAGCTTTTGGTGGAATTCCTCATATGGTAGGTCCAGGATTTTTTTTTTTGAATAATATTTTTCTTAATTAGTTTTTTAATATTGTATCGAAGCTGAAACCCTAGTGGAGCTCATCTGCGTTTTATTGTTTATATATTTATATTAATTGATGAATTTATGTATATATTATGTTGATGGGGGCAAATGAAAACAGTTCAGGTATGTCGGTTTCTTTACATTCCATTCTGGTCAGTTCTATTGCAGTGCACAGTTTGGGTGTAGAAATTCTGAAAGGCTCTTCTTTACTGGAGCTAAGATTTCAAAAACTTTTTTGGCCGATTTTAGAAACTTTACTTTTCAGTTTTGTCTTAATTTTTTTCCATTTTTTCTGAGGTGCATTCTATATTGTGTGCAGATTCGGGGCAGGCTTCATGGATTTTCTCAGACTTGCATGGAGGGTTTGAGTTTCAGTCAATGCACGGCTTGCTCCCCATTAGTCGTCGATGGATATAACAGTGGAATAGAGTTCGTCGAAAATGCTATTCAGGTGAGGATGCTCATTTTGGTTTTTTGCCCCTCTTTGACTCTTTTTTTTTGGGAGGTTGGGGGGGAGGTGATTTTCCTTTTTCCCGTCACTGCATCAGTGTTTCACTCACGCAATTGATTCTAAAAAAAATTGCTTGTTGAGAAAAAAAAAACAGAAAATTTCCTAACCCCACCCCCCCTCTTTCATGGAAGAATATTACACCGATGCGGTGCTTGTGATCAATAGATATGGACTTTTGATTTGATTTTTTTTGGGGGAGGGGTTCTTTTTCGGTGTGAGTTGATGGGGCTGTGGGCCAATTGATAGGATCCAAAGTGCCTGGAAGACTTGACTGGATTGACAGCCCTTCACCAAGAAACAGAAAAACTCGTCCTGAATTTTGATGACGACCCAGAGACGGCCAGCGAGAACAGCGACGATTGGACAGAATTGTAGTTGATGTGTCCTGCGAGTGTTGTTTCCGTTTCTTATTGGGAGTGGGGGAAAAGGAGGGTAGGTTATTAATTATTGATGCTTGCTATGTGTGAAGGGATGCACATTGCTGGTTTTGTCGTGTTGTAAGTAACAAATTGGCCAGATGGGCGCTTTTTTGAAAAACCTCGTTACTACCTGGCTTGGATCGTGAAACTTGACATGGAGCCATTTACGGACAAATGATCCATGCTACATGTTGATCAGAAACGAGTCTTTTGTAACGTTTCAGGTCTGGTCCAAAAACTCGCCCACGACTAGAAAACCACAGTGTTCTCTCCAGGAACGACTGATTTTGTCTTGACCCGCACACATTCACCCACCCACGTGCGCAAACACACTCACCCATACGCTCGCCCTCACTGGCGCACCCTCAGCCACCCGTGGGAAGTCGAACCACGTTGCCAATCCTAACCCAAAAAAGGACAATCCCTCCAGATCAGCTCAAATTCAAGAAACCCAAACGTATAACGTTTTAATGCACTGTCGATTCCATCCTTAAAAAACGATTCAACAAGAAAAGCACGAATCATGAAAGAACAAATTGCTTGCGAGCCCGGGGAACAACTACAAGAGCCCTCGACGACGGATCAGGGATGTCTCAGGAAATCCGGCGGGGGCAACTTGATTATTTTCGATTTGGAGGTTTGGATATGCTTGATGGACGAGTACAAAAGCCCTCGACGGAGGCATTCAAACGTGTTGCCCTCATACCATCGTGAAAACGTGCGATCCCTTCCGAACTCGCCAATCAAGCATGATTGGGGCCGATCAGTACCGAGATCAGAGATGTCTCAGGAAATCCGGCGGGGGCAACTTGATCATTTTCGTTTTTCTTCGAAAACGGTCCGTGCTTGGTTTCGCAAGTGGATTTTCTCCCCCACTACGTGGCGTTGTTAGTCCAACGGTTAGGATACTTGCCTTCCAAGCAAGGGACCCGGGTTCGACTCCCGGACAACGCATCAAACGACTATCGGTCGATACGTGGGTACTTGAGCTCCTCCGAAAGAAAGACCCTTTCCGTCGCCGGGACTCGAACCCGGGTCTTGTGGGTGAGAGCCACATGTCCTGACCACCTAGACTACGACGGAAGGTGGAGGACGTAGAGAGGGAAGGAATTTTCGATACGGATTGGGACGGTCCCTGCCGCGAATCCAACGGAGCAGCGATCGGAAAGTTACGGAGCGTTGTAGAGTTTGGAAGGTAGCGGGAAGCCACGGAACGCAAGTGCCCTCGCGCGCGGGAACGAGGTTGCCCCAAGAATTGCGAAGGGTGTTCGGTGGTCGTCTGGAGTGGTTTCGAGGTTTTTCATCGTTGCAACTTTCGGGTGTTGAGATTTCAATGTACTAGGGATAAATTACGATTTTGTTTCCCGGATTGTCGTGTAAAAAGAGTTGCTCGTTTTTCATGGGTTTTTGTGTTTCTTTGAAGTTTCCAACTTTTTTTCGTGTTTTATCGAAGAGATCGATTTTCTTCTTCTTTTTAATCAAACTTTCTGGTTTTTGAAACAATTTTTTGTACCCATTTTCTTTTTCTATGAAAAAAAACATGTTTTTTCCGTCTGTTTTTTTTGGTACTTTTTTTTTCGGTCGTTTTTTCTTCTCTTTCGTTCCTCTCCAAAAAAATCTTTTTTTTTTTTTTTTCTCGTTTATTCTACCATTCCGAAAGAGTTTTTTCTTCCCTTTGGAATCGAAAACTTTTCTTTGGACCTTTCTCTTCCTTTTTTCCTCCCTCTTTTTTTTTGTCCCCTTCTCGCTTGGCCGTTTTTTTTCCAACCCTCTCTCCCTTTTTTCTCCCGAGAAAGATCACGCCGATAATCCCAAATTACCTGATCGGATCATCCACCAAGGGCGCGCTTGAACCCAGGAACGCCACCAGCACCCCACGATCGGAGCACTCCGTTGCCACACACACAAAAAAAGAAACGCAACTCCTCCCAAGTCCTTTCGTTGCAGCACTGACGCGCTCGCCCGCGCGCTGACTCACCCACCACACGCCCACACACGCCCACCCTTCCACTCTGTCCCCGTCGCACGCTCCCCCACGTGCTGACCCGCACAATTTCACCCACCCACGTGCCACGCTCACCCAGACGCTCGCCCTCACTGGCGCACACTCAGCCACTCGTGAGAAGTCAAACCACGTCGCCAAACCTAAACCCAAAAAGGACAATCCCTCCAATCAGCTCGAATTCAAGGGACCCAAAAGTATAACGTTTTAATGCACTGTCAATTCCATCCTTAAAAAACGATTCAACAAGAAAAGCACGAATCATTGAAAGAACGAATTGCTTGCGAGCCCGAGAAACGGCTACGAAAGCCCTCGACGGAGGCATTCAAACGTGTTGCCCTCATACCATCGTGAAAACATGCGATCCCTTCCGAACTCGCCAATCAAGCACGATTGGGGCCGATCAGTACCGAGATCAAGGATGTCTCAGGAAATCCGGCGGGGGCAACTTGATTTTTTTGGATTTGGAGGTATGGATGTGCTTGATGGACGAGTACAAAAGCCCTCGACGGAGGCATTCAAACGTGTTGCCCTCATACCATCGTGAAAACATGCGATCCCTTCCGAACTCGCCAATCAAGCACGATTGGGGCCGATCAGTACCGAGATCAGGGTTGTCTCAGGAAATCCGGCGGGGGCAACTTGATTATTTTCGATTTGGAGGTATGGATGTGCTTGATGGACGAGTACAAAAGCCCTCGACAGAGGCATTCAAACGTGTTGCCCTCATACCATCGTGAAAACATGCGATCCCTTCCGAACTCGCCAATCAAGCACGATTGGGGCCGATCAGTACCGAGATCAAGGATGTCTCAGGAAATCCGGCGGGGTTAACTTGATTATTTTCGATTTGGAGGTATGGATGTGCTTGATGGACGAGTACAAAAGCCCTCGACGGAGGCATTCAAACGTGTTGCCCTCATACCATCGTGAAAACATGCGATCCCTTCCGAACTCGCCAATCAAGCACGATTGGGGCCGATCAGTACCGAGATCAGGGATGTCTCAGGAAATCCGGCGGGGGCAACTTGATTATTTTTGATTTGGAGGTAAGGATGTGCTTGATGGACGAGTACAAAAGCCCTCGACGGAGGCATTCAAACGTGTTGCCCTCATACCATCGTGAAAACATGCGATCCCTTCCGAACTCGCCAATCAAGCACGATTGGGGCCGATCAGTACCGAGATCAGGGATGTCTCAGGAAATCCGGCGGGGGCAACTTGATTATTTTTGATTTGGAGGTTTGGATGTGCTTGATGGACGAGTACAAAAGCCCTCGACGGAGGCATTCAAACGTGTTGCCCTCATACCATCGTGAAAACATGCGATCCCTTCCGAACTCGCCAATCAAGCACGATTGGGGCCGATCAGTACCGAGATCAGGGATGTCTTAGGAAATCCGGCGGGGGCAACTTGATTATTTTTGATTGGGAGGTTTGGATGTGCTTGATGGACGAGTACAAAAGCCCTCGACGGAGACATTCAAACGTGTTGCCCTCATACCATCGTGAAAACATGCGATCCCTTCCGAACTCGCCAATCAAGCACGATTGGGGCCGATCAGTACCGAGATCAGGGATGTCTCAGGAAATCCGGCGGGGGCAACTTGATTATTTTCGATTTGGAGGTATGGATGTGCTTGATGGACGAGTACAAAAGCCCTCGACGGAGACATTCAAACGTGTTGCCCTCATACCATCGTGAAAACATGCGATCCCTTCCGAACTCGCCAATCAAGCACGATTGGGGCCGATCAGTACCGAGATCAGGGATGTCTTAGGAAATCCGGCGGGGGCAACTTGATTATTTTCGATTTGGAGGTATGGATGTGCTTGATGGACGAGTACAAAAGCCCTCGACGGAGGCATTCAAACATGTTGCCCTCATACCATCGTGAAAACATGCGATCCCTTCCGAACTCGCCAATCAAGCACGATTGGGGCCGATCAGTACCGAGATCAGGGATGTCTCAGGAAATCCGGCGGGGGCAACTTGATTATTTTCGATTTGGAGGTATGGATGTGCTTGATGGACGAGTACAAAAGCCCTCGACGGAGGCATTCAAACGTGTTGCCCTCATACCATCGTGAAAACATGCGATCCCTTCCGAACTCGCCAATCAAGCACGATTGGGGCCGATCAGTACCGAGATCAGGGATGTCTCAGGAAATCCGGCGGGGGCAACTTGATTATTTTTGATTTGGAGGTTTGGATGTGCTTGATGGACGAGTACAAAAGCCCTCGACGGAGGCATTCAAACGTGTTGCCCTCATACCATCGTGAAAACATGCGATCCCTTCCGAACTCGCCAATCAAGCACGATTGGGGCCGATCAGTACCGAGATCAGGGATGTCTCAGGAAATCCGGCGGGGGCAACCCGATTATTTTTTGGAGGTATGGATGTGCTTGATGGACGAGTACAAAAGCCCTCGACGGAGGCATTCAAACGTGTTGCCCTCATACCATCGTGAAAACATGCGATCCCTTCCGAACTCGCCAATCAAGCACGATTGGGGCCGATCAGTACCGAGATCAGGGATGTCTCAGGAAATCCGGCGGGGGCAACTTGATTATTTTCGATTTGGAGGTATGGATGTGCTTGATGGACGAGTACAAAAGCCCTCGACGGAGACATTCAAACGTGTTGCCCTCATACCATCGTGAAAACATGCGATCCCTTCCGAACTCGCCAATCAAGCACGATTGGGGCCGATCAGAACCGAGATTAGGGATGTCTCAAGAAATCCGGCGGGGGCAACTTGATTATTTTCGATTTGGAGGTATGGATGTGCTTGATGGACGAGTACAAAAGCCCTCGACGGAGGCATTACAACGTGTTGCCCTCATACCATCGTGAAAACATGCGATCCCTTCCGAACTCGCCAATCAAGCACGATTGGGGCCGATCAGAACCGAGATCAGGGATGTCTCAGGAAATCCGGCGGGGGCAACTTGATTATTTTCGATTTGGAGGTATGGATGTGCTTGATGGACGAGTACAAAAGCCCTCGACGGAGGCATTCAAACGTGTTGCCCTCATACCATCGTGAAAACATGCGATCCCTTCCGAACTCGCCAATCAAGCACGATTGGGGCCGATCAGTACCGAGATCAGGGATGTCTTAGGAAATCCGGCGGGGCAACTTGATTATTTTTGATTTGGAGGTTTGGATGTGCTTGATGGACGAGTACAAAAGCCCTCGACGGAGGCATTCAAACGTGTTGCCCTCATACCATCGTGAAAACATGCGATCCCTTCCGAACTCGCCAATCAAGCACGATTGGGGCCGATCAGTACCGAGATCAGGGATGTCTCAGGAAATCCGGCGGGGGCAACTTGATTATTTTCGATTTGGAGGTATGGATGTGCTTGATGGACGAGTACAAAAGCCCTCGACGGAGGCATTCAAACGTGTTGCCCTCATACCATCGTGAAAACATGCGATCCCTTCCGAACTCGCCAATCAAGCACGATTGGGGCCGATAAGTACCGAGATCAGGGATGTCTTAGGAAATCCGGCGGGGCAACTTGATTATTTTTGATTTGGAGGTTTGGATGTGCTTGATGGACGAGTACAAAAGCCCTCGACGGAGGCATTCAAACGTGTTGCCCTCATACCATCGTGAAAACATGCGATCCCTTCCGAACTCGCCAATCAAGCACGATTGGGGCCGATCAGTACCGAGATCAGGGATGTCTCAGGAAATCCGGCGGGGGCAACTTGATTATTTTCGATTTGGAGGTATGGATGTGCTTGATGGACGAGTACAAAAGCCCTCGACGGAGGAATTCAAACGTGGTGCCCTCATACCATCGTGAAAACATGCGATCCCTTCCGAACTCGCCAATCAAGCACGATTGGGGCCGATCAGTACCGAGATCAGGGATGTCTCAGGAAATCCGGCGGGGGCAACTTGATTATTTTCGATTTGGAGGTATGGATGTGCTTGATGGACGAGTACAAAAGCCCTCGACGGAGACATTCAAACGTGTTGCCCTCATACCATCGTGAAAACATGCGATCCCTTCCGAACTCGCCAATCAAGCACGATTGGGGCCGATCAGTACCGAGATCAGGGATGTCTTAGGAAATCCGGCGGGGGCAACTTGATTATTTTCGATTTGGAGGTATGGATGTGCTTGATGGACGAGTACAAAAGCCCTCGACGGAGGCATTCAAACATGTTGCCCTCATACCATCGTGAAAACATGCGATCCCTTCCGAACTCGCCAATAAAGCACGATTGGGGCCGATCAGTACCGAGATCAGGGATGTCTCAGGAAATCCGGCGGGGGCAACTTGATTATTTTCGATTTGGAGGTATGGATGTGCTTGATGGACGAGTACAAAAGCCCTCGACGGAGGCATTCAAACGTGTTGCCCTCATACCATCGTGAAAACATGCGATCCCTTCCGAACTCGCCAATCAAGCACGATTGGGGCCGATCAGTACCGAGATCAGGGATGTCTCAGGAAATCCGGCGGGGGCAACTTGATTATTTTTGATTTGGAGGTTTGGATGTGCTTGATGGACGAGTACAAAAGCCCTCGACGGAGGCATTCAAACGTGTTGCCCTCATACCATCGTGAAAACATGCGATCCCTTCCGAACTCGCCAATCAAGCACGATTGGGGCCGATCAGTACCGAGATCAGGGATGTCTCAGGAAATCCGGCGGGGGCAACCCGATTATTTTTTGGAGGTATGGATGTGCTTGATGGACGAGTACAAAAGCCCTCGACGGAGGCATTCAAACGTGTTGCCCTCATACCATCGTGAAAACATGCGATCCCTTCCGAACTCGCCAATCAAGCACGATTGGGGCCGATCAGTACCGAGATCAGGGATGTCTCAGGAAATCCGGCGGGGGCAACTTGATTATTTTCGATTTGGAGGTATGGATGTGCTTGATGGACGAGTACAAAAGCCCTCGACGGAGACATTCAAACGTGTTGCCCTCATACCATCGTGAAAACATGCGATCCCTTCCGAACTCGCCAATCAAGCACGATTGGGGCCGATCAGAACCGAGATTAGGGATGTCTCAAGAAATCCGGCGGGGGCAACTTGATTATTTTCGATTTGGAGGTATGGATGTGCTTGATGGACGAGTACAAAAGCCCTCGACGGAGGCATTACAACGTGTTGCCCTCATACCATCGTGAAAACATGCGATCCCTTCCGAACTCGCCAATCAAGCACGATTGGGGCCGATCAGAACCGAGATCAGGGATGTCTCAGGAAATCCGGCGGGGGCAACTTGATTATTTTCGATTTGGAGGTATGGATGTGCTTGATGGACGAGTACAAAAGCCCTCGACGGAGGCATTCAAACGTGTTGCCCTCATACCATCGTGAAAACATGCGATCCCTTCCGAACTCGCCAATCAAGCACGATTGGGGCCGATCAGTACCGAGATCAGGGATGTCTTAGGAAATCCGGCGGGGCAACTTGATTATTTTTGATTTGGAGGTTTGGATGTGCTTGATGGACGAGTACAAAAGCCCTCGACGGAGGCATTCAAACGTGTTGCCCTCATACCATCGTGAAAACATGCGATCCCTTCCGAACTCGCCAATCAAGCACGATTGGGGCCGATCAGTACCGAGATCAGGGATGTCTCAGGAAATCCGGCGGGGGCAACTTGATTATTTTCGATTTGGAGGTATGGATGTGCTTGATGGACGAGTACAAAAGCCCTCGACGGAGGCATTCAAACGTGTTGCCCTCATACCATCGTGAAAACATGCGATCCCTTCCGAACTCGCCAATCAAGCACGATTGGGGCCGATAAGTACCGAGATCAGGGATGTCTTAGGAAATCCGGCGGGGCAAGTTGATTATTTTTGATTTGGAGGTTTGGATGTGCTTGATGGACGAGTACAAAAGCCCTCGACGGAGGCATTCAAACGTGTTGCCCTCATACCATCGTGAAAACATGCGATCCCTTCCGAACTCGCCAATCAAGCACGATTGGGGCCGATCAGTACCGAGATCAGGGATGTCTCAGGAAATCCGGCGGGGGCAACTTGATTATTTTCGATTTGGAGGTATGGATGTGCTTGATGGACGAGTACAAAAGCCCTCGACGGAGGAATTCAAACGTGGTGCCCTCATACCATCGTGAAAACATGCGATCCCTTCCGAACTCGCCAATCAAGCACGATTGGGGCCGATCAGTACCGAGATCAGGGATGTCTCAGGAAATCCGGCGGGGGCAACTTGATTATTTTCGATTTGGAGGTATGGATGTGCTTGATGGACGAGTACAAAAGCCCTCGACGGAGGCATTCAAACGTGTTGCCCTCATACCATCGTGAAAACATGCGATCCCTTCCGAACTCGCCAATCAAGCACGATTGGGGCCGATCAGTACCGAGATCAGGGATGTCTCAGGAAATCCGGCGGGGGCAACTTGATTATTTTCGATTTGGAGGTAAGGATGTGCTTGATGGACGAGTACAAAAGCCCTCGACGGAGGCATTCAAACGTGTTGCCCTCATACCATCGTGAAAACATGCGATCCCTTCCGAACTCGCCAATCAAGCACGATTGGGGCCGATCAGTACCGAGATCAGGGATGTCTCAGGAAATCCGGCGGGGGCAACTTGATTATTTTCGATTTGGAGGTATGGATGTGCTTGATGGACGAGTACAAAAGCCCTCGACGGAGGCATTCAAACGTGTTGCCCTCATACCATCGTGAAAACATGCGATCCCTTCCGAACTCGCCAATCAAGCACGATTGGGGCCGATCAGTACCGAGATCAGGGATGTCTCAGGAAATCCGGCGGGGGCAACTTGATTATTTTCGATTTGGAGGTATGGATGTGCTTGATGGACGAGTACAAAAGCCCTCGACGGAGGCATTCAAACGTGTTGCCCTCATACCATCGTGAAAACATGCGATCCCTTCCGAACTCGCCAATCAAGCACGATTGGGGCCGATCAGTACCGAGATCAGGGATGTCTCAAGAAATCCGGCGGGGGCAACTTGATTATTTTCGATTTGGAGGTGTGGATGTGCTTGATGGACGAGTACAAAAGCCCTCGACGGAGGCATTCAAACGTGTTGCCCTCATACCATCGTGAAAACATGCGATCCCTTCCGAACTCGCCAATCAAGCACGATTGGGGCCGATCAGTACCGAGATCAGGGATGTCTTAGGAAATCCGGCGGGGGCAACTTGATTATTTTCGATTTGGAGGTATGGATGTGCTTGATGGACGAGTACAAAAGCCCTCGACGGAGGCATTCAAACATGTTGCCCTCATACCATCGTGAAAACATGCGATCCCTTCCGAACTCGCCAATCAAGCACGATTGGGGCCGATCAGTACCGAGATCAGGGATGTCTCAGGAAATCCGGCGGGGGCAACTTGATTATTTTCGATTTGGAGGTATGGATGTGCTTGATGGACGAGTACAAAAGCCCTCGACGGAGGCATTCAAACGTGTTGCCCTCATACCATCGTGAAAACATGCGATCCCTTCCGAACTCGCCAATCAAGCACGATTGGGGCCGATCAGTACCGAGATCAGGGATGTCTCAGGAAATCCGGCGGGGGCAACTTGATTATTTTTGATTTGGAGGTTTGGATGTGCTTGATGGACGAGTACAAAAGCCCTCGACGGAGGCATTCAAACGTGTTGCCCTCATACCATCGTGAAAACATGCGATCCCTTCCGAACTCGCCAATCAAGCACGATTGGGGCCGATCAGTACCGAGATCAGGGATGTCTCAGGAAATCCGGCGGGGGCAACCCGATTATTTTTTGGAGGTATGGATGTGCTTGATGGACGAGTACAAAAGCCCTCGACGGAGGCATTCAAACGTGTTGCCCTCATACCATCGTGAAAACATGCGATCCCTTCCGAACTCGCCAATCAAGCACGATTGGGGCCGATCAGTACCGAGATCAGGGATGTCTCAGGAAATCCGGCGGGGGCAACTTGATTATTTTCGATTTGGAGGTATGGATGTGCTTGATGGACGAGTACAAAAGCCCTCGACGGAGACATTCAAACGTGTTGCCCTCATACCATCGTGAAAACATGCGATCCCTTCCGAACTCGCCAATCAAGCACGATTGGGGCCGATCAGAACCGAGATTAGGGATGTCTCAAGAAATCCGGCGGGGGCAACTTGATTATTTTCGATTTGGAGGTATGGATGTGCTTGATGGACGAGTACAAAAGCCCTCGACGGAGGCATTACAACGTGTTGCCCTCATACCATCGTGAAAACATGCGATCCCTTCCGAACTCGCCAATCAAGCACGATTGGGGCCGATCAGAACCGAGATCAGGGATGTCTCAGGAAATCCGGCGGGGGCAACTTGATTATTTTCGATTTGGAGGTATGGATGTGCTTGATGGACGAGTACAAAAGCCCTCGACGGAGGCATTCAAACGTGTTGCCCTCATACCATCGTGAAAACATGCGATCCCTTCCGAACTCGCCAATCAAGCACGATTGGGGCCGATCAGTACCGAGATCAGGGATGTCTTAGGAAATCCGGCGGGGGCAACTTGATTATTTTTGATTTGGAGGTTTGGATGTGCTTGATGGACGAGTACAAAAGCCCTCGACGGAGGCATTCAAACGTGTTGCCCTCATACCATCGTGAAAACATGCGATCCCTTCCGAACTCGCCAATCAAGCACGATTGGGGCCGATCAGTACCGAGATCAGGGATGTCTCAGGAAATCCGGCGGGGGCAACTTGATTATTTTCGATTTGGAGGTATGGATGTGCTTGATGGACGAGTACAAAAGCCCTCGACGGAGGCATTCAAACGTGTTGCCCTCATACCATCGTGAAAACATGCGATCCCTTCCGAACTCGCCAATCAAGCACGATTGGGGCCGATCAGTACCGAGATCAGGGATGTCTTAGGAAATCCGGCGGGGGCAACTTGATTATTTTTGATTTGGAGGTTTGGATGTGCTTGATGGACGAGTACAAAAGCCCTCGACGGAGGCATTCAAACGTGTTGCCCTCATACCATCGTGAAAACATGCGATCCCTTCCGAACTCGCCAATCAAGCACGATTGGGGCCGATCAGTACCGAGATCAGGGATGTCTCAGGAAATCCGGCGGGGGCAACTTGATTATTTTCGATTTGGAGGTATGGATGTGCTTGATGGACGAGTACAAAAGCCCTCGACGGAGGAATTCAAACGTGGTGCCCTCATACCATCGTGAAAACATGCGATCCCTTCCGAACTCGCCAATCAAGCACGATTGGGGCCGATCAGTACCGAGATCAGGGATGTCTCAGGAAATCCGGCGGGGGCAACTTGATTATTTTCGATTTGGAGGTATGGATGTGCTTGATGGACGAGTACAAAAGCCCTCGACGGAGGCATTCAAACGTGTTGCCCTCATACCATCGTGAAAACATGCGATCCCTTCCGAACTCGCCAATCAAGCACGATTGGGGCCGATCAGTACCGAGATCAGGGATGTCTCAGGAAATCCGGCGGGGGCAACTTGATTATTTTCGATTTGGAGGTAAGGATGTGCTTGATGGACGAGTACAAAAGCCCTCGACGGAGGCATTCAAACGTGTTGCCCTCATACCATCGTGAAAACATGCGATCCCTTCCGAACTCGCCAATCAAGCACGATTGGGGCCGATCAGTACCGAGATCAGGGATGTCTCAGGAAATCCGGCGGGGGCAACTTGATTATTTTCGATTTGGAGGTATGGATGTGCTTGATGGACGAGTACAAAAGCCCTCGACGGAGGCATTCAAACGTGTTGCCCTCATACCATCGTGAAAACATGCGATCCCTTCCGAACTCGCCAATCAAGCACGATTGGGGCCGATCAGTACCGAGATCAGGGATGTCTCAGGAAATCCGGCGGGGGCAACTTGATTATTTTCGATTTGGAGGTATGGATGTGCTTGATGGACGAGTACAAAAGCCCTCGACGGAGGCATTCAAACGTGTTGCCCTCATACCATCGTGAAAACATGCGATCCCTTCCGAACTCGCCAATCAAGCACGATTGGGGCCGATCAGTACCGAGATCAGGGATGTCTCAAGAAATCCGGCGGGGGCAACTTGATTATTTTCGATTTGGAGGTGTGGATGTGCTTGATGGACGAGTACAAAAGCCCTCGACGGAGGCATTCAAACGTGTTGCCCTCATACCATCGTGAAAACATGCGATCCCTTCCGAACTCGCCAATCAAGCACGATTGGGGCCGATCAGTACCGAGATCAGGGATGTCTCAGGAAATCCGGCGGGGGCAACTTGATTATTTTCGATTTGGAGGTTTGGATGTGCTTGATGGACGAGTACAAAAGCCCTCGACGGAGGCATTCAAACGTGTTGCCCTCATACCATCGTGAAAACATGCGATCCCTTCCGAACTCGCCAATCAAGCACGATTGGGGCCGATCAGTACCGAGATCAGGGATGTCTCAGGAAATCCGGCGGGGGCAACTTGATTATTTTGATTTGGAGGTTTGGATGTGCTTGATGGACGAGTACAAAAGCCCTCGACGGAGGCATTCAAACGTGTTGCCCTCATACCATCGTGAAAACATGCGATCCCTTCCGAACTCGCCAATCAAGCACGATTGGGCCCGATCAGTACCGAGATCAGGGATGTCTCAGGAAATCCGGCGGGGGCAACTTGATTATTTTCGATTTGGAGGTATGGATGTGCTTGATGGACGAGTACAAAAGCCCTCGACGGAGGCATTCAAACGTGTTGCCCTCATACCATCGTGAAAACATGCGATCCCTTCCGAACTCGCCAATCAAGCACGATTGGGGCCGATCAGTACCGAGATCAGGGATGTCTTAGAAAATCCGGCGGGGCAACTTGATTATTTTTGATTTGGAGGTTTGGATGTGCTTGATGGACGAGTACAAAAGCCCTCGACGGAGGCATTCAAACGTGTTGCCCTCATACCATCGTGAAAACATGCGATCCCTTCCGAACTCGCCAATCAAGCACGATTGGGGCCGATCAGTACCGAGATCAGGGATGTCTCAGGAAATCCGGCGGGGGCAACTTGATTATTTTCGATTTGGAGGTATGGATGTGCTTGATGGACGAGTACAAAAGCCCTCGACGGAGGCATTCAAACGTGTTGCCCTCATACCATCGTGAAAACATGCGATCCCTTCCGAACTCGCCAATCAAGCACGATTGGGGCCGATCAGTACCGAGATCAGGGATGTCTTAGGAAATCCGGCGGGGCAACTTAATTATTTTTGATTTGGAGGTTTGGATGTGCTTGATGGACGAGTACAAAAGCCCTCGACGGAGGCATTCAAACGTGTTGCCCTCATACCATCGTGAAAACATGCGATCCCTTCCGAACTCGCCAATCAAGCACGATTGGGGCCGATCAGTACCGAGATCAGGGATGTCTCAGGAAATCCGGCGGGGGCAACTTGATTATTTTCGATTTGGAGGTATGGATGTGCTTGATGGACGAGTACAAAAGCCCTCGACGGAGGCATTCAAACGTGGTGCCCTCATACCATCGTGAAAACATGCGATCCCTTCCGAACTCGCCAATCAAGCACGATTGGGGCCGATCAGTACCGAGATCAGGGATGTCTCAGGAAATCCGGCGGGGGCAACTTGATTATTTTCGATTTGGAGGTATGGATGTGCTTGATGGACGAGTACAAAAGCCCTCGACGGAGGCATTCAAACGTGTTGCCCTCATACCATCGTGAAAACATGCGATCCCTTCCGAACTCGCCAATCAAGCACGATTGGGGCCGATCAGTACCGAGATCAGGGATGTCTCAGGAAATCCGGCGGGGGCAACTTGATTATTTTCGATTTGGAGGTAAGGATGTGCTTGATGGACGAGTACAAAAGCCCTCGACGGAGGCATTCAAACGTGTTGCCCTCATACCATCGTGAAAACATGCGATCCCTTCCGAACTCGCCAATCAAGCACGATTGGGGCCGATCAGTACCGAGATCAGGGATGTCTCAAGAAATCCGGCGGGGGCAACTTGATTATTTTCGATTTGGAGGTGTGGATGTGCTTGATGGACGAGTACAAAAGCCCTCGACGGAGGCATTCAAACGTGTTGCCCTCATACCATCGTGAAAACATGCGATCCCTTCCGAACTCGCCAATCAAGCACGATTGGGGCCGATCAGTACCGAGATCAGGGATGTCTCAGGAAATCCGGCGGGGGCAACTTGATTATTTTCGATTTGGAGGTTTGGATGTGCTTGATGGACGAGTACAAAAGCCCTCGACGGAGGCATTCAAACGTGTTGCCCTCATACCATCGTGAAAACATGCGATCCCTTCCGAACTCGCCAATCAAGCACGATTGGGGCCGATCAGTACCGAGATCAGGGATGTCTCAGGAAATCCGGCGAGGGCAACTTGATTATTTTCGATTTGGAGGTATGGATGTGCTTGATGGACGAGTACAAAAGCCCTCGACGGAGGCATTCAAACGTGTTGCCCTCATACCATCGTGAAAACATGCGATCCCTTCCGAACTCGCCAATCAAGCACGATTGGGGCCGATCAGTACCGAGATCAGGGATGTCTCAGGAAATCCGGCGGGGGCAACTTGATTATTTTCGATTTGGAGGTATGGATGTGCTTGATGGACGAGTACAAAAGCCCTCGACGGAGGCATTCAAACGTGTTGCCCTCATACCATCGTGAAAACATGCGATCCCTTCCGAACTCGCCAATCAAGCACGATTGGGGCCGATCAGTACCGAGATCAGGGATGTCTCAGGAAATCCGGCGGGGGCAACTTGATTATTTTCGATTTGGAGGTATGGATGTGCTTGATGGACGAGTACAAAAGCCCTCGACGGAGGCATTCAAACGTGTTGCCCTCATACCATCGTGAAAACATGCGATCCCTTCCGAACTCGCCAATCAAGCACGATTGGGGCCGATCAGTACCGAGATCAGGGATGTCTCAAGAAATCCGGCGGGGGCAACTTGATTATTTTCGATTTGGAGGTGTGGATGTGCTTGATGGACGAGTACAAAAGCCCTCGACGGAGGCATTCAAACGTGTTGCCCTCATACCATCGTGAAAACATGCGATCCCTTCCGAACTCGCCAATCAAGCACGATTGGGGCCGATCAGTACCGAGATCAGGGATGTCTCAGGAAATCCGGCGGGGGCAACTTGATTATTTTCGATTTGGAGGTTTGGATGTGCTTGATGGACGAGTACAAAAGCCCTCGACGGAGGCATTCAAACGTGTTGCCCTCATACCATCGTGAAAACATGCGATCCCTTCCGAACTCGCCAATCAAGCACGATTGGGGCCGATCAGTACCGAGATCAGGGATGTCTCAGGAAATCCGGCGAGGGCAACTTGATTATTTTCGATTTGGAGGTATGGATGTGCTTGATGGACGAGTACAAAAGCCCTCGACGGAGGCATTCAAACGTGTTGCCCTCATACCATCGTGAAAACATGCGATCCCTTCCGAACTCGCCAATCAAGCACGATTGGGGCCGATCAGTACCGAGATCAGGGATGTCTCAAGAAATCCGGCGGGGGCAACTTGATTATTTTCGATTTGGAGGTGTGGATGTGCTTGATGGACGAGTACAAAAGCCCTCGACGGAGGCATTCAAACGTGTTGCCCTCATACCATCGTGAAAACATGCGATCCCTTCCGAACTCGCCAATCAAGCACGATTGGGGCCGATCAGTACCGAGATCAGGGATGTCTCAGGAAATCCGGCGGGGGCAACTTGATTATTTTGATTTGGAGGTTTGGATGTGCTTGATGGACGAGTACAAAAGCCCTCGACGGAGGCATTCAAACGTGTTGCCCTCATACCATCGTGAAAACATGCGATCCCTTCCGAACTCGCCAATCAAGCACGATTGGGCCCGATCAGTACCGAGATCAGGGATGTCTCAGGAAATCCGGCGGGGGCAACTTGATTATTTTCGATTTGGAGGTATGGATGTGCTTGATGGACGAGTACAAAAGCCCTCGACGGAGGCATTCAAACGTGTTGCCCTCATACCATCGTGAAAACATGCGATCCCTTCCGAACTCGCCAATCAAGCACGATTGGGGCCGATTAGTACCGAGATCAGGGATGTCTTAGAAAATCCGGCGGGGCAACTTGATTATTTTTGATTTGGAGGTTTGGATGTGCTTGATGGACGAGTACAAAAGCCCTCGACGGAGGCATTCAAACGTGTTGCCCTCATACCATCGTGAAAACATGCGATCCCTTCCGAACTCGCCAATCAAGCACGATTGGGGCCGATCAGTACCGAGATCAGGGATGTCTCAGGAAATCCGGCGGGGGCAACTTGATTATTTTCGATTTGGAGGTATGGATGTGCTTGATGGACGAGTACAAAAGCCCTCGACGGAGGCATTCAAACGTGGTGCCCTCATACCATCGTGAAAACATGCGATCCCTTCCGAACTCGCCAATCAAGCACGATTGGGGCCGATCAGTACCGAGATCAGGGATGTCTCAGGAAATCCGGCGGGGGCAACTTGATTATTTTCGATTTGGAGGTATGGATGTGCTTGATGGACGAGTACAAAAGCCCTCGACGGAGGCATTCAAACGTGTTGCCCTCATACCATCGTGAAAACATGCGATCCCTTCCGAACTCGCCAATCAAGCACGATTGGGGCCGATCAGTACCGAGATCAGGGATGTCTCAGGAAATCCGGCGGGGGCAACTTGATTATTTTCGATTTGGAGGTAAGGATGTGCTTGATGGACGAGTACAAAAGCCCTCGACGGAGGCATTCAAACGTGTTGCCCTCATACCATCGTGAAAACATGCGATCCCTTCCGAACTCGCCAATCAAGCACGATTGGGGCCGATCAGTACCGAGATCAGGGATGTCTCAAGAAATCCGGCGGGGGCAACTTGATTATTTTCGATTTGGAGGTGTGGATGTGCTTGATGGACGAGTACAAAAGCCCTCGACGGAGGCATTCAAACGTGTTGCCCTCATACCATCGTGAAAACATGCGATCCCTTCCGAACTCGCCAATCAAGCACGATTGGGGCCGATCAGTACCGAGATCAGGGATGTCTCAGGAAATCCGGCGGGGGCAACTTGATTATTTTCGATTTGGAGGTTTGGATGTGCTTGATGGACGAGTACAAAAGCCCTCGACGGAGGCATTCAAACGTGTTGCCCTCATACCATCGTGAAAACATGCGATCCCTTCCGAACTCGCCAATCAAGCACGATTGGGGCCGATCAGTACCGAGATCAGGGATGTCTCAGGAAATCCGGCGGGGGCAACTTGATTATTTTCGATTTGGAGGTAAGGATGTGCTTGATGGACGAGTACAAAAGCCCTCGACGGAGGCATTCAAACGTGTTGCCCTCATACCATCGTGAAAACATGCGATCCCTTCCGAACTCGCCAATCAAGCACGATTGGGGCCGATCAGTACCGAGATCAGGGATGTCTCAAGAAATCCGGCGGGGGCAACTTGATTATTTTCGATTTGGAGGTGTGGATGTGCTTGATGGACGAGTACAAAAGCCCTCGACGGAGGCATTCAAACGTGTTGCCCTCATACCATCGTGAAAACATGCGATCCCTTCCGAACTCGCCAATCAAGCACGATTGGGGCCGATCAGTACCGAGATCAGGGATGTCTCAGGAAATCCGGCGGGGGCAACTTGATTATTTTCGATTTGGAGGTTTGGATGTGCTTGATGGACGAGTACAAAAGCCCTCGACGGAGGCATTCAAACGTGTTGCCCTCATACCATCGTGAAAACATGCGATCCCTTCCGAACTCGCCAATCAAGCACGATTGGGGCCGATCAGTACCGAGATCAGGGATGTCTCAGGAAATCCGGCGAGGGCAACTTGATTATTTTCGATTTGGAGGTATGGATGTGCTTGATGGACGAGTACAAAAGCCCTCGACGGAGGCATTCAAACGTGTTGCCCTCATACCATCGTGAAAACATGCGATCCCTTCCGAACTCGCCAATCAAGCACGATTGGGGCCGATCAGTACCGAGATCAGGGATGTCTCAGGAAATCCGGCGGGGGCAACTTGATTATTTTCGATTTGGAGGTATGGATGTGCTTGATGGACGAGTACAAAAGCCCTCGACGGAGGCATTCAAACGTGTTGCCCTCATACCATCGTGAAAACATGCGATCCCTTCCGAACTCGCCAATCAAGCACGATTGGGGCCGATCAGTACCGAGATCAGGGATGTCTCAGGAAATCCGGCGGGGGCAACTTGATAATTTTCGATTTGGAGGTATGGATGTGCTTGATGGACGAGTACAAAAGCCCTCGACGGAGGCATTCAAACGTGTTGCCCTCATACCATCGTGAAAACATGCGATCCCTTCCGAACTCGCCAATCAAGCACGATTGGGGCCGATCAGTACCGAGATCAGGGATGTCTCAAGAAATCCGGCGGGGGCAACTTGATTATTTTCGATTTGGAGGTGTGGATGTGCTTGATGGACGAGTACAAAAGCCCTCGACGGAGGCATTCAAACGTGTTGCCCTCATACCATCGTGAAAACATGCGATCCCTTCCGAACTCGCCAATCAAGCACGATTGGGGCCGATCAGTACCGAGATCAGGGATGTCTCAGGAAATCCGGCGGGGGCAACTTGATTATTTTCGATTTGGAGGTTTGGATGTGCTTGATGGACGAGTACAAAAGCCCTCGACGGAGGCATTCAAACGTGTTGCCCTCATACCATCGTGAAAACATGCGATCCCTTCCGAACTCGCCAATCAAGCACGATTGGGGCCGATCAGTACCGAGATCAGGGATGTCTCAGGAAATCCGGCGAGGGCAACTTGATTATTTTCGATTTGGAGGTATGGATGTGCTTGATGGACGAGTACAAAAGCCCTCGACGGAGGCATTCAAACGTGTTGCCCTCATACCATCGTGAAAACATGCGATCCCTTCCGAACTCGCCAATCAAGCACGATTGGGGCCGATCAGTACCGAGATCAGGGATGTCTCAAGAAATCCGGCGGGGGCAACTTGATTATTTTCGATTTGGAGGTGTGGATGTGCTTGATGGACGAGTACAAAAGCCCTCGACGGAGGCATTCAAACGTGTTGCCCTCATACCATCGTGAAAACATGCGATCCCTTCCGAACTCGCCAATCAAGCACGATTGGGGCCGATCAGTACCGAGATCAGGGATGTCTCAGGAAATCCGGCGGGGGCAACTTGATTATTTTGATTTGGAGGTTTGGATGTGCTTGATGGACGAGTACAAAAGCCCTCGACGGAGGCATTCAAACGTGTTGCCCTCATACCATCGTGAAAACATGCGATCCCTTCCGAACTCGCCAATCAAGCACGATTGGGCCCGATCAGTACCGAGATCAGGGATGTCTCAGGAAATCCGGCGGGGGCAACTTGATTATTTTCGATTTGGAGGTAAGGATGTGCTTGATGGACGAGTACAAAAGCCCTCGACGGAGGCATTCAAACGTGTTGCCCTCATACCATCGTGAAAACATGCGATCCCTTCCGAACTCGCCAATCAAGCACGATTGGGGCCGATTAGTACCGAGATCAGGGATGTCTTAGAAAATCCGGCGGGGCAACTTGATTATTTTTGATTTGGAGGTATGGATGTGCTTGATGGACGAGTACAAAAGCCCTCGACGGAGGCATTCAAACGTGTTGCCCTCATACCATCGTGAAAACATGCGATCCCTTCCGAACTCGCCAATCAAGCACGATTGGGGCCGATCAGTACCGAGATCAGGGATGTCTCAGGAAATCCGGCGGGGGCAACTTGATTATTTTCGATTTGGAGGTAAGGATGTGCTTGATGGACGAGTACAAAAGCCCTCGACGGAGGCATTCAAACGTGTTGCCCTCATACCATCGTGAAAACATGCGATCCCTTCCGAACTCGCCAATCAAGCACGATTGGGGCCGATCAGTACCGAGATCAGGGATGTCTCAAGAAATCCGGCGGGGGCAACTTGATTATTTTCGATTTGGAGGTGTGGATGTGCTTGATGGACGAGTACAAAAGCCCTCGACGGAGGCATTCAAACGTGTTGCCCTCATACCATCGTGAAAACATGCGATCCCTTCCGAACTCGCCAATCAAGCACGATTGGGGCCGATCAGTACCGAGATCAGGGATGTCTCAGGAAATCCGGCGGGGGCAACTTGATTATTTTCGATTTGGAGGTTTGGATGTGCTTGATGGACGAGTACAAAAGCCCTCGACGGAGGCATTCAAACGTGTTGCCCTCATACCATCGTGAAAACATGCGATCCCTTCCGAACTCGCCAATCAAGCACGATTGGGGCCGATCAGTACCGAGATCAGGGATGTCTCAGGAAATCCGGCGAGGGCAACTTGATTATTTTCGATTTGGAGGTATGGATGTGCTTGATGGACGAGTACAAAAGCCCTCGACGGAGGCATTCAAACGTGTTGCCCTCATACCATCGTGAAAACATGCGATCCCTTCCGAACTCGCCAATCAAGCACGATTGGGGCCGATCAGTACCGAGATCAGGGATGTCTCAGGAAATCCGGCGGGGGCAACTTGATTATTTTCGATTTGGAGGTATGGATGTGCTTGATGGACGAGTACAAAAGCCCTCGACGGAGGCATTCAAACGTGTTGCCCTCATACCATCGTGAAAACATGCGATCCCTTCCGAACTCGCCAATCAAGCACGATTGGGGCCGATCAGTACCGAGATCAGGGATGTCTCAGGAAATCCGGCGGGGGCAACTTGATTATTTTCGATTTGGAGGTATGGATGTGCTTGATGGACGAGTACAAAAGCCCTCGACGGAGGCATTCAAACGTGTTGCCCTCATACCATCGTGAAAACATGCGATCCCTTCCGAACTCGCCAATCAAGCACGATTGGGGCCGATCAGTACCGAGATCAGGGATGTCTCAAGAAATCCGGCGGGGGCAACTTGATTATTTTCGATTTGGAGGTGTGGATGTGCTTGATGGACGAGTACAAAAGCCCTCGACGGAGGCATTCAAACGTGTTGCCCTCATACCATCGTGAAAACATGCGATCCCTTCCGAACTCGCCAATCAAGCACGATTGGGGCCGATCAGTACCGAGATCAGGGATGTCTCAGGAAATCCGGCGGGGGCAACTTGATTATTTTCGATTTGGAGGTTTGGATGTGCTTGATGGACGAGTACAAAAGCCCTCGACGGAGGCATTCAAACGTGTTGCCCTCATACCATCGTGAAAACATGCGATCCCTTCCGAACTCGCCAATCAAGCACGATTGGGGCCGATCAGTACCGAGATCAGGGATGTCTCAGGAAATCCGGCGAGGGCAACTTGATTATTTTCGATTTGGAGGTATGGATGTGCTTGATGGACGAGTACAAAAGCCCTCGACGGAGGCATTCAAACGTGTTGCCCTCATACCATCGTGAAAACATGCGATCCCTTCCGAACTCGCCAATCAAGCACGATTGGGGCCGATCAGTACCGAGATCAGGGATGTCTCAAGAAATCCGGCGGGGGCAACTTGATTATTTTCGATTTGGAGGTGTGGATGTGCTTGATGGACGAGTACAAAAGCCCTCGACGGAGGCATTCAAACGTGTTGCCCTCATACCATCGTGAAAACATGCGATCCCTTCCGAACTCGCCAATCAAGCACGATTGGGGCCGATCAGTACCGAGATCAGGGATGTCTCAGGAAATCCGGCGGGGGCAACTTGATTATTTTGATTTGGAGGTTTGGATGTGCTTGATGGACGAGTACAAAAGCCCTCGACGGAGGCATTCAAACGTGTTGCCCTCATACCATCGTGAAAACATGCGATCCCTTCCGAACTCGCCAATCAAGCACGATTGGGCCCGATCAGTACCGAGATCAGGGATGTCTCAGGAAATCCGGCGGGGGCAACTTGATTATTTTCGATTTGGAGGTATGGATGTGCTTGATGGACGAGTACAAAAGCCCTCGACGGAGGCATTCAAACGTGTTGCCCTCATACCATCGTGAAAACATGCGATCCCTTCCGAACTCGCCAATCAAGCACGATTGGGGCCGATTAGTACCGAGATCAGGGATGTCTTAGAAAATCCGGCGGGGCAACTTGATTATTTTTGATTTGGAGGTTTGGATGTGCTTGATGGACGAGTACAAAAGCCCTCGACGGAGGCATTCAAACGTGTTGCCCTCATACCATCGTGAAAACATGCGATCCCTTCCGAACTCGCCAATCAAGCACGATTGGGGCCGATCAGTACCGAGATCAGGGATGTCTCAGGAAATCCGGCGGGGGCAACTTGATTATTTTCGATTTGGAGGTATGGATGTGCTTGATGGACGAGTACAAAAGCCCTCGACGGAGGCATTCAAACGTGGTGCCCTCATACCATCGTGAAAACATGCGATCCCTTCCAAACTCGCCAATCAAGCACGATTGGGGCCGATCAGTACCGAGATCAGGGATGTCTCAGGAAATCCGGCGGGGGCAACTTGATTATTTTCGATTTGGAGGTATGGATGTGCTTGATGGACGAGTACAAAAGCCCTCGACGGAGGCATTCAAACGTGTTGCCCTCATACCATCGTGAAAACATGCGATCCCTTCCGAACTCGCCAATCAAGCACGATTGGGGCCGATCAGTACCGAGATCAGGGATGTCTCAGGAAATCCGGCGGGGGCAACTTGATTATTTTCGATTTGGAGGTAAGGATGTGCTTGATGGACGAGTACAAAAGCCCTCGACGGAGGCATTCAAACGTGTTGCCCTCATACCATCGTGAAAACATGCGATCCCTTCCGAACTCGCCAATCAAGCACGATTGGGGCCGATCAGTACCGAGATCAGGGATGTCTCAAGAAATCCGGCGGGGGCAACTTGATTATTTTCGATTTGGAGGTGTGGATGTGCTTGATGGACGAGTACAAAAGCCCTCGACGGAGGCATTCAAACGTGTTGCCCTCATACCATCGTGAAAACATGCGATCCCTTCCGAACTCGCCAATCAAGCACGATTGGGGCCGATCAGTACCGAGATCAGGGATGTCTCAGGAAATCCGGCGGGGGCAACTTGATTATTTTCGATTTGGAGGTTTGGATGTGCTTGATGGACGAGTACAAAAGCCCTCGACGGAGGCATTCAAACGTGTTGCCCTCATACCATCGTGAAAACATGCGATCCCTTCCGAACTCGCCAATCAAGCACGATTGGGGCCGATCAGTACCGAGATCAGGGATGTCTCAAGAAATCCGGCGGGGGCAACTTGATTATTTTCGATTTGGAGGTGTGGATGTGCTTGATGGACGAGTACAAAAGCCCTCGACGGAGGCATTCAAACGTGTTGCCCTCATACCATCGTGAAAACATGCGATCCCTTCCGAACTCGCCAATCAAGCACGATTGGGGCCGATCAGTACCGAGATCAGGGATGTCTCAGGAAATCCGGCGGGGGCAACTTGATTATTTTCGATTTGGAGGTTTGGATGTGCTTGATGGACGAGTACAAAAGCCCTCGACGGAGGCATTCAAACGTGTTGCCCTCATACCATCGTGAAAACATGCGATCCCTTCCGAACTCGCCAATCAAGCACGATTGGGGCCGATCAGTACCGAGATCAGGGATGTCTCAGGAAATCCGGCGAGGGCAACTTGATTATTTTCGATTTGGAGGTATGGATGTGCTTGATGGACGAGTACAAAAGCCCTCGACGGAGGCATTCAAACGTGTTGCCCTCATACCATCGTGAAAACATGCGATCCCTTCCGAACTCGCCAATCAAGCACGATTGGGGCCGATCAGTACCGAGATCAGGGATGTCTCAGGAAATCCGGCGGGGGCAACTTGATTATTTTCGATTTGGAGGTATGGATGTGCTTGATGGACGAGTACAAAAGCCCTCGACGGAGGCATTCAAACGTGTTGCCCTCATACCATCGTGAAAACATGCGATCCCTTCCGAACTCGCCAATCAAGCACGATTGGGGCCGATCAGTACCGAGATCAGGGATGTCTCAGGAAATCCGGCGGGGGCAACTTGATAATTTTCGATTTGGAGGTATGGATGTGCTTGATGGACGAGTACAAAAGCCCTCGACGGAGGCATTCAAACGTGTTGCCCTCATACCATCGTGAAAACATGCGATCCCTTCCGAACTCGCCAATCAAGCACGATTGGGGCCGATCAGTACCGAGATCAGGGATGTCTCAAGAAATCCGGCGGGGGCAACTTGATTATTTTCGATTTGGAGGTGTGGATGTGCTTGATGGACGAGTACAAAAGCCCTCGACGGAGGCATTCAAACGTGTTGCCCTCATACCATCGTGAAAACATGCGATCCCTTCCGAACTCGCCAATCAAGCACGATTGGGGCCGATCAGTACCGAGATCAGGGATGTCTCAGGAAATCCGGCGGGGGCAACTTGATTATTTTCGATTTGGAGGTTTGGATGTGCTTGATGGACGAGTACAAAAGCCCTCGACGGAGGCATTCAAACGTGTTGCCCTCATACCATCGTGAAAACATGCGATCCCTTCCGAACTCGCCAATCAAGCACGATTGGGGCCGATCAGTACCGAGATCAGGGATGTCTCAGGAAATCCGGCGAGGGCAACTTGATTATTTTCGATTTGGAGGTATGGATGTGCTTGACGGACGAGTACAAAAGCCCTCGACGGAGGCATTCAAACGTGTTGCCCTCATACCATCGTGAAAACATGCGATCCCTTCCGAACTCGCCAATCAAGCACGATTGGGGCCGATCAGTACCGAGATCAGGGATGTCTCAAGAAATCCGGCGGGGGCAACTTGATTATTTTCGATTTGGAGGTGTGGATGTGCTTGATGGACGAGTACAAAAGCCCTCGACGGAGGCATTCAAACGTGTTGCCCTCATACCATCGTGAAAACATGCGATCCCTTCCGAACTCGCCAATCAAGCACGATTGGGGCCGATCAGTACCGAGATCAGGGATGTCTCAGGAAATCCGGCGGGGGCAACTTGATTATTTTGATTTGGAGGTTTGGATGTGCTTGATGGACGAGTACAAAAGCCCTCGACGGAGGCATTCAAACGTGTTGCCCTCATACCATCGTGAAAACATGCGATCCCTTCCGAACTCGCCAATCAAGCACGATTGGGCCCGATCAGTACCGAGATCAGGGATGTCTCAGGAAATCCGGCGGGGGCAACTTGATTATTTTCGATTTGGAGGTATGGATGTGCTTGATGGACGAGTACAAAAGCCCTCGACGGAGGCATTCAAACGTGTTGCCCTCATACCATCGTGAAAACATGCGATCCCTTCCGAACTCGCCAATCAAGCACGATTGGGGCCGATTAGTACCGAGATCAGGGATGTCTTAGAAAATCCGGCGGGGCAACTTGATTATTTTTGATTTGGAGGTTTGGATGTGCTTGATGGACGAGTACAAAAGCCCTCGACGGAGGCATTCAAACGTGTTGCCCTCATACCATCGTGAAAACATGCGATCCCTTCCGAACTCGCCAATCAAGCACGATTGGGGCCGATCAGTACCGAGATCAGGGATGTCTCAGGAAATCCGGCGGGGGCAACTTGATTATTTTCGATTTGGAGGTATGGATGTGCTTGATGGACGAGTACAAAAGCCCTCGACGGAGGCATTCAAACGTGGTGCCCTCATACCATCGTGAAAACATGCGATCCCTTCCGAACTCGCCAATCAAGCACGATTGGGGCCGATCAGTACCGAGATCAGGGATGTCTCAGGAAATCCGGCGGGGGCAACTTGATTATTTTCGATTTGGAGGTATGGATGTGCTTGATGGACGAGTACAAAAGCCCTCGACGGAGGCATTACAACGTGTTGCCCTCATACCATCGTGAAAACATGCGATCCCTTCCGAACTCGCCAATCAAGCACGATTGGGGCCGATCAGAACCGAGATCAGGGATGTCTCAGGAAATCCGGCGGGGGCAACTTGATTATTTTGATTTGGAGGTTTGGATGTGCTTGATGGACGAGTACAAAAGCCCTCGACGGAGGCATTCAAACGTGTTGCCCTCATACCATCGTGAAAACATGCGATCCCTTCCGAACTCGCCAATCAAGCACGATTGGGCCCGATCAGTACCGAGATCAGGGATGTCTCAGGAAATCCGGCGGGGGCAACTTGATTATTTTCGATTTGGAGGTATGGATGTGCTTGATGGACGAGTACAAAAGCCCTCGACGGAGGCATTCAAACGTGTTGCCCTCATACCATCGTGAAAACATGCGATCCCTTCCGAACTCGCCAATCAAGCACGATTGGGGCCGATCAGTACCGAGATCAGGGATGTCTCAGGAAATCCGGCGGGGGCAACTTGATAATTTTCGATTTGGAGGTATGGATGTGCTTGATGGACGAGTACAAAAGCCCTCGACGGAGGCATTCAAACGTGTTGCCCTCATACCATCGTGAAAACATGCGATCCCTTCCGAACTCGCCAATCAAGCACGATTGGGGCCGATTAGTACCGAGATCAGGGATGTCTTAGAAAATCCGGCGGGGCAACTTGATTATTTTTGATTTGGAGGTTTGGATGTGCTTGATGGACGAGTACAAAAGCCCTCGACGGAGGCATTCAAACGTGTTGCCCTCATACCATCGTGAAAACATGCGATCCCTTCCGAACTCGCCAATCAAGCACGATTGGGGCCGATCAGTACCGAGATCAGGGATGTCTCAGGAAATCCGGCGGGGGCAACTTGATTATTTTCGATTTGGAGGTATGGATGTGCTTGATGGACGAGTACAAAAGCCCTCGACGGAGGCATTCAAACGTGGTGCCCTCATACCATCGTGAAAACATGCGATCCCTTCCGAACTCGCCAATCAAGCACGATTGGGGCCGATCAGTACCGAGATCAGGGATGTCTCAGGAAATCCGGCGGGGGCAACTTGATTATTTTCGATTTGGAGGTATGGATGTGCTTGATGGACGAGTACAAAAGCCCTCGACGGAGGCATTACAACGTGTTGCCCTCATACCATCGTGAAAACATGCGATCCCTTCCGAACTCGCCAATCAAGCACGATTGGGGCCGATCAGAACCGAGATCAGGGATGTCTCAGGAAATCCGGCGGGGGCAACTTGATTATTTTGATTTGGAGGTTTGGATGTGCTTGATGGACGAGTACAAAAGCCCTCGACGGAGGCATTCAAACGTGTTGCCCTCATACCATCGTGAAAACATGCGATCCCTTCCGAACTCGCCAATCAAGCACGATTGGGCCCGATCAGTACCGAGATCAGGGATGTCTCAGGAAATCCGGCGGGGGCAACTTGATTATTTTCGATTTGGAGGTATGGATGTGCTTGATGGACGAGTACAAAAGCCCTCGACGGAGGCATTCAAACGTGTTGCCCTCATACCATCGTGAAAACATGCGATCCCTTCCGAACTCGCCAATCAAGCACGATTGGGGCCGATCAGTACCGAGATCAGGGATGTCTCAGGAAATCCGGCGGGGGCAACTTGATTATTTTCGATTTGGAGGTATGGATGTGCTTGATGGACGAGTACAAAAGCCCTCGACGGAGGCATTCAAACGTGTTGCCCTCATACCATCGTGAAAACATGCGATCCCTTCCGAACTCGCCAATCAAGCACGATTGGGGCCGATCAGTACCGAGATCAGGGATGTCTCAGGAAATCCGGCGGGGGCAACTTGATTATTTTCGATTTGGAGGTATGGATGTGCTTGATGGACGAGTACAAAAGCCCTCGACGGAGACATTCAAACGTGTTGCCCTCATACCATCGTGAAAACATGCGATCCCTTCCGAACTCGCCAATCAAGCACGATTGGGGCCGATCAGTACCGAGATCAGGGATGTCTTAGGAAATCCGGCGGGGGCAACTTGATTATTTTCGATTTGGAGGTGTGGATGTGCTTGATGGACGAGTACAAAAGCCCTCGACGGAGGCATTCAAACGTGTTGCCCTCATACCATCGTGAAAACATGCGATCCCTTCCGAACTCGCCAATCAAGCACGATTGGGGCCGATCAGTACCGAGATCAGGGATGTCTCAGGAAATCCGGCGGGGTTAACTTGATTATTTTCGATTTGGAGGTATGGATGTGCTTGATGGACGAGTACAAAAGCCCTCGACAGAGGCATTCAAACGTGTTGCCCTCATACCATCGTGAAAACATGCGATCCCTTCCGAACTCGCCAATCAAGCACGATTGGGGCCGATCAGTACCGAGATCAAGGATGTCTCAGGAAATCCGGCGGGGTTAACTTGATTATTTTCGATTTGGAGGTATGGATGTGCTTGATGGACGAGTACAAAAGCCCTCGACGGAGGCATTCAAACGTGTTGCCCTCATACCATCGTGAAAACATGCGATCCCTTCCGAACTCGCCAATCAAGCACGATTGGGGCCGATCAGTACCGAGATCAGGGATGTCTCAGGAAATCCGGCGGGGGCAACTTGATTATTTTTGATTTGGAGGTAAGGATGTGCTTGATGGACGAGTACAAAAGCCCTCGACGGAGGCATTCAAACGTGTTGCCCTCATACCATCGTGAAAACATGCGATCCCTTCCGAACTCGCCAATCAAGCACGATTGGGGCCGATCAGTACCGAGATCAGGGATGTCTCAGGAAATCCGGCGGGGGCAACTTGATTATTTTTGATTTGGAGGTTTGGATGTGCTTGATGGACGAGTACAAAAGCCCTCGACGGAGGCATTCAAACGTGTTGCCCTCATACCATCGTGAAAACATGCGATCCCTTCCGAACTCGCCAATCAAGCACGATTGGGGCCGATCAGTACCGAGATCAGGGATGTCTTAGGAAATCCGGCGGGGGCAACTTGATTATTTTTGATTTGGAGGTTAGGATGTGCTTGATGGACGAGTACAAAAGCCCTCGACGGAGACATTCAAACGTGTTGCCCTCATACCATCGTGAAAACATGCGATCCCTTCCGAACTCGCCAATCAAGCACGATTGGGGCCGATCAGTACCGAGATCAGGGATGTCTCAGGAAATCCGGCGGGGGCAACTTGATTATTTTCGATTTGGAGGTATGGATGTGCTTGATGGACGAGTACAAAAGCCCTCGACGGAGACATTCAAACGTGTTGCCCTCATACCATCGTGAAAACATGCGATCCCTTCCGAACTCGCCAATCAAGCACGATTGGGGCCGATCAGTACCGAGATCAGGGATGTCTTAGGAAATCCGGCGGGGGCAACTTGATTATTTTCGATTTGGAGGTATGGATGTGCTTGATGGACGAGTACAAAAGCCCTCGACGGAGGCATTCAAACATGTTGCCCTCATACCATCGTGAAAACATGCGATCCCTTCCGAACTCGCCAATCAAGCACGATTGGGGCCGATCAGTACCGAGATCAGGGATGTCTCAGGAAATCCGGCGGGGGCAACTTGATTATTTTCGATTTGGAGGTATGGATGTGCTTGATGGACGAGTACAAAAGCCCTCGACGGAGGCATTCAAACGTGTTGCCCTCATACCAGCGTGAAAACATGCGATCCCTTCCGAACTCGCCAATCAAGCACGATTGGGGCCGATCAGTACCGAGATCAGGGATGTCTCAGGAAATCCGGCGGGGGCAACTTGATTATTTTTGATTTGGAGGTTTGGATGTGCTTGATGGACGAGTACAAAAGCCCTCGACGGAGGCATTCAAACGTGTTGCCCTCATACCATCGTGAAAACATGCGATCCCTTCCGAACTCGCCAATCAAGCACGATTGGGGCCGATCAGTACCGAGATCAGGGATGTCTCAGGAAATCCGGCGGGGGCAACCCGATTATTTTTTGGAGGTATGGATGTGCTTGATGGACGAGTACAAAAGCCCTCGACGGAGGCATTCAAACGTGTTGCCCTCATACCATCGTGAAAACATGCGATCCCTTCCGAACTCGCCAATCAAGCACGATTGGGGCCGATCAGTACCGAGATCAGGGATGTCTCAGGAAATCCGGCGGGGGCAACTTGATTATTTTCGATTTGGAGGTATGGATGTGCTTGATGGACGAGTACAAAAGCCCTCGACGGAGACATTCAAACGTGTTGCCCTCATACCATCGTGAAAACATGCGATCCCTTCCGAACTCGCCAATCAAGCACGATTGGGGCCGATCAGAACCGAGATCAGGGATGTCTCAGGAAATCCGGCGGGGGCAACTTGATTATTTTCGATTTGGAGGTATGGATGTGCTTGATGGACGAGTACAAAAGCCCTCGACGGAGGCATTACAACGTGTTGCCCTCATACCATCGTGAAAACATGCGATCCCTTCCGAACTCGCCAATCAAGCACGATTGGGGCCGATCAGAACCGAGATCAGGGATGTCTCAGGAAATCCGGCGGGGGCAACTTGATTATTTTCGATTTGGAGGTATGGATGTGCTTGATGGACGAGTACAAAAGCCCTCGACGGAGGCATTCAAACGTGTTGCCCTCATACCATCGTGAAAACATGCGATCCCTTCCGAACTCGCCAATCAAGCACGATTGGGGCCGATCAGTACCGAGATCAGGGATGTCTTAGGAAATCCGGCGGGGCAACTTGATTATTTTTGATTTGGAGGTTTGGATGTGCTTGATGGACGAGTACAAAAGCCCTCGACGGAGGCATTCAAACGTGTTGCCCTCATACCATCGTGAAAACATGCGATCCCTTCCGAACTCGCCAATCAAGCACGATTGGGGCCGATCAGTACCGAGATCAGGGATGTCTCAGGAAATCCGGCGGGGGCAACTTGATTATTTTCGATTTGGAGGTATGGATGTGCTTGATGGACGAGTACAAAAGCCCTCGACGGAGGCATTCAAACGTGTTGCCCTCATACCATCGTGAAAACATGCGATCCCTTCCGAACTCGCCAATCAAGCACGATTGGGGCCGATAAGTACCGAGATCAGGGATGTCTTAGGAAATCCGGCGGGGCAACTTGATTATTTTTGATTTGGAGGTTTGGATGTGCTTGATGGACGAGTACAAAAGCCCTCGACGGAGGCATTCAAACGTGTTGCCCTCATACCATCGTGAAAACATGCGATCCCTTCCGAACTCGCCAATCAAGCACGATTGGGGCCGATCAGTACCGAGATCAGGGATGTCTCAGGAAATCCGGCGGGGGCAACTTGATTATTTTCGATTTGGAGGTATGGATGTGCTTGATGGACGAGTACAAAAGCCCTCGACGGAGGAATTCAAACGTGGTGCCCTCATACCATCGTGAAAACATGCGATCCCTTCCGAACTCGCCAATCAAGCACGATTGGGGCCGATCAGTACCGAGATCAGGGATGTCTCAGGAAATCCGGCGGGGGCAACTTGATTATTTTCGATTTGGAGGTATGGATGTGCTTGATGGACGAGTACAAAAGCCCTCGACGGAGGCATTCAAACGTGTTGCCCTCATACCATCGTGAAAACATGCGATCCCTTCCGAACTCGCCAATCAAGCACGATTGGGGCCGATCAGTACCGAGATCAGGGATGTCTCAGGAAATCCGGCGGGGGCAACTTGATTATTTTCGATTTGGAGGTATGGATGTGCTTGATGGACGAGTACAAAAGCCCTCGACGGAGGCATTCAAACGTGTTGCCCTCATACCATCGTGAAAACATGCGATCCCTTCCGAACTCGCCAATCAAGCACGATTGGGGCCGATCAGTACCGAGATCAGGGATGTCTCAGGAAATCCGGCGGGGGCAACTTGATTATTTTCGATTTGGAGGTATGGATGTGCTTGATGGACGAGTACAAAAGCCCTCGACGGAGGCATTCAAACGTGTTGCCCTCATACCATCGTGAAAACATGCGATCCCTTCCGAACTCGCCAATCAAGCACGATTGGGGCCGATCAGTACCGAGATCAGGGATGTCTCAGGAAATCCGGCGGGGGCAACTTGATTATTTTCGATTTGGAGGTATGGATGTGCTTGATGGACGAGTACAAAAGCCCTCGACGGAGGCATTCAAACGTGTTGCCCTCATACCATCGTGAAAACATGCGATCCCTTCCGAACTCGCCAATCAAGCACGATTGGGGCCGATCAGTACCGAGATCAGGGATGTCTCAGGAAATCCGGCGGGGGCAACTTGATTATTTTCGATTTGGAGGTATGGATGTGCTTGATGGACGAGTACAAAAGCCCTCGACGGAGGCATTCAAACGTGTTGCCCTCATACCATCGTGAAAACATGCGATCCCTTCCGAACTCGCCAATCAAGCACGATTGGGGCCGATCAGTACCGAGATCAGGGATGTCTCAGGAAATCCGGCGGGGGCAACTTGATTATTTTCGATTTGGAGGTTTGGATGTGCTTGATGGACGAGTACAAAAGCCCTCGACGGAGGCATTCAAACGTGTTGCCCTCATACCATCGTGAAAACATGCGATCCCTTCCGAACTCGCCAATCAAGCACGATTGGGGCCGATCAGTACCGAGATCAGGGATGTCTCAGGAAATCCGGCGGGGGCAACTTGATTATTTTCGATTTGGAGGTTTGGATGTGCTTGATGGACGAGTACAAAAGCCCTCGACGGAGGCATTCAAACGTGTTGCCCTCATACCATCGTGAAAACATGCGATCCCTTCCGAACTCGCCAATCAAGCACGATTGGGGCCGATCAGTACCGAGATCAGGGATGTCTCAGGAAATCCGGCGGGGGCAACTTGATTATTTTCGATTTGGAGGTATGGATGTGCTTGATGGACGAGTACAAAAGCCCTCGACGGAGGCATTCAAACGTGTTGCCCTCATACCATCGTGAAAACATGCGATCCCTTCCGAACTCGCCAATCAAGCACGATTGGGGCCGATCAGTACCGAGATCAGGGATGTCTCAGGAAATCCGGCGGGGGCAACTTGATTATTTTCGATTTGGAGGTTTGGATGTGCTTGATGGACGAGTACAAAAGCCCTCGACGGAGGCATTCAAACGTGTTGCCCTCATACCATCGTGAAAACATGCGATCCCTTCCGAACTCGCCAATCAAGCACGATTGGGGCCGATCAGTACCGAGATCAGGGATGTCTCAGGAAATCCGGCGGGGGCAACTTGATTATTTTCGATTTGGAGGTATGGATGTGCTTGATGGACGAGTACAAAAGCCCTCGACGGAGGCATTCAAACGTGTTGCCCTCATACCATCGTGAAAACATGCGATCCCTTCCGAACTCGCCAATCAAGCACGATTGGGGCCGATCAGTACCGAGATCAGGGATGTCTCAGGAAATCCGGCGGGGCAACTTGATTATTTTCGATTTGGAGGTATGGATGTGCTTGATGGACGAGTACAAAAGCCCTCGACGGAGGCATTCAAACGTGTTGCCCTCATACCATCGTGAAAACATGCGATCCCTTCCGAACTCGCCAATCAAGCACGATTGGGGCCGATCAGTACCGAGATCAGGGATGTCTCAGGAAATCCGGCGGGGGCAACTTGATTATTTTCGATTTGGAGGTATGGATGTGCTTGATGGACGAGTACAAAAGCCCTCGACGGAGGCATTCAAACGTGTTGCCCTCATACCATCGTGAAAACATGCGATCCCTTCCGAACTCGCCAATCAAGCACGATTGGGGCCGATCAGTACCGAGATCAGGGATGTCTCAGGAAATCCGGCGGGGGCAACTTGATTATTTTCGATTTGGAGGTATGGATGTGCTTGATGGACGAGTACAAAAGCCCTCGACGGAGGCATTCAAACGTGTTGCCCTCATACCATCGTGAAAACATGCGATCCCTTCCGAACTCGCCAATCAAGCACGATTGGGGCCGATCAGTACCGAGATCAGGGATGTCTCAGGAAATCCGGCGGGGGCAACTTGATTATTTTCGATTTGGAGGTATGGATGTGCTTGATGGACGAGTACAAAAGCCCTCGACGGAGGCATTCAAACGTGTTGCCCTCATACCATCGTGAAAACATGCGATCCCTTCCGAACTCGCCAATCAAGCACGATTGGGGCCGATCAGTACCGAGATCAGGGATGTCTCAGGAAATCCGGCGGGGGCAACTTGATTATTTTCGATTTGGAGGTATGGATGTGCTTGATGGACGAGTACAAAAGCCCTCGACGGAGGCATTCAAACGTGTTGCCCTCATACCATCGTGAAAACATGCGATCCCTTCCGAACTCGCCAATCAAGCACGATTGGGGCCGATCAGTACCGAGATCAGGGATGTCTCAGGAAATCCGGCGGGGGCAACTTGATTATTTTCGATTTGGAGGTTTGGATGTGCTTGATGGACGAGTACAAAAGCCCTCGACGGAGGCATTCAAACGTGTTGCCCTCATACCATCGTGAAAACATGCGATCCCTTCCGAACTCGCCAATCAAGCACGATTGGGCCGATCAGTACCGAGATCAGGGATGTCTCAGGAAATCCGGCGGGGGCAACTTGATTATTTTCGATTTGGAGGTATGGATGTGCTTGATGGACGAGTACAAAAGCCCTCGACGGAGGCATTCAAACGTGTTGCCCTCATACCATCGTGAAAACATGCGATCCCTTCCGAACTCGCCAATCAAGCACGATTGGGGCCGATCAGTACCGAGATCAGGGATGTCTCAGGAAATCCGGGGGGGCAACTTGATTATTTTCGATTTGGAGGTTTGGATGTGCTTGATGGACGAGTACAAAAGCCCTCGACGGAGGCATTCAAACGTGTTGCCCTCATACCATCGTGAAAACATGCGATCCCTTCCGAACTCGCCAATCAAGCACGATTGGGGCCGATCAGTACCGAGATCAGGGATGTCTCAGGAAATCCGGCGGGGGCAACTTGATTATTTTCGATTTGGAGGTATGGATGTGCTTGATGGACGAGTACAAAAGCCCTCGACGGAGGCATTCAAACGTGTTGCCCTCATACCATCGTGAAAACATGCGATCCCTTCCGAACTCGCCAATCAAGCACGATTGGGGCCGATCAGTACCGAGATCAGGGATGTCTCAGGAAATCCGGCGGGGGCAACTTGATTATTTTCGATTTGGAGGTATGGATGTGCTTGATGGACGAGTACAAAAGCCCTCGACGGAGGCATTCAAACGTGTTGCCCTCATACCATCGTGAAAACATGCGATCCCTTCCGAACTCGCCAATCAAGCACGATTGGGGCCGATCAGTACCGAGATCAGGGATGTCTCAGGAAATCCGGCGGGGGCAACTTGATTATTTTCGATTTGGAGGTATGGATGTGCTTGATGGACGAGTACAAAAGCCCTCGACGGAGGCATTCAAACGTGTTGCCCTCATACCATCGTGAAAACATGCGATCCCTTCCGAACTCGCCAATCAAGCACGATTGGGGCCGATCAGTACCGAGATCAGGGATGTCTCAAGAAATCCGGCGGGGGCAACTTGATTATTTTCGATTTGGAGGTATGGATGTGCTTGATGGACGAGTACAAAAGCCCTCGACGGAGGCATTCAAACGTGTTGCCCTCATACCATCGTGAAAACATGCGATCCCTTCCGAACTCGCCAATCAAGCACGATTGGGGCCGATCAGTACCGAGATCAGGGATGTCTCAGGAAATCCGGCGGGGGCAACTTGATTATTTTCGATTTGGAGGTGTGGATGTGCTTGATGGACGAGTACAAAAGCCCTCGACGGAGGCATTCAAACGTGTTGCCCTCATACCATCGTGAAAACATGCGATCCCTTCCGAACTCGCCAATCAAGCACGATTGGGGCCGATCAGTACCGAGATCAGGGATGTCTCAAGAAATCCGGCGGGGGCAACTTGATTATTTTCGATTTGGAGGTATGGATGTGCTTGATGGACGAGTACAAAAGCCCTCGACGGAGGCATTCAAACGTGTTGCCCTCATACCATCGTGAAAACATGCGATCCCTTCCGAACTCGCCAATCAAGCACGATTGGGGCCGATCAGTACCGAGATCAGGGATGTCTCAGGAAATCCGGCGGGGGCAACTTGATTATTTTCGATTTGGAGGTTTGGATGTGCTTGATGGACGAGTACAAAAGCCCTCGACGGAGGCATTCAAACGTGTTGCCCTCATACCATCGTGAAAACATGCGATCCCTTCCGAACTCGCCAATCAAGCACGATTGGGGCCGATCAGTACCGAGATCAGGGATGTCTCAGGAAATCCGGCGGGGGCAACTTGATTATTTTCGATTTGGAGGTATGGATGTGCTTGATGGACGAGTACAAAAGCCCTCGACGGAGGCATTCAAACGTGTTGCCCTCATACCATCGTGAAAACATGCGATCCCTTCCGAACTCGCCAATCAAGCACGATTGGGGCCGATCAGTACCGAGATCAGGGATGTCTCAGGAAATCCGGCGGGGCAACTTGATTATTTTCGATTTGGAGGTATGGATGTGCTTGATGGACGAGTACAAAAGCCCTCGACGGAGGCATTCAAACGTGTTGCCCTCATACCATCGTGAAAACATGCGATCCCTTCCGAACTCGCCAATCAAGCACGATTGGGGCCGATCAGTACCGAGATCAGGGATGTCTCAGGAAATCCGGCGGGGGCAACTTGATTATTTTCGATTTGGAGGTATGGATGTGCTTGATGGACGAGTACAAAAGCCCTCGACGGAGGCATTCAAACGTGTTGCCCTCATACCATCGTGAAAACATGCGATCCCTTCCGAACTCGCCAATCAAGCACGATTGGGGCCGATCAGTACCGAGATCAGGGATGTCTCAGGAAATCCGGCGGGGGCAACTTGATTATTTTCGATTTGGAGGTATGGATGTGCTTGATGGACGAGTACAAAAGCCCTCGACGGAGGCATTCAAACGTGTTGCCCTCATACCATCGTGAAAACATGCGATCCCTTCCGAACTCGCCAATCAAGCACGATTGGGGCCGATCAGTACCGAGATCAGGGATGTCTCAGGAAATCCGGCGGGGGCAACTTGATTATTTTCGATTTGGAGGTTTGGATGTGCTTGATGGACGAGTACAAAAGCCCTCGACGGAGGCATTCAAACGTGTTGCCCTCATACCATCGTGAAAACATGCGATCCCTTCCGAACTCGCCAATCAAGCACGATTGGGGCCGATCAGTACCGAGATCAGGGATGTCTCAGGAAATCCGGCGGGGGCAACTTGATTATTTTCGATTTGGAGGTATGGATGTGCTTGATGGACGAGTACAAAAGCCCTCGACGGAGGCATTCAAACGTGTTGCCCTCATACCATCGTGAAAACATGCGATCCCTTCCGAACTCGCCAATCAAGCACGATTGGGGCCGATCAGTACCGAGATCAGGGATGTCTCAGGAAATCCGGCGGGGGCAACTTGATTATTTTCGATTTGGAGGTATGGATGTGCTTGATGGACGAGTACAAAAGCCCTCGACGGAGGCATTCAAACGTGTTGCCCTCATACCATCGTGAAAACATGCGATCCCTTCCGAACTCGCCAATCAAGCACGATTGGGGCCGATCAGTACCGAGATCAGGGATGTCTCAGGAAATCCGGCGGGGGCAACTTGATTATTTTCGATTTGGAGGTATGGATGTGCTTGATGGACGAGTACAAAAGCCCTCGACGGAGGCATTCAAACGTGTTGCCCTCATACCATCGTGAAAACATGCGATCCCTTCCGAACTCGCCAATCAAGCACGATTGGGGCCGATCAGTACCGAGATCAGGGATGTCTCAGGAAATCCGGCGGGGGCAACTTGATTATTTTCGATTTGGAGGTATGGATGTGCTTGATGGACGAGTACAAAAGCCCTCGACGGAGGCATTCAAACGTGTTGCCCTCATACCATCGTGAAAACATGCGATCCCTTCCGAACTCGCCAATCAAGCACGATTGGGGCCGATCAGTACCGAGATCAGGGATGTCTCAGGAAATCCGGCGGGGGCAACTTGATTATTTTCGATTTGGAGGTATGGATGTGCTTGATGGACGAGTACAAAAGCCCTCGACGGAGGCATTCAAACGTGTTGCCCTCATACCATCGTGAAAACATGCGATCCCTTCCGAACTCGCCAATCAAGCACGATTGGGGCCGATCAGTACCGAGATCAGGGATGTCTCAGGAAATCCGGCGGGGGCAACTTGATTATTTTCGATTTGGAGGTATGGATGTGCTTGATGGACGAGTACAAAAGCCCTCGACGGAGGCATTCAAACGTGTTGCCCTCATACCATCGTGAAAACATGCGATCCCTTCCGAACTCGCCAATCAAGCACGATTGGGGCCGATCAGTACCGAGATCAGGGATGTCTCAGGAAATCCGGCGGGGGCAACTTGATTATTTTCGATTTGGAGGTATGGATGTGCTTGATGGACGAGTACAAAAGCCCTCGACGGAGGCATTCAAACGTGTTGCCCTCATACCATCGTGAAAACATGCGATCCCTTCCGAACTCGCCAATCAAGCACGATTGGGGCCGATCAGTACCGAGATCAGGGATGTCTCAGGAAATCCGGCGGGGGCAACTTGATTATTTTCGATTTGGAGGTATGGATGTGCTTGATGGACGAGTACAAAAGCCCTCGACGGAGGCATTCAAACGTGTTGCCCTCATACCATCGTGAAAACATGCGATCCCTTCCGAACTCGCCAATCAAGCACGATTGGGGCCGATCAGTACCGAGATCAGGGATGTCTCAGGAAATCCGGCGGGGGCAACTTGATTATTTTCGATTTGGAGGTATGGATGTGCTTGATGGACGAGTACAAAAGCCCTCGACGGAGGCATTCAAACGTGTTGCCCTCATACCATCGTGAAAACATGCGATCCCTTCCGAACTCGCCAATCAAGCACGATTGGGGCCGATCAGTACCGAGATCAGGGATGTCTCAGGAAATCCGGCGGGGCAACTTGATTATTTTCGATTTGGAGGTTTGGATGTGCTTGATGGACGAGTACAAAAGCCCTCGACGGAGGCATTCAAACGTGTTGCCCTCATACCATCGTGAAAACATGCGATCCCTTCCGAACTCGCCAATCAAGCACGATTGGGGCCGATCAGTACCGAGATCAGGGATGTCTCAGGAAATCCGGCGGGGGCAACTTGATTATTTTCGATTTGGAGGTATGGATGTGCTTGATGGACGAGTACAAAAGCCCTCGACGGAGGCATTCAAACGTGTTGCCCTCATACCATCGTGAAAACATGCGATCCCTTCCGAACTCGCCAATCAAGCACGATTGGGGCCGATCAGTACCGAGATCAGGGATGTCTCAGGAAATCCGGCGGGGGCAACTTGATTATTTTCGATTTGGAGGTATGGATGTGCTTGATGGACGAGTACAAAAGCCCTCGACGGAGGCATTCAAACGTGTTGCCCTCATACCATCGTGAAAACATGCGATCCCTTCCGAACTCGCCAATCAAGCACGATTGGGGCCGATCAGTACCGAGATCAGGGATGTCTCAGGAAATCCGGCGGGGGCAACTTGATTATTTTCGATTTGGAGGTATGGATGTGCTTGATGGACGAGTACAAAAGCCCTCGACGGAGGCATTCAAACGTGTTGCCCTCATACCATCGTGAAAACATGCGATCCCTTCCGAACTCGCCAATCAAGCACGATTGGGGCCGATCAGTACCGAGATCAGGGATGTCTCAGGAAATCCGGCGGGGGCAACTTGATTATTTTCGATTTGGAGGTATGGATGTGCTTGATGGACGAGTACAAAAGCCCTCGACGGAGGCATTCAAACGTGTTGCCCTCATACCATCGTGAAAACATGCGATCCCTTCCGAACTCGCCAATCAAGCACGATTGGGGCCGATCAGTACCGAGATCAGGGATGTCTCAGGAAATCCGGCGGGGGCAACTTGATTATTTTCGATTTGGAGGTTTGGATGTGCTTGATGGACGAGTACAAAAGCCCTCGACGGAGGCATTCAAACGTGTTGCCCTCATACCATCGTGAAAACATGCGATCCCTTCCGAACTCGCCAATCAAGCACGATTGGGGCCGATCAGTACCGAGATCAGGGATGTCTCAGGAAATCCGGCGGGGGCAACTTGATTATTTTCGATTTGGAGGTATGGATGTGCTTGATGGACGAGTACAAAAGCCCTCGACGGAGGCATTCAAACGTGTTGCCCTCATACCATCGTGAAAACATGCGATCCCTTCCGAACTCGCCAATCAAGCACGATTGGGGCCGATCAGTACCGAGATCAGGGATGTCTCAGGAAATCCGGCGGGGGCAACTTGATTATTTTCGATTTGGAGGTTTGGATGTGCTTGATGGACGAGTACAAAAGCCCTCGACGGAGGCATTCAAACGTGTTGCCCTCATACCATCGTGAAAACATGCGATCCCTTCCGAACTCGCCAATCAAGCACGATTGGGGCCGATCAGTACCGAGATCAGGGATGTCTCAGGAAATCCGGCGGGGGCAACTTGATTATTTTCGATTTGGAGGTATGGATGTGCTTGATGGACGAGTACAAAAGCCCTCGACGGAGGCATTCAAACGTGTTGCCCTCATACCATCGTGAAAACATGCGATCCCTTCCGAACTCGCCAATCAAGCACGATTGGGCCGATCAGTACCGAGATCAGGGATGTCTCAGGAAATCCGGCGGGGGCAACTTGATTATTTTCGATTTGGAGGTATGGATGTGCTTGATGGACGAGTACAAAAGCCCTCGACGGAGGCATTCAAACGTGTTGCCCTCATACCATCGTGAAAACATGCGATCCCTTCCGAACTCGCCAATCAAGCACGATTGGGGCCGATCAGTACCGAGATCAGGGATGTCTCAGGAAATCCGGCGGGGGCAACTTGATTATTTTCGATTTGGAGGTATGGATGTGCTTGATGGACGAGTACAAAAGCCCTCGACGGAGGCATTCAAACGTGTTGCCCTCATACCATCGTGAAAACATGCGATCCCTTCCGAACTCGCCAATCAAGCACGATTGGGGCCGATCAGTACCGAGATCAGGGATGTCTCAAGAAATCCGGCGGGGGCAACTTGATTATTTTCGATTTGGAGGTGTGGATGTGCTTGATGGACGAGTACAAAAGCCCTCGACGGAGGCATTCAAACGTGTTGCCCTCATACCATCGTGAAAACATGCGATCCCTTCCGAACTCGCCAATCAAGCACGATTGGGGCCGATCAGTACCGAGATCAGGGATGTCTCAGGAAATCCGGCGGGGGCAACTTGATTATTTTCGATTTGGAGGTTTGGATGTGCTTGATGGACGAGTACAAAAGCCCTCGACGGAGGCATTCAAACGTGTTGCCCTCATACCATCGTGAAAACATGCGATCCCTTCCGAACTCGCCAATCAAGCACGATTGGGGCCGATCAGTACCGAGATCAGGGATGTCTCAGGAAATCCGGCGGGGGCAACTTGATTATTTTCGATTTGGAGGTATGGATGTGCTTGATGGACGAGTACAAAAGCCCTCGACGGAGGCATTCAAACGTGTTGCCCTCATACCATCGTGAAAACATGCGATCCCTTCCGAACTCGCCAATCAAGCACGATTGGGGCCGATCAGTACCGAGATCAGGGATGTCTCAAGAAATCCGGCGGGGCAACTTGATTATTTTCGATTTGGAGGTTGGATGTGCTTGATGGACGAGTACAAAAGCCCTCGACGGAGGCATTCAAACGTGTTGCCCTCATACCATCGTGAAAACATGCGATCCCTTCCGAACTCGCCAATCAAGCACGATTGGGGCCGATCAGTACCGAGATCAGGGATGTCTCAGGAAATCCGGCGGGGGCAACTTGATTATTTTGATTTGGAGGTTTGGATGTGCTTGATGGACGAGTACAAAAGCCCTCGACGGAGGCATTCAAACGTGTTGCCCTCATACCATCGTGAAAACATGCGATCCCTTCCGAACTCGCCAATCAAGCACGATTGGGCCCGATCAGTACCGAGATCAGGGATGTCTCAGGAAATCCGGCGGGGGCAACTTGATTATTTTCGATTTGGAGGTATGGATGTGCTTGATGGACGAGTACAAAAGCCCTCGACGGAGGCATTCAAACGTGTTGCCCTCATACCATCGTGAAAACATGCGATCCCTTCCGAACTCGCCAATCAAGCACGATTGGGGCCGATCAGTACCGAGATCAGGGATGTCTCAGTAAATCCGGCGGGGGCAACTTGATTATTTTGATTTGGAGGTTTGGATGTGCTTGATGGACGAGTACAAAAGCCCTCGACGGAGGCATTCAAACGTGTTGCCCTCATACCATCGTGAAAACATGCGATCCCTTCCGAACTCGCCAATCAAGCACGATTGGGGCCGATCAGTACCGAGATCAGGGATGTCTCAGGAAATCCGGCGGGGGCAACTTGATTATTTTCGATTTGGAGGTATGGATGTGCTTGATGGACGAGTACAAAAGCCCTCGACGGAGGCATTCAAACGTGTTGCCCTCATACCATCGTGAAAACATGCGATCCCTTCCGAACTCGCCAATCAAGCACGATTGGGGCCGATCAGTACCGAGATCAGGGATGTCTCAGGAAATCCGGCGGGGGCAACTTGATTATTTTCGATTTGGAGGTATGGATGTGCTTGATGGACGAGTACAAAAGCCCTCGACGGAGGCATTCAACGTGTTGCCCTCATACCATCGTGAAAACATGCGATCCCTTCCGAACTCGCCAATCAAGCACGATTGGGGCCGATCAGTACCGAGATCAGGGATGTCTCAGAAAATCCGGCGGGGCAACTTGATTATTTTAGATTTGGAGGATGGTTGTGGATGATGTACGAGTACAAAAGCCCTCGACGGAGGCATTCAAACGTGTTGCCCTCATACCATCGTGAAAACATGCGATCCCTTCCGAACTCGCCAATCAAGCACGATTGGGGCCGATCAGTACCGAGATCAGGGATGTCTCAGTAAATCCGGCGGGGCAACGTGTTTATTTTTGATTTGGAGGTATGGATGTGCTTGATGGACGAGTACAAAAGCCCTCGACGGAGGCATTCAAACGTGTTGCCCTCATACCATCGTGAAAACATGCGATCCCTTCCGAACTCGCCAATCAAGCACGATTGGGGCCGATCAGTACCGAGATCAGGGATGTCTCAGGAAATCCGGCGGGGGCAACTTGATTATTTTCGATTTGGAGGTATGGATGTGCTTGATGGACGAGTACAAAAGCCCTCGACGGAGGCATTCAAACGTGTTGCCCTCATACCATCGTGAAAACATGCGATCCCTTCCGAACTCGCCAATCAAGCACGATTGGGGCCGATCAGTACCGAGATCAGGGATGTCTAAGAAAATCCGGCGGGGCAACTTGATTATTTTTGATTTGGAGGTTTGGATGTGCTTGATGGACGAGTACAAAAGCCCTCGACGGAGGCATTCAAACGTGTTGCCCTCATACCATCGTGAAAACATGCGATCCCTTCCGAACTCGCCAATCAAGCACGATTGGGGCCGATCAGTACCGAGATCAGGGATGTCTCAGGAAATCCGGCGGGGGCAACTTGATTATTTTCGATTTGGAGGTATGGATGTGCTTGATGGACGAGTACAAAAGCCCTCGACGGAGGCATTCAAACGTGTTGCCCTCATACCATCGTGAAAACATGCGATCCCTTCCGAACTCGCCAATCAAGCACGATTGGGGCCGATCAGTACCGAGATCAGGGATGTCTCAGGAAATCCGGCGGGGGCAACTTGATTATTTTCGATTTGGAGGTATGGATGTGCTTGATGGACGAGTACAAAAGCCCTCGACGGAGGCATTCAAACGTGTTGCCCTCATACCATCGTGAAAACATGCGATCCCTTCCGAACTCGCCAATCAAGCACGATTGGGGCCGATCAGTACCGAGATCAGGGATGTCTCAGGAAATCCGGCGGGGGCAACTTGATTATTTTGATTTGGAGGTTTGGATGTGCTTGATGGACGAGTACAAAAGCCCTCGACGGAGGCATTCAAACGTGTTGCCCTCATACCATCGTGAAAACATGCGATCCCTTCCGAACTCGCCAATCAAGCACGATTGGGGCCGATCAGTACCGAGATCAGGGATGTCTCAGGAAATCCGGCGGGGGCAACTTGATTATTTTCGATTTGGAGGTATGGATGTGCTTGATGGACGAGTACAAAAGCCCTCGACGGAGGCATTCAAACGTGTTGCCCTCATACCATCGTGAAAACATGCGATCCCTTCCGAACTCGCCAATCAAGCACGATTGGGGCCGATCAGTACCGAGATCAGGGATGTCTCAGGAAATCCGGCGGGGGCAACTTGATTATTTTCGATTTGGAGGTATGGATGTGCTTGATGGACGAGTACAAAAGCCCTCGACGGAGGCATTCAAACGTGTTGCCCTCATACCATCGTGAAAACATGCGATCCCTTCCGAACTCGCCAATCAAGCACGATTGGGGCCGATCAGTACCGAGATCAGGGATGTCTCAGGAAATCCGGCGGGGGCAACTTGATTATTTTCGATTTGGAGGTGGATGTGCTTGATGGACGAGTACAAAAGCCCTCGACGGAGGCATTCAAACGTGTTGCCCTCATACCATCGTGAAAACATGCGATCCCTTCCGAACTCGCCAATCAAGCACGATTGGGGCCGATCAGTACCGAGATCAGGGATGTCTCAGGAAATCCGGCGGGGGCAACTTGATTATTTTCGATTTGGAGGTGTGGATGTGCTTGATGGACGAGTACAAAAGCCCTCGACGGAGGCATTCAAACGTGTTGCCCTCATACCATCGTGAAAACATGCGATCCCTTCCGAACTCGCCAATCAAGCACGATTGGGGCCGATCAGTACCGAGATCAGGGATGTCTCAGGAAATCCGGCGGGGGCAACTTGATTATTTTCGATTTGGAGGTATGGATGTGCTTGATGGACGAGTACAAAAGCCCTCGACGGAGGCATTCAAACGTGTTGCCCTCATACCATCGTGAAAACATGCGATCCCTTCCGAACTCGCCAATCAAGCACGATTGGGCCGGATCAGTACCGAGATCAGGGATGTCTCAGGAAATCCGGCGGGGGCAACTTGATTATTTTCGATTTGGAGGTATGGATGTGCTTGATGGACGAGTACAAAAGCCCTCGACGGAGGCATTCAAACGTGTTGCCCTCATACCATCGTGAAAACATGCGATCCCTTCCGAACTCGCCAATCAAGCACGATTGGGGCCGATCAGTACCGAGATCAGGGATGTCTCAGGAAATCCGGCGGGGGCAACTTGATTATTTTCGATTTGGAGGTATGGATGTGCTTGATGGACGAGTACAAAAGCCCTCGACGGAGGCATTCAAACGTGTTGCCCTCATACCATCGTGAAAACATGCGATCCCTTCCGAACTCGCCAATCAAGCACGATTGGGGCCGATCAGTACCGAGATCAGGGATGTCTCAGGAAATCCGGCGGGGGCAACTTGATTATTTTCGATTTGGAGGTTTGGATGTGCTTGATGGACGAGTACAAAAGCCCTCGACGGAGGCATTCAAACGTGTTGCCCTCATACCATCGTGAAAACATGCGATCCCTTCCGAACTCGCCAATCAAGCACGATTGGGGCCGATCAGTACCGAGATCAGGGATGTCTCAGGAAATCCGGCGGGGGCAACTTGATTATTTTCGATTTGGAGGTATGGATGTGCTTGATGGACGAGTACAAAAGCCCTCGACGGAGGCATTCAAACGTGTTGCCCTCATACCATCGTGAAAACATGCGATCCCTTCCGAACTCGCCAATCAAGCACGATTGGGGCCGATCAGTACCGAGATCAGGGATGTCTCAGGAAATCCGGCGGGGGCAACTTGATTATTTTCGATTTGGAGGTATGGATGTGCTTGATGGACGAGTACAAAAGCCCTCGACGGAGGCATTCAAACGTGTTGCCCTCATACCATCGTGAAAACATGCGATCCCTTCCGAACTCGCCAATCAAGCACGATTGGGGCCGATCAGTACCGAGATCAGGGATGTCTCAGGAAATCCGGCGGGGGCAACTTGATTATTTTCGATTTGGAGGTATGGATGTGCTTGATGGACGAGTACAAAAGCCCTCGACGGAGGCATTCAAACGTGTTGCCCTCATACCATCGTGAAAACATGCGATCCCTTCCGAACTCGCCAATCAAGCACGATTGGGGCCGATCAGTACCGAGATCAGGGATGTCTCAGGAAATCCGGCGGGGGCAACTTGATTATTTTCGATTTGGAGGTATGGATGTGCTTGATGGACGAGTACAAAAGCCCTCGACGGAGGCATTCAAACGTGTTGCCCTCATACCATCGTGAAAACATGCGATCCCTTCCGAACTCGCCAATCAAGCACGATTGGGGCCGATCAGTACCGAGATCAGGGATGTCTCAGAAAATCCGGCGGGGCAACTTGATTATTTTTGATTTGGAGGTTTGGATGTGCTTGATGGACGAGTACAAAAGCCCTCGACGGAGGCATTCAAACGTGTTGCCCTCATACCATCGTGAAAACATGCGATCCCTTCCGAACTCGCCAATCAAGCACGATTGGGGCCGATCAGTACCGAGATCAGGGATGTCTCAGGAAATCCGGCGGGGGCAACTTGATTATTTTCGATTTGGAGGTATGGATGTGCTTGATGGACGAGTACAAAAGCCCTCGACGGAGGCATTCAAACGTGTTGCCCTCATACCATCGTGAAAACATGCGATCCCTTCCGAACTCGCCAATCAAGCACGATTGGGGCCGATCAGTACCGAGATCAGGGATGTCTCAGGAAATCCGGCGGGGGCAACTTGATTATTTTCGATTTGGAGGTATGGATGTGCTTGATGGACGAGTACAAAAGCCCTCGACGGAGGCATTCAAACGTGTTGCCCTCATACCATCGTGAAAACATGCGATCCCTTCCGAACTCGCCAATCAAGCACGATTGGGGCCGATCAGTACCGAGATCAGGGATGTCTCAGGAAATCCGGCGGGGGCAACTTGATTATTTTCGATTTGGAGGTATGGATGTGCTTGATGGACGAGTACAAAAGCCCTCGACGGAGGCATTACAACGTGTTGCCCTCATACCATCGTGAAAACATGCGATCCCTTCCGAACTCGCCAATCAAGCACGATTGGGGCCGATCAGTACCGAGATCAGGGATGTCTCAGGAAATCCGGCGGGGGCAACTTGATTATTTTCGATTTGGAGGTATGGATGTGCTTGATGGACGAGTACAAAAGCCCTCGACGGAGGCATTCAAACGTGTTGCCCTCATACCATCGTGAAAACATGCGATCCCTTCCGAACTCGCCAATCAAGCACGATTGGGGCCGATCAGTACCGAGATCAGGGATGTCTCAGGAAATCCGGCGGGGGCAACTTGATTATTTTCGATTTGGAGGTTTGGATGTGCTTGATGGACGAGTACAAAAGCCCTCGACGGAGGCATTCAAACGTGTTGCCCTCATACCATCGTGAAAACATGCGATCCCTTCCGAACTCGCCAATCAAGCACGATTGGGGCCGATCAGTACCGAGATCAGGGATGTCTCAGGAAATCCGGCGGGGGCAACTTGATTATTTTCGATTTGGAGGTATGGATGTGCTTGATGGACGAGTACAAAAGCCCTCGACGGAGGCATTCAAACGTGTTGCCCTCATACCATCGTGAAAACATGCGATCCCTTCCGAACTCGCCAATCAAGCACGATTGGGGCCGATCAGTACCGAGATCAGGGATGTCTCAGGAAATCCGGCGGGGCAACTTGATTATTTGATTTGGAGGTTTGGATGTGCTTGATGGACGAGTACAAAAGCCCTCGACGGAGGCATTCAAACGTGTTGCCCTCATACCATCGTGAAAACATGCGATCCCTTCCGAACTCGCCAATCAAGCACGATTGGGGCCGATCAGTACCGAGATCAGGGATGTCTCAGGAAATCCGGCGGGGGCAACTTGATTATTTTCGATTTGGAGGTATGGATGTGCTTGATGGACGAGTACAAAAGCCCTCGACGGAGGCATTCAAACGTGTTGCCCTCATACCATCGTGAAAACATGCGATCCCTTCCGAACTCGCCAATCAAGCACGATTGGGGCCGATCAGTACCGAGATCAGGGATGTCTCAGGAAATCCGGCGGGGCAACTTGATCGTTTTCGATTTGGAGGTATGGATGTGCTTGATGGACGAGTACAAAAGCCCTCGACGGAGGCATTCAAACGTGTTGCCCTCATACCATCGTGAAAACATGCGATCCCTTCCGAACTCGCCAATCAAGCACGATTGGGGCCGATCAGTACCGAGATCAGGGATGTCTCAGGAAATCCGGCGGGGGCAACTTGATTATTTTCGATTTGGAGGTATGGATGTGCTTGATGGACGAGTACAAAAGCCCTCGACGGAGGCATTCAAACGTGTTGCCCTCATACCATCGTGAAAACATGCGATCCCTTCCGAACTCGCCAATCAAGCACGATTGGGGCCGATCAGTACCGAGATCAGGGATGTCTCAGGAAATCCGGCGGGGGCAACTTGATTATTTTCGATTTGGAGGTATGGATGTGCTTGATGGACGAGTACAAAAGCCCTCGACGGAGGCATTCAAACGTGTTGCCCTCATACCATCGTGAAAACATGCGATCCCTTCCGAACTCGCCAATCAAGCACGATTGGGGCCGATCAGTACCGAGATCAGGGATGTCTCAGGAAATCCGGCGGGGGCAACTTGATTATTTTCGATTTGGAGGTATGGATGTGCTTGATGGACGAGTACAAAAGCCCTCGACGGAGGCATTCAAACGTGTTGCCCTCATACCATCGTGAAAACATGCGATCCCTTCCGAACTCGCCAATCAAGCACGATTGGGGCCGATCAGTACCGAGATCAGGGATGTCTCAGGAAATCCGGCGGGGGCAACTTGATTATTTTCGATTTGGAGGTATGGATGTGCTTGATGGACGAGTACAAAAGCCCTCGACGGAGGCATTCAAACGTGTTGCCCTCATACCATCGTGAAAACATGCGATCCCTTCCGAACTCGCCAATCAAGCACGATTGGGGCCGATCAGTACCGAGATCAGGGATGTCTCAGGAAATCCGGCGGGGCAACTTGATTATTTTAGATTTGGAGGTTTGGATGTGCTTGATGGACGAGTACAAAAGCCCTCGACGGAGGCATTCAAACGTGTTGCCCTCATACCATCGTGAAAACATGCGATCCCTTCCGAACTCGCCAATCAAGCACGATTGGGGCCGATCAGTACCGAGATCAGGGATGTCTCAGGAAATCCGGCGGGGGCAACTTGATTATTTTCGATTTGGAGGTATGGATGTGCTTGATGGACGAGTACAAAAGCCCTCGACGGAGGCATTCAAACGTGTTGCCCTCATACCATCGTGAAAACATGCGATCCCTTCCGAACTCGCCAATCAAGCACGATTGGGGCCGATCAGTACCGAGATCAGGGATGTCTCAGGAAATCCGGCGGGGGCAACTTGATTATTTTCGATTTGGAGGTATGGATGTGCTTGATGGACGAGTACAAAAGCCCTCGACGGAGGCATTCAAACGTGTTGCCCTCATACCATCGTGAAAACATGCGATCCCTTCCGAACTCGCCAATCAAGCACGATTGGGGCCGATCAGTACCGAGATCAGGGATGTCTCAGGAAATCCGGCGGGGGCAACTTGATTATTTTCGATTTGGAGGTATGGATGTGCTTGATGGACGAGTACAAAAGCCCTCGACGGAGGCATTCAAACGTGTTGCCCTCATACCATCGTGAAAACATGCGATCCCTTCCGAACTCGCCAATCAAGCACGATTGGGGCCGATCAGTACCGAGATCAGGGATGTCTCAGGAAATCCGGCGGGGGCAACTTGATTATTTTCGATTTGGAGGTATGGATGTGCTTGATGGACGAGTACAAAAGCCCTCGACGGAGGCATTCAAACGTGTTGCCCTCATACCATCGTGAAAACATGCGATCCCTTCCGAACTCGCCAATCAAGCACGATTGGGGCCGATCAGTACCGAGATCAGGGATGTCTCAGGAAATCCGGCGGGGGCAACTTGATTATTTTCGATTTGGAGGTATGGATGTGCTTGATGGACGAGTACAAAAGCCCTCGACGGAGGCATTCAAACGTGTTGCCCTCATACCATCGTGAAAACATGCGATCCCTTCCGAACTCGCCAATCAAGCACGATTGGGGCCGATCAGTACCGAGATCAGGGATGTCTCAGGAAATCCGGCGGGGGCAACTTGATTATTTTCGATTTGGAGGTATGGATGTGCTTGATGGACGAGTACAAAAGCCCTCGACGGAGGCATTCAAACGTGTTGCCCTCATACCATCGTGAAAACATGCGATCCCTTCCGAACTCGCCAATCAAGCACGATTGGGGCCGATCAGTACCGAGATCAGGGATGTCTCAGGAAATCCGGCGGGGGCAACTTGATTATTTTCGATTTGGAGGTATGGATGTGCTTGATGGACGAGTACAAAAGCCCTCGACGGAGGCATTCAAACGTGTTGCCCTCATACCATCGTGAAAACATGCGATCCCTTCCGAACTCGCCAATCAAGCACGATTGGGGCCGATCAGTACCGAGATCAGGGATGTCTCAGGAAATCCGGCGGGGGCAACTTGATTATTTTCGATTTGGAGGTATGGATGTGCTTGATGGACGAGTACAAAAGCCCTCGACGGAGGCATTCAAACGTGTTGCCCTCATACCATCGTGAAAACATGCGATCCCTTCCGAACTCGCCAATCAAGCACGATTGGGGCCGATCAGTACCGAGATCAGGGATGTCTCAGGAAATCCGGCGGGGGCAACTTGATTATTTTCGATTTGGAGGTGTGGATGTGCTTGATGGACGAGTACAAAAGCCCTCGACGGAGGCATTCAAACGTGTTGCCCTCATACCATCGTGAAAACATGCGATCCCTTCCGAACTCGCCAATCAAGCACGATTGGGGCCGATCAGTACCGAGATCAGGGATGTCTCAGGAAATCCGGCGGGGGCAACTTGATTATTTTCGATTTGGAGGTTGGATGTGCTTGATGGACGAGTACAAAAGCCCTCGACGGAGGCATTCAAACGTGTTGCCCTCATACCATCGTGAAAACATGCGATCCCTTCCGAACTCGCCAATCAAGCACGATTGGGGCCGATCAGTACCGAGATCAGGGATGTCTCAGGAAATCCGGCGGGGGCAACTTGATTATTTTCGATTTGGAGGTGTGGATGTGCTTGATGGACGAGTACAAAAGCCCTCGACGGAGGCATTCAAACGTGTTGCCCTCATACCATCGTGAAAACATGCGATCCCTTCCGAACTCGCCAATCAAGCACGATTGGGGCCGATCAGTACCGAGATCAGGGATGTCTCAGGAAATCCGGCGGGGCAACTTGATTATTTTCGATTTGGAGGTTTGGATGTGCTTGATGGACGAGTACAAAAGCCCTCGACGGAGGCATTCAAACGTGTTGCCCTCATACCATCGTGAAAACATGCGATCCCTTCCGAACTCGCCAATCAAGCACGATTGGGGCCGATCAGTACCGAGATCAGGGATGTCTCAGGAAATCCGGCGGGGGCAACTTGATTATTTTCGATTTGGAGGTATGGATGTGCTTGATGGACGAGTACAAAAGCCCTCGACGGAGGCATTCAAACGTGTTGCCCTCATACCATCGTGAAAACATGCGATCCCTTCCGAACTCGCCAATCAAGCACGATTGGGGCCGATCAGTACCGAGATCAGGGATGTCTCAGGAAATCCGGCGGGGGCAACTTGATTATTTTCGATTTGGAGGTATGGATGTGCTTGATGGACGAGTACAAAAGCCCTCGACGGAGGCATTCAAACGTGTTGCCCTCATACCATCGTGAAAACATGCGATCCCTTCCGAACTCGCCAATCAAGCACGATTGGGGCCGATCAGTACCGAGATCAGGGATGTCTCAGGAAATCCGGCGGGGGCAACTTGATTATTTTCGATTTGGAGGTATGGATGTGCTTGATGGACGAGTACAAAAGCCCTCGACGGAGGCATTCAAACGTGTTGCCCTCATACCATCGTGAAAACATGCGATCCCTTCCGAACTCGCCAATCAAGCACGATTGGGGCCGATCAGTACCGAGATCAGGGATGTCTCAGGAAATCCGGCGGGGGCAACTTGATTATTTTCGATTTGGAGGTATGGATGTGCTTGATGGACGAGTACAAAAGCCCTCGACGGAGGCATTCAAACGTGTTGCCCTCATACCATCGTGAAAACATGCGATCCCTTCCGAACTCGCCAATCAAGCACGATTGGGGCCGATCAGTACCGAGATCAGGGATGTCTCAGGAAATCCGGCGGGGGCAACTTGATTATTTTCGATTTGGAGGTATGGATGTGCTTGATGGACGAGTACAAAAGCCCTCGACGGAGGCATTCAAACGTGTTGCCCTCATACCATCGTGAAAACATGCGATCCCTTCCGAACTCGCCAATCAAGCACGATTGGGGCCGATCAGTACCGAGATCAGGGATGTCTCAGGAAATCCGGCGGGGGCAACTTGATTATTTTCGATTTGGAGGTATGGATGTGCTTGATGGACGAGTACAAAAGCCCTCGACGGAGGCATTCAAACGTGTTGCCCTCATACCATCGTGAAAACATGCGATCCCTTCCGAACTCGCCAATCAAGCACGATTGGGGCCGATCAGTACCGAGATCAGGGATGTCTCAGGAAATCCGGCGGGGGCAACTTGATTATTTTCGATTTGGAGGTTTGGATGTGCTTGATGGACGAGTACAAAAGCCCTCGACGGAGGCATTCAAACGTGTTGCCCTCATACCATCGTGAAAACATGCGATCCCTTCCGAACTCGCCAATCAAGCACGATTGGGGCCGATCAGTACCGAGATCAGGGATGTCTCAGGAAATCCGGCGGGGGCAACTTGATTATTTTCGATTTGGAGGTATGGATGTGCTTGATGGACGAGTACAAAAGCCCTCGACGGAGGCATTCAAACGTGTTGCCCTCATACCATCGTGAAAACATGCGATCCCTTCCGAACTCGCCAATCAAGCACGATTGGGGCCGATCAGTACCGAGATCAGGGATGTCTCAGGAAATCCGGCGGGGGCAACTTGATTATTTTCGATTTGGAGGTTTGGATGTGCTTGATGGACGAGTACAAAAGCCCTCGACGGAGGCATTCAAACGTGTTGCCCTCATACCATCGTGAAAACATGCGATCCCTTCCGAACTCGCCAATCAAGCACGATTGGGGCCGATCAGTACCGAGATCAGGGATGTCTCAGGAAATCCGGCGGGGGCAACTTGATTATTTTCGATTTGGAGGTATGGATGTGCTTGATGGACGAGTACAAAAGCCCTCGACGGAGGCATTCAAACGTGTTGCCCTCATACCATCGTGAAAACATGCGATCCCTTCCGAACTCGCCAATCAAGCACGATTGGGGCCGATCAGTACCGAGATCAGGGATGTCTCAGGAAATCCGGCGGGGGCAACTTGATTATTTTCGATTTGGAGGTTTGGATGTGCTTGATGGACGAGTACAAAAGCCCTCGACGGAGGCATTCAAACGTGTTGCCCTCATACCATCGTGAAAACATGCGATCCCTTCCGAACTCGCCAATCAAGCACGATTGGGGCCGATCAGTACCGAGATCAGGGATGTCTCAGGAAATCCGGCGGGGGCAACTTGATTATTTTCGATTTGGAGGTATGGATGTGCTTGATGGACGAGTACAAAAGCCCTCGACGGAGGCATTCAAACGTGTTGCCCTCATACCATCGTGAAAACATGCGATCCCTTCCGAACTCGCCAATCAAGCACGATTGGGGCCGATCAGTACCGAGATCAGGGATGTCTCAGGAAATCCGGCGGGGGCAACTTGATTATTTTCGATTTGGAGGTATGGATGTGCTTGATGGACGAGTACAAAAGCCCTCGACGGAGGCATTCAAACGTGTTGCCCTCATACCATCGTGAAAACATGCGATCCCTTCCGAACTCGCCAATCAAGCACGATTGGGGCCGATCAGTACCGAGATCAGGGATGTCTCAGGAAATCCGGCGGGGCAACTTGATTATTTTCGATTTGGAGGTATGGATGTGCTTGATGGACGAGTACAAAAGCCCTCGACGGAGGCATTCAAACGTGTTGCCCTCATACCATCGTGAAAACATGCGATCCCTTCCGAACTCGCCAATCAAGCACGATTGGGGCCGATCAGTACCGAGATCAGGGATGTCTCAGGAAATCCGGCGGGGGCAACTTGATTATTTTCGATTTGGAGGTATGGATGTGCTTGATGGACGAGTACAAAAGCCCTCGACGGAGGCATTCAAACGTGTTGCCCTCATACCATCGTGAAAACATGCGATCCCTTCCGAACTCGCCAATCAAGCACGATTGGGGCCGATCAGTACCGAGATCAGGGATGTCTCAGGAAATCCGGCGGGGGCAACTTGATTATTTTCGATTTGGAGGTATGGATGTGCTTGATGGACGAGTACAAAAGCCCTCGACGGAGGCATTCAAACGTGTTGCCCTCATACCATCGTGAAAACATGCGATCCCTTCCGAACTCGCCAATCAAGCACGATTGGGGCCGATCAGTACCGAGATCAGGGATGTCTCAGGAAATCCGGCGGGGGCAACTTGATTATTTTCGATTTGGAGGTATGGATGTGCTTGATGGACGAGTACAAAAGCCCTCGACGGAGGCATTCAAACGTGTTGCCCTCATACCATCGTGAAAACATGCGATCCCTTCCGAACTCGCCAATCAAGCACGATTGGGGCCGATCAGTACCGAGATCAGGGATGTCTCAGGAAATCCGGCGGGGGCAACTTGATTATTTTCGATTTGGAGGTATGGATGTGCTTGATGGACGAGTACAAAAGCCCTCGACGGAGGCATTCAAACGTGTTGCCCTCATACCATCGTGAAAACATGCGATCCCTTCCGAACTCGCCAATCAAGCACGATTGGGGCCGATCAGTACCGAGATCAGGGATGTCTCAGGAAATCCGGCGGGGGCAACTTGATTATTTTCGATTTGGAGGTATGGATGTGCTTGATGGACGAGTACAAAAGCCCTCGACGGAGGCATTCAAACGTGTTGCCCTCATACCATCGTGAAAACATGCGATCCCTTCCGAACTCGCCAATCAAGCACGATTGGGGCCGATCAGTACCGAGATCAGGGATGTCTCAGGAAATCCGGCGGGGGCAACTTGATTATTTTCGATTTGGAGGTATGGATGTGCTTGATGGACGAGTACAAAAGCCCTCGACGGAGGCATTCAAACGTGTTGCCCTCATACCATCGTGAAAACATGCGATCCCTTCCGAACTCGCCAATCAAGCACGATTGGGGCCGATCAGTACCGAGATCAGGGATGTCTCAGGAAATCCGGCGGGGGCAACTTGATTATTTTCGATTTGGAGGTATGGATGTGCTTGATGGACGAGTACAAAAGCCCTCGACGGAGGCATTCAAACGTGTTGCCCTCATACCATCGTGAAAACATGCGATCCCTTCCGAACTCGCCAATCAAGCACGATTGGGGCCGATCAGTACCGAGATCAGGGATGTCTCAGGAAATCCGGCGGGGGCAACTTGATTATTTTCGATTTGGAGGTTGGATGTGCTTGATGGACGAGTACAAAAGCCCTCGACGGAGGCATTCAAACGTGTTGCCCTCATACCATCGTGAAAACATGCGATCCCTTCCGAACTCGCCAATCAAGCACGATTGGGGCCGATCAGTACCGAGATCAGGGATGTCTCAGGAAATCCGGCGGGGGCAACTTGATTATTTTCGATTTGGAGGTTGGATGTGCTTGATGGACGAGTACAAAAGCCCTCGACGGAGGCATTCAAACGTGTTGCCCTCATACCATCGTGAAAACATGCGATCCCTTCCGAACTCGCCAATCAAGCACGATTGGGGCCGATCAGTACCGAGATCAGGGATGTCTCAGGAAATCCGGCGGGGGCAACTTGATTATTTTCGATTTGGAGGTATGGATGTGCTTGATGGACGAGTACAAAAGCCCTCGACGGAGGCATTCAAACGTGTTGCCCTCATACCATCGTGAAAACATGCGATCCCTTCCGAACTCGCCAATCAAGCACGATTGGGGCCGATCAGTACCGAGATCAGGGATGTCTCAGGAAATCCGGCGGGGGCAACTTGATTATTTTCGATTTGGAGGTATGGATGTGCTTGATGGACGAGTACAAAAGCCCTCGACGGAGGCATTCAAACGTGTTGCCCTCATACCATCGTGAAAACATGCGATCCCTTCCGAACTCGCCAATCAAGCACGATTGGGGCCGATCAGTACCGAGATCAGGGATGTCTCAGGAAATCCGGCGGGGGCAACTTGATTATTTTCGATTTGGAGGTATGGATGTGCTTGATGGACGAGTACAAAAGCCCTCGACGGAGGCATTCAAACGTGTTGCCCTCATACCATCGTGAAAACATGCGATCCCTTCCGAACTCGCCAATCAAGCACGATTGGGGCCGATCAGTACCGAGATCAGGGATGTCTCAGGAAATCCGGCGGGGGCAACTTGATTATTTTCGATTTGGAGGTATGGATGTGCTTGATGGACGAGTACAAAAGCCCTCGACGGAGGCATTCAAACGTGTTGCCCTCATACCATCGTGAAAACATGCGATCCCTTCCGAACTCGCCAATCAAGCACGATTGGGGCCGATCAGTACCGAGATCAGGGATGTCTCAGGAAATCCGGCGGGGGCAACTTGATTATTTTCGATTTGGAGGTATGGATGTGCTTGATGGACGAGTACAAAAGCCCTCGACGGAGGCATTCAAACGTGTTGCCCTCATACCATCGTGAAAACATGCGATCCCTTCCGAACTCGCCAATCAAGCACGATTGGGGCCGATCAGTACCGAGATCAGGGATGTCTCAGGAAATCCGGCGGGGGCAACTTGATTATTTTCGATTTGGAGGTATGGATGTGCTTGATGGACGAGTACAAAAGCCCTCGACGGAGGCATTCAAACGTGTTGCCCTCATACCATCGTGAAAACATGCGATCCCTTCCGAACTCGCCAATCAAGCACGATTGGGGCCGATCAGTACCGAGATCAGGGATGTCTCAGGAAATCCGGCGGGGGCAACTTGATTATTTTCGATTTGGAGGTATGGATGTGCTTGATGGACGAGTACAAAAGCCCTCGACGGAGGCATTCAAACGTGTTGCCCTCATACCATCGTGAAAACATGCGATCCCTTCCGAACTCGCCAATCAAGCACGATTGGGGCCGATCAGTACCGAGATCAGGGATGTCTCAGGAAATCCGGCGGGGGCAACTTGATTATTTTCGATTTGGAGGTATGGATGTGCTTGATGGACGAGTACAAAAGCCCTCGACGGAGGCATTCAAACGTGTTGCCCTCATACCATCGTGAAAACATGCGATCCCTTCCGAACTCGCCAATCAAGCACGATTGGGGCCGATCAGTACCGAGATCAGGGATGTCTCAGGAAATCCGGCGGGGCAACTTGATTATTTTCGATTTGGAGGTATGGATGTGCTTGATGGACGAGTACAAAAGCCCTCGACGGAGGCATTCAAACGTGTTGCCCTCATACCATCGTGAAAACATGCGATCCCTTCCGAACTCGCCAATCAAGCACGATTGGGGCCGATCAGTACCGAGATCAGGGATGTCTCAGGAAATCCGGCGGGGGCAACTTGATTATTTTCGATTTGGAGGTATGGATGTGCTTGATGGACGAGTACAAAAGCCCTCGACGGAGGCATTCAAACGTGTTGCCCTCATACCATCGTGAAAACATGCGATCCCTTCCGAACTCGCCAATCAAGCACGATTGGGGCCGATCAGTACCGAGATCAGGGATGTCTCAGGAAATCCGGCGGGGGCAACTTGATTATTTTCGATTTGGAGGTATGGATGTGCTTGATGGACGAGTACAAAAGCCCTCGACGGAGGCATTCAAACGTGTTGCCCTCATACCATCGTGAAAACATGCGATCCCTTCCGAACTCGCCAATCAAGCACGATTGGGGCCGATCAGTACCGAGATCAGGGATGTCTCAGGAAATCCGGCGGGGGCAACTTGATTATTTTCGATTTGGAGGTATGGATGTGCTTGATGGACGAGTACAAAAGCCCTCGACGGAGGCATTCAAACGTGTTGCCCTCATACCATCGTGAAAACATGCGATCCCTTCCGAACTCGCCAATCAAGCACGATTGGGGCCGATCAGTACCGAGATCAGGGATGTCTCAGGAAATCCGGCGGGGGCAACTTGATTATTTTCGATTTGGAGGTATGGATGTGCTTGATGGACGAGTACAAAAGCCCTCGACGGAGGCATTCAAACGTGTTGCCCTCATACCATCGTGAAAACATGCGATCCCTTCCGAACTCGCCAATCAAGCACGATTGGGGCCGATCAGTACCGAGATCAGGGATGTCTCAGGAAATCCGGCGGGGGCAACTTGATTATTTTCGATTTGGAGGTATGGATGTGCTTGATGGACGAGTACAAAAGCCCTCGACGGAGGCATTCAAACGTGTTGCCCTCATACCATCGTGAAAACATGCGATCCCTTCCGAACTCGCCAATCAAGCACGATTGGGGCCGATCAGTACCGAGATCAGGGATGTCTCAGGAAATCCGGCGGGGGCAACTTGATTATTTTCGATTTGGAGGTATGGATGTGCTTGATGGACGAGTACAAAAGCCCTCGACGGAGGCATTCAAACGTGTTGCCCTCATACCATCGTGAAAACATGCGATCCCTTCCGAACTCGCCAATCAAGCACGATTGGGGCCGATCAGTACCGAGATCAGGGATGTCTCAGGAAATCCGGCGGGGGCAACTTGATTATTTTCGATTTGGAGGTATGGATGTGCTTGATGGACGAGTACAAAAGCCCTCGACGGAGGCATTCAAACGTGTTGCCCTCATACCATCGTGAAAACATGCGATCCCTTCCGAACTCGCCAATCAAGCACGATTGGGGCCGATCAGTACCGAGATCAGGGATGTCTCAGGAAATCCGGCGGGGGCAACTTGATTATTTTCGATTTGGAGGTATGGATGTGCTTGATGGACGAGTACAAAAGCCCTCGACGGAGGCATTCAAACGTGTTGCCCTCATACCATCGTGAAAACATGCGATCCCTTCCGAACTCGCCAATCAAGCACGATTGGGGCCGATCAGTACCGAGATCAGGGATGTCTCAGGAAATCCGGCGGGGGCAACTTGATTATTTTCGATTTGGAGGTATGGATGTGCTTGATGGACGAGTACAAAAGCCCTCGACGGAGGCATTCAAACGTGTTGCCCTCATACCATCGTGAAAACATGCGATCCCTTCCGAACTCGCCAATCAAGCACGATTGGGGCCGATCAGTACCGAGATCAGGGATGTCTCAGGAAATCCGGCGGGGGCAACTTGATTATTTTCGATTTGGAGGTATGGATGTGCTTGATGGACGAGTACAAAAGCCCTCGACGGAGGCATTCAAACGTGTTGCCCTCATACCATCGTGAAAACATGCGATCCCTTCCGAACTCGCCAATCAAGCACGATTGGGGCCGATCAGTACCGAGATCAGGGATGTCTCAGGAAATCCGGCGGGGGCAACTTGATTATTTTCGATTTGGAGGTATGGATGTGCTTGATGGACGAGTACAAAAGCCCTCGACGGAGGCATTCAAACGTGTTGCCCTCATACCATCGTGAAAACATGCGATCCCTTCCGAACTCGCCAATCAAGCACGATTGGGGCCGATCAGTACCGAGATCAGGGATGTCTCAGGAAATCCGGCGGGGGCAACTTGATTATTTTCGATTTGGAGGTTGGATGTGCTTGATGGACGAGTACAAAAGCCCTCGACGGAGGCATTCAAACGTGTTGCCCTCATACCATCGTGAAAACATGCGATCCCTTCCGAACTCGCCAATCAAGCACGATTGGGGCCGATCAGTACCGAGATCAGGGATGTCTCAGGAAATCCGGCGGGGGCAACTTGATTATTTTCGATTTGGAGGTATGGATGTGCTTGATGGACGAGTACAAAAGCCCTCGACGGAGGCATTCAAACGTGTTGCCCTCATACCATCGTGAAAACATGCGATCCCTTCCGAACTCGCCAATCAAGCACGATTGGGGCCGATCAGTACCGAGATCAGGGATGTCTCAGGAAATCCGGCGGGGGCAACTTGATTATTTTCGATTTGGAGGTATGGATGTGCTTGATGGACGAGTACAAAAGCCCTCGACGGAGGCATTCAAACGTGTTGCCCTCATACCATCGTGAAAACATGCGATCCCTTCCGAACTCGCCAATCAAGCACGATTGGGGCCGATCAGTACCGAGATCAGGGATGTCTCAGGAAATCCGGCGGGGGCAACTTGATTATTTTCGATTTGGAGGTATGGATGTGCTTGATGGACGAGTACAAAAGCCCTCGACGGAGGCATTCAAACGTGTTGCCCTCATACCATCGTGAAAACATGCGATCCCTTCCGAACTCGCCAATCAAGCACGATTGGGGCCGATCAGTACCGAGATCAGGGATGTCTCAGGAAATCCGGCGGGGGCAACTTGATTATTTTCGATTTGGAGGTATGGATGTGCTTGATGGACGAGTACAAAAGCCCTCGACGGAGGCATTCAAACGTGTTGCCCTCATACCATCGTGAAAACATGCGATCCCTTCCGAACTCGCCAATCAAGCACGATTGGGGCCGATCAGTACCGAGATCAGGGATGTCTCAGGAAATCCGGCGGGGGCAACTTGATTATTTTCGATTTGGAGGTATGGATGTGCTTGATGGACGAGTACAAAAGCCCTCGACGGAGGCATTCAAACGTGTTGCCCTCATACCATCGTGAAAACATGCGATCCCTTCCGAACTCGCCAATCAAGCACGATTGGGGCCGATCAGTACCGAGATCAGGGATGTCTCAGGAAATCCGGCGGGGGCAACTTGATTATTTTCGATTTGGAGGTATGGATGTGCTTGATGGACGAGTACAAAAGCCCTCGACGGAGGCATTCAAACGTGTTGCCCTCATACCATCGTGAAAACATGCGATCCCTTCCGAACTCGCCAATCAAGCACGATTGGGGCCGATCAGTACCGAGATCAGGGATGTCTCAGGAAATCCGGCGGGGGCAACTTGATTATTTTCGATTTGGAGGTATGGATGTGCTTGATGGACGAGTACAAAAGCCCTCGACGGAGGCATTCAAACGTGTTGCCCTCATACCATCGTGAAAACATGCGATCCCTTCCGAACTCGCCAATCAAGCACGATTGGGGCCGATCAGTACCGAGATCAGGGATGTCTCAGGAAATCCGGCGGGGGCAACTTGATTATTTTCGATTTGGAGGTATGGATGTGCTTGATGGACGAGTACAAAAGCCCTCGACGGAGGCATTCAAACGTGTTGCCCTCATACCATCGTGAAAACATGCGATCCCTTCCGAACTCGCCAATCAAGCACGATTGGGGCCGATCAGTACCGAGATCAGGGATGTCTCAAGAAATCCGGCGGGGGCAACTTGATTATTTTCGATTTGGAGGTATGGATGTGCTTGATGGACGAGTACAAAAGCCCTCGACGGAGGCATTCAAACGTGTTGCCCTCATACCATCGTGAAAACATGCGATCCCTTCCGAACTCGCCAATCAAGCACGATTGGGGCCGATCAGTACCGAGATCAGGGATGTCTGAGGAAATCCGGCGGGGGCAACTTGATTATTTTCGATTTGGAGGTTGGATGTGCTTGATGGACGAGTACAAAAGCCCTCGACGGAGGCATTCAAACGTGTTGCCCTCATACCATCGTGAAAACATGCGATCCCTTCCGAACTCGCCAATCAAGCACGATTGGGGCCGATCAGTACCGAGATCAGGGATGTCTCAGGAAATCCGGCGGGGGCAACTTGATTATTTTCGATTTGGAGGTATGGATGTGCTTGATGGACGAGTACAAAAGCCCTCGACGGAGGCATTCAAACGTGTTGCCCTCATACCATCGTGAAAACATGCGATCCCTTCCGAACTCGCCAATCAAGCACGATTGGGGCCGATCAGTACCGAGATCAGGGATGTCTCAGGAAATCCGGCGGGGGCAACTTGATTATTTTCGAGTTGGAGGTATGGATGTGCTTGATGGACGAGTACAAAAGCCCTCGACGGAGGCATTCAAACGTGTTGCCCTCATACCATCGTGAAAACATGCGATCCCTTCCGAACTCGCCAATCAAGCACGATTGGGGCCGATCAGTACCGAGATCAGGGATGTCTCAGGAAATCCGGCGGGGGCAACTTGATTATTTTCGATTTGGAGGTATGGATGTGCTTGATGGACGAGTACAAAAGCCCTCGACGGAGGCATTCAAACGTGTTGCCCTCATACCATCGTGAAAACATGCGATCCCTTCCGAACTCGCCAATCAAGCACGATTGGGGCCGATCAGTACCGAGATCAGGGATGTCTCAGGAAATCCGGGGGGGCAACTTGATTATTTTCGATTTGGAGGTATGGATGTGCTTGATGGACGAGTACAAAAGCCCTCGACGGAGGCATTCAAACGTGTTGCCCTCATACCATCGTGAAAACATGCGATCCCTTCCGAACTCGCCAATCAAGCACGATTGGGGCCGATCAGTACCGAGATCAGGGATGTCTCAGGAAATCCGGCGGGGCAACTTGATTATTTTCGATTTGGAGGTTTGGATGTGCTTGATGGACGAGTACAAAAGCCCTCGACGGAGGCATTCAAACGTGTTGCCCTCATACCATCGTGAAAACATGCGATCCCTTCCGAACTCGCCAATCAAGCACGATTGGGGCCGATCAGTACCGAGATCAGGGATGTCTCAGGAAATCCGGCGGGGGCAACTTGATTATTTTCGATTTGGAGGTATGGATGTGCTTGATGGACGAGTACAAAAGCCCTCGACGGAGGCATTCAAACGTGTTGCCCTCATACCATCGTGAAAACATGCGATCCCTTCCGAACTCGCCAATCAAGCACGATTGGGGCCGATCAGTACCGAGATCAGGGATGTCTCAGGAAATCCGGCGGGGGCAACTTGATTATTTTCGATTTGGAGGTATGGATGTGCTTGATGGACGAGTACAAAAGCCCTCGACGGAGGCATTCAAACGTGTTGCCCTCATACCATCGTGAAAACATGCGATCCCTTCCGAACTCGCCAATCAAGCACGATTGGGGCCGATCAGTACCGAGATCAGGGATGTCTCAGGAAATCCGGCGGGGGCAACTTGATTATTTTCGATTTGGAGGTATGGATGTGCTTGATGGACGAGTACAAAAGCCCTCGACGGAGGCATTCAAACGTGTTGCCCTCATACCATCGTGAAAACATGCGATCCCTTCCGAACTCGCCAATCAAGCACGATTGGGGCCGATCAGTACCGAGATCAGGGATGTCTCAGGAAATCCGGCGGGGGCAACTTGATTATTTTCGATTTGGAGGTATGGATGTGCTTGATGGACGAGTACAAAAGCCCTCGACGGAGGCATTCAAACGTGTTGCCCTCATACCATCGTGAAAACATGCGATCCCTTCCGAACTCGCCAATCAAGCACGATTGGGGCCGATCAGTACCGAGATCAGGGATGTCTCAGGAAATCCGGCGGGGCAACTTGATTATTTTCGCTTTGGAGGTATGGATGTGCTTGATGGACGAGTACAAAAGCCCTCGACGGAGGCATTCAAACGTGTTGCCCTCATACCATCGTGAAAACATGCGATCCCTTCCGAACTCGCCAATCAAGCACGATTGGGGCCGATCAGTACCGAGATCAGGGATGTCTCAGGAAATCCGGCGGGGGCAACTTGATTATTTTCGATTTGGAGGTATGGATGTGCTTGATGGACGAGTACAAAAGCCCTCGACGGAGGCATTCAAACGTGTTGCCCTCATACCATCGTGAAAACATGCGATCCCTTCCGAACTCGCCAATCAAGCACGATTGGGGCCGATCAGTACCGAGATCAGGGATGTCTCAGGAAATCCGGCGGGGGCAACTTGATTATTTTCGATTTGGAGGTTGGATGTGCTTGATGGACGAGTACAAAAGCCCTCGACGGAGGCATTCAAACGTGTTGCCCTCATACCATCGTGAAAACATGCGATCCCTTCCGAACTCGCCAATCAAGCACGATTGGGGCCGATCAGTACCGAGATCAGGGATGTCTCAGGAAATCCGGCGGGGGCAACTTGATTATTTTCGATTTGGAGGTATGGATGTGCTTGATGGACGAGTACAAAAGCCCTCGACGGAGGCATTCAAACGTGTTGCCCTCATACCATCGTGAAAACATGCGATCCCTTCCGAACTCGCCAATCAAGCACGATTGGGGCCGATCAGTACCGAGATCAGGGATGTCTCAGGAAATCCGGCGGGGGCAACTTGATTATTTTCGATTTGGAGGTATGGATGTGCTTGATGGACGAGTACAAAAGCCCTCGACGGAGGCATTCAAACGTGTTGCCCTCATACCATCGTGAAAACATGCGATCCCTTCCGAACTCGCCAATCAAGCACGATTGGGGCCGATCAGTACCGAGATCAGGGATGTCTCAGGAAATCCGGCGGGGGCAACTTGATTATTTTCGATTTGGAGGTATGGATGTGCTTGATGGACGAGTACAAAAGCCCTCGACGGAGGCATTCAAACGTGTTGCCCTCATACCATCGTGAAAACATGCGATCCCTTCCGAACTCGCCAATCAAGCACGATTGGGGCCGATCAGTACCGAGATCAGGGATGTCTCAGGAAATCCGGCGGGGGCAACTTGATTATTTTCGATTTGGAGGTATGGATGTGCTTGATGGACGAGTACAAAAGCCCTCGACGGAGGCATTCAAACGTGTTGCCCTCATACCATCGTGAAAACATGCGATCCCTTCCGAACTCGCCAATCAAGCACGATTGGGGCCGATCAGTACCGAGATCAGGGATGTCTCAGGAAATCCGGCGGGGGCAACTTGATTATTTTCGATTTGGAGGTTGGATGTGCTTGATGGACGAGTACAAAAGCCCTCGACGGAGGCATTCAAACGTGTTGCCCTCATACCATCGTGAAAACATGCGATCCCTTCCGAACTCGCCAATCAAGCACGATTGGGGCCGATCAGTACCGAGATCAGGGATGTCTCAGGAAATCCGGCGGGGCAACTTGATTATTTTCGATTTGGAGGTATGGATGTGCTTGATGGACGAGTACAAAAGCCCTCGACGGAGGCATTCAAACGTGTTGCCCTCATACCATCGTGAAAACATGCGATCCCTTCCGAACTCGCCAATCAAGCACGATTGGGGCCGATCAGTACCGAGATCAGGGATGTCTCAGGAAATCCGGCGGGGGCAACTTGATTATTTTCGATTTGGAGGTATGGATGTGCTTGATGGACGAGTACAAAAGCCCTCGACGGAGGCATTCAAACGTGTTGCCCTCATACCATCGTGAAAACATGCGATCCCTTCCGAACTCGCCAATCAAGCACGATTGGGGCCGATCAGTACCGAGATCAGGGATGTCTCAGGAAATCCGGCGGGGGCAACTTGATTATTTTCGATTTGGAGGTTTGGATGTGCTTGATGGACGAGTACAAAAGCCCTCGACGGAGGCATTCAAACGTGTTGCCCTCATACCATCGTGAAAACATGCGATCCCTTCCGAACTCGCCAATCAAGCACGATTGGGGCCGATCAGTACCGAGATCAGGGATGTCTCAGGAAATCCGGCGGGGGCAACTTGATTATTTTCGATTTGGAGGTATGGATGTGCTTGATGGACGAGTACAAAAGCCCTCGACGGAGGCATTCAAACGTGTTGCCCTCATACCATCGTGAAAACATGCGATCCCTTCCGAACTCGCCAATCAAGCACGATTGGGGCCGATCAGTACCGAGATCAGGGATGTCTCAGGAAATCCGGGGGGCAACTTGATTATTTTCGATTTGGAGGTTTGGATGTGCTTGATGGACGAGTACAAAAGCCCTCGACGGAGGCATTCAAACGTGTTGCCCTCATACCATCGTGAAAACATGCGATCCCTTCCGAACTCGCCAATCAAGCACGATTGGGGCCGATCAGTACCGAGATCAGGGATGTCTCAGGAAATCCGGCGGGGGCAACTTGATTATTTTCGATTTGGAGGTATGGATGTGCTTGATGGACGAGTACAAAAGCCCTCGACGGAGGCATTCAAACGTGTTGCCCTCATACCATCGTGAAAACATGCGATCCCTTCCGAACTCGCCAATCAAGCACGATTGGGGCCGATCAGTACCGAGATCAGGGATGTCTCAGGAAATCCGGCGGGGGCAACTTGATTATTTTCGATTTGGAGGTATGGATGTGCTTGATGGACGAGTACAAAAGCCCTCGACGGAGGCATTCAAACGTGTTGCCCTCATACCATCGTGAAAACATGCGATCCCTTCCGAACTCGCCAATCAAGCACGATTGGGGCCGATCAGTACCGAGATCAGGGATGTCTCAGGAAATCCGGCGGGGGCAACTTGATTATTTTCGATTTGGAGGTATGGATGTGCTTGATGGACGAGTACAAAAGCCCTCGACGGAGGCATTCAAACGTGTTGCCCTCATACCATCGTGAAAACATGCGATCCCTTCCGAACTCGCCAATCAAGCACGATTGGGGCCGATCAGTACCGAGATCAGGGATGTCTCAGGAAATCCGGCGGGGGCAACTTGATTATTTTCGATTTGGAGGTGTGGATGTGCTTGATGGACGAGTACAAAAGCCCTCGACGGAGGCATTCAAACGTGTTGCCCTCATACCATCGTGAAAACATGCGATCCCTTCCGAACTCGCCAATCAAGCACGATTGGGGCCGATCAGTACCGAGATCAGGGATGTCTCAGGAAATCCGGCGGGGGCAACTTGATTATTTTCGATTTGGAGGTTTGGATGTGCTTGATGGACGAGTACAAAAGCCCTCGACGGAGGCATTCAAACGTGTTGCCCTCATACCATCGTGAAAACATGCGATCCCTTCCGAACTCGCCAATCAAGCACGATTGGGGCCGATCAGTACCGAGATCAGGGATGTCTCAGGAAATCCGGCGGGGGCAACTTGATTATTTTCGATTTGGAGGTATGGATGTGCTTGATGGACGAGTACAAAAGCCCTCGACGGAGGCATTCAAACGTGTTGCCCTCATACCATCGTGAAAACATGCGATCCCTTCCGAACTCGCCAATCAAGCACGATTGGGGCCGATCAGTACCGAGATCAGGGATGTCTCAGGAAATCCGGCGGGGGCAACTTGATTATTTTCGATTTGGAGGTATGGATGTGCTTGATGGACGAGTACAAAAGCCCTCGACGGAGGCATTCAAACGTGTTGCCCTCATACCATCGTGAAAACATGCGATCCCTTCCGAACTCGCCAATCAAGCACGATTGGGGCCGATCAGTACCGAGATCAGGGATGTCTCAGGAAATCCGGCGGGGGCAACTTGATTATTTTCGATTTGGAGGTATGGATGTGCTTGATGGACGAGTACAAAAGCCCTCGACGGAGGCATTCAAACGTGTTGCCCTCATACCATCGTGAAAACATGCGATCCCTTCCGAACTCGCCAATCAAGCACGATTGGGGCCGATCAGTACCGAGATCAGGGATGTCTCAGGAAATCCGGCGGGGGCAACTTGATTATTTTCGATTTGGAGGTTGGATGTGCTTGATGGACGAGTACAAAAGCCCTCGACGGAGGCATTCAAACGTGTTGCCCTCATACCATCGTGAAAACATGCGATCCCTTCCGAACTCGCCAATCAAGCACGATTGGGGCCGATCAGTACCGAGATCAGGGATGTCTCAGGAAATCCGGCGGGGGCAACTTGATTATTTTCGATTTGGAGGTTGGATGTGCTTGATGGACGAGTACAAAAGCCCTCGACGGAGGCATTCAAACGTGTTGCCCTCATACCATCGTGAAAACATGCGATCCCTTCCGAACTCGCCAATCAAGCACGATTGGGGCCGATCAGTACCGAGATCAGGGATGTCTCAGGAAATCCGGCGGGGGCAACTTGATTATTTTCGATTTGGAGGTATGGATGTGCTTGATGGACGAGTACAAAAGCCCTCGACGGAGGCATTCAAACGTGTTGCCCTCATACCATCGTGAAAACATGCGATCCCTTCCGAACTCGCCAATCAAGCACGATTGGGGCCGATCAGTACCGAGATCAGGGATGTCTCAGGAAATCCGGCGGGGGCAACTTGATTATTTTCGATTTGGAGGTATGGATGTGCTTGATGGACGAGTACAAAAGCCCTCGACGGAGGCATTCAAACGTGTTGCCCTCATACCATCGTGAAAACATGCGATCCCTTCCGAACTCGCCAATCAAGCACGATTGGGGCCGATCAGTACCGAGATCAGGGATGTCTCAGGAAATCCGGCGGGGGCAACTTGATTATTTTCGATTTGGAGGTTTGGATGTGCTTGATGGACGAGTACAAAAGCCCTCGACGGAGGCATTCAAACGTGTTGCCCTCATACCATCGTGAAAACATGCGATCCCTTCCGAACTCGCCAATCAAGCACGATTGGGGCCGATCAGTACCGAGATCAGGGATGTCTCAGGAAATCCGGCGGGGGCAACTTGATTATTTTCGATTTGGAGGTATGGATGTGCTTGATGGACGAGTACAAAAGCCCTCGACGGAGGCATTCAAACGTGTTGCCCTCATACCATCGTGAAAACATGCGATCCCTTCCGAACTCGCCAATCAAGCACGATTGGGGCCGATCAGTACCGAGATCAGGGATGTCTCAGGAAATCCGGCGGGGGCAACTTGATTATTTTCGATTTGGAGGTATGGATGTGCTTGATGGACGAGTACAAAAGCCCTCGACGGAGGCATTCAAACGTGTTGCCCTCATACCATCGTGAAAACATGCGATCCCTTCCGAACTCGCCAATCAAGCACGATTGGGGCCGATCAGTACCGAGATCAGGGATGTCTCAGGAAATCCGGCGGGGGCAACTTGATTATTTTCGATTTGGAGGTATGGATGTGCTTGATGGACGAGTACAAAAGCCCTCGACGGAGGCATTCAAACGTGTTGCCCTCATACCATCGTGAAAACATGCGATCCCTTCCGAACTCGCCAATCAAGCACGATTGGGGCCGATCAGTACCGAGATCAGGGATGTCTCAGAAATCCGGCGGGGGCAACTTGATTATTTTCGATTTGGAGGTAAGGATGTGCTTGATGGACGAGTACAAAAGCCCTCGACGGAGGCATTCAAACGTGTTGCCCTCATACCATCGTGAAAACATGCGATCCCTTCCGAACTCGCCAATCAAGCACGATTGGGGCCGATCAGTACCGAGATCAGGGATGTCTCAGGAAATCCGGCGGGGGCAACTTGATTATTTTCGATTTGGAGGTTTGGATGTGCTTGATGGACGAGTACAAAAGCCCTCGACGGAGGCATTCAAACGTGTTGCCCTCATACCATCGTGAAAACATGCGATCCCTTCCGAACTCGCCAATCAAGCACGATTGGGGCCGATCAGTACCGAGATCAGGGATGTCTCAGGAAATCCGGCGGGGGCAACTTGATTATTTTCGATTTGGAGGTATGGATGTGCTTGATGGACGAGTACAAAAGCCCTCGACGGAGGCATTCAAACGTGTTGCCCTCATACCATCGTGAAAACATGCGATCCCTTCCGAACTCGCCAATCAAGCACGATTGGGGCCGATCAGTACCGAGATCAGGGATGTCTCAGGAAATCCGGCGGGGGCAACTTGATTATTTTCGATTTGGAGGTATGGATGTGCTTGATGGACGAGTACAAAAGCCCTCGACGGAGGCATTCAAACGTGTTGCCCTCATACCATCGTGAAAACATGCGATCCCTTCCGAACTCGCCAATCAAGCACGATTGGGGCCGATCAGTACCGAGATCAGGGATGTCTCAGGAAATCCGGCGGGGGCAACTTGATTATTTTCGATTTGGAGGTATGGATGTGCTTGATGGACGAGTACAAAAGCCCTCGACGGAGGCATTCAAACGTGTTGCCCTCATACCATCGTGAAAACATGCGATCCCTTCCGAACTCGCCAATCAAGCACGATTGGGGCCGATCAGTACCGAGATCAGGGATGTCTCAGGAAATCCGGGGGGGCAACTTGATTATTTTCGATTTGGAGGTTTGGATGTGCTTGATGGACGAGTACAAAAGCCCTCGACGGAGGCATTCAAACGTGTTGCCCTCATACCATCGTGAAAACATGCGATCCCTTCCGAACTCGCCAATCAAGCACGATTGGGGCCGATCAGTACCGAGATCAGGGATGTCTCAGGAAATCCGGCGGGGGCAACTTGATTATTTTCGATTTGGAGGTTTGGATGTGCTTGATGGACGAGTACAAAAGCCCTCGACGGAGGCATTCAAACGTGTTGCCCTCATACCATCGTGAAAACATGCGATCCCTTCCGAACTCGCCAATCAAGCACGATTGGGGCCGATCAGTACCGAGATCAGGGATGTCTCAGGAAATCCGGGGGGGCAACTTGATTATTTTCGATTTGGAGGTTTGGATGTGCTTGATGGACGAGTACAAAAGCCCTCGACGGAGGCATTCAAACGTGTTGCCCTCATACCATCGTGAAAACATGCGATCCCTTCCGAACTCGCCAATCAAGCACGATTGGGGCCGATCAGTACCGAGATCAGGGATGTCTCAGGAAATCCGGCGGGGGCAACTTGATTATTTTCGATTTGGAGGTATGGATGTGCTTGATGGACGAGTACAAAAGCCCTCGACGGAGGCATTCAAACGTGTTGCCCTCATACCATCGTGAAAACATGCGATCCCTTCCGAACTCGCCAATCAAGCACGATTGGGGCCGATCAGTACCGAGATCAGGGATGTCTCAGGAAATCCGGCGGGGGCAACTTGATTATTTTCGATTTGGAGGTATGGATGTGCTTGATGGACGAGTACAAAAGCCCTCGACGGAGGCATTCAAACGTGTTGCCCTCATACCATCGTGAAAACATGCGATCCCTTCCGAACTCGCCAATCAAGCACGATTGGGGCCGATCAGTACCGAGATCAGGGATGTCTCAGGAAATCCGGCGGGGGCAACTTGATTATTTTCGATTTGGAGGTATGGATGTGCTTGATGGACGAGTACAAAAGCCCTCGACGGAGGCATTCAAACGTGTTGCCCTCATACCATCGTGAAAACATGCGATCCCTTCCGAACTCGCCAATCAAGCACGATTGGGGCCGATCAGTACCGAGATCAGGGATGTCTCAGGAAATCCGGCGGGGGCAACTTGATTATTTTCGATTTGGAGGTATGGATGTGCTTGATGGACGAGTACAAAAGCCCTCGACGGAGGCATTCAAACGTGTTGCCCTCATACCATCGTGAAAACATGCGATCCCTTCCGAACTCGCCAATCAAGCACGATTGGGGCCGATCAGTACCGAGATCAGGGATGTCTCAGGAAATCCGGCGGGGGCAACTTGATTATTTTCGATTTGGAGGTTTGGATGTGCTTGATGGACGAGTACAAAAGCCCTCGACGGAGGCATTCAAACGTGTTGCCCTCATACCATCGTGAAAACATGCGATCCCTTCCGAACTCGCCAATCAAGCACGATTGGGGCCGATCAGTACCGAGATCAGGGATGTCTCAGGAAATCCGGCGGGGGCAACTTGATTATTTTCGATTTGGAGGTATGGATGTGCTTGATGGACGAGTACAAAAGCCCTCGACGGAGGCATTCAAACGTGTTGCCCTCATACCATCGTGAAAACATGCGATCCCTTCCGAACTCGCCAATCAAGCACGATTGGGGCCGATCAGTACCGAGATCAGGGATGTCTCAGGAAATCCGGCGGGGGCAACTTGATTATTTTCGATTTGGAGGTATGGATGTGCTTGATGGACGAGTACAAAAGCCCTCGACGGAGGCATTCAAACGTGTTGCCCTCATACCATCGTGAAAACATGCGATCCCTTCCGAACTCGCCAATCAAGCACGATTGGGGCCGATCAGTACCGAGATCAGGGATGTCTCAGGAAATCCGGCGGGGGCAACTTGATTATTTTCGATTTGGAGGTATGGATGTGCTTGATGGACGAGTACAAAAGCCCTCGACGGAGGCATTCAAACGTGTTGCCCTCATACCATCGTGAAAACATGCGATCCCTTCCGAACTCGCCAATCAAGCACGATTGGGGCCGATCAGTACCGAGATCAGGGATGTCTCAGGAAATCCGGCGGGGGCAACTTGATTATTTTCGATTTGGAGGTTTGGATGTGCTTGATGGACGAGTACAAAAGCCCTCGACGGAGGCATTCAAACGTGTTGCCCTCATACCATCGTGAAAACATGCGATCCCTTCCGAACTCGCCAATCAAGCACGATTGGGGCCGATCAGTACCGAGATCAGGGATGTCTCAGGAAATCCGGCGGGGGCAACTTGATTATTTTCGATTTGGAGGTATGGATGTGCTTGATGGACGAGTACAAAAGCCCTCGACGGAGGCATTCAAACGTGTTGCCCTCATACCATCGTGAAAACATGCGATCCCTTCCGAACTCGCCAATCAAGCACGATTGGGGCCGATCAGTACCGAGATCAGGGATGTCTCAGGAAATCCGGCGGGGCAACTTGATTATTTTCGATTTGGAGGTATGGATGTGCTTGATGGACGAGTACAAAAGCCCTCGACGGAGGCATTCAAACGTGTTGCCCTCATACCATCGTGAAAACATGCGATCCCTTCCGAACTCGCCAATCAAGCACGATTGGGGCCGATCAGTACCGAGATCAGGGATGTCTCAGGAAATCCGGCGGGGGCAACTTGATTATTTTCGATTTGGAGGTATGGATGTGCTTGATGGACGAGTACAAAAGCCCTCGACGGAGGCATTCAAACGTGTTGCCCTCATACCATCGTGAAAACATGCGATCCCTTCCGAACTCGCCAATCAAGCACGATTGGGGCCGATCAGTACCGAGATCAGGGATGTCTCAGGAAATCCGGCGGGGGCAACTTGATTATTTTCGATTTGGAGGTATGGATGTGCTTGATGGACGAGTACAAAAGCCCTCGACGGAGGCATTCAAACGTGTTGCCCTCATACCATCGTGAAAACATGCGATCCCTTCCGAACTCGCCAATCAAGCACGATTGGGGCCGATCAGTACCGAGATCAGGGATGTCTCAGGAAATCCGGCGGGGGCAACTTGATTATTTTCGATTTGGAGGTTTGGATGTGCTTGATGGACGAGTACAAAAGCCCTCGACGGAGGCATTCAAACGTGTTGCCCTCATACCATCGTGAAAACATGCGATCCCTTCCGAACTCGCCAATCAAGCACGATTGGGGCCGATCAGTACCGAGATCAGGGATGTCTCAGGAAATCCGGCGGGGGCAACTTGATTATTTTCGATTTGGAGGTATGGATGTGCTTGATGGACGAGTACAAAAGCCCTCGACGGAGGCATTCAAACGTGTTGCCCTCATACCATCGTGAAAACATGCGATCCCTTCCGAACTCGCCAATCAAGCACGATTGGGGCCGATCAGTACCGAGATCAGGGATGTCTCAGGAAATCCGGCGGGGGCAACTTGATTATTTTCGATTTGGAGGTATGGATGTGCTTGATGGACGAGTACAAAAGCCCTCGACGGAGGCATTCAAACGTGTTGCCCTCATACCATCGTGAAAACATGCGATCCCTTCCGAACTCGCCAATCAAGCACGATTGGGGCCGATCAGTACCGAGATCAGGGATGTCTCAGGAAATCCGGCGGGGGCAACTTGATTATTTTCGATTTGGAGGTATGGATGTGCTTGATGGACGAGTACAAAAGCCCTCGACGGAGGCATTCAAACGTGTTGCCCTCATACCATCGTGAAAACATGCGATCCCTTCCGAACTCGCCAATCAAGCACGATTGGGGCCGATCAGTACCGAGATCAGGGATGTCTCAGGAAATCCGGCGGGGGCAACTTGATTATTTTCGATTTGGAGGTATGGATGTGCTTGATGGACGAGTACAAAAGCCCTCGACGGAGGCATTCAAACGTGTTGCCCTCATACCATCGTGAAAACATGCGATCCCTTCCGAACTCGCCAATCAAGCACGATTGGGGCCGATCAGTACCGAGATCAGGGATGTCTCAGGAAATCCGGCGGGGGCAACTTGATTATTTTCGATTTGGAGGTATGGATGTGCTTGATGGACGAGTACAAAAGCCCTCGACGGAGGCATTCAAACGTGTTGCCCTCATACCATCGTGAAAACATGCGATCCCTTCCGAACTCGCCAATCAAGCACGATTGGGGCCGATCAGTACCGAGATCAGGGATGTCTCAGGAAATCCGGCGGGGGCAACTTGATTATTTTCGATTTGGAGGTATGGATGTGCTTGATGGACGAGTACAAAAGCCCTCGACGGAGGCATTCAAACGTGTTGCCCTCATACCATCGTGAAAACATGCGATCCCTTCCGAACTCGCCAATCAAGCACGATTGGGGCCGATCAGTACCGAGATCAGGGATGTCTCAGGAAATCCGGCGGGGGCAACTTGATTATTTTCGATTTGGAGGTATGGATGTGCTTGATGGACGAGTACAAAAGCCCTCGACGGAGGCATTCAAACGTGTTGCCCTCATACCATCGTGAAAACATGCGATCCCTTCCGAACTCGCCAATCAAGCACGATTGGGGCCGATCAGTACCGAGATCAGGGATGTCTCAGGAAATCCGGCGGGGGCAACTTGATTATTTTCGATTTGGAGGTATGGATGTGCTTGATGGACGAGTACAAAAGCCCTCGACGGAGGCATTCAAACGTGTTGCCCTCATACCATCGTGAAAACATGCGATCCCTTCCGAACTCGCCAATCAAGCACGATTGGGGCCGATCAGTACCGAGATCAGGGATGTCTCAGGAAATCCGGCGGGGGCAACTTGATTATTTTCGATTTGGAGGTATGGATGTGCTTGATGGACGAGTACAAAAGCCCTCGACGGAGGCATTCAAACGTGTTGCCCTCATACCATCGTGAAAACATGCGATCCCTTCCGAACTCGCCAATCAAGCACGATTGGGGCCGATCAGTACCGAGATCAGGGATGTCTCAGGAAATCCGGCGGGGGCAACTTGATTATTTTCGATTTGGAGGTATGGATGTGCTTGATGGACGAGTACAAAAGCCCTCGACGGAGGCATTCAAACGTGTTGCCCTCATACCATCGTGAAAACATGCGATCCCTTCCGAACTCGCCAATCAAGCACGATTGGGGCCGATCAGTACCGAGATCAGGGATGTCTCAGGAAATCCGGCGGGGGCAACTTGATTATTTTCGATTTGGAGGTATGGATGTGCTTGATGGACGAGTACAAAAGCCCTCGACGGAGGCATTCAAACGTGTTGCCCTCATACCATCGTGAAAACATGCGATCCCTTCCGAACTCGCCAATCAAGCACGATTGGGGCCGATCAGTACCGAGATCAGGGATGTCTCAGGAAATCCGGCGGGGGCAACTTGATTATTTTCGATTTGGAGGTTGGATGTGCTTGATGGACGAGTACAAAAGCCCTCGACGGAGGCATTCAAACGTGTTGCCCTCATACCATCGTGAAAACATGCGATCCCTTCCGAACTCGCCAATCAAGCACGATTGGGGCCGATCAGTACCGAGATCAGGGATGTCTCAGGAAATCCGGCGGGGGCAACTTGATTATTTTCGATTTGGAGGTATGGATGTGCTTGATGGACGAGTACAAAAGCCCTCGACGGAGGCATTCAAACGTGTTGCCCTCATACCATCGTGAAAACATGCGATCCCTTCCGAACTCGCCAATCAAGCACGATTGGGGCCGATCAGTACCGAGATCAGGGATGTCTCAGGAAATCCGGCGGGGGCAACTTGATTATTTTCGATTTGGAGGTATGGATGTGCTTGATGGACGAGTACAAAAGCCCTCGACGGAGGCATTCAAACGTGTTGCCCTCATACCATCGTGAAAACATGCGATCCCTTCCGAACTCGCCAATCAAGCACGATTGGGGCCGATCAGTACCGAGATCAGGGATGTCTCAGGAAATCCGGCGGGGGCAACTTGATTATTTTCGATTTGGAGGTATGGATGTGCTTGATGGACGAGTACAAAAGCCCTCGACGGAGGCATTCAAACGTGTTGCCCTCATACCATCGTGAAAACATGCGATCCCTTCCGAACTCGCCAATCAAGCACGATTGGGGCCGATCAGTACCGAGATCAGGGATGTCTCAGGAAATCCGGCGGGGGCAACTTGATTATTTTCGATTTGGAGGTATGGATGTGCTTGATGGACGAGTACAAAAGCCCTCGACGGAGGCATTCAAACGTGTTGCCCTCATACCATCGTGAAAACATGCGATCCCTTCCGAACTCGCCAATCAAGCACGATTGGGGCCGATCAGTACCGAGATCAGGGATGTCTCAGGAAATCCGGCGGGGGCAACTTGATTATTTTCGATTTGGAGGTATGGATGTGCTTGATGGACGAGTACAAAAGCCCTCGACGGAGGCATTCAAACGTGTTGCCCTCATACCATCGTGAAAACATGCGATCCCTTCCGAACTCGCCAATCAAGCACGATTGGGGCCGATCAGTACCGAGATCAGGGATGTCTCAGGAAATCCGGCGGGGGCAACTTGATTATTTTCGATTTGGAGGTATGGATGTGCTTGATGGACGAGTACAAAAGCCCTCGACGGAGGCATTCAAACGTGTTGCCCTCATACCATCGTGAAAACATGCGATCCCTTCCGAACTCGCCAATCAAGCACGATTGGGGCCGATCAGTACCGAGATCAGGGATGTCTCAGGAAATCCGGCGGGGGCAACTTGATTATTTTCGATTTGGAGGTATGGATGTGCTTGATGGACGAGTACAAAAGCCCTCGACGGAGGCATTCAAACGTGTTGCCCTCATACCATCGTGAAAACATGCGATCCCTTCCGAACTCGCCAATCAAGCACGATTGGGGCCGATCAGTACCGAGATCAGGGATGTCTCAGGAAATCCGGCGGGGGCAACTTGATTATTTTCGATTTGGAGGTATGGATGTGCTTGATGGACGAGTACAAAAGCCCTCGACGGAGGCATTCAAACGTGTTGCCCTCATACCATCGTGAAAACATGCGATCCCTTCCGAACTCGCCAATCAAGCACGATTGGGGCCGATCAGTACCGAGATCAGGGATGTCTCAGGAAATCCGGCGGGGGCAACTTGATTATTTTCGATTTGGAGGTATGGATGTGCTTGATGGACGAGTACAAAAGCCCTCGACGGAGGCATTCAAACGTGTTGCCCTCATACCATCGTGAAAACATGCGATCCCTTCCGAACTCGCCAATCAAGCACGATTGGGGCCGATCAGTACCGAGATCAGGGATGTCTCAGGAAATCCGGCGGGGGCAACTTGATTATTTTCGATTTGGAGGTATGGATGTGCTTGATGGACGAGTACAAAAGCCCTCGACGGAGGCATTCAAACGTGTTGCCCTCATACCATCGTGAAAACATGCGATCCCTTCCGAACTCGCCAATCAAGCACGATTGGGGCCGATCAGTACCGAGATCAGGGATGTCTCAGGAAATCCGGCGGGGGCAACTTGATTATTTTCGATTTGGAGGTATGGATGTGCTTGATGGACGAGTACAAAAGCCCTCGACGGAGGCATTCAAACGTGTTGCCCTCATACCATCGTGAAAACATGCGATCCCTTCCGAACTCGCCAATCAAGCACGATTGGGGCCGATCAGTACCGAGATCAGGGATGTCTCAGGAAATCCGGCGGGGGCAACTTGATTATTTTCGATTTGGAGGTATGGATGTGCTTGATGGACGAGTACAAAAGCCCTCGACGGAGGCATTCAAACGTGTTGCCCTCATACCATCGTGAAAACATGCGATCCCTTCCGAACTCGCCAATCAAGCACGATTGGGGCCGATCAGTACCGAGATCAGGGATGTCTCAGGAAATCCGGCGGGGGCAACTTGATTATTTTCGATTTGGAGGTATGGATGTGCTTGATGGACGAGTACAAAAGCCCTCGACGGAGGCATTCAAACGTGTTGCCCTCATACCATCGTGAAAACATGCGATCCCTTCCGAACTCGCCAATCAAGCACGATTGGGGCCGATCAGTACCGAGATCAGGGATGTCTCAGGAAATCCGGCGGGGGCAACTTGATTATTTTCGATTTGGAGGTATGGATGTGCTTGATGGACGAGTACAAAAGCCCTCGACGGAGGCATTCAAACGTGTTGCCCTCATACCATCGTGAAAACATGCGATCCCTTCCGAACTCGCCAATCAAGCACGATTGGGGCCGATCAGTACCGAGATCAGGGATGTCTCAGGAAATCCGGCGGGGGCAACTTGATTATTTTCGATTTGGAGGTATGGATGTGCTTGATGGACGAGTACAAAAGCCCTCGACGGAGGCATTCAAACGTGTTGCCCTCATACCATCGTGAAAACATGCGATCCCTTCCGAACTCGCCAATCAAGCACGATTGGGGCCGATCAGTACCGAGATCAGGGATGTCTCAGGAAATCCGGCGGGGGCAACTTGATTATTTTCGATTTGGAGGTATGGATGTGCTTGATGGACGAGTACAAAAGCCCTCGACGGAGGCATTCAAACGTGTTGCCCTCATACCATCGTGAAAACATGCGATCCCTTCCGAACTCGCCAATCAAGCACGATTGGGGCCGATCAGTACCGAGATCAGGGATGTCTCAGGAAATCCCGGGGGGCAACTTGATTATTTTCGATTTGGAGGTTGGATGTGCTTGATGGACGAGTACAAAAGCCCTCGACGGAGGCATTCAAACGTGTTGCCCTCATACCATCGTGAAAACATGCGATCCCTTCCGAACTCGCCAATCAAGCACGATTGGGGCCGATCAGTACCGAGATCAGGGATGTCTCAGGAAATCCGGCGGGGGCAACTTGATTATTTTCGATTTGGAGGTATGGATGTGCTTGATGGACGAGTACAAAAGCCCTCGACGGAGGCATTCAAACGTGTTGCCCTCATACCATCGTGAAAACATGCGATCCCTTCCGAACTCGCCAATCAAGCACGATTGGGGCCGATCAGTACCGAGATCAGGGATGTCTCAGGAAATCCGGCGGGGGCAACTTGATTATTTTCGATTTGGAGGTTTGGATGTGCTTGATGGACGAGTACAAAAGCCCTCGACGGAGGCATTCAAACGTGTTGCCCTCATACCATCGTGAAAACATGCGATCCCTTCCGAACTCGCCAATCAAGCACGATTGGGGCCGATCAGTACCGAGATCAGGGATGTCTCAGGAAATCCGGCGGGGGCAACTTGATTATTTTCGATTTGGAGGTATGGATGTGCTTGATGGACGAGTACAAAAGCCCTCGACGGAGGCATTCAAACGTGTTGCCCTCATACCATCGTGAAAACATGCGATCCCTTCCGAACTCGCCAATCAAGCACGATTGGGGCCGATCAGTACCGAGATCAGGGATGTCTCAGGAAATCCGGCGGGGGCAACTTGATTATTTTCGATTTGGAGGTATGGATGTGCTTGATGGACGAGTACAAAAGCCCTCGACGGAGGCATTCAAACGTGTTGCCCTCATACCATCGTGAAAACATGCGATCCCTTCCGAACTCGCCAATCAAGCACGATTGGGGCCGATCAGTACCGAGATCAGGGATGTCTCAGGAAATCCGGCGGGGGCAACTTGATTATTTTCGATTTGGAGGTATGGATGTGCTTGATGGACGAGTACAAAAGCCCTCGACGGAGGCATTCAAACGTGTTGCCCTCATACCATCGTGAAAACATGCGATCCCTTCCGAACTCGCCAATCAAGCACGATTGGGGCCGATCAGTACCGAGATCAGGGATGTCTCAGGAAATCCGGCGGGGGCAACTTGATTATTTTCGATTTGGAGGTATGGATGTGCTTGATGGACGAGTACAAAAGCCCTCGACGGAGGCATTCAAACGTGTTGCCCTCATACCATCGTGAAAACATGCGATCCCTTCCGAACTCGCCAATCAAGCACGATTGGGGCCGATCAGTACCGAGATCAGGGATGTCTCAGGAAATCCGGCGGGGGCAACTTGATTATTTTCGATTTGGAGGTTGGATGTGCTTGATGGACGAGTACAAAAGCCCTCGACGGAGGCATTCAAACGTGTTGCCCTCATACCATCGTGAAAACATGCGATCCCTTCCGAACTCGCCAATCAAGCACGATTGGGGCCGATCAGTACCGAGATCAGGGATGTCTCAGGAAATCCGGCGGGGGCAACTTGATTATTTTCGATTTGGAGGTATGGATGTGCTTGATGGACGAGTACAAAAGCCCTCGACGGAGGCATTCAAACGTGTTGCCCTCATACCATCGTGAAAACATGCGATCCCTTCCGAACTCGCCAATCAAGCACGATTGGGGCCGATCAGTACCGAGATCAGGGATGTCTCAGGAAATCCGGCGGGGGCAACTTGATTATTTTCGATTTGGAGGTATGGATGTGCTTGATGGACGAGTACAAAAGCCCTCGACGGAGGCATTCAAACGTGTTGCCCTCATACCATCGTGAAAACATGCGATCCCTTCCGAACTCGCCAATCAAGCACGATTGGGGCCGATCAGTACCGAGATCAGGGATGTCTCAGGAAATCCGGCGGGGGCAACTTGATTATTTTCGATTTGGAGGTATGGATGTGCTTGATGGACGAGTACAAAAGCCCTCGACGGAGGCATTCAAACGTGTTGCCCTCATACCATCGTGAAAACATGCGATCCCTTCCGAACTCGCCAATCAAGCACGATTGGGGCCGATCAGTACCGAGATCAGGGATGTCTCAGGAAATCCGGCGGGGGCAACTTGATTATTTTCGATTTGGAGGTATGGATGTGCTTGATGGACGAGTACAAAAGCCCTCGACGGAGGCATTCAAACGTGTTGCCCTCATACCATCGTGAAAACATGCGATCCCTTCCGAACTCGCCAATCAAGCACGATTGGGGCCGATCAGTACCGAGATCAGGGATGTCTCAGGAAATCCGGCGGGGGCAACTTGATTATTTTCGATTTGGAGGTATGGATGTGCTTGATGGACGAGTACAAAAGCCCTCGACGGAGGCATTCAAACGTGTTGCCCTCATACCATCGTGAAAACATGCGATCCCTTCCGAACTCGCCAATCAAGCACGATTGGGGCCGATCAGTACCGAGATCAGGGATGTCTCAGGAAATCCGGCGGGGGCAACTTGATTATTTTCGATTTGGAGGTATGGATGTGCTTGATGGACGAGTACAAAAGCCCTCGACGGAGGCATTCAAACGTGTTGCCCTCATACCATCGTGAAAACATGCGATCCCTTCCGAACTCGCCAATCAAGCACGATTGGGGCCGATCAGTACCGAGATCAGGGATGTCTCAGGAAATCCGGCGGGGGCAACTTGATTATTTTCGATTTGGAGGTATGGATGTGCTTGATGGACGAGTACAAAAGCCCTCGACGGAGGCATTCAAACGTGTTGCCCTCATACCATCGTGAAAACATGCGATCCCTTCCGAACTCGCCAATCAAGCACGATTGGGGCCGATCAGTACCGAGATCAGGGATGTCTCAGGAAATCCGGCGGGGGCAACTTGATTATTTTCGATTTGGAGGTATGGATGTGCTTGATGGACGAGTACAAAAGCCCTCGACGGAGGCATTCAAACGTGTTGCCCTCATACCATCGTGAAAACATGCGATCCCTTCCGAACTCGCCAATCAAGCACGATTGGGGCCGATCAGTACCGAGATCAGGGATGTCTCAGGAAATCCGGCGGGGGCAACTTGATTATTTTCGATTTGGAGGTATGGATGTGCTTGATGGACGAGTACAAAAGCCCTCGACGGAGGCATTCAAACGTGTTGCCCTCATACCATCGTGAAAACATGCGATCCCTTCCGAACTCGCCAATCAAGCACGATTGGGGCCGATCAGTACCGAGATCAGGGATGTCTCAGGAAATCCGGCGGGGGCAACTTGATTATTTTCGATTTGGAGGTATGGATGTGCTTGATGGACGAGTACAAAAGCCCTCGACGGAGGCATTCAAACGTGTTGCCCTCATACCATCGTGAAAACATGCGATCCCTTCCGAACTCGCCAATCAAGCACGATTGGGGCCGATCAGTACCGAGATCAGGGATGTCTCAGGAAATCCGGCGGGGGCAACTTGATTATTTTCGATTTGGAGGTATGGATGTGCTTGATGGACGAGTACAAAAGCCCTCGACGGAGGCATTCAAACGTGTTGCCCTCATACCATCGTGAAAACATGCGATCCCTTCCGAACTCGCCAATCAAGCACGATTGGGGCCGATCAGTACCGAGATCAGGGATGTCTCAGGAAATCCGGCGGGGGCAACTTGATTATTTTCGATTTGGAGGTATGGATGTGCTTGATGGACGAGTACAAAAGCCCTCGACGGAGGCATTCAAACGTGTTGCCCTCATACCATCGTGAAAACATGCGATCCCTTCCGAACTCGCCAATCAAGCACGATTGGGGCCGATCAGTACCGAGATCAGGGATGTCTCAGGAAATCCGGCGGGGGCAACTTGATTATTTTCGATTTGGAGGTATGGATGTGCTTGATGGACGAGTACAAAAGCCCTCGACGGAGGCATTCAAACGTGTTGCCCTCATACCATCGTGAAAACATGCGATCCCTTCCGAACTCGCCAATCAAGCACGATTGGGGCCGATCAGTACCGAGATCAGGGATGTCTCAGGAAATCCGGCGGGGGCAACTTGATTATTTTCGATTTGGAGGTTGGATGTGCTTGATGGACGAGTACAAAAGCCCTCGACGGAGGCATTCAAACGTGTTGCCCTCATACCATCGTGAAAACATGCGATCCCTTCCGAACTCGCCAATCAAGCACGATTGGGGCCGATCAGTACCGAGATCAGGGATGTCTCAGGAAATCCGGCGGGGGCAACTTGATTATTTTCGATTTGGAGGTATGGATGTGCTTGATGGACGAGTACAAAAGCCCTCGACGGAGGCATTCAAACGTGTTGCCCTCATACCATCGTGAAAACATGCGATCCCTTCCGAACTCGCCAATCAAGCACGATTGGGGCCGATCAGTACCGAGATCAGGGATGTCTCAGGAAATCCGGCGGGGGCAACTTGATTATTTTCGATTTGGAGGTATGGATGTGCTTGATGGACGAGTACAAAAGCCCTCGACGGAGGCATTCAAACGTGTTGCCCTCATACCATCGTGAAAACATGCGATCCCTTCCGAACTCGCCAATCAAGCACGATTGGGGCCGATCAGTACCGAGATCAGGGATGTCTCAGGAAATCCGGCGGGGGCAACTTGATTATTTTCGATTTGGAGGTATGGATGTGCTTGATGGACGAGTACAAAAGCCCTCGACGGAGGCATTCAAACGTGTTGCCCTCATACCATCGTGAAAACATGCGATCCCTTCCGAACTCGCCAATCAAGCACGATTGGGGCCGATCAGTACCGAGATCAGGGATGTCTCAGGAAATCCGGCGGGGGCAACTTGATTATTTTCGATTTGGAGGTATGGATGTGCTTGATGGACGAGTACAAAAGCCCTCGACGGAGGCATTCAAACGTGTTGCCCTCATACCATCGTGAAAACATGCGATCCCTTCCGAACTCGCCAATCAAGCACGATTGGGGCCGATCAGTACCGAGATCAGGGATGTCTCAGGAAATCCGGCGGGGGCAACTTGATTATTTTCGATTTGGAGGTATGGATGTGCTTGATGGACGAGTACAAAAGCCCTCGACGGAGGCATTCAAACGTGTTGCCCTCATACCATCGTGAAAACATGCGATCCCTTCCGAACTCGCCAATCAAGCACGATTGGGGCCGATCAGTACCGAGATCAGGGATGTCTCAGGAAATCCGGCGGGGGCAACTTGATTATTTTCGATTTGGAGGTATGGATGTGCTTGATGGACGAGTACAAAAGCCCTCGACGGAGGCATTCAAACGTGTTGCCCTCATACCATCGTGAAAACATGCGATCCCTTCCGAACTCGCCAATCAAGCACGATTGGGGCCGATCAGTACCGAGATCAGGGATGTCTCAGGAAATCCGGCGGGGGCAACTTGATTATTTTCGATTTGGAGGTATGGATGTGCTTGATGGACGAGTACAAAAGCCCTCGACGGAGGCATTCAAACGTGTTGCCCTCATACCATCGTGAAAACATGCGATCCCTTCCGAACTCGCCAATCAAGCACGATTGGGGCCGATCAGTACCGAGATCAGGGATGTCTCAGGAAATCCGGCGGGGGCAACTTGATTATTTTCGATTTGGAGGTATGGATGTGCTTGATGGACGAGTACAAAAGCCCTCGACGGAGGCATTCAAACGTGTTGCCCTCATACCATCGTGAAAACATGCGATCCCTTCCGAACTCGCCAATCAAGCACGATTGGGGCCGATCAGTACCGAGATCAGGGATGTCTCAGGAAATCCGGCGGGGGCAACTTGATTATTTTCGATTTGGAGGTATGGATGTGCTTGATGGACGAGTACAAAAGCCCTCGACGGAGGCATTCAAACGTGTTGCCCTCATACCATCGTGAAAACATGCGATCCCTTCCGAACTCGCCAATCAAGCACGATTGGGGCCGATCAGTACCGAGATCAGGGATGTCTCAGGAAATCCGGCGGGGGCAACTTGATTATTTTCGATTTGGAGGTATGGATGTGCTTGATGGACGAGTACAAAAGCCCTCGACGGAGGCATTCAAACGTGTTGCCCTCATACCATCGTGAAAACATGCGATCCCTTCCGAACTCGCCAATCAAGCACGATTGGGGCCGATCAGTACCGAGATCAGGGATGTCTCAGGAAATCCGGCGGGGGCAACTTGATTATTTTCGATTTGGAGGTATGGATGTGCTTGATGGACGAGTACAAAAGCCCTCGACGGAGGCATTCAAACGTGTTGCCCTCATACCATCGTGAAAACATGCGATCCCTTCCGAACTCGCCAATCAAGCACGATTGGGGCCGATCAGTACCGAGATCAGGGATGTCTCAGGAAATCCGGCGGGGGCAACTTGATTATTTTCGATTTGGAGGTATGGATGTGCTTGATGGACGAGTACAAAAGCCCTCGACGGAGGCATTCAAACGTGTTGCCCTCATACCATCGTGAAAACATGCGATCCCTTCCGAACTCGCCAATCAAGCACGATTGGGGCCGATCAGTACCGAGATCAGGGATGTCTCAGGAAATCCGGCGGGGGCAACTTGATTATTTTCGATTTGGAGGTATGGATGTGCTTGATGGACGAGTACAAAAGCCCTCGACGGAGGCATTCAAACGTGTTGCCCTCATACCATCGTGAAAACATGCGATCCCTTCCGAACTCGCCAATCAAGCACGATTGGGGCCGATCAGTACCGAGATCAGGGATGTCTCAGGAAATCCGGCGGGGGCAACTTGATTATTTTCGATTTGGAGGTTTGGATGTGCTTGATGGACGAGTACAAAAGCCCTCGACGGAGGCATTCAAACGTGTTGCCCTCATACCATCGTGAAAACATGCGATCCCTTCCGAACTCGCCAATCAAGCACGATTGGGGCCGATCAGTACCGAGATCAGGGATGTCTCAGGAAATCCGGCGGGGGCAACTTGATTATTTTCGATTTGGAGGTATGGATGTGCTTGATGGACGAGTACAAAAGCCCTCGACGGAGGCATTCAAACGTGTTGCCCTCATACCATCGTGAAAACATGCGATCCCTTCCGAACTCGCCAATCAAGCACGATTGGGGCCGATCAGTACCGAGATCAGGGATGTCTCAGGAAATCCGGCGGGGGCAACTTGATTATTTTCGATTTGGAGGTATGGATGTGCTTGATGGACGAGTACAAAAGCCCTCGACGGAGGCATTCAAACGTGTTGCCCTCATACCATCGTGAAAACATGCGATCCCTTCCGAACTCGCCAATCAAGCACGATTGGGGCCGATCAGTACCGAGATCAGGGATGTCTCAGGAAATCCGGCGGGGGCAACTTGATTATTTTCGATTTGGAGGTATGGATGTGCTTGATGGACGAGTACAAAAGCCCTCGACGGAGGCATTCAAACGTGTTGCCCTCATACCATCGTGAAAACATGCGATCCCTTCCGAACTCGCCAATCAAGCACGATTGGGGCCGATCAGTACCGAGATCAGGGATGTCTCAGGAAATCCGGCGGGGGCAACTTGATTATTTTCGATTTGGAGGTATGGATGTGCTTGATGGACGAGTACAAAAGCCCTCGACGGAGGCATTCAAACGTGTTGCCCTCATACCATCGTGAAAACATGCGATCCCTTCCGAACTCGCCAATCAAGCACGATTGGGGCCGATCAGTACCGAGATCAGGGATGTCTCAGGAAATCCGGCGGGGGCAACTTGATTATTTTCGATTTGGAGGTATGGATGTGCTTGATGGACGAGTACAAAAGCCCTCGACGGAGGCATTCAAACGTGTTGCCCTCATACCATCGTGAAAACATGCGATCCCTTCCGAACTCGCCAATCAAGCACGATTGGGGCCGATCAGTACCGAGATCAGGGATGTCTCAGGAAATCCGGCGGGGGCAACTTGATTATTTTCGATTTGGAGGTATGGATGTGCTTGATGGACGAGTACAAAAGCCCTCGACGGAGGCATTCAAACGTGTTGCCCTCATACCATCGTGAAAACATGCGATCCCTTCCGAACTCGCCAATCAAGCACGATTGGGGCCGATCAGTACCGAGATCAGGGATGTCTCAGGAAATCCGGCGGGGGCAACTTGATTATTTTCGATTTGGAGGTATGGATGTGCTTGATGGACGAGTACAAAAGCCCTCGACGGAGGCATTCAAACGTGTTGCCCTCATACCATCGTGAAAACATGCGATCCCTTCCGAACTCGCCAATCAAGCACGATTGGGGCCGATCAGTACCGAGATCAGGGATGTCTCAGGAAATCCGGCGGGGGCAACTTGATTATTTTCGATTTGGAGGTATGGATGTGCTTGATGGACGAGTACAAAAGCCCTCGACGGAGGCATTCAAACGTGTTGCCCTCATACCATCGTGAAAACATGCGATCCCTTCCGAACTCGCCAATCAAGCACGATTGGGGCCGATCAGTACCGAGATCAGGGATGTCTCAGGAAATCCGGCGGGGGCAACTTGATTATTTTCGATTTGGAGGTATGGATGTGCTTGATGGACGAGTACAAAAGCCCTCGACGGAGGCATTCAAACGTGTTGCCCTCATACCATCGTGAAAACATGCGATCCCTTCCGAACTCGCCAATCAAGCACGATTGGGGCCGATCAGTACCGAGATCAGGGATGTCTCAGGAAATCCGGCGGGGGCAACTTGATTATTTTCGATTTGGAGGTATGGATGTGCTTGATGGACGAGTACAAAAGCCCTCGACGGAGGCATTCAAACGTGTTGCCCTCATACCATCGTGAAAACATGCGATCCCTTCCGAACTCGCCAATCAAGCACGATTGGGGCCGATCAGTACCGAGATCAGGGATGTCTCAGGAAATCCGGCGGGGGCAACTTGATTATTTTCGATTTGGAGGTATGGATGTGCTTGATGGACGAGTACAAAAGCCCTCGACGGAGGCATTCAAACGTGTTGCCCTCATACCATCGTGAAAACATGCGATCCCTTCCGAACTCGCCAATCAAGCACGATTGGGGCCGATCAGTACCGAGATCAGGGATGTCTCAGGAAATCCGGCGGGGGCAACTTGATTATTTTCGATTTGGAGGTATGGATGTGCTTGATGGACGAGTACAAAAGCCCTCGACGGAGGCATTCAAACGTGTTGCCCTCATACCATCGTGAAAACATGCGATCCCTTCCGAACTCGCCAATCAAGCACGATTGGGGCCGATCAGTACCGAGATCAGGGATGTCTCAGGAAATCCGGCGGGGGCAACTTGATTATTTTCGATTTGGAGGTATGGATGTGCTTGATGGACGAGTACAAAAGCCCTCGACGGAGGCATTCAAACGTGTTGCCCTCATACCATCGTGAAAACATGCGATCCCTTCCGAACTCGCCAATCAAGCACGATTGGGGCCGATCAGTACCGAGATCAGGGATGTCTCAGGAAATCCGGCGGGGGCAACTTGATTATTTTCGATTTGGAGGTATGGATGTGCTTGATGGACGAGTACAAAAGCCCTCGACGGAGGCATTCAAACGTGTTGCCCTCATACCATCGTGAAAACATGCGATCCCTTCCGAACTCGCCAATCAAGCACGATTGGGGCCGATCAGTACCGAGATCAGGGATGTCTCAGGAAATCCGGCGGGGGCAACTTGATTATTTTCGATTTGGAGGTATGGATGTGCTTGATGGACGAGTACAAAAGCCCTCGACGGAGGCATTCAAACGTGTTGCCCTCATACCATCGTGAAAACATGCGATCCCTTCCGAACTCGCCAATCAAGCACGATTGGGGCCGATCAGTACCGAGATCAGGGATGTCTCAGGAAATCCGGCGGGGGCAACTTGATTATTTTCGATTTGGAGGTATGGATGTGCTTGATGGACGAGTACAAAAGCCCTCGACGGAGGCATTCAAACGTGTTGCCCTCATACCATCGTGAAAACATGCGATCCCTTCCGAACTCGCCAATCAAGCACGATTGGGGCCGATCAGTACCGAGATCAGGGATGTCTCAGGAAATCCGGCGGGGGCAACTTGATTATTTTCGATTTGGAGGTATGGATGTGCTTGATGGACGAGTACAAAAGCCCTCGACGGAGGCATTCAAACGTGTTGCCCTCATACCATCGTGAAAACATGCGATCCCTTCCGAACTCGCCAATCAAGCACGATTGGGGCCGATCAGTACCGAGATCAGGGATGTCTCAGGAAATCCGGCGGGGGCAACTTGATTATTTTCGATTTGGAGGTATGGATGTGCTTGATGGACGAGTACAAAAGCCCTCGACGGAGGCATTCAAACGTGTTGCCCTCATACCATCGTGAAAACATGCGATCCCTTCCGAACTCGCCAATCAAGCACGATTGGGGCCGATCAGTACCGAGATCAGGGATGTCTCAGGAAATCCGGCGGGGGCAACTTGATTATTTTCGATTTGGAGGTATGGATGTGCTTGATGGACGAGTACAAAAGCCCTCGACGGAGGCATTCAAACGTGTTGCCCTCATACCATCGTGAAAACATGCGATCCCTTCCGAACTCGCCAATCAAGCACGATTGGGGCCGATCAGTACCGAGATCAGGGATGTCTCAGGAAATCCGGCGGGGGCAACTTGATTATTTTCGATTTGGAGGTATGGATGTGCTTGATGGACGAGTACAAAAGCCCTCGACGGAGGCATTCAAACGTGTTGCCCTCATACCATCGTGAAAACATGCGATCCCTTCCGAACTCGCCAATCAAGCACGATTGGGGCCGATCAGTACCGAGATCAGGGATGTCTCAGGAAATCCGGCGGGGGCAACTTGATTATTTTCGATTTGGAGGTATGGATGTGCTTGATGGACGAGTACAAAAGCCCTCGACGGAGGCATTCAAACGTGTTGCCCTCATACCATCGTGAAAACATGCGATCCCTTCCGAACTCGCCAATCAAGCACGATTGGGGCCGATCAGTACCGAGATCAGGGATGTCTCAGGAAATCCGGCGGGGGCAACTTGATTATTTTCGATTTGGAGGTATGGATGTGCTTGATGGACGAGTACAAAAGCCCTCGACGGAGGCATTCAAACGTGTTGCCCTCATACCATCGTGAAAACATGCGATCCCTTCCGAACTCGCCAATCAAGCACGATTGGGGCCGATCAGTACCGAGATCAGGGATGTCTCAGGAAATCCGGCGGGGGCAACTTGATTATTTTCGATTTGGAGGTATGGATGTGCTTGATGGACGAGTACAAAAGCCCTCGACGGAGGCATTCAAACGTGTTGCCCTCATACCATCGTGAAAACATGCGATCCCTTCCGAACTCGCCAATCAAGCACGATTGGGGCCGATCAGTACCGAGATCAGGGATGTCTCAGGAAATCCGGCGGGGGCAACTTGATTATTTTCGATTTGGAGGTATGGATGTGCTTGATGGACGAGTACAAAAGCCCTCGACGGAGGCATTCAAACGTGTTGCCCTCATACCATCGTGAAAACATGCGATCCCTTCCGAACTCGCCAATCAAGCACGATTGGGGCCGATCAGTACCGAGATCAGGGATGTCTCAGGAAATCCGGCGGGGCAACTTGATTATTTTCGATTTGGAGGTATGGATGTGCTTGATGGACGAGTACAAAAGCCCTCGACGGAGGCATTCAAACGTGTTGCCCTCATACCATCGTGAAAACATGCGATCCCTTCCGAACTCGCCAATCAAGCACGATTGGGGCCGATCAGTACCGAGATCAGGGATGTCTCAGGAAATCCGGCGGGGGCAACTTGATTATTTTCGATTTGGAGGATGGATGTGCTTGATGAACGAGTACAAAAGCCCTCGACGGAGGCATTCAAACGTGTTGCCCTCATACCATCGTGAAAACATGCGATCCCTTCCGAACTCGCCAATCAAGCACGATTGGGGCCGATCAGTACCGAGATCAGGGATGTCTCAGGAAATCCGGCGGGGGCAACTTGATTATTTTCGATTTGGAGGTATGGATGTGCTTGATGGACGAGTACAAAAGCCCTCGACGGAGGCATTCAAACGTGTTGCCCTCATACCATCGTGAAAACATGCGATCCCTTCCGAACTCGCCAATCAAGCACGATTGGGGCCGATCAGTACCGAGATCAGGGATGTCTCAGGAAATCCGGCGGGGGCAACTTGATTATTTTCGATTTGGAGGTTGGCTGTGCTTGATGCACGAGTACAAAAGCCCTCGACGGAGGCATTCAAACGTGTTGCCCTCATACCATCGTGAAAACATGCGATCCCTTCCGAACTCGCCAATCAAGCACGATTGGGGCCGATCAGTACCGAGATCAGGGATGTCTCAGGAAATCCGGCGGGGGCAACTTGATTATTTTCGATTTGGAGGTATGGATGTGCTTGATGGACGAGTACAAAAGCCCTCGACGGAGGCATTCAAACGTGTTGCCCTCATACCATCGTGAAAACATGCGATCCCTTCCGAACTCGCCAATCAAGCACGATTGGGGCCGATCAGTACCGAGATCAGGGATGTCTCAGGAAATCCGGCGGGGGCACTTGGTTTTTTTTGATTTGGAGGTATGGATGTGCTTGATGGACGAGTACAAAAGCCCTCGACGGAGGCATTCAAACGTGTTGCCCTCATACCATCGTGAAAACATGCGATCCCTTCCGAACTCGCCAATCAAGCACGATTGGGGCCGATCAGTACCGAGATCAGGGATGTCTCAGGAAATCCGGCGGGGCAACTTGATTATTTTTGATTTGGAGGTTTGGATGTGCTTGATGGACGAGTACAAAAGCCCTCGACGGAGGCATTCAAACGTGTTGCCCTCATACCATCGTGAAAACATGCGATCCCTTCCGAACTCGCCAATCAAGCACGATTGGGGCCGATCAGTACCGAGATCAGGGATGTCTCAGGAAATCCGGCGGGGCAACTTGATTATTTTTGATTTGGAGGTATGGATGTGCTTGATGGACGAGTACAAAAGCCCTCGACGGAGGCATTCAAACGTGTTGCCCTCATACCATCGTGAAAACATGCGATCCCTTCCGAACTCGCCAATCAAGCACGATTGGGGCCGATCAGTACCGAGATCAGGGATGTCTCAGGAAATCCGGCGGGGGCAACTTGATTATTTTCGATTTGGAGGTATGGATGTGCTTGATGGACGAGTACAAAAGCCCTCGACGGAGGCATTCAAACGTGTTGCCCTCATACCATCGTGAAAACATGCGATCCCTTCCGAACTCGCCAATCAAGCACGATTGGGGCCGATCAGTACCGAGATCAGGGATGTCTCAGGAAATCCGGCGGGGGCAACTTGATTATTTTTGATTTGGAGGTATGGATGTGCTTGATGGACGAGTACAAAAGCCCTCGACGGAGGCATTCAAACGTGTTGCCCTCATACCATCGTGAAAACATGCGATCCCTTCCGAACTCGCCAATCAAGCACGATTGGGGCCGATCAGTACCGAGATCAGGGATGTCTCATGAAATCCGGCGGGGGCAACTTGATTATTTTCGATTTGGAGGTATGGATGTGCTTGATGGACGAGTACAAAAGCCCTCGACGGAGGCATTCAAACGTGTTGCCCTCATACCATCGTGAAAACATGCGATCCCTTCCGAACTCGCCAATCAAGCACGATTGGGGCCGATCAGTACCGAGATCAGGGATGTCTCAGGAAATCCGGCGGGGGCAACTTGATTATTTTCGATTTGGAGGTATGGATGTGCTTGATGGACGAGTACAAAAGCCCTCGACGGAGGCATTCAAACGTGTTGCCCTCATACCATCGTGAAAACATGCGATCCCTTCCGAACTCGCCAATCAAGCACGATTGGGGCCGATCAGTACCGAGATCAGGGATGTCTCAGGAAATCCGGCGTGGGCAACTTGATTATTTTCGATTTGGAGGTATGGATGTGCTTGATGGACGAGTACAAAAGCCCTCGACGGAGGCATTCAAACGTGTTGCCCTCATACCATCGTGAAAACATGCGATCCCTTCCGAACTCGCCAATCAAGCACGATTGGGGCCGATCAGTACCGAGATCAGGGATGTCTCAGGAAATCCGGCGGGGGCAACTTGATTATTTTCGATTTGGAGGTATGGATGTGCTTGATGGACGAGTACAAAAGCCCTCGACGGAGGCATTCAAACGTGTTGCCCTCATACCATCGTGAAAACATGCGATCCCTTCCGAACTCGCCAATCAAGCACGATTGGGGCCGATCAGTACCGAGATCAGGGATGTCTCAGGAAATCCGGCGGGGCAACTTGATTATTTTCGATTTGGAGGTTTGGATGTGCTTGATGGACGAGTACAAAAGCCCTCGACGGAGGCATTCAAACGTGTTGCCCTCATACCATCGTGAAAACATGCGATCCCTTCCGAACTCGCCAATCAAGCACGATTGGGGCCGATCAGTACCGAGATCAGGGATGTCTCAGGAAATCCGGCGGGGGCAACTTGATTATTTTCGATTTGGAGGTATGGATGTGCTTGATGGACGAGTACAAAAGCCCTCGACGGAGGCATTCAAACGTGTTGCCCTCATACCATCGTGAAAACATGCGATCCCTTCCGAACTCGCCAATCAAGCACGATTGGGGCCGATCAGTACCGAGATCAGGGATGTCTCAGGAAATCCGGCGGGGGCAACTTGATTATTTTCGATTTGGAGGTATGGATGTGCTTGATGGACGAGTACAAAAGCCCTCGACGGAGGCATTCAAACGTGTTGCCCTCATACCATCGTGAAAACATGCGATCCCTTCCGAACTCGCCAATCAAGCACGATTGGGGCCGATCAGTACCGAGATCAGGGATGTCTCAGGAAATCCGGCGGGGGCAACTTGATTATTTTCGATTTGGAGGTATGGATGTGCTTGATGGACGAGTACAAAAGCCCTCGACGGAGGCATTCAAACGTGTTGCCCTCATACCATCGTGAAAACATGCGATCCCTTCCGAACTCGCCAATCAAGCACGATTGGGGCCGATCAGTACCGAGATCAGGGATGTCTCAGGAAATCCGGCGGGGGCAACTTGATTATTTTCGATTTGGAGGTATGGATGTGCTTGATGGACGAGTACAAAAGCCCTCGACGGAGGCATTCAAACGTGTTGCCCTCATACCATCGTGAAAACATGCGATCCCTTCCGAACTCGCCAATCAAGCACGATTGGGGCCGATCAGTACCGAGATCAGGGATGTCTCAGGAAATCCGGCGGGGGCAACTTGATTATTTTCGATTTGGAGGTTGGATGTGCTTGATGGACGAGTACAAAAGCCCTCGACGGAGGCATTCAAACGTGTTGCCCTCATACCATCGTGAAAACATGCGATCCCTTCCGAACTCGCCAATCAAGCACGATTGGGGCCGATCAGTACCGAGATCAGGGATGTCTCAGGAAATCCGGCGGGGGCAACTTGATTATTTTCGATTTGGAGGTATGGATGTGCTTGATGGACGAGTACAAAAGCCCTCGACGGAGGCATTCAAACGTGTTGCCCTCATACCATCGTGAAAACATGCGATCCCTTCCGAACTCGCCAATCAAGCACGATTGGGGCCGATCAGTACCGAGATCAGGGATGTCTCAGGAAATCCGGCGGGGGCAACTTGATTATTTTCGATTTGGAGGTATGGATGTGCTTGATGGACGAGTACAAAAGCCCTCGACGGAGGCATTCAAACGTGTTGCCCTCATACCATCGTGAAAACATGCGATCCCTTCCGAACTCGCCAATCAAGCACGATTGGGGCCGATCAGTACCGAGATCAGGGATGTCTCAGGAAATCCGGCGGGGGCAACTTGATTATTTTCGATTTGGAGGTTTGGATGTGCTTGATGGACGAGTACAAAAGCCCTCGACGGAGGCATTCAAACGTGTTGCCCTCATACCATCGTGAAAACATGCGATCCCTTCCGAACTCGCCAATCAAGCACGATTGGGGCCGATCAGTACCGAGATCAGGGATGTCTCAGGAAATCCGGCGGGGGCAACTTGATTATTTTCGATTTGGAGGTATGGATGTGCTTGATGGACGAGTACAAAAGCCCTCGACGGAGGCATTCAAACGTGTTGCCCTCATACCATCGTGAAAACATGCGATCCCTTCCGAACTCGCCAATCAAGCACGATTGGGGCCGATCAGTACCGAGATCAGGGATGTCTCAGGAAATCCGGCGGGGCAACTTGATTATTTTCGATTTGGAGGTTGGATGTGCTTGATGGACGAGTACAAAAGCCCTCGACGGAGGCATTCAAACGTGTTGCCCTCATACCATCGTGAAAACATGCGATCCCTTCCGAACTCGCCAATCAAGCACGATTGGGGCCGATCAGTACCGAGATCAGGGATGTCTCAGGAAATCCGGCGGGGGCAACTTGATTATTTTCGATTTGGAGGTATGGATGTGCTTGATGGACGAGTACAAAAGCCCTCGACGGAGGCATTCAAACGTGTTGCCCTCATACCATCGTGAAAACATGCGATCCCTTCCGAACTCGCCAATCAAGCACGATTGGGGCCGATCAGTACCGAGATCAGGGATGTCTCAGGAAATCCGGCGGGGGCAACTTGATTATTTTCGATTTGGAGGTATGGATGTGCTTGATGGACGAGTACAAAAGCCCTCGACGGAGGCATTCAAACGTGTTGCCCTCATACCATCGTGAAAACATGCGATCCCTTCCGAACTCGCCAATCAAGCACGATTGGGGCCGATCAGTACCGAGATCAGGGATGTCTCAGGAAATCCGGCGGGGGCAACTTGATTATTTTCGATTTGGAGGTATGGATGTGCTTGATGGACGAGTACAAAAGCCCTCGACGGAGGCATTCAAACGTGTTGCCCTCATACCATCGTGAAAACATGCGATCCCTTCCGAACTCGCCAATCAAGCACGATTGGGGCCGATCAGTACCGAGATCAGGGATGTCTCAGGAAATCCGGCGGGGGCAACTTGATTATTTTCGATTTGGAGGTATGGATGTGCTTGATGGACGAGTACAAAAGCCCTCGACGGAGGCATTCAAACGTGTTGCCCTCATACCATCGTGAAAACATGCGATCCCTTCCGAACTCGCCAATCAAGCACGATTGGGGCCGATCAGTACCGAGATCAGGGATGTCTCAGGAAATCCGGCGGGGGCAACTTGATTATTTTCGATTTGGAGGTATGGATGTGCTTGATGGACGAGTACAAAAGCCCTCGACGGAGGCATTCAAACGTGTTGCCCTCATACCATCGTGAAAACATGCGATCCCTTCCGAACTCGCCAATCAAGCACGATTGGGGCCGATCAGTACCGAGATCAGGGATGTCTCAGGAAATCCGGCGGGGGCAACTTGATTATTTTCGATTTGGAGGTATGGATGTGCTTGATGGACGAGTACAAAAGCCCTCGACGGAGGCATTCAAACGTGTTGCCCTCATACCATCGTGAAAACATGCGATCCCTTCCGAACTCGCCAATCAAGCACGATTGGGGCCGATCAGTACCGAGATCAGGGATGTCTCAGGAAATCCGGCGGGGGCAACTTGATTATTTTCGATTTGGAGGTTTGGATGTGCTTGATGGACGAGTACAAAAGCCCTCGACGGAGGCATTCAAACGTGTTGCCCTCATACCATCGTGAAAACATGCGATCCCTTCCGAACTCGCCAATCAAGCACGATTGGGGCCGATCAGTACCGAGATCAGGGATGTCTCAGGAAATCCGGCGGGGGCAACTTGATTATTTTCGATTTGGAGGTATGGATGTGCTTGATGGACGAGTACAAAAGCCCTCGACGGAGGCATTCAAACGTGTTGCCCTCATACCATCGTGAAAACATGCGATCCCTTCCGAACTCGCCAATCAAGCACGATTGGGGCCGATCAGTACCGAGATCAGGGATGTCTCAGGAAATCCGGCGGGGGCAACTTGATTATTTTCGATTTGGAGGTATGGATGTGCTTGATGGACGAGTACAAAAGCCCTCGACGGAGGCATTCAAACGTGTTGCCCTCATACCATCGTGAAAACATGCGATCCCTTCCGAACTCGCCAATCAAGCACGATTGGGGCCGATCAGTACCGAGATCAGGGATGTCTCAGGAAATCCGGCGGGGGCAACTTGATTATTTTCGATTTGGAGGTATGGATGTGCTTGATGGACGAGTACAAAAGCCCTCGACGGAGGCATTCAAACGTGTTGCCCTCATACCATCGTGAAAACATGCGATCCCTTCCGAACTCGCCAATCAAGCACGATTGGGGCCGATCAGTACCGAGATCAGGGATGTCTCAGGAAATCCGGCGGGCAACTTGATTATTTTCGATTTGGAGGTATGGATGTGCTTGATGGACGAGTACAAAAGCCCTCGACGGAGGCATTCAAACGTGTTGCCCTCATACCATCGTGAAAACATGCGATCCCTTCCGAACTCGCCAATCAAGCACGATTGGGGCCGATCAGTACCGAGATCAGGGATGTCTCAGGAAATCCGGCGGGGCAACTTGATTATTTTCGATTTGGAGGTTTGGATGTGCTTGATGGACGAGTACAAAAGCCCTCGACGGAGGCATTCAAACGTGTTGCCCTCATACCATCGTGAAAACATGCGATCCCTTCCGAACTCGCCAATCAAGCACGATTGGGGCCGATCAGTACCGAGATCAGGGATGTCTCAGGAAATCCGGCGGGGGCAACTTGATTATTTTCGATTTGGAGGTATGGATGTGCTTGATGGACGAGTACAAAAGCCCTCGACGGAGGCATTCAAACGTGTTGCCCTCATACCATCGTGAAAACATGCGATCCCTTCCGAACTCGCCAATCAAGCACGATTGGGGCCGATCAGTACCGAGATCAGGGATGTCTCAGGAAATCCGGCGGGGGCAACTTGATTATTTTCGATTTGGAGGTATGGATGTGCTTGATGGACGAGTACAAAAGCCCTCGACGGAGGCATTCAAACGTGTTGCCCTCATACCATCGTGAAAACATGCGATCCCTTCCGAACTCGCCAATCAAGCACGATTGGGGCCGATCAGTACCGAGATCAGGGATGTCTCAGGAAATCCGGCGGGGGCAACTTGATTATTTTCGATTTGGAGGTTTGGATGTGCTTGATGGACGAGTACAAAAGCCCTCGACGGAGGCATTCAAACGTGTTGCCCTCATACCATCGTGAAAACATGCGATCCCTTCCGAACTCGCCCAATCAAGCACGATTGGGGCCGATCAGTACCGAGATCAGGGATGTCTCAGGAAATCCGGCGGGGGCAACTTGATTATTTTCGATTTGGAGGTATGGATGTGCTTGATGGACGAGTACAAAAGCCCTCGACGGAGGCATTCAAACGTGTTGCCCTCATACCATCGTGAAAACATGCGATCCCTTCCGAACTCGCCAATCAAGCACGATTGGGGCCGATCAGTACCGAGATCAGGGATGTCTCAGGAAATCCGGCGGGGCAACTTGATTATTTTCGATTTGGAGGTATGGATGTGCTTGATGGACGAGTACAAAAGCCCTCGACGGAGGCATTCAAACGTGTTGCCCTCATACCATCGTGAAAACATGCGATCCCTTCCGAACTCGCCAATCAAGCACGATTGGGGCCGATCAGTACCGAGATCAGGGATGTCTCAGGAAATCCGGCGGGGGCAACTTGATTATTTTCGATTTGGAGGTATGGATGTGCTTGATGGACGAGTACAAAAGCCCTCGACGGAGGCATTCAAACGTGTTGCCCTCATACCATCGTGAAAACATGCGATCCCTTCCGAACTCGCCAATCAAGCACGATTGGGGCCGATCAGTACCGAGATCAGGGATGTCTCAGGAAATCCGGCGGGGGCAACTTGATTATTTTCGATTTGGAGGTATGGATGTGCTTGATGGACGAGTACAAAAGCCCTCGACGGAGGCATTCAAACGTGTTGCCCTCATACCATCGTGAAAACATGCGATCCCTTCCGAACTCGCCAATCAAGCACGATTGGGGCCGATCAGTACCGAGATCAGGGATGTCTCAGGAAATCCGGCGGGGGCAACTTGATTATTTTCGATTTGGAGGTATGGATGTGCTTGATGGACGAGTACAAAAGCCCTCGACGGAGGCATTCAAACGTGTTGCCCTCATACCATCGTGAAAACATGCGATCCCTTCCGAACTCGCCAATCAAGCACGATTGGGGCCGATCAGTACCGAGATCAGGGATGTCTCAGGAAATCCGGCGGGGGCAACTTGATTATTTTCGATTTGGAGGTATGGATGTGCTTGATGGACGAGTACAAAAGCCCTCGACGGAGGCATTCAAACGTGTTGCCCTCATACCATCGTGAAAACATGCGATCCCTTCCGAACTCGCCAATCAAGCACGATTGGGGCCGATCAGTACCGAGATCAGGGATGTCTCAGGAAATCCGGCGGGGCAACTTGATTATTTTCGATTTGGAGGTATGGATGTGCTTGATGGACGAGTACAAAAGCCCTCGACGGAGGCATTCAAACGTGTTGCCCTCATACCATCGTGAAAACATGCGATCCCTTCCGAACTCGCCAATCAAGCACGATTGGGGCCGATCAGTACCGAGATCAGGGATGTCTCAGGAAATCCGGCGGGGGCAACTTGATTATTTTCGATTTGGAGGTATGGATGTGCTTGATGGACGAGTACAAAAGCCCTCGACGGAGGCATTCAAACGTGTTGCCCTCATACCATCGTGAAAACATGCGATCCCTTCCGAACTCGCCAATCAAGCACGATTGGGGCCGATCAGTACCGAGATCAGGGATGTCTCAGGAAATCCGGCGGGGGCAACTTGATTATTTTCGATTTGGAGGTATGGATGTGCTTGATGGACGAGTACAAAAGCCCTCGACGGAGGCATTCAAACGTGTTGCCCTCATACCATCGTGAAAACATGCGATCCCTTCCGAACTCGCCAATCAAGCACGATTGGGGCCGATCAGTACCGAGATCAGGGATGTCTCAGGAAATCCGGCGGGGGCAACTTGATTATTTTCGATTTGGAGGTATGGATGTGCTTGATGGACGAGTACAAAAGCCCTCGACGGAGGCATTCAAACGTGTTGCCCTCATACCATCGTGAAAACATGCGATCCCTTCCGAACTCGCCAATCAAGCACGATTGGGGCCGATCAGTACCGAGATCAGGGATGTCTCAGGAAATCCGGCGGGGGCAACTTGATTATTTTCGATTTGGAGGTTTGGATGTGCTTGATGGACGAGTACAAAAGCCCTCGACGGAGGCATTCAAACGTGTTGCCCTCATACCATCGTGAAAACATGCGATCCCTTCCGAACTCGCCAATCAAGCACGATTGGGGCCGATCAGTACCGAGATCAGGGATGTCTCAGGAAATCCGGCGGGGGCAACTTGATTATTTTCGATTTGGAGGTTTGGATGTGCTTGATGGACGAGTACAAAAGCCCTCGACGGAGGCATTCAAACGTGTTGCCCTCATACCATCGTGAAAACATGCGATCCCTTCCGAACTCGCCAATCAAGCACGATTGGGGCCGATCAGTACCGAGATCAGGGATGTCTCAGGAAATCCGGCGGGGGCAACTTGATTATTTTCGATTTGGAGGTATGGATGTGCTTGATGGACGAGTACAAAAGCCCTCGACGGAGGCATTCAAACGTGTTGCCCTCATACCATCGTGAAAACATGCGATCCCTTCCGAACTCGCCAATCAAGCACGATTGGGGCCGATCAGTACCGAGATCAGGGATGTCTCAGGAAATCCGGCGGGGGCAACTTGATTATTTTCGATTTGGAGGTATGGATGTGCTTGATGGACGAGTACAAAAGCCCTCGACGGAGGCATTCAAACGTGTTGCCCTCATACCATCGTGAAAACATGCGATCCCTTCCGAACTCGCCAATCAAGCACGATTGGGGCCGATCAGTACCGAGATCAGGGATGTCTCAGGAAATCCGGCGGGGGCAACTTGATTATTTTCGATTTGGAGGTTGGATGTGCTTGATGGACGAGTACAAAAGCCCTCGACGGAGGCATTCAAACGTGTTGCCCTCATACCATCGTGAAAACATGCGATCCCTTCCGAACTCGCCAATCAAGCACGATTGGGGCCGATCAGTACCGAGATCAGGGATGTCTCAGGAAATCCGGCGGGGGCAACTTGATTATTTTCGATTTGGAGGTGTGGATGTGCTTGATGGACGAGTACAAAAGCCCTCGACGGAGGCATTCAAACGTGTTGCCCTCATACCATCGTGAAAACATGCGATCCCTTCCGAACTCGCCAATCAAGCACGATTGGGGCCGATCAGTACCGAGATCAGGGATGTCTCAGGAAATCCGGCGGGGGGCAACTTGATTATTTTCGATTTGGAGGTATGGATGTGCTTGATGGACGAGTACAAAAGCCCTCGACGGAGGCATTCAAACGTGTTGCCCTCATACCATCGTGAAAACATGCGATCCCTTCCGAACTCGCCAATCAAGCACGATTGGGGCCGATCAGTACCGAGATCAGGGATGTCTCAGGAAATCCGGCGGGGGCAACTTGATTATTTTCGATTTGGAGGTGTGGATGTGCTTGATGGACGAGTACAAAAGCCCTCGACGGAGGCATTCAAACGTGTTGCCCTCATACCATCGTGAAAACATGCGATCCCTTCCGAACTCGCCAATCAAGCACGATTGGGGCCGATCAGTACCGAGATCAGGGATGTCTCAGGAAATCCGGCGGGGGCAACTTGATTATTTTCGATTTGGAGGTTTGGATGTGCTTGATGGACGAGTACAAAAGCCCTCGACGGAGGCATTCAAACGTGTTGCCCTCATACCATCGTGAAAACATGCGATCCCTTCCGAACTCGCCAATCAAGCACGATTGGGGCCGATCAGTACCGAGATCAGGGATGTCTCAGGAAATCCGGCGGGGGCAACTTGATTATTTTCGATTTGGAGGTATGGATGTGCTTGATGGACGAGTACAAAAGCCCTCGACGGAGGCATTCAAACGTGTTGCCCTCATACCATCGTGAAAACATGCGATCCCTTCCGAACTCGCCAATCAAGCACGATTGGGGCCGATCAGTACCGAGATCAGGGATGTCTCAGGAAATCCGGCGGGGGCAACTTGATTATTTTCGATTTGGAGGTATGGATGTGCTTGATGGACGAGTACAAAAGCCCTCGACGGAGGCATTCAAACGTGTTGCCCTCATACCATCGTGAAAACATGCGATCCCTTCCGAACTCGCCAATCAAGCACGATTGGGGCCGATCAGTACCGAGATCAGGGATGTCTCAGGAAATCCGGCGGGGGCAACTTGATTATTTTCGATTTGGAGGTATGGATGTGCTTGATGGACGAGTACAAAAGCCCTCGACGGAGGCATTCAAACGTGTTGCCCTCATACCATCGTGAAAACATGCGATCCCTTCCGAACTCGCCAATCAAGCACGATTGGGGCCGATCAGTACCGAGATCAGGGATGTCTCAGGAAATCCGGCGGGGGCAACTTGATTATTTTCGATTTGGAGGTATGGATGTGCTTGATGGACGAGTACAAAAGCCCTCGACGGAGGCATTCAAACGTGTTGCCCTCATACCATCGTGAAAACATGCGATCCCTTCCGAACTCGCCAATCAAGCACGATTGGGGCCGATCAGTACCGAGATCAGGGATGTCTCAGGAAATCCGGCGGGGGCAACTTGATTATTTTCGATTTGGAGGTTTGGATGTGCTTGATGGACGAGTACAAAAGCCCTCGACGGAGGCATTCAAACGTGTTGCCCTCATACCATCGTGAAAACATGCGATCCCTTCCGAACTCGCCAATCAAGCACGATTGGGGCCGATCAGTACCGAGATCAGGGATGTCTCAGGAAATCCGGCGGGGGCAACTTGATTATTTTCGATTTGGAGGTATGGATGTGCTTGATGGACGAGTACAAAAGCCCTCGACGGAGGCATTCAAACGTGTTGCCCTCATACCATCGTGAAAACATGCGATCCCTTCCGAACTCGCCAATCAAGCACGATTGGGGCCGATCAGTACCGAGATCAGGGATGTCTCAGGAAATCCGGCGGGGGCAACTTGATTATTTTCGATTTGGAGGTATGGATGTGCTTGATGGACGAGTACAAAAGCCCTCGACGGAGGCATTCAAACGTGTTGCCCTCATACCATCGTGAAAACATGCGATCCCTTCCGAACTCGCCAATCAAGCACGATTGGGGCCGATCAGTACCGAGATCAGGGATGTCTCAGGAAATCCGGCGGGGGCAACTTGATTATTTTCGATTTGGAGGTTTGGATGTGCTTGATGGACGAGTACAAAAGCCCTCGACGGAGGCATTCAAACGTGTTGCCCTCATACCATCGTGAAAACATGCGATCCCTTCCGAACTCGCCAATCAAGCACGATTGGGGCCGATCAGTACCGAGATCAGGGATGTCTCAGGAAATCCGGCGGGGGCAACTTGATTATTTTCGATTTGGAGGTATGGATGTGCTTGATGGACGAGTACAAAAGCCCTCGACGGAGGCATTCAAACGTGTTGCCCTCATACCATCGTGAAAACATGCGATCCCTTCCGAACTCGCCAATCAAGCACGATTGGGGCCGATCAGTACCGAGATCAGGGATGTCTCAGAAATCCGGCGGGGCAACTTGATTATTTTCGATTTGGAGGTTGGATGTGCTTGATGGACGAGTACAAAAGCCCTCGACGGAGGCATTCAAACGTGTTGCCCTCATACCATCGTGAAAACATGCGATCCCTTCCGAACTCGCCAATCAAGCACGATTGGGGCCGATCAGTACCGAGATCAGGGATGTCTCAGGAAATCCGGCGGGGGCAACTTGATTATTTTCGATTTGGAGGTATGGATGTGCTTGATGGACGAGTACAAAAGCCCTCGACGGAGGCATTCAAACGTGTTGCCCTCATACCATCGTGAAAACATGCGATCCCTTCCGAACTCGCCAATCAAGCACGATTGGGGCCGATCAGTACCGAGATCAGGGATGTCTCAGGAAATCCGGCGGGGGCAACTTGATTATTTTCGATTTGGAGGTATGGATGTGCTTGATGGACGAGTACAAAAGCCCTCGACGGAGGCATTCAAACGTGTTGCCCTCATACCATCGTGAAAACATGCGATCCCTTCCGAACTCGCCAATCAAGCACGATTGGGGCCGATCAGTACCGAGATCAGGGATGTCTCAGGAAATCCGGCGGGGGCAACTTGATTATTTTCGATTTGGAGGTATGGATGTGCTTGATGGACGAGTACAAAAGCCCTCGACGGAGGCATTCAAACGTGTTGCCCTCATACCATCGTGAAAACATGCGATCCCTTCCGAACTCGCCAATCAAGCACGATTGGGGCCGATCAGTACCGAGATCAGGGATGTCTCAGGAAATCCGGCGGGGGCAACTTGATTATTTTCGATTTGGAGGTGTGGATGTGCTTGATGGACGAGTACAAAAGCCCTCGACGGAGGCATTCAAACGTGTTGCCCTCATACCATCGTGAAAACATGCGATCCCTTCCGAACTCGCCAATCAAGCACGATTGGGGCCGATCAGTACCGAGATCAGGGATGTCTCAGGAAATCCGGCGGGGGCAACTTGATTATTTTCGATTTGGAGGTATTGGATGTGCTTGATGGACGAGTACAAAAGCCCTCGACGGAGGCATTCAAACGTGTTGCCCTCATACCATCGTGAAAACATGCGATCCCTTCCGAACTCGCCAATCAAGCACGATTGGGGCCGATCAGTACCGAGATCAGGGATGTCTCAGGAAATCCGGCGGGGGCAACTTGATTATTTTCGATTTGGAGGTGTGGATGTGCTTGATGGACGAGTACAAAAGCCCTCGACGGAGGCATTCAAACGTGTTGCCCTCATACCATCGTGAAAACATGCGATCCCTTCCGAACTCGCCAATCAAGCACGATTGGGGCCGATCAGTACCGAGATCAGGGATGTCTCAGGAAATCCGGCGGGGGCAACTTGATTATTTTCGATTTGGAGGTATGGATGTGCTTGATGGACGAGTACAAAAGCCCTCGACGGAGGCATTCAAACGTGTTGCCCTCATACCATCGTGAAAACATGCGATCCCTTCCGAACTCGCCAATCAAGCACGATTGGGGCCGATCAGTACCGAGATCAGGGATGTCTCAGGAAATCCGGCGGGGGCAACTTGATTATTTTCGATTTGGAGGTATGGATGTGCTTGATGGACGAGTACAAAAGCCCTCGACGGAGGCATTCAAACGTGTTGCCCTCATACCATCGTGAAAACATGCGATCCCTTCCGAACTCGCCAATCAAGCACGATTGGGGCCGATCAGTACCGAGATCAGGGATGTCTCAGGAAATCCGGCGGGGCAACTTGATTATTTTCGATTTGGAGGTTTGGATGTGCTTGATGGACGAGTACAAAAGCCCTCGACGGAGGCATTCAAACGTGTTGCCCTCATACCATCGTGAAAACATGCGATCCCTTCCGAACTCGCCAATCAAGCACGATTGGGGCCGATCAGTACCGAGATCAGGGATGTCTCAGAAATCCGGCGGGGGCAACTTGATTATTTTCGATTTGGAGGTTTGGATGTGCTTGATGGACGAGTACAAAAGCCCTCGACGGAGGCATTCAAACGTGTTGCCCTCATACCATCGTGAAAACATGCGATCCCTTCCGAACTCGCCAATCAAGCACGATTGGGGCCGATCAGTACCGAGATCAGGGATGTCTCAGGAAATCCGGCGGGGGCAACTTGATTATTTTCGATTTGGAGGTATGGATGTGCTTGATGGACGAGTACAAAAGCCCTCGACGGAGGCATTCAAACGTGTTGCCCTCATACCATCGTGAAAACATGCGATCCCTTCCGAACTCGCCAATCAAGCACGATTGGGGCCGATCAGTACCGAGATCAGGGATGTCTCAAAATCCGGCGGGGGCAACTTGATTATTTTCGATTTGGAGGTATGGATGTGCTTGATGGACGAGTACAAAAGCCCTCGACGGAGGCATTCAAACGTGTTGCCCTCATACCATCGTGAAAACATGCGATCCCTTCCGAACTCGCCAATCAAGCACGATTGGGGCCGATCAGTACCGAGATCAGGGATGTCTCAGCAAATCCGGCGGGGGCAACTTGATTATTTTCGATTTGGAGGTTGGATGTGCTTGATGGACGAGTACAAAAGCCCTCGACGGAGGCATTCAAACGTGTTGCCCTCATACCATCGTGAAAACATGCGATCCCTTCCGAACTCGCCAATCAAGCACGATTGGGGCCGATCAGTACCGAGATCAGGGATGTCTCAGGAAATCCGGCGGGGGCAACTTGATTATTTTCGATTTGGAGGTATGGATGTGCTTGATGGACGAGTACAAAAGCCCTCGACGGAGGCATTCAAACGTGTTGCCCTCATACCATCGTGAAAACATGCGATCCCTTCCGAACTCGCCAATCAAGCACGATTGGGGCCGATCAGTACCGAGATCAGGGATGTCTCAGGAAATCCGGCGGGGCAACTTGATTATTTTCGATTTGGAGGTATGGATGTGCTTGATGGACGAGTACAAAAGCCCTCGACGGAGGCATTCAAACGTGTTGCCCTCATACCATCGTGAAAACATGCGATCCCTTCCGAACTCGCCAATCAAGCACGATTGGGGCCGATCAGTACCGAGATCAGGGATGTCTCAGGAAATCCGGCGGGGGCAACTTGATTATTTTCGATTTGGAGGTATGGATGTGCTTGATGGACGAGTACAAAAGCCCTCGACGGAGGCATTCAAACGTGTTGCCCTCATACCATCGTGAAAACATGCGATCCCTTCCGAACTCGCCAATCAAGCACGATTGGGGCCGATCAGTACCGAGATCAGGGATGTCTCAGGAAATCCGGCGGGGGCAACTTGATTATTTTCGATTTGGAGGTATGGATGTGCTTGATGGACGAGTACAAAAGCCCTCGACGGAGGCATTCAAACGTGTTGCCCTCATACCATCGTGAAAACATGCGATCCCTTCCGAACTCGCCAATCAAGCACGATTGGGGCCGATCAGTACCGAGATCAGGGATGTCTCAGGAAATCCGGCGGGGCAACTTAATTATGTTGGCTATGGAGGGTTGGATGTGCTTGATGGACGAGTACAAAAGCCCTCGACGGAGGCATTCAAACGTGTTGCCCTCATACCATCGTGAAAACATGCGATCCCTTCCGAACTCGCCAATCAAGCACGATTGGGGCCGATCAGTACCGAGATCAGGGATGTCTCAGGAAATCCGGCGGGGGCAACTTGATTATTTTCGATTTGGAGGTATGGATGTGCTTGATGGACGAGTACAAAAGCCCTCGACGGAGGCATTCAAACGTGTTGCCCTCATACCATCGTGAAAACATGCGATCCCTTCCGAACTCGCCAATCAAGCACGATTGGGGCCGATCAGTACCGAGATCAGGGATGTCTCAGGAAATCCGGCGGGGGCAACTTGATTATTTTAGATTTGGAGGTATGGATGTGCTTGATGGACGAGTACAAAAGCCCTCGACGGAGGCATTCAAACGTGTTGCCCTCATACCATCGTGAAAACATGCGATCCCTTCCGAACTCGCCAATCAAGCACGATTGGGGCCGATCAGTACCGAGATCAGGGATGTCTCAGGAAATCCGGCGGGGGCAACTTGATTATTTTCGATTTGGAGGTATGGATGTGCTTGATGGACGAGTACAAAAGCCCTCGACGGAGGCATTCAAACGTGTTGCCCTCATACCATCGTGAAAACATGCGATCCCTTCCGAACTCGCCAATCAAGCACGATTGGGGCCGATCAGTACCGAGATCAGGGATGTCTCAGGAAATCCGGCGGGGGCAACTTGATTATTTTCGATTTGGAGGATGGATGTGCTTGATGAACGAGTACAAAAGCCCTCGACGGAGGCATTCAAACGTGTTGCCCTCATACCATCGTGAAAACATGCGATCCCTTCCGAACTCGCCAATCAAGCACGATTGGGGCCGATCAGTACCGAGATCAGGGATGTCTCAGGAAATCCGGCGGGGGCAACTTGATTATTTTCGATTTGGAGGTTGGATGTGCTTGATGGACGAGTACAAAAGCCCTCGACGGAGGCATTCAAACGTGTTGCCCTCATACCATCGTGAAAACATGCGATCCCTTCCGAACTCGCCAATCAAGCACGATTGGGGCCGATCAGTACCGAGATCAGGGATGTCTCAGGAAATCCGGCGGGGGCAACTTGATTATTTTCGATTTGGAGGTTGGCTGTGCTTGATGGCAGCGTACAAAAGCCCGAGCCGGAGGCATTCAAACGTGTTGCCCTCATACCATCGTGAAAACATGCGATCCCTTCCGAACTCGCCAATCAAGCACGATTGGGGCCGATCAGTACCGAGATCAGGGATGTCTCAGGAAATCCGGCGGGGGCAACTTGATTATTTTCGATTTGGAGGTATGGATGTGCTTGATGGACGAGTACAAAAGCCCTCGACGGAGGCATTCAAACGTGTTGCCCTCATACCATCGTGAAAACATGCGATCCCTTCCGAACTCGCCAATCAAGCACGATTGGGGCCGATCAGTACCGAGATCAGGGATGTCTCAGGAAATCCGGGGGGCAACTTGATTATTTTCGATTTGGAGGTATGGATGTGCTTGATGGACGAGTACAAAAGCCCTCGACGGAGGCATTCAAACGTGTTGCCCTCATACCATCGTGAAAACATGCGATCCCTTCCGAACTCGCCAATCAAGCACGATTGGGGCCGATCAGTACCGAGATCAGGGATGTCTCAGGAAATCCGGCGGGGGCAACTTGATTATTTTCGATTTGGAGGTATGGATGTGCTTGATGGACGAGTACAAAAGCCCTCGACGGAGGCATTCAAACGTGTTGCCCTCATACCATCGTGAAAACATGCGATCCCTTCCGAACTCGCCAATCAAGCACGATTGGGGCCGATCAGTACCGAGATCAGGGATGTCTCAGGAAATCCGGCGGGGGCAACTTGATTATTTTCGATTTGGAGGTTTGGATGTGCTTGATGGACGAGTACAAAAGCCCTCGACGGAGGCATTCAAACGTGTTGCCCTCATACCATCGTGAAAACATGCGATCCCTTCCGAACTCGCCAATCAAGCACGATTGGGGCCGATCAGTACCGAGATCAGGGATGTCTCAGGAAATCCGGCGGGGGCAACTTGATTATTTTCGATTTGGAGGTATGGATGTGCTTGATGGACGAGTACAAAAGCCCTCGACGGAGGCATTCAAACGTGTTGCCCTCATACCATCGTGAAAACATGCGATCCCTTCCGAACTCGCCAATCAAGCACGATTGGGGCCGATCAGTACCGAGATCAGGGATGTCTCAGGAAATCCGGCGGGGGCAACTTGATTATTTTCGATTTGGAGGTATGGATGTGCTTGATGGACGAGTACAAAAGCCCTCGACGGAGGCATTCAAACGTGTTGCCCTCATACCATCGTGAAAACATGCGATCCCTTCCGAACTCGCCAATCAAGCACGATTGGGGCCGATCAGTACCGAGATCAGGGATGTCTCAGGAAATCCGGCGGGGGCAACTTGATTATTTTCGATTTGGAGGTATGGATGTGCTTGATGGACGAGTACAAAAGCCCTCGACGGAGGCATTCAAACGTGTTGCCCTCATACCATCGTGAAAACATGCGATCCCTTCCGAACTCGCCAATCAAGCACGATTGGGGCCGATCAGTACCGAGATCAGGGATGTCTCAGGAAATCCGGCGGGGGCAACTTGATTATTTTCGATTTGGAGGTATGGATGTGCTTGATGGACGAGTACAAAAGCCCTCGACGGAGGCATTCAAACGTGTTGCCCTCATACCATCGTGAAAACATGCGATCCCTTCCGAACTCGCCAATCAAGCACGATTGGGGCCGATCAGTACCGAGATCAGGGATGTCTCAGGAAATCCGGCGGGGGCAACTTGATTATTTTCGATTTGGAGGTTGGATGTGCTTGATGGACGAGTACAAAAGCCCTCGACGGAGGCATTCAAACGTGTTGCCCTCATACCATCGTGAAAACATGCGATCCCTTCCGAACTCGCCAATCAAGCACGATTGGGGCCGATCAGTACCGAGATCAGGGATGTCTCAGGAAATCCGGCGGGGGCAACTTGATTATTTTCGATTTGGAGGTATGGATGTGCTTGATGGACGAGTACAAAAGCCCTCGACGGAGGCATTCAAACGTGTTGCCCTCATACCATCGTGAAAACATGCGATCCCTTCCGAACTCGCCAATCAAGCACGATTGGGGCCGATCAGTACCGAGATCAGGGATGTCTCAGGAAATCCGGCGGGGGCAACTTGATTATTTTCGATTTGGAGGTATGGATGTGCTTGATGGACGAGTACAAAAGCCCTCGACGGAGGCATTCAAACGTGTTGCCCTCATACCATCGTGAAAACATGCGATCCCTTCCGAACTCGCCAATCAAGCACGATTGGGGCCGATCAGTACCGAGATCAGGGATGTCTCAGGAAATCCGGCGGGGGCAACTTGATTATTTTCGATTTGGAGGTATGGATGTGCTTGATGGACGAGTACAAAAGCCCTCGACGGAGGCATTCAAACGTGTTGCCCTCATACCATCGTGAAAACATGCGATCCCTTCCGAACTCGCCAATCAAGCACGATTGGGGCCGATCAGTACCGAGATCAGGGATGTCTCAGGAAATCCGGCGGGGGCAACTTGATTATTTTCGATTTGGAGGTATGGATGTGCTTGATGGACGAGTACAAAAGCCCTCGACGGAGGCATTCAAACGTGTTGCCCTCATACCATCGTGAAAACATGCGATCCCTTCCGAACTCGCCAATCAAGCACGATTGGGGCCGATCAGTACCGAGATCAGGGATGTCTCAGGAAATCCGGCGGGGGCAACTTGATTATTTTCGATTTGGAGGTTGGATGTGCTTGATGGACGAGTACAAAAGCCCTCGACGGAGGCATTCAAACGTGTTGCCCTCATACCATCGTGAAAACATGCGATCCCTTCCGAACTCGCCAATCAAGCACGATTGGGCCGATCAGTACCGAGATCAGGGATGTCTCAGGAAATCCGGCGGGGGCAACTTGATTATTTTCGATTTGGAGGTATGGATGTGCTTGATGGACGAGTACAAAAGCCCTCGACGGAGGCATTCAAACGTGTTGCCCTCATACCATCGTGAAAACATGCGATCCCTTCCGAACTCGCCAATCAAGCACGATTGGGGCCGATCAGTACCGAGATCAGGGATGTCTCAGGAAATCCGGCGGGGGCAACTTGATTATTTTCGATTTGGAGGTATGGATGTGCTTGATGGACGAGTACAAAAGCCCTCGACGGAGGCATTCAAACGTGTTGCCCTCATACCATCGTGAAAACATGCGATCCCTTCCGAACTCGCCAATCAAGCACGATTGGGGCCGATCAGTACCGAGATCAGGGATGTCTCAGGAAATCCGGCGGGGGCAACTTGATTATTTTCGATTTGGAGGTATGGATGTGCTTGATGGACGAGTACAAAAGCCCTCGACGGAGGCATTCAAACGTGTTGCCCTCATACCATCGTGAAAACATGCGATCCCTTCCGAACTCGCCAATCAAGCACGATTGGGGCCGATCAGTACCGAGATCAGGGATGTCTCAAGGAAATCCGGCGGGGGCAACTTGATTATTTTCGATTTGGAGGTTTGGATGTGCTTGATGGACGAGTACAAAAGCCCTCGACGGAGGCATTCAAACGTGTTGCCCTCATACCATCGTGAAAACATGCGATCCCTTCCGAACTCGCCAATCAAGCACGATTGGGGCCGATCAGTACCGAGATCAGGGATGTCTCAGGAAATCCGGCGGGGGCAACTTGATTATTTTCGATTTGGAGGTATGGATGTGCTTGATGGACGAGTACAAAAGCCCTCGACGGAGGCATTCAAACGTGTTGCCCTCATACCATCGTGAAAACATGCGATCCCTTCCGAACTCGCCAATCAAGCACGATTGGGGCCGATCAGTACCGAGATCAGGGATGTCTCAGGAAATCCGGCGGGGCAACGTGATTATTTTTGATTTGGAGGTATGGATGTGCTTGATGGACGAGTACAAAAGCCCTCGACGGAGGCATTCAAACGTGTTGCCCTCATACCATCGTGAAAACATGCGATCCCTTCCGAACTCGCCAATCAAGCACGATTGGGGCCGATCAGTACCGAGATCAGGGATGTATCAGGAAATCCGGCGGGGGCAACTTGATTATTTTTGATTTGGAGGTATGGATGTGCTTGATGGACGAGTACAAAAGCCCTCGACGGAGGCATTCAAACGTGTTGCCCTCATACCATCGTGAAAACATGCGATCCCTTCCGAACTCGCCAATCAAGCACGATTGGGGCCGATCAGTACCGAGATCAGGGATGTCTCAGGAAATCCGGCGGGGCAACTTGATTATTTTTGATTTGGAGGTTTGGATGTGCTTGATGGACGAGTACAAAAGCCCTCGACGGAGGCATTCAAACGTGTTGCCCTCATACCATCGTGAAAACATGCGATCCCTTCCGAACTCGCCAATCAAGCACGATTGGGGCCGATCAGTACCGAGATCAGGGATGTCTCAGGAAATCCGGCGGGGGCAACTTGATTATTTTCGATTTGGAGGTATGGATGTGCTTGATGGACGAGTACAAAAGCCCTCGACGGAGGCATTCAAACGTGTTGCCCTCATACCATCGTGAAAACATGCGATCCCTTCCGAACTCGCCAATCAAGCACGATTGGGGCCGATCAGTACCGAGATCAGGGATGTCTCAGGAAATCCGGCGGGGGCAACTTGATTATTTTCGATTTGGAGGTATGGATGTGCTTGATGGACGAGTACAAAAGCCCTCGACGGAGGCATTCAAACGTGTTGCCCTCATACCATCGTGAAAACATGCGATCCCTTCCGAACTCGCCAATCAAGCACGATTGGGGCCGATCAGTACCGAGATCAGGGATGTCTCAGGAAATCCGGCGGGGGCAACTTGATTATTTTCGATTTGGAGGTTTGGATGTGCTTGATGGACGAGTACAAAAGCCCTCGACGGAGGCATTCAAACGTGTTGCCCTCATACCATCGTGAAAACATGCGATCCCTTCCGAACTCGCCAATCAAGCACGATTGGGGCCGATCAGTACCGAGATCAGGGATGTCTCAGGAAATCCGGCGGGGGCAACTTGATTATTTTCGATTTGGAGGTATGGATGTGCTTGATGGACGAGTACAAAAGCCCTCGACGGAGGCATTCAAACGTGTTGCCCTCATACCATCGTGAAAACATGCGATCCCTTCCGAACTCGCCAATCAAGCACGATTGGGGCCGATCAGTACCGAGATCAGGGATGTCTCAGGAAATCCGGCGGGGGCAACTTGATTATTTTAGATTTGGAGGTATGGATGTGCTTGATGGACGAGTACAAAAGCCCTCGACGGAGGCATTCAAACGTGTTGCCCTCATACCATCGTGAAAACATGCGATCCCTTCCGAACTCGCCAATCAAGCACGATTGGGGCCGATCAGTACCGAGATCAGGGATGTCTCAGGAAATCCGGCGGGGGCAACTTGATTATTTTCGATTTGGAGGTATGGATGTGCTTGATGGACGAGTACAAAAGCCCTCGACGGAGGCATTCAAACGTGTTGCCCTCATACCATCGTGAAAACATGCGATCCCTTCCGAACTCGCCAATCAAGCACGATTGGGGCCGATCAGTACCGAGATCAGGGATGTCTCAGGAAATCCGGCGGGGCAACAACTTGATTATTTTCGATTTGGAGGTATGGATGTGCTTGATGGACGAGTACAAAAGCCCTCGACGGAGGCATTCAAACGTGTTGCCCTCATACCATCGTGAAAACATGCGATCCCTTCCGAACTCGCCAATCAAGCACGATTGGGGCCGATCAGTACCGAGATCAGGGATGTCTCAGGAAATCCGGCGGGGGCAACTTGATTATTTTCGATTTGGAGGTTGGATGTGCTTGATGGACGAGTACAAAAGCCCTCGACGGAGGCATTCAAACGTGTTGCCCTCATACCATCGTGAAAACATGCGATCCCTTCCGAACTCGCCAATCAAGCACGATTGGGGCCGATCAGTACCGAGATCAGGGATGTCTCAGGAAATCCGGCGGGGGCAACTTGATTATTTTCGATTTGGAGGTATGGATGTGCTTGATGGACGAGTACAAAAGCCCTCGACGGAGGCATTCAAACGTGTTGCCCTCATACCATCGTGAAAACATGCGATCCCTTCCGAACTCGCCAATCAAGCACGATTGGGGCCGATCAGTACCGAGATCAGGGATGTCTCAGGAAATCCGGCGGGGGCAACTTGATTATTTTCGATTTGGAGGTATGGATGTGCTTGATGGACGAGTACAAAAGCCCTCGACGGAGGCATTCAAACGTGTTGCCCTCATACCATCGTGAAAACATGCGATCCCTTCCGAACTCGCCAATCAAGCACGATTGGGGCCGATCAGTACCGAGATCAGGGATGTCTCAGGAAATCCGGCGGGGGCAACTTGATTATTTTCGATTTGGAGGTATGGATGTGCTTGATGGACGAGTACAAAAGCCCTCGACGGAGGCATTCAAACGTGTTGCCCTCATACCATCGTGAAAACATGCGATCCCTTCCGAACTCGCCAATCAAGCACGATTGGGGCCGATCAGTACCGAGATCAGGGATGTCTCAGGAAATCCGGCGGGGGCAACTTGATTATTTTCGATTTGGAGGTATGGATGTGCTTGATGGACGAGTACAAAAGCCCTCGACGGAGGCATTCAAACGTGTTGCCCTCATACCATCGTGAAAACATGCGATCCCTTCCGAACTCGCCAATCAAGCACGATTGGGGCCGATCAGTACCGAGATCAGGGATGTCTCAGGAAATCCGGCGGGGGCAACTTGATTATTTTCGATTTGGAGGTATGGATGTGCTTGATGGACGAGTACAAAAGCCCTCGACGGAGGCATTCAAACGTGTTGCCCTCATACCATCGTGAAAACATGCGATCCCTTCCGAACTCGCCAATCAAGCACGATTGGGGCCGATCAGTACCGAGATCAGGGATGTCTCAGGAAATCCGGCGGGGGCAACTTGATTATTTTCGATTTGGAGGTATGGATGTGCTTGATGGACGAGTACAAAAGCCCTCGACGGAGGCATTCAAACGTGTTGCCCTCATACCATCGTGAAAACATGCGATCCCTTCCGAACTCGCCAATCAAGCACGATTGGGGCCGATCAGTACCGAGATCAGGGATGTCTCAGGAAATCCGGCGGGGGCAACTTGATTATTTTCGATTTGGAGGTATGGATGTGCTTGATGGACGAGTACAAAAGCCCTCGACGGAGGCATTCAAACGTGTTGCCCTCATACCATCGTGAAAACATGCGATCCCTTCCGAACTCGCCAATCAAGCACGATTGGGGCCGATCAGTACCGAGATCAGGGATGTCTCAGGAAATCCGGCGGGGGCAACTTGATTATTTTCGATTTGGAGGTATGGATGTGCTTGATGGACGAGTACAAAAGCCCTCGACGGAGGCATTCAAACGTGTTGCCCTCATACCATCGTGAAAACATGCGATCCCTTCCGAACTCGCCAATCAAGCACGATTGGGGCCGATCAGTACCGAGATCAGGGATGTCTCAGGAAATCCGGCGGGGGCAACTTGATTATTTTCGATTTGGAGGTATGGATGTGCTTGATGGACGAGTACAAAAGCCCTCGACGGAGGCATTCAAACGTGTTGCCCTCATACCATCGTGAAAACATGCGATCCCTTCCGAACTCGCCAATCAAGCACGATTGGGGCCGATCAGTACCGAGATCAGGGATGTCTCAGGAAATCCGGCGGGGGCAACTTGATTATTTTCGATTTGGAGGTATGGATGTGCTTGATGGACGAGTACAAAAGCCCTCGACGGAGGCATTCAAACGTGTTGCCCTCATACCATCGTGAAAACATGCGATCCCTTCCGAACTCGCCAATCAAGCACGATTGGGGCCGATCAGTACCGAGATCAGGGATGTCTCAGGAAATCCGGCGGGGGCAACTTGATTATTTTCGATTTGGAGGTATGGATGTGCTTGATGGACGAGTACAAAAGCCCTCGACGGAGGCATTCAAACGTGTTGCCCTCATACCATCGTGAAAACATGCGATCCCTTCCGAACTCGCCAATCAAGCACGATTGGGGCCGATCAGTACCGAGATCAGGGATGTCTCAGGAAATCCGGCGGGGGCAACTTGATTATTTTCGATTTGGAGGTTTGGATGTGCTTGATGGACGAGTACAAAAGCCCTCGACGGAGGCATTCAAACGTGTTTGCCCTCATACCATCGTGAAAACATGCGATCCCTTCCGAACTCGCCAATCAAGCACGATTGGGGCCGATCAGTACCGAGATCAGGGATGTCTCAGGAAATCCGGCGGGGGCAACTTGATTATTTTCGATTTGGAGGTATGGATGTGCTTGATGGACGAGTACAAAAGCCCTCGACGGAGGCATTCAAACGTGTTGCCCTCATACCATCGTGAAAACATGCGATCCCTTCCGAACTCGCCAATCAAGCACGATTGGGGCCGATCAGTACCGAGATCAGGGATGTCTCAGGAAATCCGGCGGGGGCAACTTGATTATTTTAGATTTGGAGGTTGGATGTGCTTGATGGACGAGTACAAAAGCCCTCGACGGAGGCATTCAAACGTGTTGCCCTCATACCATCGTGAAAACATGCGATCCCTTCCGAACTCGCCAATCAAGCACGATTGGGGCCGATCAGTACCGAGATCAGGGATGTCTCAGGAAATCCGGCGGGGGCAACTTGATTATTTTCGATTTGGAGGTATGGATGTGCTTGATGGACGAGTACAAAAGCCCTCGACGGAGGCATTCAAACGTGTTGCCCTCATACCATCGTGAAAACATGCGATCCCTTCCGAACTCGCCAATCAAGCACGATTGGGGCCGATCAGTACCGAGATCAGGGATGTCTCAGGAAATCCGGCGGGGGCAACTTGATTATTTTCGATTTGGAGGTATGGATGTGCTTGATGGACGAGTACAAAAGCCCTCGACGGAGGCATTCAAACGTGTTGCCCTCATACCATCGTGAAAACATGCGATCCCTTCCGAACTCGCCAATCAAGCACGATTGGGGCCGATCAGTACCGAGATCAGGGATGTCTCAGGAAATCCGGCGGGGGCAACTTGATTATTTTCGATTTGGAGGTATGGATGTGCTTGATGGACGAGTACAAAAGCCCTCGACGGAGGCATTCAAACGTGTTGCCCTCATACCATCGTGAAAACATGCGATCCCTTCCGAACTCGCCAATCAAGCACGATTGGGGCCGATCAGTACCGAGATCAGGGATGTCTCAGGAAATCCGGCGGGGGCAACTTGATTATTTTCGATTTGGAGGTGTGGGATGTGCTTGATGGACGAGTACAAAAGCCCTCGACGGAGGCATTCAAACGTGTTGCCCTCATACCATCGTGAAAACATGCGATCCCTTCCGAACTCGCCAATCAAGCACGATTGGGGCCGATCAGTACCGAGATCAGGGATGTCTCAGGAAATCCGGCGGGGGCAACTTGATTATTTTCGATTTGGAGGTTGGATGTGCTTGATGGACGAGTACAAAAGCCCTCGACGGAGGCATTCAAACGTGTTGCCCTCATACCATCGTGAAAACATGCGATCCCTTCCGAACTCGCCAATCAAGCACGATTGGGGCCGATCAGTACCGAGATCAGGGATGTCTCAGGAAATCCGGCGGGGGCAACTTGATTATTTTCGATTTGGAGGTATGGATGTGCTTGATGGACGAGTACAAAAGCCCTCGACGGAGGCATTCAAACGTGTTGCCCTCATACCATCGTGAAAACATGCGATCCCTTCCGAACTCGCCAATCAAGCACGATTGGGGCCGATCAGTACCGAGATCAGGGATGTCTCAGGAAATCCGGCGGGGGCAACTTGATTATTTTCGATTTGGAGGTATGGATGTGCTTGATGGACGAGTACAAAAGCCCTCGACGGAGGCATTCAAACGTGTTGCCCTCATACCATCGTGAAAACATGCGATCCCTTCCGAACTCGCCAATCAAGCACGATTGGGGCCGATCAGTACCGAGATCAGGGATGTCTCAGGAAATCCGGCGGGGGCAACTTGATTATTTTCGATTTGGAGGTATGGATGTGCTTGATGGACGAGTACAAAAGCCCTCGACGGAGGCATTCAAACGTGTTGCCCTCATACCATCGTGAAACATGCGATCAACCACATCCGATCCCGATTCCGAACTCGCCAATCAAGCACGATTGGGCCGATCAGTACCGAGATCAGGGATGTCTCAGGAAATCCGGCGGGGGCAACTTGATTATTTTCGATTTGGAGGTATGGATGTGCTTGATGGACGAGTACAAAAGCCCTCGACGGAGGCATTCAAACGTGTTGCCCTCATACCATCGTGAAAACATGCGATCCCTTCCGAACTCGCCAATCAAGCACGATTGGGGCCGATCAGTACCGAGATCAGGGATGTCTCAGGAAATCCGGCGGGGCAACTTGATTATTTTCGATTTGGAGGTATGGATGTGCTTGATGGACGAGTACAAAAGCCCTCGACGGAGGCATTCAAACGTGTTGCCCTCATACCATCGTGAAAACATGCGATCCCTTCCGAACTCGCCAATCAAGCACGATTGGGGCCGATCAGTACCGAGATCAGGGATGTCTCAGGAAATCCGGCGGGGGCAACTTGATTATTTTCGATTTGGAGGTATGGATGTGCTTGATGGACGAGTACAAAAGCCCTCGACGGAGGCATTCAAACGTGTTGCCCTCATACCATCGTGAAAACATGCGATCCCTTCCGAACTCGCCAATCAAGCACGATTGGGGCCGATCAGTACCGAGATCAGGGATGTCTCAGGAAATCCGGCGGGGGCAACTTGATTATTTTCGATTTGGAGGTATGGATGTGCTTGATGGACGAGTACAAAAGCCCTCGACGGAGGCATTCAAACGTGTTGCCCTCATACCATCGTGAAAACATGCGATCCCTTCCGAACTCGCCAATCAAGCACGATTGGGGCCGATCAGTACCGAGATCAGGGATGTCTCAGGAAATCCGGCGGGGGCAACTTGATTATTTTCGATTTGGAGGTATGGATGTGCTTGATGGACGAGTACAAAAGCCCCTCGACGGAGGCATTCAAACGTGTTGCCCTCATACCATCGTGAAAACATGCGATCCCTTCCGAACTCGCCAATCAAGCACGATTGGGCCGATCAGTACCGAGATCAGGGATGTCTCAGGAAATCCGGCGGGGCAACTTGATTATTTTCGATTTGGAGGTTGGATGTGCTTGATGGACGAGTACAAAAGCCCTCGACGGAGGCATTCAAACGTGTTGCCCTCATACC